>CM017321.1:13677239-13851910 GCA_006937295.1 Carpinus fangiana | reverse complement strand
ACATGATCGCCTATTATCTCTTCCATTCAGATTAGAAATGAGAAAGATCATCCCATGTAGTCATTTTCCTTTATTCAATTAGAACAACAACAAAAAAGTTCTTCAAGAATCATTTTGTTTATGTATATATATTAATTTACCAAAAAATGAATTGTGTTTGGATCAATCAAACACAACTTGCTTATTAAATGAGTTATGCAAGACCTATCTTTAACAGATTGACGGGTCAATCCAAACCCGATAAGCTAACCTTAGTTCCAACCAACTTTTGGATAAATCTTTGATAAAACACTTTTTAAAAAAAAATAAAATAAAATAAATTTAAAAAGGGTTTAAGAGTTGGTTGGGACTATCACATTAGCACAGTGAGATAGTTTTAAAATAAAAATGTAGTTTATAATATGAGTGTTCAAGCGGGTCGGTTATAACCAATTCGCCAATCAATAACCGATTATAACCACAAACTGATAACCGCTAACCGATTTGGTAATCGGTTATTAAAAACCGCTAACTGACTAGAGCGGTTAGCAGTTTTAGGGCTAAGGAAAGGCGGTTATAATCGATAACCGCCTTTATTTATATATATTAAATATTTATATTAATAAACTATTAAATAAACATAAAAAATGATGCTTTTTTGGTGTTAAATATATAGATTTGAGATTTGTCTTTTTAATTTTTTCATTTGAATTTGGATTAATGGATTTGGGCTATTTTTTTTTAGCCATGTTTTTGGGCTAGAATTTATTTGGCCATATATATATATATCATATTTTTTGGAACATTTTGGCCTAAAACCTTTACAATAAGACAAAAAAATAGCAAATTAAAGGCTTTAAAAAGCCCAAAAGCTCATTTAAAAAAAAAAGGGTTAAAACCGCGCAGTTATTGGATTGAATAACCACTAACTGTCGGTTATAAAATAACCAATAACCGCCTATGCCGTTTGAACACCCCTAATTTCTAACATTACTCTAGAAATATATATAATGATTGGTTGTGACTAATATATCAATATACATATATATATATTTTGACATGTCCACAAAGGGAAGGGGGAGGGAGGATTCAAACTAATGATCTTCGCTTCATGATATATGGTTAATAACCAATTGAACTACCTGTTGGGGACACTGACATATCAATATTGTAAAATATTTATGAAATAAAAATGTGATTTTTAGCAATACTTTATTAATATTGTTAGAATAATGCCAAAAGTCACATATTTATTTAATAATTATCTTAAGATACTAATACTAATGTATCTGTTTCAAACAATCCTTAAATTATTATTATTATTTTATCAAAAATTGATTAGACGGTCACATTACATCGTGGGAC
The DNA here is from genome assembly GCA_006937295.1 of Carpinus fangiana. NCBI lineage: Eukaryota > Viridiplantae > Streptophyta > Magnoliopsida > Fagales > Betulaceae > Carpinus > Carpinus fangiana. Next base: position 13,850,566 of record CM017321.1, on the reverse strand, counting down.
AGTTGTAATTTCTCACAGTACCTCATGTTGATACCGTTGTTTTGGGTCCTGACCTCTTCTTGTATTGGTTTTCTATCTGGACTACGGGAAAGTTAGAGCAGGCTCAACCTCGGTCCAAAACCTCAGTCCAGCTTCACAAGCCCATTAGAACGCAGTCGAAATTTGTTGTGAATATCCGAATTACGAATTTGAAAAGGGATCGGACACGCACACACTGAAATCCGACACAGATACTTCTCTCTCTCAACTCTGCTTTCTTCAAGCAGTTTTACTCTTTCTGAGAGAATTTGTAAGGGATAAATAGGTCGCAGCAACTCAGGAAAAAAGAAGAAGAAGATAGCAGTGGGTCGGGGCCTCTTCCGAATTAGCTCTAGGCTTTTCTTTTTGTGTTCTAAAAGAATATATAATTTGGGCATTTGGATAGAAGGAGAGTTAGGGTTTTATCTGAGAGGGATGGGAGCTGAAAGATTGGATTGGTTGTCGTGATTGAGGAGCGGCGGAGTAAAGAGATGTATGTTATTTTGTTGTCTAATTAGCTGATTATGCTATAAATTTTGAGGTCTACGCTTGTTGAGAAGCGTTTTGCGAGGGAGTGATATGGAAGGCGGAAGGCGGATATCGGCGAGTCCCCGGCCTTGCAGCGGAAGGCGGGTAGTGGCGAAGAAGCGAGCACGCGGTGGCGGCGTGGATGGGTTCGTCAACAGCGTTAAGAAGCTTCAGAGACGGGAAATCTGTTCCAAGCGTGACCGTGCTTTCAGTATGAGCGACGCTCAGGAACGATTCCGTAACATCCGTTTGCAGGTCTCTTCCTTAATGTTCTCTACTCATCAGTGGCATTCTAACGAGCATTTACATTATAACTCTTAACCTATATGGTTTTGCGCTAATGTTATATGAATATTAAGGGATTTCAAATACATTGCTTTCGTTCCTGACATAAACTCAAGCTTACCGCCCCTTTTTTCTTCTTTCTTTCTAGATCTCTTGACTGAGAGAACGAGAGGTAAGTAGGACTGGAGTCAATTTCTTATTCTTGTTATTCACGGGCAGAAAGATTTTTATATTTATTATTCCATTTGATTAAAAGCCATAAACTTTATTCTGGCGGCATCCTTATTATCCAATGCCTCCTGGTATGAGCTTATCATAGGCTATTGCTGGTGGAAGATTTATGGGAAATGCTAGGTGCTCCTGTCCTCTCTTCTAGTTTTCTTCTGTTGTCCTCCCAACTGTGATGCGACTTTTAAAATTATCATTGAATTTAGGATTATCATTATTGACTTTTAGTCCATAAGTAATTTTAAAAGTCATATCACAGTTGTGAGGACACAAGGAAAACACTAGAAGAGCGCCTAGCATTTCCATTCTTCTATGTACACAATATTATTTATAGGAGTAAAATGCCAGATGCCTTATGAAAATGTGTTTTGTCATTTTGGACATAAATCATTGTGGCAATCCTGAAAAGTTCATGTTTAGGTTAACTAGGAACTCACCCATAATTACTTGCATTGGAACCCATAATCCCATGGTTGGTAATTTATATTTGCTCCATTTTGCATCAGTTGAGGAAAAGAAATGATGAATCCTCTTTTCCTTCATGTAAAATTAGTATGAACTTATGTAGTGTAACATACACACATCTGGTCTTCTAATTTTCTGCCTGTTTGTCTTGGTTTAATCTATTTATGGATAGGAGGAATATGATACCCATGATCCAAAAGGTCATTGTTCCATGGTACTGTCTTTCCTGAGAAAGAGGTCAAAGATAATTGAGATTGTAGCAGCGCGTGACATTGTCTTTGCTCTTGCACAATCTGGTGTTTGTGCAGCGTTTAGCCGAGGTTTGGTTGTATTTCCATATTTGTAAACTATTGTTTGTGTGCTATGAAATTCTGTTTGCACCTAAAACTAGAATGACTAAGAGGGGATTACATGTGTTTCACTTGTTGGATGCAGAGACTAACCAGAGGATATGCTTTCTGAATGTCAGTCCTGACGAAGTTATAAGAAGCTTGTTTTATAATAAAAACAATGACTCCCTTATCACAGTTTCTGTATATGCTTCAGACAATTTCAGTTCTTTAAAATGCAGAAGCACAAGAATCGAGTATGTGAATCTCTTCTCCCCCCCCCCCACCCCCCCCAACACAGAAAAATTAATTCCAAAAAGAGAGAAAGAAAAAGATCTCAAATCATACGATTGATTGTCTTAATTTTCTTTGGTTTGCTAGTACTTCTTGTTGAAATTCTTGACTGTTCATATATTCCAGATACATAAGGAGAGGTAAGCCAGATGCAGGTTTTGCTCTTTTTGAGTCTGAGTCACTGAAATGGCCTGGTTTTGTAGAGTTTGATGATGTTAATGGGAAGGTACTCACTTATTCTGCCCAGGATAGGTAAATATTCTATTATATGAGTATTATTTTCTGCTAAGATATGATTATCTATTGCACGCACGCTTGGCTTATTGATTTTGATATACCTTTTTTTCTTTTCACTCTTGTGTTAGTATTTACAAAGTGTTTGACCTGAAAAACTATACAATGTTGTACTCCATATCGGATAAACATGTCCAAGAGATTAAGATCAGGTAATGTATCTATACATGCTTTTATACATGCATTATAGTGGTAGTTCATGTACTTCCGCATTAACTTTTTGGGAATTAGCATGTTGCATCACATTCTAGGCTTTACTGATACTACCAATATCACTAATTGCAGTTGGTCTTTTTTCTTTTTTCATATTCACTTATGTTGATCCTTTGTGATGATTTTTCCTGAACAGTCCCGGAATTATGTTGTTGATTTTTACCAAAGGAAGTAGTCATGTGCCCCTTAAGATTCTTTCAATAGAGGATGGAACTGTTCTCAAGTCTTTCAAACATCTCCTTCACCGGAATAAGAAGGTGGATTTCATTGAACAGTTTAATGAAAAGCTACTAGTCAAGCAAGAAAATGAGAACCTACAGATTCTTGATGTAAGGATCTTTATTTATTTCTTTTAATGGCCTTTGTTCATTCGTATTCAGATATCTGGCTGTATTTTATGTAGGTCCGCAATTTTGAGCTGACAGAAGTTAGCAGAACAGAGTTTATGACGCCATCAGCGTTTATATTTCTATATGAGAACCAGCTATTCCTGACGTTTAGAAACCGAACGGTGGCTGTCTGGAATTTCCGTGGGGAGCTTGTAACTTCATTTGAGGATCACCTTTTGTGGCATCCTGACTGCAACACTAACAACATATATATCACCAGCGATCAGGATCTTATTATCTCTTACTGCAAAGCTGATTCTGATGATCCGTTGTCCGAAGGAAATGGTAAAAACAAATTTATTCAATATGCTATTTGTGTTGCAAGGATACAACAGGAGATCCAAAAGTGTAGCCTATTAAGTGAGCTGGAGAGTTGGTCTCCTTTCAGTTTTGGCATGTTGGCCTGATGTGTAATCTGTGTATTACCTGAACAAATTTTATATGCATGTGACTGTGTGTGTCTGTCTACAATAGTCACCCAAGTGATATTTACTTGTGGCAGTTTCTTGGGATGGGTTTGTATTCTCAAAATCTGATAACTTAGGCTGGTGATTGGTGTATGGGTATTAGGGCTGAGAGTTGGTCGGTAATGTCGGTTTCGGTAGAAAATTTGTGTTTTTGCATTTCGCACCGACAATATCGGTAAAGTCAAAAATTTCACTGACTTATTCCGCCAACTTTTTGTTTCGTCACCGAATGGCAGTCGGTAATGTCGATTGGTAATGGCGGTCGGTAATGTCAGTAAGTGAAAAAATGGAAAATTGGTTGGCAAAGTCGGTCGGTGAAGTTGGTTCAGTTAGAAAAACCTCTTCTGCCTACCACACCAAAAAATTCGGAATAAAAAAAATCATGCTACCTTTCATCCATCATCTAGGCGGTCACGGTAAGTTGGCAGCGAGTCGGTGAATTTGCTTGGCCCTAATGGGTATATCTTTCATGTTAGTTCTCTGTGTCACAAAATATATATCGTTGGTGATTAAGTTGTCGACGTCTAGTTGTCGACATCTAATACCTGAATGATGATAAGAAGAATGTGGATGGCAAATGATGTCATTTGCTTTTATTGTGTTTGTCTTGTGGCCGTATTTCACATATATATTTCTTTTATTCTGTTTTGAAAAAAGATGTATATTGTTTTTAGCTTCAGTTGTACGGTTTTAAAAAAGTATGGCACTAAGAGTGTTTGCATCTCTAATGCAGCAGGATCCATCAATATCAGCAACATTCTGACTGGAAAATGCCTTGCTAAAATTAGAGCAAGTAACAGCTTCCCCATGGAAAACGAATGCAGTTGCAGCGGTAATTGTTGTAGTAGCAGTTGCCCTGTAAAGAAGCAGACTCATGCCTCCAGAATTACAAGCACGGTTGCAGAAGCCTTGGAAGATATTACTGCACTTTTTTATGATGAAGAGCGGAATGAAATCTATACTGGCAATAGGCATGGTCTAGTTCATGTATGGTCTAACTGAAAATGATGGGTTGTTGAATATTTTCATAGTTTTCTTCAGATTTATTTTAGCTCTTTTCTATGGTAGAACTAGAGTTGATTGGTCCACCGCACCATGATAACTGGTACTGTACCATTTTACGCTGTCATACCAATTCATTTTTTCTTTGTTTATCGAATTCTGAGCCCCTTAGAGATCCTTTTTCAAGTTGACAATCTACTTGTAGAGTTGGCCTAGTGTGTTTGTGAATAAATCAAAATGTACTTGAGTTGTGTTCTAGTCTGAGCTATACATTTGCAGATCAGTAAAGTTATTGAAATCTTAGTTCAGCTTCATGAAATTGGAAATGCAGATCTAAGGCGTATAGGGGTAAAGCTCACACTTTTTCACTTGATTAATTTAGATGTAAAATGCATGAGCATGAGCATACATGAATTCGTGCCTTCAAAACTTCAAATCATCTCGACGTTGGCGGGAATAGATGGGTGGCTCCTACTATTGGTTTAGGCAGGGAATGAAAATTTTCAATTAAAAAAAAAAAATAAATAAAAAAAGATAATGTAGATATGCCTTTGTTTCCAAGCCAAGAAAGCATCCGTTGCTCCCGGCCTCCCTGACTTTGTGTGCATCTTACTGCACGAATCATGTTGCAGATATCATCACAAATAAAATCAATCACTTCTTACCCAGCCTGAGAAAAAAATCCATAAAAGAGCAAACCCTTCTTACCTTACAACTTACACAAGCATAAAAGCCTTTTATTGGAATTATATATTCGGTGAAGGTTGTTTTGATGCATCAATCCCGATATACCCATATACCGCTATCAAAATTTCACATTCTCCAGTAAGAGTATCTCCAGCAATAATAGCTATTATAGCTAGTCAAAAAGTACAATTCTTTATTTTACCTACCCATTTTTTAATGTCAACTCCAACAGATTCTTTATTCTATTAACTACTTGCTTTAAATTATTTCTCACTTTTTTTTATTATATTATTGTCAGCTATTTTTCCCATTTTAACTACACTGCTAGAGATGCTCTAACTACTATTACTCCTATCAATCTCAATATACTATTATCATAATTTTCACATTTCTTAGAAGCCTTTCCTACCGCTACCAATCCCGGTATACTGTCCCCAAAAGGTAGTTCAATCGGTTGTGAACCACGCCTTATGAAGCGGAGGTCACAAGTTCGAATCCCCCCACCCCCTACCCTTGCGTGGACATGTCCAAAAAAAAAAAAAAATCCCGGTATACTACTTTATATCCCAGTAGCTACTACTACTACAACAAATAATCCCGGTAATTCTGCTTTCCATTATGGTAGCTAATGCTGCTACTATTAATCTCGGTAATATTGCTTCCCATTCCAATAGCTACTATTATTCTCATAAATACCACTTTTCATGTGTAAATTATAAGATTGGAAAAAGTATATATATCCCCGCTCAAACTATCAACTCATTGCCAATGTCTTATCCCACAAAACTATTAATTGTGTTATTGTTCTCGCTAAATTACAAAGAAAGATCAATGTCTCCCCCAATAACAAAACACAAGTACCTGCATAATTTTTTTTTTTTTTTTAAAAAAAAAAATCTTAAAATTATACTAAAATTAAAAAAATTATATAAAAGCTAAAAATAGAAAGAAAAGAAAACGAAATATCGAGCCAACTTCCATGGTTTTTATAATTTTTTTTTTTAAATAGTATTATTTTTCAAATTTATAAAGATATTTTTGTTTTCTTGAAATTTTTTGATGACTATTTTGTCTTTTTGCTGGCATTTGACTTAGCATTTTTTTTTTTTTTTTGGGTCTAAAATACCATTGAAATGATTAATAAATAAAATTAAGGGGCTAATATGAAAAGGTCACCCATTTTCGGTGTTTTTAATTTTTTTTTTCATTTATTTATAATTTAATTTGTTCAAATGGTTATTTACTTATTTTTAATAAATTTAAGAATATCTTGAGGAGAAAAATGAAAAAAAAAAAGGGTTTAATTTAACGTGCAATGATAATCGTTGTTAGAACAGTTTTCTTCACGATGGATGAGCGTTCTTCGTGCCTTCAAGATCTGTGATATATTGTCGTCATGCACTCTAAATCACTACAAAAGAGCAATTGTCAAGGGGGTCCTTAGGAGACCGGGGACACTCTGATGCCAAAATTAGAAAGTGACTAATATATATTGTGCTTCGGTGCACAATAATTCAATATGCTCAAAGTGACTAATTCTGAGAGAAAATATGAAAAGTTGTGTTTTTAACTTGTGTAGGGGCCTATTTATAAGCTTGAGAGTTTAAGTAGACTTAAACTAGTTCTCATTGTTTGAGTTGGTTTGGGAATCCAGATTTGAAATATAACTAAATAACTATCATGTAGAGATAATCTTGAGTCGTCATCTTATAGAGATAAACCAGAACAATTATCTTGTAGAGATAATCTTGAGTAGTCATCTTGTAGATATAATCTTGAATTCATGGAAGCTTGAGCTGGAATTAAGCTTCTTTATTTCAATATAATCTCAATTGGAATATATCTTCTATTAATTAATTAAATAACCCTTACTATTTAATTAATATTTTCATGGGCCAATCCTTGGCCATTGGGCCCAAATTTGATGGGCTTGTAATATGAATTTATTTCCATCCGTCTTTAAATGTCATTTTTTTTAATAAAATTAAAAAAAAAAAAAAAGGTTTAGAGGGTATACGAATAATACGACAACTCCAGGGGCTAAAATGCACTTTTCTCATTTTTTTTTTTAAATATTAGAGATTAAATTGAAAATAATTGAAATATACTTAATTAACGCATCAAAGAAGTGTCTTTCTTTGATGCGTTAATTAGACTGTTTAGCAGTGTCTGGCTCTGCGACATTCAACGCGCTTCACTCCTTTATTTCTTTAACCTTCTCTGCACTCAGCTCAGTTTGTGTCTCCACTCTCCTCCTTCACACACTGTACATAAATTTGAGTTCTCATTCGAGGACCTCTCCCTACCAAGAGAGAGATAGAGAGAGATATTTCAGATCTCAGGTATAAGGTAAAGAAATCTACTCTCAGTCACTCACTCACTCCCTCCTAGGATTTGGAGATTCATTCACATTCCGCCTTGCTTTTGGTTTTTCTGATACTGCATTTAGTTCCAGTTTGCGTTTCTTAAGTTACAAGCGTCTTCAAGCAAAAGTTGAACTTACCTTCTTTTCGATTTGAACTCGAATAATTTCTCATGGGCTCCATACACTTGGTGGTTTTTATTATTGTTTACTCTAATCTTTTTACAATGGTCATGGATTCTCATTGCGGATACTAGATCTACTGCAATGCACTTACACTTATTTATTTATGTATATTTTTTTTTTCTAAAGGTTTAATATATTCGATGGAATATCTAACAGCTAAAGTTTCTTAGATCTTTCCTTGGTTATGGCACAAAGTATCTTGGAAATGGAGGAGGAAGTACAAATAACAATCTAAGAAGTTAGTGGAAATGCTGGACAATTTTAGGGCCTGTATATTAATGGTTTTTTCTTTTTTTGGAGTTGTTTGCTAATGTATTTATCTTTACAACAGAAAATAAATGCATTAACAAACATGGCCTTAGTTTGTGGGGAGAGTGTATTGGCTAATTAATAGCAATGTGGTGTTCCAACGAGAGAGAGAAAGAGAGAAAGAGGTCCTTTAAGGTACTGTACTTGGATAACAGAAAGAGAAATTTCACCCTGGTACTTGCTCAAGTAAGCTGTTTATAACAGTTTCGAGCATCTTCCTATTCAATGTAATTGGAGCAATGTTGATCCCATCGTCCTAAACTTGTATTTTCTTTAGCTTATCTTCATAATAACTTATTAAGCTTAATCCCTATAACCATAAATTTCCTTATTGCCACTGGGTAAATTTCGACATCAATCCTACACAATAGCATGTGGCAACCCTCCGAATAGTAGGAATCTGGACCAGGTCCCACATCAAATTGCAGTAGATTAGGTAGTTGTATCCTTGAGAATGCCTTGCCTCTTTGAAGCCCCATAAGCCCTGTTCCCAGTCGAAGCAAGCACAAGGGATGTTGGATGCTAATCTAGGTTTGAAAATCAATGGCTTTGTTTGTTAATGTGTTTTGTAGGGTATTTTTTGTTTTTGATTTGAAAAAATTGTTCTGATGTGACATAAATGTGAAATCCATATAAGGCTTTAGATGATTGGAACCCATTTGAGGCTTCTCTAGGATACATGTATTATGCCTTGGCTTATGTGGGAATGAACTTCGTTCAACTAGATGCCCACTTTTTTGGTGGGATGGTAATTTTGACTATTATCTGCATGTTGGACATACTGGTCATGTTCCTTACATGTTATGCAAGTTCTTAACTTATTTAGCTTTACATTCTTCAGTTTATTGCAATAACTCTTAACATGTTCTAACAAACATTCTGATAAATGGAATTTAATTTTTTAATCTCCTCAATTGCATTTTTTTATTTTTTTATTTATTCTTATCAATGGGTGTGAGCTTAATATGCTGACCTTCTGTAAAATATTTTCTTTAGTCAATTGTTAATTTTCCTTGGACCTTGGATATCTTCCATCTCATAATTCATCTTGATCAGTGGTTAATTGATCTCTCTCTCCTCCCCCACCCCCCCGTTTAGGCCGGGGGTGGCCCCACTTCTCTCAGAGGTGGGAGAATCATTGAAGTCGGTCTGTGCTTCTAAGTCGAAAGGAAGGAGGGAATTGAAGAACTTGGAGAGTTCTATCAATTATGAGGGGTAAAGGCAAGAGGATGTAGGTCTTCTTTGGTGGGGGCCTTGGGATTGTTTAATGGGTTTCTGGGCTCTCTTTTTTTTTTTTTTGTCTCTCTCTCTCTCTCCCCCATTTAGGCCGGGGGTGGCCCCACTTCTCTCAGAGGTAGGAGAATCATCGAAGTCGGTATGTGCTTCTAAGTCGAAAGGAAGGAGGGAATTGAAGAACTTGGAGAGTTCTATCAATTATTAGGGGTAAAGGCAAGAGGATGTAGGTCTTCTTTGGTGGGGGCTTTGGGTTTGTTTTATGGGTTTCTGGGCTCTCTTTGTTTTTTGTTTTTTTTTTTTGCTTTTGTTTCTTGGTGTCCTTGTATATATTTCTGGTTTATACACTGAGTAAAAATACAAATCATGTTCCTTGTGTAAAAAAAAATGTTTGTGTTGTCATATTGACTTCACAAATAGTCAATGTACTTATACACCGAGTTCTCTAGAAGTACAAATCACGTGGCATGCAAGTTATCAGATGCCTGGACTTCCTGGGGCAATTTTTTTTTTTTTTTTTGTTATTCAAAGTTTTGTACATATTTGGAGTCGCATATAACTCATCCACAAACTCATATTTTGATTAATTCTTCTTATTCTTGTTCCTTTGCTTCTACAGGAAGCTGGTTAAATGGAGGGTCGAATAGATGCTGATGCACCTTTAGATTATGCTGAAATTCAGATTTTGCCTATTCAACACAGGTTAAGGTTCTTCTGTGGATTATCTGAAGTGTTTAGTAGAGATAGAGCTGACAAAAACAGTTCATTTATTTTCTTCAGACCAAACTATTTCAAGCTAAAAACCAGCCAGTTAAAAGATTTTCTGATTAGTTCTTGCAGTCTTGTGTTGGTAGCATGATTAGCATTAGAGAGGTTTGTTTGATCCATAACCAGCTGGGATTTAAATGAAACAATATCAAGTATCAATACCTTTTTAACTTCTAGGTTTAATGTGATTTTGACTCGGTTGTCATTTTCTTTTGTCCTTGAATACCATATTAGCAGGCTGTTTTGGCATCAAGGTTTGTTCCCCAAAAATTTTCTACTGGTTCCATATTCATTGGATAGGATTTTGAAGATTTCACCTTTTTTTTTGGGGATACCTCTCAATTTAGTGAATCAAACTTTCAATTTTTTGCAATTTCACCCCTCCCATTAGCATTTGGGGTTAAATCAAACAGCCAAAGGGTAGAATGACCCTTATACCCCTGTAAACTTTGTTAAATTACACTTAATTACAATTTTCTTTTTTTTTGCTTGCAAATGTTATGAAACTGTAGGGGAGTTAAGTGAAGTTTCCTTTGAAAATTTTGCCTCTTGTCTTGGTTTCTTCATAGTTTCAATAGACTTTGAAAGTTTTTCCTCTTGTTTTGATTTCAACTTGGATCGGATTGATGCTGAGACTTATGGATGAAAATGTAATCGAATAAACACTTGGATTTGAGTCGAGCCTATTGCACTTATTCTTATTGAAATGTCAATGACATTGGTCTTTTTTGTTTCTCTTTCCAGAGTCTGCACAAATCGTTGCTCTAGTTTCTTTTGTTTTTCAGCACTATTTTTGAAAGTACATTTCTATGACACAATGTTGCTGTAACCTGAATATGCTCCCTATTATGTTATGGTGATCTGTACATACTTATATAGGCTTTCCTCTCAGACATAAGTATTACTTTTGTTAATAAAATAGCAATTTTCTTTTATTGCTAATAAACTTTTCTAAAATGTTTAGGCTCAGGAGTGGGGGTGGTAGTTACGAGGCATTTATTTACAGCAACAAAAAAGTGGAAAAACTAGCAACTGGGCTTCTTGAACAACTGTTGCCACATATAGCCAAAGTAAATGACTTGTATGCTAAAGAATCTGATGGTAGCTTCAAAATCCAACTACCGGGAAACCTCAGTGGTGCTGCATGGTTCACAAAATCAGTTTTAAGCAGGTTCTTATCATTTAAGTGTTTCTTGTTTTTATTTTTGGGCGTTTTCTTTGTATATTGTCTGTTTACTAGGATCATGTCCTTCTTTGTGCTTTTTAATTAAAATTTATTTAGTTATTAAAAAAAGCACTTCTCTCTTTTGATTTAGTTGTTATGGACTAAATGTGGGTATCTATTTCTCTTAACACAAATCTTATTCTTTCTTCTCAGGTTCCTACATATTGTTCATTCACCAGATGTAATGGATGCCATTGATGCTATCGAAGATGAGATGTATCAATTGAAGGAAGCCAAAAAATTTCATCTCTCTTTATACGGCAAGGTCTATTTTCTGTCCTTGTATAAATTGATATTTGAATGTGTATAGTTATTTATCAACAAATATTTGATAAATACTTGCTTTCTCAGGACCGTGACAATCAATTTGGAAGTTCGGAAGCAGGTAACTTTTACCAAAGTGCTAATCATTCGAGGAAATCTGTTATGTCAAACACATAAATATGTTATTCTCAACGTTTATGTTATGATGAACTCTTGTCCACTGTTAATATCTCCTCAGTGGCTGCTGACCAAACAAAGTGGGCCACTCTAGGGGGACTTGGGATTCTGAAAGTAACCTTCAGATAGATGAACCATCTCAGGAAGATGAACCTTCAGGGATTTCAAGATGCCATATGTTTTTCTTCATCTACCCTTTGTAAAACCTATAGTAGTGAAGGCATAAGTTTTATCTTTCATGTGTTTTGACAAAAAGGAGGATATAGAGAATGTGGTTCATGACATCTTAGTTTGGTTTCTTTCTGGTTTGTGTTGTTATGTAAGTTGAGGAAAATCTGTGTCATAGCCTTTTATATAAATTGAAAGTTCCTCATGCAGGCTTTTTTGGTGGCTTTCTAGATTATTTTCCACGATATATAACTTACAAGTTGCGCATGCTTGTGTTTACTTGATAAATCAAGTTCTTTAATCATCCCCAAGTCCACAGCCTTGACAAATAGGAAAAGTAATTTTGAAAAGTAGAAGATGGGAAAAATAAAATGTCCAATGGTATACTGTTGAGGGTTGATCACAATGAATTCTGGCTGTTTGAGGTACCTTCAGATGTAAGCCACAAAAAGATACCTTTAGGTATTCTTAGATATCCATGTGCCAGGCTCATCCATCTTGGTTTGAGGCATGGGTCCAAATGTCTTGGTTTTGGTTTCTGTTGGACCTTGACACCAGAAAGGGTATTGGGGAATCAAACATCTGTTGCAGTTGGGAATCCATACGGTTCAATTTACTACTTAGACCTCTATGCCTTCTAGCTTAAGCTTTTGGGTTTGATGCTTTAAGACATGGGACTTTTAAACATAACTTAGTTTGCAATTGACTGCGAAAAAGGTAAAAACCTAGAGAAATGGACTAAAAGTATTTAAGCAGTCATATATAAGATTAAAGGCAATACTGAAAGTTGTGCCACTTGAAGGGGTGACAAGTGTACCAGTAAGTTTGAAAGTAGTGACTCAAAAAGACCTGGAATGTGGTCTCCTCCTTGTCAGAGATGTTATATTCTCTTAGGGTAAGGCAAGGAGATGTGAATATATGTTGGATCCCTTCCAAAAGGAGTGATTTTGAAGTGAGGTTATACTTTCATGTGTTAACCATACGTGTTGGTTCATATTTTCCATGGACGATTATTTAGAGAGTTAAGGCCCATTCGAGAGTAATGTTCTTTGTGTGGACGGCAACATTAGAGAAAATATTGATTTTAGATTATTGTGGTGGATTGGTGTTGTATGTGCAAGAACAGTAGAGAGTCCATTGTTCACTTTCTTCTTCATTGTGAAGTAGCGAGAGACTTATGGGGCTCACTTCTTGACTTGTTTGGTGTTTTTTGAGTTATACCTAAAAGGGTGAGAGAGTCGTTGGTGAATTGGGGAGGTCAAGGGGGACGTCATAACACTTTGGAAGTTTGGAGGGTTTTCTTCTGTGTGTTTAATGTGGTGTATACTTCTAGCTAGGTGATTTCTCATGTAAAGTTCTGTGTACATGGGGGCACTCTTGATCACTTATAAAAAAAAAAAGTGGTGTATTTGTAGAGAACAAAATGCAAAGAGCTTTGAAGATCGAGAGACTTCGGCAGTAGAGTTGAAAAAGGTCATGTTCAATTCCCTTCACACATAGATAGTAGCATATAATAGTTTTTTTTTTCCCTAGTTTTTTTTTTCTNAAAAAAAAAAAGTGGTGTATTTGTAGAGAACAAAATGCAAAGAGCTTTGAAGATCGAGAGACTTCGGCAGTAGAGTTGAAAAAGGTCATGTTCAATTCCCTTCACACATAGATAGTAGCATATAATAGTTTTTTTTTTCCCTAGTTTTTGTTCTTCTTTTTCTTCTTAAAAGGAGGTTTCTTGTATACTTTATGTATACTAGGGTTGCTCCCCTCACGCTTTGTTAATGAGATTGAATTACTTATAAAAAAAAGACCTGATTTAGAATTTTTTATAAGTTAATTGGCTTTATGCTTGGGACAATAACATTCATTTTTTTAAAAAAACAAATAAAAAAATTCTTGCAATTATGTAATAGGTCAGAAGAGGAAAAGGGTTGATATTGTTTTGCTGATTTAGTGAAAGCATGTATTGAGTCCTTAGGATGTGGTCTTTTACAGAATAAAGTGGGGAGTGTGATGGTTATCTTGTTGACATGATAGGGACATCTAAGATGGATTTGTAATTTGAGTGGATCTGGTAAGTGGCTGTAGCAAGGACTTTATTTTGGTTCTCTTCTGCTATAGCTGTTGGTGGTTGAGCTGTAGGGCTGGATCCTACTATAGTTAACGATAATGTTTACATTTCTCTGTATACATCTTTGATGATCGTGTGTCCATCTCTTAGTTTATTGGAAGAAATCAAGAGAGAGATATCTAGTCCCTCTTTTGCAAAGGAGATACCTCCTTTTTCTATTGTTGGAGAGAGAGATGGATCGATACCTTTGAGTGTGACATGAGAGATCCTTGAGTTCATTTGGTAGATCTTGTGAAAAATTTGATGACACAATTCTGTAAAGAATATTTTTAAAACCTTTTATATAGTTGGGTGATAATATCTTATGAACCTCTATCTTGGAAAATTTGGTTCTGCATGTCCAATGATGCTTAATGCATGCCATATTGCATAAAAGAAGAGTTCCAGTTCAGTGTTCTGAATTGTACACAAAGTGAGGACAAAAAGAGGTTATATTAATCCATAGATCTAGGATTCGAAAAGAATAGATCGCTAGGGACTAGATCATTGATCAGGTAATATCATTGATAACTAGATCATTGGTCAGACAATATCATTGATAATGAGACTTAAATTTTGTTTTTGTTAATTAATGCTTCAGAGCTATGTGACTGTGTCGATATTGAAATCTTCTATATTTGGTATATGGCAAATTTTATTGAAATTGAATAGAAGCAGCTCTAGTCATTCGTTCCCCCCCTCCTCTCTTCCCCCCCCCCCAAAAAAAAAAAATAAAATAAAATAATGGTCGCAGTAACTTTCTGATCATATGGTCTGCAACTCTAAGTGAATGTTCTTTTTCTTTTTTCCCCCCTCCCTTATGAATTATCTCAATTTACTATAATGCCCACAATAACTTTTTGAGCACATGGTCTGAGCGAATGTTCGTTTTTTGTTTGTGCTCCCTCCCTTCTGAATTATCTCAATTTACTATAATCACTGTACTTTCCTTTCACTTTTTTTTTTTAGGTGGGTGAATATATTCACGTTATATCTATGTTCACAAAACCATATCACTATCCAGTTGATAACTCATTTTTCCCACTTCAATTGTTGTTGTCTTATACAAATGTAAGAACTTAAGTTAATGAAGTTTGTGGTGCTTAAAATTTGAAGGGAGTTACTTTTGGTTGTGAAGATGAGCCTATAGTATTGTGATTTCCCTCAAATGTATAGAAATTTTCTTTACTGATATTAAACATGAACTTTTCTCCTTGAAGTGAAATCAAGGTCTTCTCTAATTGAGTGGAATGAATTTTGGGGTGTATTTGTGTGTTTAATATTTTCCCATATTAAGTGAAATCTTTGACTTCCCAGATTTCATAATTGTTTATAGTTATAGCTTTCCCCCTTTTTGACAGATAGCTGCAACTCGATTGATGTGACACCAAGCAACAAAGTAATTGTTTTTCCCTACAACTTCTTTTAGTACATTTTCAGTTTTCTAGTTTCATTGCACTGTCTAGATATTTAGAAGGCCATTTTATTAATTTATTGATCTTTAATTGTATTACATTTGAGATGGGGGCTAATTCAATTTGTTCCCTATGAACAGCCTGATGGCGAGATTGCATCAATGGATGTTTCAAAGTATGTTATTTTGTTTGTTATGTTTCATGTGGCAGATTCTTATTTACTTATTTATTTATTTTTCATTACCACTAAGCTATTGAAAATTATACTTCCAGAAATGAACTGTTGCGAGCTATGGACTTGAGGTTCACAGCATTAAGAAGGGACTTGGTTGTGGCTTTTGACAAGGCTTTTGGTTTCACCTGCTCCTCCAAAGAAATCAGTGATTTAGTACATTTCTCTCAACATTTTGGAGCTTCAGCTTTAAAGTAAGCTGCCAAACAAAATTAAAGGGTTCTTTGGTCTTCTAATTTACTAGTTGCCTCAAAAGTTCTTTAGATGCAACAAAGTGGTTCTTCGGTTTTTTGTTTTGTTTTGTTTAAGTTAAGCTTTATGACAAATAAAATTTCATCTTGTAACTATCCATTGCAGGAATTTCTACTCCTATTTAGGCGTTTCTCTTGTATGCTTCCTATATGTCTAGGTTACGTAATGTGCTTTTAATAATATTTCGATTGCTTATTAAAAAAACCCTGTCCATTGCAGAAATTCTTTGTGCAAATTTTTGGAACTGACCCAAGAGAGCCAGAGTGCTGATGCTCTAAATGATGACGAGGCCTCATCAAAATGCAATCCAAGGAATGAAAATGTAAATGATACCGATACAAATAGTTGGATATCAAAACCAGAACATCCAATTATACCAGTAAAATATGGTGTTTCACCTGCTAAGGTTGCCCAGGTTGAGCGGGAGAGCTTAACAGAGAGCGAGGATGAGTTTTCCGACCCAAGTGATGGGGATCAAACATCTGCAGAAAGAAGT
This sequence comes from Carpinus fangiana, assembly GCA_006937295.1. Classification (NCBI taxonomy): domain Eukaryota; kingdom Viridiplantae; phylum Streptophyta; class Magnoliopsida; order Fagales; family Betulaceae; genus Carpinus; species Carpinus fangiana. The sequence goes on along the minus strand of CM017321.1, from coordinate 13,834,179 downwards.
CGAACTCTTATAAGATCCGCATCACCTAGACGGTCAGCATCTCCAATGCGGAGGATTCAAATAGGGAGAACTGGATCGAGGAGGGCCGCAGCCTTAACAATTAAGAGCCTCAACTACGTTCCTGCTAGAGAAAGGGCATTGTCTCATAGAGATGTAGCTGCAAACAACGGTGAAGATGAAGGATTTGAACAGCCTAGCAAGAAACCTGAGATCAATATTCAGAGGATGAGTGTTCAAGACGCAATAAACCTTTTCGAAAGCAAACAGAGGGATCATGCTACAGAAATTCAGAAACGGAGGTCATTAACAAATATCTCTACCTGTGCGAACAAATCTGTATTGAGAAGATGGAGTGCAGGTATAAGTGAAGACGTTTCCTCTCAAGGTCAGCTAGAAATTGTTTCTGACGACTCTGTTCCAGAGACTTCCAACAATCTTGTTGAGACAGGTGAAGTTGATGTAGAATTTGATAAGGGGGAAGAAAAAGCATATAATCCAATATATATTCAGGCAGACATGAATGATTTTCAAACAGATGCTAAAGAAACCCAAGGAGAGGAATTTATTAGAAAATCAACAACCTCGGATGAATGGAATCGACAAAAGGAAGTGGATTTGAACCAGATGATGATGGAAGTAATGGATAGTAAGCCTGTTAGACATAGCAAGCCTCAAACTAGTAGAAATAAAAAGTCCTCATCTGAGCAGAGAGGTGGGTTTTATGACCACTATAAGGAGAAGAGGGATGAAAAACTTCGAGGAGAGAATGCTAGAAAGCGAGCAGAGAAAGAAGCACAATTTAGAGCAATGCAACAAATTCTTAGTGAGAGAAAAGCGGAAATAGCCTTTGCAAAGGGGAATGATGTTGGTAGAAAAGATGCTGTGCGCAATCCCCAAAAATCACATAAAAGTTCATCTCAACCTGTAAATGCCAAAAAGGAAATCTCAAAGCCATGTGTCACAAAGAAGGTTTCATCTAAAACACCACCCTTGCCTGCTACACGTAAATCGTGGCCATCAACACCATCACCCAGAACCATAGGGACATCACCAGGTAAAACTCTTGGTGGCATATACTCTGCTGGTACTACATCAACACATCAGAAATCTCATCCAGTACCGTTACTTCCTCAACCAGGCACTAAAGTGGAAAAGTCCCAGCAGCGACTGAGAAATTTAAAGGATACACGGAGTGATCATGACAGGAGAGTGAAGGTTGTGAATGAGAAAAAGCAGGAAAGAGTGCCAAACTCGAGCAAAACAATCAAAACAAAAGTGGTGAAAGCTTCTGGAGATTGTTCTGGTATAGTTCCGACAAAGCCTAGTTTCTATAACAAAGTGACAAAAAAAAGCAGCATAGTCCCACTGGAATCAAAACCTTTTCTTCGTAAGGGTTCTCGGAGTACCTCTGCTGCCGGTCCCGTTAATAAGAAAAAGAATTCTCCTCAGGCGGAGGAATCTATGATAAACTGCAAAAATTTGATGAAAGCACAAGAAAGTGAGGTAAGTGTTAATGCTTCTGACCTGGTCAGTGAGCATCGGGAGGGAAATGTGGTATCACTGGATCTTCATGATGCTGCTATACAATCAGAAACTCAGATAAATAGCCACTGGCAATGTGGTGAGACTGAAAACTTTGACCAAGTTGCTGCTCATGTTGTTAATGACTTCAACAATAAGGCAGAGTCTTCTTTGAAACTCCAAGTTGAAGAAGAATCTATCATTTCCCCCACTGCCTGGGTGGAAATAGAAGAGCATCAGGAACTGCCCCTTCCATGTGATGTCAGCACATCTCAACTTGCATCTCCAGCCAATGTTCCACCTGTTGGATTGTCAAATTCACGTGTTCGTCATTCTCTGTCCCAGATGCTGCAAGAAGAAAGTAGTGAACCTGATACTATGGAATGGGGAATTGCTGAAAATCCTCCTGTCATGGTCTGCCAAAAAGATGCACCGAAAGGATTAAAGAGGCTCTTGAAGTTTGCTCGGAAGAGCAAGGGGGATGCAAATATTACTGGTTGGTCTGGCCCATCTGTCTTTTCTGAAGGAGAGGATGATGCTGAGGAATCTAAATCTTTTACTAAGAGAAACGCTGACAATTTTCTTAGAAAGGCTGCTCTTCAAGCAAAGAATTTTGCCCAGCAAAAGACTTCATCATGTGAAAGCTATGAAAGAAATTCTGATGCTCATGGACTACTCCCTGGTATATTTTCCTCTCGCCTTTACTTTTTTCTTCAGCCATTTCTTTTAAATATATTTGTACTCATCCTTGCTGGCCCTAATCATTCCATCCTAATCTTCTTGAACTCCCCCCATTTGGGTAACGGGTGGTATTTTCTTACTAGAATTGGTGTAGATTAGCTCTTCTCAGTTTAACACGAGTGTGATGCTGTATTTCATGTATATCCTGCATACAGCTCAATCAAATTTGAGCACATTTACCGACCACCTTCCTCCTCACAAGCTGCAAGAAAGTGGTGACTCAGTTGTGGTTCCAACTAAAGGTTAGTATTCATCTATGATCTTAGAGTAATGTACTTCCTCCGCAAACACTTGTATGCTGTGGTGTAAAACATAAATTTTCTATTTCCTGCTCATGATTCATCGTTTTCTAATTGTTATTTATCCCAATACTCTTGGTTATGTTTATGTTTCAGCTACAAGGTCGTTCTTCTCCCTTTCAGCATTTAGGGGCAGTAAACTGAATGAGACAAAGCATCGGTAATACTAAGAATGATTATATAAGATGAATCATTATTATTTGCCCATTTCACATGCCATATATAGGACATATTGGCTCAAAGCAAAATTGCATTGCACTTGCTTTGGAGTTGTATATTGTTTTGCATGCAGCGATCAGGGATGCCATCCCTATGCTTCTGCAGGTTGTGTTGGTGAGAGAAGGGGGGTTTTGTAAGTTCGAATTATCATTGTGTTTGATTTGTATCCTGCTGGACTTTGATTGCTCCTTGTAAAGTTTCGGATGCCAAACATTAATCAAGTCATAATTGATCTCGTCTTTTGAGAATTTGACCATATCTTTTACTGGTGTAATTACATATACTATAATATCCAATTTAAATAATTAAGCTTTGCTTAGATTTGGATCATGTATATGGCTTGATTCCTATATTGCTGCATTTATGCTTTGCTCCATAAGGATGTACATTTTCCAGCACTAATGGAAACAGTATGCTTGAGTTGTAGATCTTAAGAGCTTTGGACCTCCCCAAGTTGCCACTTCAAGGTCCGGTTCTGACCCCCACTGAGGCATACGTTTAATCCTCTGGGCAGGTAACACTCGCCCTGAAAATTGTGTGGAAATTCCTCCTGTCTAATTAGATTGTTGTTGGTGGTGATAGGAGCTATGGCGTTGATTCGGTCTATCTGTCAGGTTTGAACTCGTCATGACCAGGGGAAAAATAGGATATTTGTGGATATTTAGTATTGGTTTTGGAAGGTAACAATTTGATTTCATGGTCCTTGCATACGCAAAGACTATAGTGTCTCTCAAATCAGCTGCAAAATGCTTGGATGAGGATGATGGTGATTATTGTTATTATTTTCCAGGTAAAAAGGCCAGAACCTCATTAGGATGCGCTCTGCTTGTACTACAATGTTACCTTAAAAATGAAAATGTTGATGACTCCACCTGGAATATGTAACAGCAAAACCAAGGTATATCTTTCCAGGGCTATTATCCTTGATGATGATCCTAGAAGTGTTAAAAATGAAAGAGAAAACCTTCAATCCGGTCCATCTTTAAAACACCACTTTTATAGCCTCCAATAAGAATTTGACACCTCACTTAAAAACACCAAAATACACTAGAAACTAAAACACCGGATCATCACTCTTCTCATTTCCTTCTAACCCACCAACCCGTAAACCACCCCACCTCTCTTGCCAAACGCCGCCACCGGAATCCATGGAGCCACCTCCGGTATACACCAAAGGCCACCGCCAGAATCCGCTAGTTTTAAGGTAGATGAGAACCGAGAGAGAGGGTCTGTGATGGTTGATGGGTGATGGAGAAGAGAATGGCGTCGGCTGAGTGAGACTAAAAGTGGAGGAGGCAAAAAAACTTAAGCAAGGTAAGAATTTCTCCTTTGATTGTTTCGATTTGGGGATTTTGATTTAGGGTTTGAATTTATGTGAGTTTTGTTGATTGGGTCTTTCTTGGGTTGTTGATCATTGTTGTTGAGATGGGGTTCAATGGCCATTAGAGCTTCAAAATCAGGGCTTGCATAAGTTTTGGAGTGAAATAAGTGAAGGATGAAGAGGTAAATAGTAAAATTATTGTTGGGTTTCACCATTGTTGTCTGTAAGTAGAGAGAGAGAAACTGGACCTGCAACACACAACCAAGGGGTAGTGACCGTTGCCCAGGTCTGGCCAAACTAGTGGTAGTTTGGCTGTGGTGGAGGTTGAACTCAACCAGCGTGGTGAAGTTGGAGCCGGTCACCGCAGTTGCCGGGTCGTGAGAGGGACGCAAGTGGCAAATTTGTTGATGGATTGGCTGCTTTCGTTTCTATTCTATTTGTTGTGTTTAGGTGATGTGCCAAATTTTATTGGAGGTTGTAAAAGTGGTGTTTTACAGATGGACCGGGTAGAAAGGGCCCTCAAAATGAAAATATTAGAGGAAATTTAAGAGAACTCTTTTGAACTTTCACCATTTTTGAAATACCTCTTTTGAACTTTAAAAACTCTCAATTTATCTCCTGAACTTTTAATTGCTCTCAATTTGGACTCATTTCTACATTTTAGGATTTAAAAATTTAAAAAGGGTTAAATACTTAATTAGTCTCTAGGGTTTGGAAATTTTATTTTTTCCTCCCTAGGGTTTGGAAAGTGACCNCACGTCATGTAATAGGTTGGTTGGGGCGTAGAGGATGCGCTCGTGGGTATTGGGATTTTCACGTGCCTAGGTTAGGGTTTAGATGTTGATGCAATATAAATATGTGATGTGTAACAATTTTTATTGGATTTTGACAATAGTAAATCTGTCGTTCTCTTGTGGGCGTAGGCACGTAGCTAGTCTACACAAAATCTATGTGTTTGACTTACCTCATCTTCTCTTTAATTTAACTGATAATGGCTTCGTACCATAACATATCCATATCAGACTGAAACGGAATACGATCCTCTCCATTTCAAATGAAATGGAGAATATCTATTTAATGTAAAATGAAGGATAATATTGTAAATTTAGTCATTCAACTTTAATGTTAAGACAATACTATTCTTTATTTTACACTAAATGGATACTCTCCATTTGAGTTGAAATGAAGAGGATCCTGTTCTAGACTGAAACATAGGCGAAGTAAATGCTACTCTTTTGACGATAAAAAATTCGCATGCCTTGAGAACCAAAAAAAAAAAAAAATATTGTGAAAAACGACTCCCTTATTGTGACCTATGCCACCAAAACCAGGAGTCCTGAAAATGAAAATTTGAGGCGAAAAATATTTTCAATGAAAAAACTTTTTTTTGTTTTTTTTTTTAAATGATTTATTTCAAAACATTTTCTGGCGTTTGGCACGTATGAAAATTCACTTTTTGTTTTGTTTTGTTTTTTAAATATATATTTTCATTCAATTATATTAAACTTTAAATTATGATAATGTCCTGACTGAGTCTCAACAAGTCTCGATCAAGTCCCAGCGATTTCCTGATAGGGTCTCGACGGTGGCCTAGCCGGGTTCTGGTGAGTTCCAATAGTGTCTCGACTAGGTCTCAGCAAGTCTCGGTCTCGTTTTGACCAGGTCTCGGCAGTGTCTTGATCGGCTTGGCCTGTCAAGATACCAGCAGTGTCTCGACCAGGTCTCACAATGTTTCGGCCGGGTTCTAGTAGTGTCTCGATCGGGTCCTAGTGATGTCCAGATGGGGTTCTGCAGCTTTCGTCTAGGTTTTGGCAATGTCCCAACTGGGTCCTGACAATGTCCCAACGGGGTCCTGGCAGTGTCTTGATCAGGTCTTAGCGATGTCCTGACAACATCTTGACTGGGTCTGTCGATTTGAGAATGAGAAATTCAAACTCAGAAAATGGGTCGGTCGATTTTAAAAAAATGTAAACCATTTTACAGACATTAAAGAAGAATTTTCGGTCGAACGGAAAATATTTTTCATCACACAACACACCCAAAAATACAAAAAATATTTTTCAAAAATTATTATACGCTGAAACAAACGGACCTGAATTGTTAATGATGATATCCACTTCTTTTAGAGAAAGGTTCCTTTCTGGGCAGTTCAAAAAATTCGTCGTCGAAATTGTTGAGTACTCTGGTCTTATAACTAGAAGCATGCCCATTGACTTACTGCCTCTTGTTCAAAGACCGATTAGCATTTAGCGATCTCATGCTCCTTTGATCTTGCTTCCTCTCTATATTTGTCAAGAACCAAAAAAAAAAGGTATATCTCGAGAACCTTGTATCCTTTGTTTCAACGTTCAAGTGTAGAAAAGCATGTTACTGCTAAAAAGAAAAGCATATTACTAAGGACCTAATATTGAATGTGCTTCGCTTCGCTAGTTGTCTGATTTAAAATGGCAAGAGTAAACAAGTTTGTTGCTAAATATAAATTTTGTGCCGCGCAATTGTTCAATTGGTTAACTAAACCAAACAAAGTGGGAGATTGTAATTGGTCCAATTGCCAAACATCATAACTAGCATCTCTTCTGGAGGTGTTTTATCAGATTCAACATGCTACTCATTCTAATTCGGGTTCTCAATTGAGTTCTGAATGTAATGGCGATCGCTATGCTTTTATTGTTGCGTTGCATGTGGCAGTTCTAGTAGATCTCATGGTGGTCATGGTTTTGTAGAAATATTTTCAAAATTAATAGGTATTGAATATTATTTTGTGTCTTTGGAATCTTTTAAAATGGAAAGTTTTAAAAAGCATTGAATGAAGAGAGTCCCACATTGGAAAGAGAGAAAAGTGAAGTTGGCATTTATAAGGCTCAACAAATTTTAAGCTATTATAGAAGCTTGGGTGTACTCTAGTATACACTAGTACGGTGCAAAGTACCGGATGCCTGCGCATGGGTGCGCTAGGCTAATGGTACATTTGGCATGAAGCATCGGAACTCGAAGCGATCTGATTATAACCATTCATTTAATGTATAATGCATTTTCTATTGCTTCTTATTTGACTGATAAATGTATTAATTCATTTATTGGATGTTGCACATGCTGTTTTATTTCATATGCATGTCCCCAATAATTTTGGAATGATGTTCTAACTACTTATTATCTTATTAACGGCATGCCCTCCTCAATCTTAGGTGATGTTTTTCCTCATTCTCTCTTATTTTTTTTCATCCTCGTTCTCCTTTCCATTGAAAGTTTTTGAGGGTCTATTATATTGATAATTTAGGTCTTGGGGTTATGATAAGTTTGATCTTCATGTTACTAAATGTGTCTTTCTTGATTACTCTACCCAGAAGGAATATCGTTGCTATAGTCATGTTCTCCAACGCTAGCAACAGTCATGTTCTCCAACGCTACTTTCTAGTGCAAATGTTACTTTTGTTGAGTCTACCCCCTATTTTCCTCCTACTTTTGGTGATTCTAATGTTGGGCTTGATGTCAAGCCCATACCTCCTCCTACTTTTGGTGATTCTAATCTTGGGCTTGATGTCATGCCCATACCGCAGCTAGTTCTGCCCTTGTCTAGTTTGCTTCTCTCTCTTCAATCTTGTTGCCTCCTTGCTCACCTGCTCCACTCCAGATCTACACACATCATCCTCAACCATTAGTTCCTGCACCTCCAGCATCATCCATATCATCTATAGATCCAATGTTCCCACCTACATTGACTCCTTGCATGTTGCTTTGCTCTTATACTACCCAACGTCCTATCAGTCATCTCCTAGTTCCTTGTCTCCACTTTATTGCTTTATTTCCCATGTCTCAAGTGTTCCTATTGCTTTATTTCCCATTTATCGAGTGTTTCTATCCCAAAGACCGTGTATGATGCGTTATCTAACTCGGGTTGAAAGCAAGCTATGACTAAAACCAAACATGAGAGAAAAAAGAAAAAGAAAGGGAAAGGGGAAGAAGCAGGGAGATGGTCAACGACTCAAACCCTAGGTATCTCTTTCCCCAATCAATCTCTTGGTTTTATCAAACCGTCGGTTGAGCATGGAAGAGTGAAAGTAATTCTCCCCAAAGGAATCTCTGATGAAGGCAGAGGTTGTTGGCCCAAAACACGGTTTGCATGGAAAGAAAAGGAGGCTCTCGTTAATGTCTTGTAGCCTACCTCACACATTATTATATAGGTTTTGAAAAATATAACAATGACCAAAAATACCCACAAACCCAAATACTCTTCTAACACCACTGAATTAGAGCAAAAATAACTGGAATAGGTAAAAATCACAATAGATTAGATGCAACTGATCAAATGAATAATATAAATGATCTAATAAGATTTAAAGCAGTAGACTCCATAAATAGTTAATACTGTTTGAAGTGTATTATACACACGATATTGTCATCTGGAATTTTCCTCTTAAATAACACTGAAAGGACCAGACCTTTATTAAACAAACTTGTTAGTTTCTCCGCAAAGGGATTGCAGATATGGGAACATCATGTCTGATTGAGATCCATAGTAACAAGAAAAAATTTCACGAACTCGATTTATATTCTTTGCTGCAGCACAATCTCCCATGGATAGCTGAATAGATGAGAGCTTCACAAGTTCATTTGCAACGGCAATGTGCTTAGGGCCATAGAGCTTTTCCACAATCTGCCATAGAAAAAAGCCATCAAGTTCTAATTCACATTTCATTACTTCGAAAACATATGAAGGCTGTTAGTGACAAATTGCTATATTGTATATCATATTAATGCAGTGTTTTTTGAGGTAAAATGTGAAATACTAAATAATTGAACTTATTCCTAACAAAACATTAACAATAAGTTCAATTATTTAGTATTTCACATTTTACATCAGAAAACCCTGATTTCAAATAAGTATATTAAAATAAAATAAATTGTTTATTGTGAACTCATGCATTACTGACCATATAAGCCTCCCTACACATCAAATCTCCTGTGTGTAAAACTGATGGACAATTTTGAGGGAAAGTGCAAGCAAAAATCAGGTAACAAGTAACGTAGTAATGTTGTCAAGCCTATGGTTCCCGAGAAAAGATGTTCATGTGCCTCAATTTCTCCTACATTATGTGAAGTAGCACTGTTAGAAAAAATACTATTTTATTAAAGTTTAAAAGGGTGTTATTGGTATTATTATACTCTATTATATATATATATATATGAAAACAGTGAGAGGCCATAGTATGTTTAGAGTCTCTTTTTGGGCAAACCCTAATCTTGATATGGTACTAAAGCAAGATCTTAGAGTTCTAACAAATTTTTTTTTTTTTCCAAGCACTTCTTTTTTTTAGCCCTCCCTTTTTTTGTCTTTTCTCCTATTCTTTTCTTGCCCAGTTCTACGATAGTGCTGCATTGTTGGTTTAGGCTTCACCTGATGCTCGTGGCTGGAGGTGAGTATTGTTATAACCATGACAGTTGGGATCTATCGCCCTTGTCCTTGTAGGAGTGGTTATTCTCGTTGATGGTTGTGTTGGACAGCAGATCCACATTGTGGTTGCTGTTTTAGTGGCTTTACGGGAGCACTAAATTGATTTGGGGGTATTGGTTGTTGTGTGTGGTGGTAAGCCATGTCTCTAGGGGTGGCTGACAGCATTTCCAGTGATTGTAGCGGTTGACATCGAAACATGTGTTGTGGTTGGTGGTGAGTTTAGAACTGAGGTGGTTGCTAGCGGTGAAAGCTTCACGCTGTTGTAGTTGCTGGCAGTGTGTGAAGTCGCAAATCGATTTCTGGTGGTTGCCAATGGTGAGAGCCAGTTGACACTGTCGAATCTCCGGCTGAATTGGAAGAGAAGGCTGGTGCTTGGTTATGGGAATGAACCGACTCTAATCCAGGTTAAAGATATCTAAGGATCAGTTGTGTTATAACTTAGGATAAGTCTCTTTTGAGTTAAAGATTGGGTCAGGTATAGTGGATCCAGCCGGTTCAGTGCTGGTTAAGTCCAATTCTTCCATTTTCTGGCCAATTCAGCCTTGATTTCTTTTGAGACATTGAGATCCAGCTTTTTTGGCCCTGATCCAGCAAAGCATATATGGGACCATTGGGGGCATCCTTTAAGGGGTTGGTCTCTACCCTTTAAGTATCTTGGTCTTCCATTGGGGGCATCCTATAAAGCCAATCATATATATGGGACAATGTGATTGAGAAAATGGAACATAGGATTAAGTTAGAATTAATCCTAACAAGCTTAATAACAATGTCAGTGCAGTCATTGAGGTTTGACACTCTCAATATAGCCCTATCCTACAAAGATTCGTTCTATTGCAAGTGGTAATTTTATTATTGATAATTTTTACACAACGAAAAGACCACATCAAGAGGCGCTTCTGGTGACTAGTTCTATGGCGGTGCCAACAAGATCAGAGGTGGCACATACGGTTCCGGCAACCAACCTAATGAAAAATGAGTTGTCAGAAGGCACCAGAGAACGGTGAACAACTTATGAAGTCTTCAATACTGGGAGAGCTCGGAGACATCATCACCGGCACTGGAAGAGGTTGTTGACACTGAGAGAGGCTGGAAACCAAGTAACGATGGCAAGGGTGGGTGACAGCAGCGATGACACTAAGTGAAAACTGAAGCCAAGCCAGATGTGAGCAATGACACATATGCCAAGGGCCACATCATATCCAATAGGGCCCAACCTAATTTAAGTGTTCACTAAATAATTGTTCCACTTCCCCCTAAAGGGTTGCCAGTAAAAGAGCTTATCAGTCCTAAATCATCCTCACACACCAATTAGGGCTAATCAACATAAAATAAACCCTAAACCCTAAACATTAAGTTTTGTGGACAACTTTTGAGCTAATGAATATTTTACCTCAATTGATGCTTCACAATGGTCCACTGCCAGTTTTAATTCTCCAATCAAACAATATGCCTGAGCAAGATTGTCCTCCACCTGTAAATATCACATCATATACAGTCATTGATGCAGCCAACAAATCAAACTAACCAGTCCATAAAATCTGTGATATGATATCTTTTGTGGGTTCAGCAGCCATTCCTTAATTCCTTATTTTGGGACAATTATGATGGTCAATAATTATTAGGTCTCGTTTGGTTTGCAAAGTGAGTATTACATTAAGAAAGGGAATAGTTATTGCTGGGAATAGATGAGAGTGAAAAAAAATAGTTATTCGTAATCCTTAGTTTGGTAACAATACACATGCGCTAAATGGAATTGAATCAAAATTATTAAAAACCCCACATTATTTATTTTATTTTATTTTTCAACTCATTTTTTTTTAAGAAAAAAAAATATTAAAAACCTAGAAAATAAAGTGGGTGCAACCACCCCCGACAACCCACGAGTGTGGCTGGGACCACCCCCGAAGCCCTCAAGGGACCACCATCAGACACTCCAGGGGTGGTGCAACCACCTCTGACCGCTTCTTTATTTTTCAATTTTTATTTTTATTTTTAAGTTTGAAATAAGGGTTAATAACCCTTTTAGTACCTAAGTTTTCACTTTTTTTTTATTTTTTCCCACTTAGGTTTTAAATCATATCACAGATGGTACTTAACTTATAGGTAAAGACCAATTTAATACCTTCGTCACATTCCATCAACCGAACTAATTTCAGCCGGCCTATTCCGGCCCTGGGGGTAGCTCAACCACCCTCAATGGCCAAAATGGGGTGGCTGGGCCACCTCACATTTTTTTAATTATTTTCATTAGTTTTATGATTTTTTTTTGTTAGGACACGTCATGTTTTTGTTATAACACATGTCAGTCCGTTAGTTTGATTGACAGAATGGTGACGGAGGTACTAAACCGGTACTCATAAATTATGTATCATCTGTGATACAAATTAAAATCTAGGTGGGAAAAAATAAAAAAGTGAAAACCTAGGTACTAAACAAGCTATTAACCCTTGAAATAAAATAAAAATAATATGGGTATTTTTTTTGGAAAATGCAGTCTATTCCTTAAGGAATAGCCTATTCCCCTCATTTTTTAGAGGAATAAGCATTCCTCTTTGTAAGGGAATCGTTATTCCCACATGAATAACTATTCCTAGGAATAGGTCCCTACCAAACAAAAGAATGGCAAACCAAACGGGACCTTAGTCCTTTGACTTAGGAACTCTAAATTGTATTTATAATCTGTCTAGACTCTAGAGAATGAAAGGGATTTTAAATAAGGGCCAAGATAGTAATCTCTATAAATATTCGACTAAAAATATAAAGAAAATATTTATTTTTTGATAAGTAATGGAAAGCTTTTATTAAAAGTGAGAGGCGCCCCTAGGTATACTAGCAATATACAAGGGAAATCACCTAACTAAGCTAGCAAAAAAAAAAAAAACCCACAAAACACCGAAAGCCCTCAATCCCAAGACCCAAACGAAGCGCTCAATGCTAAAAAAGCGAGCCATGCCTCTCCCCTGCCTTGAGGGCACTCCTGAATTTTCGTAGTTAATAGAGCATTTTAAGTTTATAAGCTCCCTCCTACCTCTGGAGCACGCACCCTTAACATCCCGAGAATGATCCTCTCTAATGGCTGTTAGGAGAGCCACAATCTGATCCTCGTTCCCCCCACACAAAAGCCTTACCACCGGACCACCAGCCAAAAGATTTCTGTCAGACTGAAAAATATTCATTGCTGGGTTTCCTCCCTTATCAGCCTTCTAAGGCTTCATTTTCTGTTTTACAGTAAGCTCTAATTGTTACAGCATCTTTTGGCTGCATCAGCATAAATTTTTCAGTTTTAGTTAGTGCTTGTTAGAAATTAATTTCTTTTTGATAAGTAAACGATGTTGATTAAAAGCACAGCGGGCACACCCCAAGTACAAAGGAAACATAAAGAAAAAACACCTGGTAAATCAAGAACAGGAAAAAGAGTAGTCAACATTTGGAAAGAACTTCGTAAAAGGATTTGACCTCAAAAGATCTTTTTTAGTGCATCCAACATAGCTTATCATCTCCTCCCCGACACACCCAAGCAGAATACAAGACATTGAAGAAAGAGGAGACTGAGTCCACATGAAGCTAATGTCCCAATGAACAACATCATTGACAATTCTAAGGTCTGCCACCAAAGCATCCCTATAAGGGCAAGGCAAAATTAAGTCCAGAAAATATTCCATTAAAGGATGAACTCCACACCACATGTTATGCCAAAATTTGGTGTGAGAGCCATCACCTACTTCAAAACTAGCAAAAATAGAGAAGGTATCCCATAGGGTTTAGTGATGTCGTTAGTGCACCATCCACCTGCCAAACTCCCATACTGTTTTATCCACTATCTGACGCCAAAAGGCCTCTCTCCTAGCAAGCCTCTAGAACCACTTTCCCAATAGAGCCTGATTGAAAATAATCAAACGACTAATTCCCAGCCCTCCAAATTGAATAGGAGTACAAACCTTCTTTCAATTAACAAGATGGAATTTATACTCATTATCTAAACCACCCCAAAAATATGTGTACAATTTTTTTTTGACTAATTAACAATGCCAATGGCAAGAGGGAAAAGACATAGGTGGCAAGATTGGAAAACGTGCATTTAATCAATGTTACTCTACCTCCCTTAGACAAGTAAAGTAATTTCTATCCAGTATACCAAATAAATTTAGCCTTAAACAGAGCACCCAATGGGAGGCCCAAATATTTCACAGGCAAAGACGAGGCCCTACAACCCAATATATGAGCCAGCACACTCACATTCGGCACATTACCCATAGGATTAAGTTCACTATCTCCTATCAACTTCATATTATACCTCTCATTTAAACATTCTATGTGTTGGGCCCACTAAATGAGGAAAGGTTTAGGCCTACATGTGAGAAGAGTGTTAAAATATTAATCAAATGATCAAATTCACCTGATCACATTCACCCTTTTCTCTTAGCTTATACTTTTGAGGCAACTAATGATATACAATGCTAATGTATGTCGATAGACCTATCGTGCACATGTATAGTAGATGAAGGGAAGCTAATTTATTGGCGTCCAGTGTTTGTCCACATTTATCACCAGCCAGACACTTCGCCAAAGCTTTTATTTGCAGTGATTAAAAATACATTACATTGCCCTCAAAAATAAAGAAAAAGAAGTGGAGGAGAGGGTGGCCAGAACTTACTTCCGCAATGCCCTTGTTATATGCATGCAAAGTTGATCTCAGTAGACAAAGGGATCTCAGTGCATCCATCACGGTAGTACTTGACATTTCTCTAGAGACTATTGCATCCTGCAGCCTGTCAAGAACTGATAGCTAGTATATAAATCGAAGGGGAAACATATGTACCTTTGGGTGTAAGAGTGGGCATGCTAATATATCTAAATCCTCAAAAGTGAGTTATTTCGTAGGATTCAACTATAAAATGGTTGTTTAATCATATGGCTTGGAGTATGAGGTTTTCAAAGCAATCATGGATGATATCAACGAGTATGGAGCCAAGGTTGATTAGCATACCTTAAGCATTAGAAGTAAAAGACCAACTCTTGTTAGTGACCTAGTAGATTAAAAAGAATAGCTGAGGATGCCAATGATGAGGCTTCAACAAGATACAATGTAATATACCTTCTAATAGAAATCCAAGATTTATTAACTGCTGCCAATGAAGATTCCAGATCACAATAAGAACCACATTTCAAACAATATCCAGGATCAATATGAAGGGAGCCATTGCTTTCAACATGCTTCAACACATCGACCTGTAAAAATACCAAGTTCCAGTGAAAGGAAAGAAATGTTGGAACCTTTTTATTCTAGCAACTCAAGAGTGCAGGCAACAGTCGCATCAAAGGTCTACAAGTGGCATAAAATCAAATTAATGCATATACAAAATAAGACCCACTACTTCAGAATTCAACATATAATTGCATCAGTATAGATTCAAATAATTGCAATCTCATTTGCCTGCAATTTTTTCTTGTTTGTTTTCAGTGCTCATCCAAAAGTACAAAGTTGTGCATGTTTAAACCAATCCCTCCTATTCAGATTAGGATCAGATGCCTTGATACTCAGGAGCAAGTAAATATTGTCCATCAAGAATTTTAGGATGCAGCAGTAAGACCATGATTACATTACATTTCATGGTTACCCAAAGTTTACATCATAGAAAATATAGAATACCTCCATGTAAGACTTGAAGCTACTTATCTCGGTGGCACTCTGGAAGTGCATAGTTTTCTGTTTCTCACAGTTGACTACACAGCTATCCAAGACTATACCAGGACAATTTAGATGGACACAGTGAAAAGCATTCAGAACAAGGTCGGAGATATTCACTTCTGTACAAGAACTGCACTGACATCTAAATGAGTACTCATCTTCTAGAAAATTAAGGCGATCTTTACAGTCCCACTGGCCAACCTGTAAGAAAAATCCATTTTTTTACTAGTTGAACAAGATTTTTTCATATTTATTGTTACATGATGTGAGAGGTTTAACCTACTATCACTGGTGAATCAATAATTTTGGGGGGATCAGCAGTTCCATGCAAAGAGGTCTAATAGTCAAAAGCAGGAATACCTGTGGACCATAGGACAATTCCAGGGGACACCCTACTGCCACAAACTCTGTTGTCCGTAGAAAGAGAGTACGCGAAATGAAATATGCATGGAGATTTGGCTGGCAAGAATGGTTGAACAAACTGCCGGCTCTATAAATAGCCTGACCTACTCGGACCTGTGAGAGTAACAAGTACAATACAGCATGATCTAGGGGCATAATTGTTTCTCTCGCACATGTAAATGATGACATGAACATGAAAATTTATACTAAGCAGCAGATAGCAAATGGAGTGGGGGAAAATGACATACTATGTAGACAAACCTGCTCTATGTTACTTGTTAAAGCACCTCCAGTGGGTGAAAATTTTCCGAACTGATCTAGTAACCCATTAACATCAGCTGATTTCACGCGAACAATTGACATTGAATTCACCCTAATTTGAGATATAAGTATGACAATCTGCATCAAACAGGAGAAAATAAAACCCAATAACAGACAACAAATCTGTGGAAATATCAATGAAATGTAACAATACAAGATGATGATTACAACCTACAAATGAAGATCCTGACAGGAACTGTGGTACATACTACCTGAAACATTTATCCATTATGTAAAGTGACATTACTTTTTCTTTTTTTGAATTGGGAAGTTACAAATGCACCAGTTGGGAGTTGAACTTCTAGTGTGAGTGACATGCATTTCTCAAGTGAAGCGTGAGCCCCATTGTTTGTTATTTTTTGGGAAACTTCACTTTAGACCTCTGAACTACCGCGCAGTTTGAGAAGACCCCCAAAACTGAAAAGCTCTCAATTTACACGCCTGAACTTTCAATTTCAATCAATTTACGTTTAGGGGGCGGTTAAGGGAGGGGAAGGCTGATATTGTATGTTTGCAAGAGACAAAAATGGAGAATATTAGTAGGAGGTGGTTCATAGTGTGTGGGGGTGTATTCGTGTGGATTGGTTATACATGGTTCGAGAGGGGCATCAGGATGTATATTGTTAATGTGGGATAGGCGAGTAGCTGAGAAGGTAGAGGAGTGTGTGGAAGATCTGTGGTAGTATATAGAACACAATTTACATTAGCAGGTTTCAAAATGCCTGACAATGTTTGGGTTAATAGAGGGGCAGTATATGCTAACCATTTCGTTTATTGAATAAAAATTACAGCAGCAATGACATTCGTCCAAAACTCGACATGTTAAATACAAGGGGATGTTAGAGTAACTTCTTTTTAGACTAGGTAATTAACTCACATACCCGATGGGATTCAAAACATGACCTCACCTACCACCTCATTATTAAGGGGGGTGGAGGTGCCATAAGTCTTAAAGGCTGTCAGCAGATGGGAGAGGAACTTCCTAGCTTATGGATATTGCACAGCAATAATCTACTAAGAATACAGTCTCACAAGTGTGTGTGCGTGCATGTGTGTGTGTGAGAGAAGAGTTAAAAGACAACCTGTGCGGTAGAAACCTCATTTAGTGGAAGTTCCAGGCCATAAGAATGTTGAAGACAGCATAACAGTGCGATGGAGTATATATGTAACTCCAATTTGCTTTCCGGATGAATTTCTGTATACTTGTGAGAGAGCTCCTGAAGAAAAAGAGGTTTAATATCCAACCATAAAATAATGCCACGATCAACTGAACTGAAAATCAATGCACAAATTTTAGTTATGAAATATACCAATGTTTCTGTGAACTTAGTAATATCCTTAAGTCTTCTTTGCGTTAATGACTTTACTAGCACTCGTCCAGCCAAAACTATCTCAGATGGAAATATTGCAGGCCAGTGTACACCTTGACATTCATGCTCATGCTCAGGAATGTCAACATCTGGTTCAGATTCTTTGCATAATATAATCTCTGAAATATACGTTTTAAGATTATCAGACAGATTTTCATGAATGCCATGGCTCACTAAACAATTCCTGAATACTTGTCCTCCAGCTTGTATTTGGCAGTGCTGCGAGCAGTACAATGGTATTGAACATGATGTACAGGAGACTATATCTGCTGGCAGTTCATTCAAGCAGTAATGGCAATGAGTTTCCCGACAATGCTTCAATATTATCTGCAAGTTACAGGGCCAGTAAATTTCTTCTTCCTCATCAGCAGTAAGGTAGCCATTGGCTTTATTAACAAATAATGAAAGAATAAGTCATATTCAAAAGGAATAGATGGGAATAACAAAAAAAAAAGATTTAGAGAAGGTCTATGACCATGTCAACAGGAAGTTTCTGTTATAAGACCGAGCATGTAAACAGCCATTGGCTTTGGGGAGAGATGCCAAGTTTGGATGGATCATTGCATATTTACGGTGCGGTTTTCCATTCTCATTAATGGATCTCCATTTGGTTTCTTTAGTAGTTCGCGTCGATTAAGACAGGAGGATCTGACGTCTCCTTTATTGTTTGTGGTTATTATGGATGCATTAGCTGACGTCTGCTATGGTGGATGGTGGGCTCTTATCTAGATTTTCAGTGGGATTGAGAAATCATGATGAGGAGATGATAGTGTTACATTTGTTGTTTGCTAATGATATTATGATCTTTTATAAGCCTAGTTGTGAACAAACTCATAACCTGCGATGTTTGTTCTTATGTTTTGAAGCTGTGTCAGGGTTGAAGATAAACTTGTCTAAGTCAGAGATTGTTCCCTGGTAGGTGATGTGGAAGGTTTGGCTAGCTTTCTTGTGTGTAGAGTGGCTTCGTTGCCGATGAAGTATTTGGGCCTTCCTCTGGGAGCTCTTTACAAAGCTTTACTATTTTGAATGGCTTTATTGAAAAGACGGAGCATCGGTTGGCGAGTTAGACAAGACTTTATTTATCAAAGGGAGACAAGTTAACTTTGATAAAAAGTACTCTTTCTAATTTACCGATGTATTATTTGTCCAGTTTCCCTATACTTGTAGGAGTGGCTAATCGACAGAAAAAAAAAAACACTTCCAAGGGGTCCCTATAGTGTGGGAGTGTGGAAATGTATAAGGAGGGGGTGGGAAGGTTTTCCTAAATTTGTGATGTATGAGATGGATTTAAGGTGCGGTTTTGGCATGATGTATGGCGTGGGGAGCAACCCTTTAAGTTCTCTTATAAAAAATTATTCACTATTGCTTATTGTAAGGATGCATAGGTAGCAGATTATATGTAGTTCTGAAATGAAATTCATTGGAATATTATATTTACAAGGTTTGTGCATGATTGGGCCCACTAAATGGTCTCTATTTTCTTTGAGTTGTTATATTCTTAAAGAGCAAGGCAATGGGATGAGGATGAAATTTGCAGGATTCCTTCTAAAACGAAATCGTTTGAAGTTAAGTCTTACCATCTAGGATGTTGCTAACCATAGCCTACAAAACTTCAAATAAGTTGAGAACCAAGAGCCAAATATCACTAGTTTACTCAGAGGATAAGGAATTTACTGTCACCTCATTCTTTTTGCATAGGCAACACCAGTTTACAAGAGTAAAACCCCGCCTTTTTAAGATTATCAAGCATAAGGATTTTATCCAAAGCTGGCGTCCATGTAAAAAAGCAATTTTGGGTGAAGCCTAACCTTCCAAACACTTTTTCAGAGGAACGGACAAGGCTCTCCAGTCTATAGAGTTTTATAATAACTCTTCACTTCAAACCCGTAATTACTAGCTGGGGTCCACAACATTCTATCTACCTCCCCACTTCAAAGCCGTAATCACTGTCAATGGCAAAAGTGAGGAGTAGATCACCAAATAGAAATCTTCCCAAGCAACAATTACCATATCAGCAATTTATGTATACAATACAAGTAAATTTTCTGAAACTCATTTTGGTGCAACCTGTTTGGATTTGAAGTGCCGAAAATTGATAGGAAAGAAAGATACAAAAAAATTAAACAGTTCATGATATGATATGCAGAACAGAAATCAATTCATACCATGGCATAAGGTTCTTCAGAATGAACCAAGGAAGCTGGAAGGATGTCACTTGGTGAAACCATACCCCTTCCTTTATTTGCTGTGGTGACGCACTTAAGTTGTATTTGGTGTTGCTCATCTGTCCAAAAGTTCAAAGTAAGCAAACTACATTAAAAGTTCGATAAGATCAAACTTAAAATTATCCTTGAACTAAAAGAATATCTAGACCATCTTAAATATTTCAAAACTAAGGAGTATAATTTATATCTGCAGAATAAACTTGAGATGAACAAATTACACTTGGACTAGAAGTTCCATATAAGCAAACTGTTAATCCAACCCAAGACTTAAGCTAGCAGGTGAAGAAATGCAACAAGTGTATATACCATATGGATTCTTAAAACAAACCATATTAAGCATACACAAAACTGATTTATAGTGTGAAATTCTTTTAATAGCTGCAAGGAGTGATGGAAGTTATATATGTATGCTTAGACTGAAGAATGATTGAACCAACATGTTGTCAAAGCGCAACAGCTACCAATCTAAGTGGGATATAAGTTCTATCCAGAATTTAAAAAGAAAAACAGTTTCCAGAAAAGAAAGAAAGAAAAAGAAAAAAAAAAAAACTCAGACACTCCAAAACCCTCCTCCTTATCATCCATCTTAAGTAATTCCTCTCTTAAGTAACTGAACATAAGAGACAGTATCATTCTATTGCACCCCAAAATCAAAAC
This sequence comes from Carpinus fangiana, assembly GCA_006937295.1. Taxonomy (NCBI): domain Eukaryota; kingdom Viridiplantae; phylum Streptophyta; class Magnoliopsida; order Fagales; family Betulaceae; genus Carpinus; species Carpinus fangiana. Next base: position 13,813,962 of record CM017321.1, on the reverse strand, counting down.
GTACAAAACTAAGATTCCATTATTGTTTCCCATCTTCAATAGGCCACAAATAATAACAAACAAAAGCATCCTTATCTTCCACTATCAAGAACAAATCAAGAAACAGATCCTTTATGGCAGTATCCGCACGCCACCCATCATGTCAAAACCATGTCGTCCTCCATTCCCTATCTCCAATAGCATTTTTAAGAAAAAGAGAAAAGATCCTCCTCTTTTTTCTTTTTCTTTTTAACCAACAAATGAAGTGATTTTGAATAAAAGAATTTCAGAAATTTTTCATAATTATATACGAGTTTTTTGTTGCAAAAAGATATTTGTCAACTTAACTAAACTATGGAGAAACTACAGAATGCAACATAATCAAATAGGACGACCTCTAAAACATAAATCACAGATACTTCAAGACATGGCTTTACTAGAGCTCTTTAAAGCATTGAACATAGGTCTACCTCAATATTGACCACCATCCAGACCCCATTTGTGGCCAATTTTCGAAGCCCAGTACAACCTAGATGAAGGGAGAGTGTGGGATGACTCGAAGTAATCAAATTCACAAGAAACAAGGAAAGCTCTCATTCAAGTTATAATAAAACTTAAATTCCAAAGATGAACTAACTATAGGAGCAGTATTGTTGAGTCCAAAATGTACAATATGTTCTACTGGTTAACAATTATAAGCAATAGTACTGAACTGCTTGAAATTCACTTGGGGAAACAAAATGGCTAAAGTGGGTAACATCAGAACATTAACGTACAACCCTCCCTATAAGGATAAGTTAATGATATAAGGGATAATCAACATATGTGGATACTTAATACTGACTATCTTACCCAAAATATCCAACTTATTCTCATTATGTGGTACCATTGAAACCTCTGTCCTCTTATATTGGTCTGAAATTATCTTGAGTTCACTTTCTATTTGTCTCCTTCCACCCGATGACAATTCAAAAGTCTTAGCTATAATCAGGTCACGGGCTGCATCTTCATAGTTTCCCAAAGAAGCATTCACTTTACCTCTCCTATACCATGCCTGCAGCAAGGACAAGTTATATATGGAGATGACCAGATACTACTGTCCAAGTAGACATACATGCACATAAAAGCACATATATTTCCAATTAATAGTCAAATGACCACATTTGACTACTTCAAATGAATATGAGTAGTTGATGTCTCAGAGTGACATCTAAGATTCTCAACATATTTCCAACGAATAGAATGAATTGATTGGACTTCATTATCTGTCTAACTGTTTCATGATTCATAAGTAAAAAATATGAATCGCACATATGACTATAACAACTAATCAATCTTGACAATTAAGAATTTTCTCTAAAATACTACGATGAACAACCCTAGTACAAAACAAGTATAAAAGAGAGACCCTCAAGAAAAGAAATATTAAAAATGTACTGAATATACGAAGACCTAAAGAGAAACTGTGGTGCAGAACCAAACAAATCAGCCCCAGTTTAGCAAGAAATAAATTTCTTCCAAGGCTGCTAAAAGGAGCAGCCCTAGGATATATAACACACCTCCATAAGAGTAGACCTCTACAAATCATTTATAACTTTAGAGATATTCATTATTTTTAGCCATTTTGTTACAAGCCAAAATGAAAGTCGGAGAACTTTAAAAGTGAGAAGAAGTCCACCGTCATTTTACCCTTTCCACAAATTGCTCTTATTTTGGCCACATATTCTCAAACTTAAAATATCTTTTACCTTTGCAACTCTAACACCAAAGTCTCCACATCTTCAAAGCTCCGAGTAGTCCACTCTGTCCAAAGGCACCACATTAAAGACAATGGATTCAACCTCCATACTTCCATAACTTTACCACATCCTACCTAACCTCCCCAACTCACCAACAAATCAATCACCCGTCTAGGTATAACTCAATCACAACAAACAGATTATGAATAGAGCTCCATAACTCTCTTGCTGCTTCACAATGAATTAGTAAGTGATCAATGGATTCTCCACCTTTTTTGCACATGCAACACCACTCAACCACCACAACATTCCTCTTTCTCAATTCAGTGTCAAAATTTTCCTTATAGGTGTTGTCTACACAAAAAACAACACCTGCGAGGGAGCCTTGATTCTCCAAATACACTTTCAAGGAAAAAGGGATCTATTCGTACTAGTTCACACTTGATAAAACTATACTTCAAACTTGCTCTTTTGGGAAGGATGTTGTTAGGATGTGTGCCTTAAACTCCAATTATTTACTAAACATTGAATTTAAATTGAATAAAGTTGTTTACTCATTGATTTATTTAACAAACATTGAGCATACAAACTGATTACATGTATGCTATTAATGATTATTATTTATCATATACATCTAAAGGTCCATAGGTTGCATTAAATATGGTTTAAAGTGAGTAATGAGATTATCACACATAAGATCTTAAAACCATAAACCTTGCAACTTATAAATTATTGTTTGTAGTTAATCTTGGTGAGCCTCACTGTGGGTATTGCCTCTGCCTCTAACTTCTTTTCCTGCTCACTCTCTGGCACCACAAGCACAAGATCAACTAGGGTCCCACTGTCTGGCTCGATCAGATAGTTCTTGATCGAACAAGAAGACAGAGAAAAAACATGCATTGTGGGTTTGTACACGATTGAGATCAATGGGTTGGAATGGTAAATGGGTTTGTGTTTGGATCTTGGCGTTGTAGTTTGTGTAGGTAATTTTCTTGATAGTTCCAAGATTGAGGTTGAGGTGGTTGGTGATGTGTAATTTATGGTCAGAAACATGTCGTGGGAGTGTTTTGGTTTGTGTCATGCCCAAAACCCAAAAAAGACATGATGAAAGCTGTAACTTTAGAATCTCCAAAAAACTATAGGACAACTAGAGCAACTAATAATTCCATTAAAACAAATTCCAAAGTCCACAAAATATCGGTAACCACAATACCATAAAACAAACCTAAAATAATAATAATAATATTAAGAGGAACAGAATTTATGGAGTATGTATCAAGGAGTGATTAAATTTGTAATTCGCTTGGGTGCTACTGTTGATTTTATATTTGACTAGGAACAAATTTAAATCAATAAGTACGAAGAGATTCTTGGATATTGGAATTCGCTAAGTAGAGTTTGTTAATTTGGGTTATTTTTCCAATACCCAAATATAATGCTTCTATAAAAATTAAAGGTTGCTCGAAATTCTGTATTATTTCTATATAATGTGCTATTTATGACTATGTTGTGAATGTGTTAACTCATCCATGTTATCACCCCAAAAAGACTAGTCAATTTGAAGCTTTCGTTGGCTTTATTATAAAGCCCAATTTCACTTAGTAACTAGGCAATGTGGGACTTAGCATTCACGACTAATTTTATAAACCACCCACTCTATGTGGACTACTCCCCATCTTCCCAATATGGGATCGGGGCGTTACAAACTCCCACTCTTAAATTTTTGACATCATCGTTAGAGCCACGTCATGTAATGCTCCAGTACCACATGGTCTTTACTCTTCCCTATAATAAATGAACTGAGTTTTTTATCCTATTTTTTGTTTAGTGGCTATAACAAGGCAAACTAAGCAAAAAAGCAGATAGCTACTCAAAAAGCTTATCATTTTTTATTTTTTTTAATAAGTAATAACCAAGCTTATCACTTGAGAAACGTTATACACCAGTCTATATTTTTGTCTCAATGGCTTTTTGTCCTTTGCAAGAGCTCTAATTAGCTGATTAACTCTTATCTTGTAGATCGTAGATAATTAGTTATTCCAGAGATAATTAGATCGTAGATAAGTGTTCCTCTAGAGAAAAACCCCATAAAAGAAAAAAGGAACCATAGACGAGGATATGGCAGCTTGGTAACAAGCTGTAGAATGTCATATGTTGCTTGTACTTAGGAATAAGTCAGTCTCTACTTTTGGCTAAAGGAAAATCCTGAACATACTGGAAGATTTAAGAGTCTCATTGAGAAAGACGGGTGGAAAAGTTCAACTTCAAAAGCGTCTATGGACAACATTAACCTTACTCCATTCTTCATAACAAATGCTGTATAACAGAATTGAAAACAATAACCACAAAGCTAAAATTTTATTAGCAAAAATTGGAAGAAAGAAAACAAAATGCATAGCCATTTTCTTCCCACCAAATCTTTTTCATTTGGGTTTCTCTTCATCAACTTATATCTCAAAGAAAATAGCAAGATAAAAAAAGGTGTAGTATATATTTTAAGACAACTCTTAATAGGTGCATCAAAATATTTCAATTTTTTTTTTAAAAAAAAATAAAGCAATGATAATAATTTATTTGCCCACATTCTGCACATAGAAGAATATTTTTACTTATTATGCTGCTTCTCCAAAAACAAAAAATCATTAAGCACAGTTTACATTTTTCAAATTCAAATAAGAGATTACAGCCAAAGATGAATAAGAAAAGAAGTTGACATTATGTTTTGTCTAACAACCACTAGCTTTCTAACTTTTAATTGTCTTCCTCAAACAACTGCTAATTTAGAGCACAAATCTAATGAATCCACATACAAAAAATATGAATTCATACAGTGTATTCCCATCTCCAATTGTAGTTAACAAAGACACCGTATGAGAGCCACATGATAAGAGCATTACCTTGGCATAGCTTGTAGAAATCTGAAGAGCTCGATCGCAGTCTCTTAGGCACTCTGCCAAAAGGTCCATTTTCTGAAGGAAGCCAACAAGCATATAAGTAAAAAGTAGAAATCCACCAAATGATGAGTATAAGCATGTTTATGATATCTCAGCCACACAAAAAGTCTGGTTTTGCCACTGCCTCATTCTCCTTTTGATCATTGTTAGCAATTACTCATTTCCCTTTTTCAAACTAATAATGACACTTGTTAAATTTGGACTCACATGCAGCACAGAAGCCCGATTGAGATACAAAGTTGCAACTAGATTTTTTTCCATGTCATCAGCATCAATTGGAGCGAGTCGTAGTGCCTGTGTTTCATGCAACAGAAGAAAAAGAAATAAAAATGAAAAGAACGAAAATAACATCAATAAGACAAAGAATAGGGAAAGAACACAATCAATATGCACTTGTCATTCATCTTCCACAGAAGAAAGAACAAGGGTGGGGTTTAGAACGCTTTAGGCAAGTGGTTTGACTCTACTAAGTAATCTTCCTGAGGCCCATAGTTATATCTTGGACACAATCCCTTCTTCCTTATCCTCGCTTGGTTTACACGTTTCAGTGTCTGTTCAAGCCAATTGTTAATTATCCCTAGTAATAGCCAGGGTTTAGGGTTTTTGAACCTATCAAAATTTTCCCTGGTAATTCCAACATGTGGAGCATAGATCATCTAGATCAACACTTGACAGACCACAAAATCAATATAAACAAAGAAAAAGAAAAATGCTCTATGAGACCTGGGAATAGCAAGTCAGAGCCGTGGTGTAATCTGCATTGATGAAGCAGTGATTACCCTTCTGCTTCAACTCCAAAGCGGCATCCTTATTCTTACCACAGAGAGCCCTTTCTTGATCCGTCAAATCTCTAACCATCTGAGAAAACCGAACTCTTTTAAGTCTTTTTTTTGTCACCAAACAATCAGGGGGAAAATGTAAGATACTGTCGCTGTGCTTCGCTTACCTGATGAAATGGCTCCAAACTAGAAAAATAGTTAAGAAGAGAATAACATGTTCGCGGAAGATCATCAGGAGTGCTCGCTGCCACAATCCGCTTTAGGCTGTCTGGAACCAGAGATTTCAGTTTCTCCATATCTCCGATTGAGAAATCGGTCCGTCTATCATAATGTTCACCTAAAGATTAAGATATATATCTTTGTATCGTTTTTTCGAATCCCCACCCTTTTTCTTGTGCGTGGATATGTAAAAGAATATATAAAAAGTGGGAAATAGTGACTTTTTTTTTTTTGGGGATAGTTTAAATTTATTATTTTGCCCTTACTCCTTGTTCATCATGACTAAGTTAGATAAGGTTATTTTTGTCTTTTGGCATTTCTTCCACTTACCCATTTCTAGTAGTCATGTCTGCGATTTTCTTCAGTCTGATGAATATTTATGCATGGCCGATATATTAATTTGAATATGCCAATTCATTCTCCATTTGCTGGTTGTTTGTTTGTTTTATCATTTTCAGTTATTGCGGATAAGTTGGGTGGTCATAATAGTGTTGATCGACTCGGATTTGGTTGGAATGTCTTGCTTTGTATTCACAAATTAAGTTGTATATTTTTAAAAAAGTTGTTTATTTACAATTTTTTTTTTTTTTTTAAAGTGTATATTTTCTATGTTCTGTTGAGTTGGATCAATTTGTGATAATAGAGACAATTTGATTGTTTGTTAACAAATTTTTGTTTTGTTTTTTTGGTCTTGGATTATTTGTGATAGTTGTTGATGGATAATTCATTGTTCTTTTGATAGATCGATAGATATGTAATTATCAATTTGTGAGGTTGAACGATGCGTTGTGGGCTTACCATACTGTATTACAAATTCCAATTGGTAAGTCTCATTATCAGCTTGTGTTTGGTAAAACGTTTCACCTTTCTGTTAAGCTACAACATAAAGCATATTGAGCCACAAAACAGCTTAATTTCAATCTCAACAAGGCCGGTTCTCACAGGAAACTCCAACTCGATGAATTGGAAGAAATCCATAATGAAGCTAAGTTGTACATCGAACGAATGAAGTAGACTCATGACCAAAACATCTTGAGAAAATCCTTTGAACATGGTCAGAAAGTCATTTTTTACAATTCTCATATGCATTTATTCTCAAGTAAGCTTAAATCTCGATGGTTGGACCCTTTATAGTTCGTTTTATTTCTACTCGTGGGGCCATTGAGATTGAAGATCTCAAGAATGGCAGTGTTCAAGGTGAATGGCTAATGTTTGAAATTATTCTTATGGTTGAGAAAGCCAGAAATTGAAGAAATACTTATGGAGGACCCTGTTTATCAGGACTGATTGTCACCCACTGTTTTGTGTTTGGCTGAAGACGGTAAATTTAGCGCTCGTGGGAGGCATTCCATTCCATTCCATCCCATGTCATTTCATTTTATTTCAAGGAAAAAAAGAAAAAAAGAAAAAAAAAAAAAAAGGAGGGATAGATAGGAATGTTAAAACTTTCAAGGTAAGGTTAGTTGCATAAGGTTTTACTAAAAAACAAGGGAATAAGGGATTGATTATGAGGAAACCTTTTTACCAGTAGCCATGCTTAAAATAGAACACTAATGAGTAATCATTTGACTGCCAAATGCTTCGGCCACTGAAGAAATTATCCAATTTTAAAATAGAATGATTGGGAATTTCTGCCTTGCCCAAGCTTTACGATATATACATAGTGCAAACCGCATGTGTTCGTACGTAGTTAAGACTCAATAAATGCACTAAAAACAAGAGAAAAACGGAACATAGTGCAGAGAGAGGCCAAACTAAATACTCTCTCATTGGCCATGGCCATTGCAGTACAACTGTAAACCTTAACAAAGCTATCCCGTTAAAAAGACCGGGATCTGACTGTGTCCTATGAGTTCTTTGGAGACCTACACCTACCAATATCCAGATAACTGTACAGACCAATCGTAAAATCTCACCAAAATGGCCCGGGCAACAGAGAGAAATCCTATAGCGTACGTTCACAAGTAGATCCCATTGCCATTGCTATAAACACCATCAGGCAAAGCATTGGTGGCCTTAGTTGCACTTCCATTTTGGTATGCTTTGATTTTTGCGGTATGATTGCCTACTCCATTTGGTATATTCCTTTGGTGGCTTCCGTTGCCTAGAAAGACAGCATCCAACTCCCCGCATGCTGCTGCTATAAGTCCTAAATTTGATATGAGAATGATATCATTTCAGAACAACTTTGATTAGGATTAAGAAAACTAACAGCCAGAAGACTGTTCAAGCAAAACAATTGTAGTAAATGCACAAAATACGGAGCAATGTTCAGGAAGAATACTAGGATAATCTCTGTACTAGTTTTCACATAGAATCGTGAAATTTGATATGTATTTGTACAATGTTCTCCTTGTGTAACAACATGGGGAATCATGAAGGTATTTGAAGATTGTTTTAGATAAAACCTTTTGCTCTTAAAAGCAAACACAAAAGCAAGATACAAATTTGTTTCTGTTGATACGAAGTTCAATGCATTTGACTTGCGTGGGCAAATCATGAATGTGTTATATTTAACAGAGAGCATAACATCTGCACAAAAAACCCTCTTATAATCAGTCTCCTATGCAGAAAAAAAATGATATATTGTGTACTAAAGAGGGGCTCTAGATGCGACGGAATTTCTATGTTTCCACTCCCCAAGATCTTCCTTTATGCACTTTAATAAGCTAGGAGTAGTGCCACAGATTTAGTTCAGCCAGGGTATTGCAGGTTTATATCAAGCAGGAGCTTGTGCTTTGGCCAAAGCAAAGCCAGAAAGTAGTGAAACATTTTCTTTAGCGTTAACAGCCCTTAGTAAATTCTATGCTAGCTAGATAAATGCATTAGAAGCAAGACTAGGAACTGTCAAGAATGCCAACCAAAAAATTAAGTGCACGTAATATCAGTGTATACATCAGATGAATTTCATGTGACAAATATATGACCAAACAACATTGAGAGGATAATTTAGCATGGGCGAGACCGGTACCTAAAAATAAAGGAGAAGGCTTTCCTGGCCTTGATTTAAATTCAGGATGAAATTGAACACCAATAAAGTACGGATGATTTGGTAGCTCGATAATCTGTAACATCAGCATACCAAATATTAACATAGAGGCAACACAAATGTACAAACACTAGAGTAAAATGGTAGAAGACCAATAACTTTGTGGCTCACAAGTATACCTCCATGCGTCGACCAGTTTCATCTTTGCCAGCAAAAGAGAGGCCAGCTTTTTCAAGGCATGCTACCATATCAGGATTCACCTGCATAATAAAGAATTATTCTCTGCCAAAGTAGCTTGTTAAAAGAAAATTATGTACGTGTTAATCCTACAAACCTCATATCTATGCCGGTGTCTCTCATCAATGAAGCTTTTACTTCCATATCTGACATCAATGCATAGCATGAAGGGTTAGTCAAGCAAACTAGCCATCTATAATTAAACTCACAACTTCTAAATCTTCTCATCTCATTCCCAGTAGAAATATGTAACTGGTGAATTTTTCCAGCAGTACACAAAGCACATATATTAAATTAAATTATTGATATAACAATCTGCACAAGTTTTATATATAATACATACGAACATATATATATATAATTTAGTACAAAATATATAATACCACATATGGGATGTATGTATATGTATGTATGCATGTCCCTATATAAGTATATAAAAGGACCTATATTCTAAATTTAGTAGCAGCTCCTCTTATTATATCAATATTTTACTGCATTATAGCCCCAATATAAATTTTTTCTTTGTGCCAAAACCTTAAAGTTGAAAATTTAAATCTTTTTTCGCACAATTAATAAATCATAATACTCTTTTAAAAAAAATTATTATTATTTTTTTCCTTTTATTTTATTACAAACATCCATTTAAACGAGTCAAACATTATACCAAATTTTCTTTGGTTACCTACGGGCTCACCAGTCTCTCATTACTAGTTAACTTTATTTATATATATATGTAGACATCTCTTTTCTAAAAGCAATACTTACAATTTTGCAGATTTGCAGTTCAAAACCTGGAAAAATGTCCTCCTTGATCCAAGGCGCATGGTGCCTCCCATACGTGTTTTTGAGCCCTGCTTATGATACCAAGACATGTTTAGTTCATAGTTTTAATCACCAATTAAAGGCTGAATCTCTCTCTCTCTCTCTCTCTTTCTCTCATATATTTGACAATGTTCTCTTATTAGCCCAACACTTGCAATGAATCAGGCTTAACCTTAGTTCTACATTTTCTTTAAAAGCATAAAACAATTTTCTGTCATCAAATAGAGCTCGAAAGGCACAGAATATAAACCTCAGGCATAAATATAACACATGGATTCCGGGTATTGGGATCAAATTCAGTGCTATTAGCATCCTGCAGACCAATAACAGATCGTGCAAACTCGATGACGGCAATTTGCATTCCTAAACAAATGCCAAGAAAGGGAATCTTGTTTTCTCGAGCATACTTTGCTGCAAGAATTTTCCCTTCCACTCCTCTGTCACCAAACCCTCCTGGAACAAGAATACCATCTGCACCCTGAAGATAAAAAGTCTAGTCAGAGATTAAACAGAGGAAGTTACCACAACTTAAGAAGGGAGACACCTGGAACTTGTTTAAAGTAGTATCAGCCGGTTAATCCAAGGCCATTAAAGAAACAAACCTTCAACAACTTCCAAGCTGCTTTATAAGCATCAGGATTCTGCGACAAGAATTTTGTGTCATGTTGTGAGATAACATAAAAATTAAGAACATATAAAATGTTGGAACAGAAAATTAAAAATAACCTCTTTTGCAGTTGCATCTTCAAGGTCGGAAGCTGGAACCCAATCTACAAAGAGTTTCTTGCGGTTGAAAACGGAAGCATGCACAAGAGCCTGTAGAGAGATTACATCTTATATAGCCACAACATATTAAGTCAATATGCATTTCATATCTTATGGAAATCATGAACTTAAAACAACATATATGTGCATTACATGAATATTGCGTTGTCTTATCACATGAACTTAAGACATTGATTAACATTAGTAGTTAAGCCAGCACAGTAAAATTATTCTGGCATGACTGTTAGTACAAAAGAAAGACAATTTATTTAATTATTTTCAAATTCAAATATCACCAGAATATAGAACAAAATGAATGACATGACGAAAGCAAAACTATGTACCAATTTGGACTATATACTTTCCAAGAATCAGTCTTATTAATTAATTTCCTAAAATTACTCGTACAGCTTCATTTTCATTTGGTAGAGAGTTATTTCGTTTACATGCTCTTGTCTGAAAACATGATTATGACTGTGAACCTGATCCACATATTCATTATCCTAGAGTGGAACCTTTTGTGAAAAATAATCCTTAAAGTCAATAAATTCAAGCAAATTACAAGACGTGGAAAGCACAGGTGGAAAAGTACACTGGAAGAAAAGTGAAGTAATTAAGATAAGATAATGGATTAGAGTACAGAGACACTGAATTCTTGGAGTTCTGTATTAGTATAGTAACGTGTCCTTTGAGATTATTTTGACTTTATATCATATAGTTTACAGCAGAATTCAGTCAGTAAAGGAACTAGATTTGTCAATAACTGGCGCCCTCTTAACCTACTGTGACTCAGATGCTGCAGATGATCAAGATATCCTAATCCCTGGATTAACAAAATATAACAACGCCAGCATAGATTGAAATACCATCTCATGTTAGAAATTAAATGGACCCCAGCTGCCAATGTGTTTAGCAACTATCTCTAATAACTACATTATCAACACATAAAACTTCCAGGTGAAATAGTGATTTAGAGTTAAGAAGTGATAGATAATTGCACCTTCAGTACCGAGAGATAGGAATCTGAAAGGCCTGTATACTTCCCAACCATCGCAATATGGACCTGTCAATTAGTTGACACATAGAAATCAAGTGCTGCCAAGAAGTAAAAGGAGTTCTTGAATGCTCGTAGACTAACCGGCTCATGCAACTTGTCGCAGATTGCAGTTCTAGAAGTCCATTCCTCGAGTGCAGGCTGCCCAGCTTTACTGCCATTGTGGACAACATTGCATAAGTATGCTAGATACTAAAAATGATATAACATGATGCACATGCCTGTACATAGCTCCAAATTTTAAAAATAAATAATAATAATAATTAAGAACTGAGCTCATCAGACAAACCCCAAAAGGTTCAGCACTTTCAAGATTGCTTCATGGGCCTTCTGATCCTAATTCAGAAGAAAAACATACCCACATTGTAAGAAATGGTAACTATATATTCGGTAGTTAAATTCCAAGAAATGCTGAACTACTACTTACTCTTAAAAGCGAAGGAATATGCCAGATGTTGGGTACATCATAGAGAGTGATGATATTTTCTTCCTGGAAAAAGTGTGATTTCAAAAAACTAGAATATTGAAAAACAGATAAATATGCACATAAAAACTATGTCCTTGTTAAAATACCGTGACATGGCAAAACTGAGCGAGTTTCACTTTTACGTTCTGGTCAAGTGCCTGTCAACACATTCAATTCAATACCTTAAGCAAAACTGATAAACTAAAAATACAAACATAGAATAAGAGTGTGTTTGACTGCGTGTATGAGAGAGAAAGAGAGAGTGAGAGACCGTTGTACTGCGACAAGCTAAGATATGTGGTGTCAAACCCAGGCCTCTTAGTCCTCGAACACTGTGCTGGGTTGGTTTTGTTTTCTGAACATTATAACATAATTCACATTATTTATTAAACTGACCAAGTAATTGTTTTTTTCTGACAAACGTAAAAGATGCACATAGAGGATGTGCACCAACGTGCAATTCGTAAGTTACCTGTTCACCAACAACATTTAAAACGGGCACAAGGCTGACATGAATCAAGCAAAAGTTCCCTGTCCCTAAAGTGAGAAGTATTCATTTAATCATAAGATCTAAAAGATCAGGCTAGACAATTTTGTCTAATGAAGTTGCATATAAATGCAATATCCTTACCTACACGGTATGAGAATTGCCCTAATGCCTCAATAAATGGCATGGATTCAATGTCCCCTGCATCATGACCAAGTTGTTATAACCCTTGAAAAACAGAGAAAAAGCTAGTGCTCCCACAGGTCAAGTACACAGTTGTTAGAGTACCTATAGTTCCACCCAATTCTATGACACAAACATCGGCTGGACCTGGCTTCCCATCCACTGGTATCATTGCCACACGCTCAATCCACTCTTGAATGGCATCTGTGATGTGAGGGACGACCTACAGAACAGAGGAATATACATAATACATGTATGTTAGGTCAGGAGCAATATAATAATAATAATAATAAAGGATTTAATAGCAGGGGAAAGAAAAAACCTGCACAGTTTTCCCCAGATAATCTCCCTTTCTCTCCTTATCAATAACGGACTGCCATACAAGAAAAAAAGAGAACTAATAGCTTCAGCGGCTGAGTTTTAGTAGGGTATTTTATGATACTCAGAATCTCTAGTAGCAACTTGCAAGCAACATATAATATACATATATATGGAGATGTGCATTTTAACCAACTTGCCTGGTAAATCTTTCCAGTAGTAATATTATTATCGCTTGTCAACTTGATATCAAGGAACCGCTCATAATTCCCAAGGTCCAGGTCCACCTTTGAACAAAAAAGAAAATCATGTTTCACACTGTTATATCTCCCATGCTTTTCGAAACCTTGACCATTTAGCCATGATATACACTTTTTTGTTTTATCTTTTGTCCAAAATAGCACGCTTAGCTAATATTTCAATAATTATTTGTAAAGAAGATATAGGATAGCGATACTTTTATAAGTCATTGCTGTTAATCAAAAGCAAGCTTGAAATTCATCCAGTGAAGTGCACTCCAATTTAGTGGAACAACCAAATCGCCTGCCAGTATGCCTACTTAAAAAGTGCTTACATTTCTTCATCTTCATACAATCCATTTCTAGCAGAAAGGGCTTCCAAGACTTTAGACCCCATCAGAGAGAGTTTTGAAGAAAGAAAGAATATTATTGACACAGCTTACATACAACGAAAGTAACGGATAAAGAAGACAAAAACGAGTTTTTTATACCTCGCCTCCATCATCTAACACAAAAACTTCCCCGTGCTCAGAAGGGGACATTGTTCCAGCATCGGTGTTCAAGTAAGGATCTGAATTACAAAAGAAAACCGGAGCCGGCACCTATATTAAAATCTTAAAGAAGAAAAGAAAAACAGACAAGGCAACCATATCAAAGAGTTTAAGAGAAGAAGATGCCCAGTAATGAAACATAACGATGTATTTGTGGGATATTGCCAGTTTCCGCTCCATTAGAGAAGCCCAGAGAAACAAACAAGTGAAAGATTCATGAATTGAATGAAGAAAACTAAATGGAATTTTAACAGACTTATAAGAGAGATTTGTATGAAAAGGACATGTACATTTTGAATCCTATCTCTTCTTTTGACTGGAAAAGTAATACAAAAATTAGAAGCTCTCAGAAGAAGTTTAAGGACAAGATACTGAGATTATTCCAAAAGGTAAAAAATTGACGATGAAGCTTCAAGAAATTTATTACAGAAAAAAAGGGGAAGTGAAGCTATTTTGCCGAGAAAAATAAAAATAAAAATATATATAGAGAGAGAGAGGAAAGCGGACTAAACAAAAAAGGCATGGCTGAGCTGTTCTTGAACTAAAAGATTAGAAAAAGAAATAACAGTGGTTATGCAGGAATGGAAAGATTCAAAGAAGAAGCAGATACCAATTTTGATGGAAGTAATGCGAAGTCCACAGGCCTTGAGAAGCAGACCGATACTGCTGGCGGTGACCCCTTTCCCGAGACCGCTAACTACTCCACCCGTCACCAACACGTACTTCATTTCTCGTTTTCTTACCTTTGTCTTAGATTGCACCTATGAAAAAAAAAACACAACCATTTATCATGAGAGAACAGAACAGAGCAGAAAAGAACAGAACAGAACAGAGCAGGCATTTCGTATCATTAACAACTACAGACACGGAAATAAGGAAGAAGAAAATGATGGGAACCTTGGTTATGGTGTTTAACTTAAACCAGTCACCCAACTGAAGTGGTTCTAGAGCAAAAGAAAAGCAAAAGCTGGCATGCTTATCTTATTCGACTCCTGGAACACTCTCTCGTCGTCCGACAGCAAAGGTGGCAAGGTGCCAAGAGCATGAGAAACAAATACACAAACAGACTAACTAAAAGGAGTCTGATAGAAAAGGAAAAGAAAAGAAAAGAAAGCAGCAGATGGATGAAAGTGAGATTGGGAGAAATCAAAGGAATGAGCTTGAAACTGCTCGGCATCAGTCCCCTTTATATATACACTGCAATGCCATCCCCAACCCAAAATATCACCCAATAGAAGAAAATTGAAATATATTAAATAATAATAAAAATAAAAATAAATAACCCCCTCGAATTGAAGGCCAACGACCAATGACCTGGCTGACCGAACTTGGGTGCCTGGGGCAGGGCATCCTCGGGGCATTAACTTCTCTTTCTGTTTTCTGTTTTTTTTTTTTTTTTTGGGGGGGGGGGGTGACCGAGAGGCGGAAGCAGTAACGGATAAACGGAGCGAAGACAAAACCGTTAACATCCAAAACCCACAGCTAGCGGATGAGTTTGAGATTTTCACCAACTTTATTAATTAATTAATTATTATATACTTCTATTTTGGCTCGGTTCTTAATTTTATCCATTTTATTAGCATTAATAAAAGAAGATACACGAATAACATAGTAAAACTAAATTACCCCATACTACTCCTTGTCTTTTTTATGACAAAACTCTACTTAATTTATTACCTATCTATCTTATCAATTGGGATCAACTAAAGACTTATAGTTGTCTAAGACTTATAGTTGTCTCTAAAGAATAGACTAATAAATTATAGATCTTCCTTAATAAAATAGAGATCATTAGTTTAAATTTTTTACCCCCATTCTCCTGTATGAACATGTCAAAAAAAAAAAAAAAAAAACTAAAGACCTATAGTTATTCCTTTTTCCTTTCTCTTTTTATTGCTATATAATTTTTTTTTTCCATTACTTTGGACGGTTACGTTCTACATTATTATTACTTAATGTGATTTATTGAGTAAATAGCATGATTATGTCATGACGAAATAGTTTAATCAGTTGTAAATTATGTCTCATAGAGTAAAAATCAGGAGTTTAAATTTTTCCTCTTTTTTTTTTTTTTTATAGATAAGTCCAAAAAAAAAAAAGACATGATCGTCCCAAAGTTAACACAGGTAGGGTATCCCTAATCTATCTAGGTACAATTATTTTATAATTTGTTACACGCTGACATAGAGCCACATGTACGTCATCCATTAAAAAAAGTTTAAGCACCCATCAATTATATGTTACCACGCGTTAACTAATTAGAAAAAAAAAAAAAGGAAAATTTTACTTACTCTTGGTCTTTTACGGTTTTTACAGACATTTTTGAATGTTTAAAAATTTTCACTTAAGTGTATCAAACTTTGATTTTCTCTTATTTTATTTTTTTTGTACAAAAAATCTTTCACAATGCCAATTTTATCCTGACTTTAAAACTATACTGTTTTTCAAACGACGCAATTTTAATTTTGGAGTCAGAAGTAAAATTGGCATTTCGTTAGAATTTTCTGTATAAAATAAACAAAGTGAGAGAAAATTAAATTTTAATACACTTAAGTTAAATGAGAGATTTTAAACGTTAAAAGAATATTTGCAAAAGTGAAGTTTAAAAAAGAAAAAAAAAAAAGATGGTGATCGAGATGCATAATCTTGCACCGCAGGGGATGAGGGGAATGCTAAAGCTCCACTGCCTTGGTCATCATGATCACCTGCAATCCATTTGATGCAGATGTACCCTACCCAACCACTTTCGGATTTGGTTATCCTGTCCATTGGACCCACTGCCTGTGGTCTCCCTGTCCCTTGAATTACGACCCTGAGGTTTTACGCGCAGACACATACAGTCTATGCTTTCTGTTTTGCAGTCCACTCTCCCAACTTTTTTTTTTCCTTTTTCTTTTTTCTTTTTACTGTTTCTTCTACAAACTTCTTTTTGCATTATTGTAATATGAGAAAAATCTCATATAAATTGAATAGTTTATAAAAATAATTATAAGAGCATTTTTAGCAGTAATAGTTATTATAACTAGTTAAAAAGTATAATTTTTTATTTTAACTATCTATTTTTTAATGTCAACTTCAACAGATTCTCTATTTTATTAACTACTTGCTTTAAAATATTATTTCTTATTATATTATTGTCAATACTTAATTAAAGATAAAAATAACATTAAAAATAATATTATATTATATTAAAATTCAATCTAGTATGCTACAGTGAATAGTTACAAATAGCTATTCAAAGGTATAATAGTTAATCCTAAGCTATTCTGTTAGAGAAAAAAAAATGGTCAAAATAGTTAAATATAGCTATTNATGGTTATTATAACTAGTTAAAAAGTATAATTTTTTATTTTAACTATTTATTTTTTAATATCAACTTCAACAGATTCTCTATTTTATTAACTACTTGCTTTAAAATATTATTTTTTATTATATTATTGTCAATACTTAATTAAAGATAAAAAGTAACATTAAAAATAATATTATATTATATTAAAATTCAATCTAGTATGCTATAGTGAATAGCTACAAATAGCTATTCAAAGGTATAATAGTTAATCCTAAGTTATTCTGTTAGAGAAAAAAAAAATGGCCAAAATAGTTAAATATAGTTATTTTCCCTATTTTAGCTACACTGCTGAAGATGCTCTAAGTGTTAAGTCTTATATTGTCTAGTTACTAGGTAAAACTAAACTTTATAGTGAATTTTAGGAAAACTTCAAATTGACCAGTATGTAGCTAACGTTTTTTCCTGAGTTGTTACAATTACACTTTTGCTCTTTCTATATCAAATGATCTGTCTTGGATTTTAAAAACACATTTGCTTTGTGTTGGACGAGGTAGGGATAACCATTACAATTAATTAAGAATTTAATATGATTTTTTCTACTTAGATTAATTTTTAGTTTGAAACTATCCACTTAATTTGGACTGGTGAGGACAAAGAAAACTCTGATGAAGTCTTTGGTATCATCTTTTTTGCAGTACTGTGGAAGGAAAGGATATTCTGGATATAAATATAAAAACTCAGAATCATTAAGTTTTTACTTTTCTTTCCCGCCTTGCTACCACTTTCCGAAAGTACTCTAAAAGCAGGGGAAACAAATGGGAAAACGAAGGCAGGCAGGGAAATGTGGTCAAAACTCATGAGGATAAAGACTTGCCGCAAATCTCAAAAGAATAAAATATAGCCAACCGAAAGGAAAGCACGTAAATATCGATCGAATCCGTATATTTCAAGAAAACCAAAACCAAAACCAAAACCAAAACCAAAACCAATTACGTTACGTCCAATGGAAGAATCATGTACATCTCTGGCTACAATATATCATGATGAATACAAAGGATTGTGAAACTTTAATTATGACTACTTAATCACAGCTATCCATAATTAAACACCTAGTACTTCCTTTTAATTTTCCTGAAATTTCATCACCTCCTAGATCTTATTATGATCATGGTTAATTTCTTAGTTAGTACCATCCATTCAAAGTTGTCCCCATTCGTGCCACCTAGAAGAATCTCTTTAGTCAAATTAATAAAGTTGTTTAATTTGGATAATGGTGAACCCAAGTTCAATCCCTCCGGATCGGAAGTGGGCCCCCAGCCCGAGGTAAAGCCAATGAGGCTCATTTGGCGGACGACATTGCAAGCGACTTACGCCCAATCGGACCCCTAGAGAGCCCGCCAACTCGATACGTGCGAATTGACTTGCTTCCTTAACACAAAAGGTATGCATAGCCTCGCATGATATATATCCGCCTGACAAACTCACTTCAATCGATCACTTCTCTAATTCTCGGTAGAATATCATATAATACTCATGAATCATGCAATACCTCCTTACAATAATAGCAAGTGGCATTTGATTTGACATCGTGGCCTTGCCATAACCGTATCACAATGAAAGGCAAAACACGACATGAGATGTCATTTGTAAGAATTAGTGACCAAATTGACAATACAAGCTCTTTGCTTGGCATTATCATGACATTGAAATACTTAGCTCTAAAGTCTAGCGAACTTGCAAATCTGCAAAACACTAAGGTGTTTCACAACTGGAAAGGTAGTACCTAATATAAGTAAGTCTACGACTTAGTCAGTAAATTATCATAGAATTGATTATGCAATGAACCTGTAACACCCCACCCCAATGACACACAATATTGTCTGCTTTTGGCTCCCCCAAACCAGACTTCTGAGGAAGTCACCCATCCTGGTACTACTCTCGCAGAAGTACGCTTAACTGCAGAGTTCTGATAGGACCATGACCATCACGGTTTTAAAACGCGTTGTTGTTATTAAGGGTGTAAGTATACATATAAGCACATCCTCATCTCCATACCTAAGCGATGTGGGACGTCACACCTAGTACTTCCTTTTAATTTTCTTGAAATTTCACCTCCTACATCTAATTATGATCATGGTTAATTTCTTAATTAGTACCATCCATTCAAAGTTGTCCCCATTCGTGCCACCTTAAAGAATCTCTTTAGTCAAATTAATAAAGTTGTTTAATTTGGATAATGGTGTACCCAAGTTCAATCCCTCCGGAACGGAAGTGGGCCCCTAGGCCCGAGGTAAAGCCAATGAGGCTCATTTGGCGGACGACATTGCAAGCAACTTACGCCCAATCGGGCTCCCAGAGAGCCCGCCAACTCGATACGTGCGAATTGACTTGCTTCTTTAACACAAAAGGTATGCATAGCCTTGCATGATATATAGCCGCCTGACAACCTCACTTCAATCACTTCTCTAATTCTCAATAGAATATCATATAATACTCATGAATAATGCGCTACCTCCCTACAATAATAACAAGTGGCATTTGATTTGACATCGTGGCCTTGCCATAACCGTATCACAATGAAAGGCAAAACACGACATGAGATATCATTTGTAAGAATTAGTGACCAAACTGACAAAACAAGCTCTTTGCTTGGCATTATCATGACATTGAAATGCTCAGCTCTAAAGTCTAGTGAACTTGCAAATCTGCAAAACACCGAGGTGTTTCACGACTGGAAAGGTAGTACATAATATAAGTAAGTCTACGACTTAGTTAGTAAATTATCATAGAATTGATTATGCAATGAACCTTAGGTAACAATTCACATTCCTCAAATTTTGGTAACCAAGAATGTTATGGGTTCTGCAAAATGATATGTGTTGCCTCAATTATTATGTCAATAGGGAATAAGTGATGTATTTTTAAAGTAGAGTAAGCATAATCCTGGTAATAAGTTACTTTATATTTTAATGCTACTGATCATGCATAATAGGTAACTAAATCATATACTTAATAGTCATAACTTTCTTTTGTATGATCAATTTGATCCCTTAACTCTTTCTCAATAGGGTTTGTGTTGTTTCAAGTGACCTATAGTACAATATCAACGCATCGAATATTGCTGCATACTGTCCATTACTAGTAGCTTGATTGAGTTCGACTTCAAGTAGCCTACACTGCTAATGACGTTCGTTTATAGTGACACCAATCAAATATGGTTGTACTAGTCGCACTATAAACAATTAGATCTAAGG
The DNA here is from genome assembly GCA_006937295.1 of Carpinus fangiana. Classification (NCBI taxonomy): domain Eukaryota; kingdom Viridiplantae; phylum Streptophyta; class Magnoliopsida; order Fagales; family Betulaceae; genus Carpinus; species Carpinus fangiana. The sequence continues at coordinate 13,793,638 of CM017321.1, read as the reverse complement.
TCAAATATAAACATAAACATAAATTATTGGTGTACAAGCGGACAGTTATTAACTATCTAATAATCACTCATCACAAAATCACTTTTGTAGACAATTGAAAAAAATCGTTAATCGCCTATGGCAGTACAATTAGCAATTTTAAGGGTAAGCGGAGGCAATTAATAACCGCCAACTACCTACCATTATATATAATAAAACGACTTTCTTAATATTGTTTAAAATATGCCCTAAATAATATAAAAACCATTTAAATAGGTCCTAAAAAGAGACCTAAGGTAGGCACAAAACACCAAAATATGCCCTAAAGGCCCATAACTAAAAGGCAGTTATGTGGTGTGGTTTTAGTTTTAAATAACTGCTAACCGAAGGTTATTTCAAAATAACTAACCGCCTAAAAAGGTGTTGTTGTAGTGATGCAGATCATAGAAGGTTCTGGTACTACGCTTGATCCTGCGATCGAGCGTATACGCTCGATACTCTCTGTTAGAGCGACCGATGGGTGCGATCGAGTGCACAATCGAGCACCCATATGCGCTCGAGCCCAGAAGGGATAATTATGTTAATTATTGCATTTTCATTATCTTTAAACTATGTTATGTTTTTTATTTTATTCGGGTTAGGATTTTGGGAGTCTTTAATTCATGTTTTAATAGGTTTAGGAGTCTTAGGGCTATATATACATGCTTATAGCCTCCAAAAAGGACAGTTGTTTATTATTGATTTTTATTAATAAGAATTACTTAGAGTTTAGTTTTATTCTTTTTTTTTTCCCTTCAAAATGCTATAGAGTATCTAGATTTTCAAAAAGAGTTATCAGATCTTTGATAGACTCAAGATCTAAAATTAGTTATCTGCTGCTTTATTGTTGTTTTTCGTTGCAGCCCTCTAAGTCACGCTGCATCAGTTGGTATCAAAACTCAAGTTACTTTCCATGAATGGGGATGAGCAACAGTATGGCAGACATGAACGAGGTGTACGTGCACACGGAGACAACACGTAAGAAGTAACCAGCAATTTATTTGCGACACATGAGTGGCGGGCCGAGCAGTTGTCGTCGCCAACCAATACCGCGATTTACGAAGGCGGAAGGCAAATCTATCGCGAAACGTTGGCAATACAAGGAGGATCAATTCAGGGCTATGAGGGATCAAATTGAAGACCTTACCACCCAAATATCCAACTTGCGTGGTCACAAAGGGAGTGGATCTAGAAACCCATTTACTGAGCGCTGAACACACAGACTTCAGCACCTTGTGCAAGCTCATGACAATCAGCAAGTGAGTAGAGTCTAACTCAAGATTCCAAAATTCTAAGGTGATCNTTTTTTTTTTCCCTTCAAAATGCTATAGAGTATCTAGATTTTCAAAAAGAGTTATCAGATCTTTGATAGACTCAAGATCTAAAATTAGTTATCTGTTGCTTTATTGTTGTTTTTCGTTGCAGCCCTCTAAGTCACGCTGTATCAGTTGGTATCAAAGCTCAAGTTACTTTCCATGAATGGGGAGGAGCAACAGTCTGGCAGACATGAACGAGGTGTACGTGCACACGGAGACAACACGTAAGGAGTAACCAGCAATTTATTTGCGGCACATGAGTGGCGGGCCGAGCAGTTGTCGTTGCCAACCAATACCGCGATTTACGAAGGCGGAAGGCAAATCTATCGCGAAACGTTGGCAATACAAGGAGGATCAATTCTGGGCTATGAAGGATCAAATTGAAGACCTTACCACCCAAATATCCAACTTGCGTGGTCACAAAGGGAGTGGATCTAGAAACCCATTTACTGAGCGCTGAACACACAGACTTCAGCACCTTGTGCAAGCTCATGACAATCAGCAAGTGAGTAGAGTCTAACTCAAGATTCCAAAATTCTAAGGTGATCTACAACCCGAAGAATTTTTGGATTAGGTGTTGGCTGTTGAAGAGGTTTTTGAGTTCAACGAGGTGCCTGATGAACGGTGAGTCTCTTTAGTGGTACACACATTCCGGATAAGAGTTGTTGCGTGGTGGCAACAACTGAAGCAAAATCGGGTTCGGCAAGGCAAATTGAAGATCAATAGTTGGGAGCATTTATTGAAAAAGATGTGAGTCGCTTTCTTTCCCCATAATTATACCATGGGATGACAGTTACAAAATTGGAGACAATGGTCTATGGCTGTGACAAAAAAAATAGAAAATTCCTATAAAAAAAAAGGTATTTAGGAAAACATGGAGCGAGGCGAAGAATCTACGACAAACCAATTGGACTCCTACTTGCCAACCATAAATCCATAAATCGAATCCATATTCTATGGAGGAGGAAAAAGAATCTATGGATGGAGAGTTTCAAGAATGATGAAGAGTTCGAGCGTGAAGGTGTTGAAGATGAAGATCCTTCACAAGGGTTTGTAGATTAGGATTCTCCACCAATCTATGATGATGACGTCAATGAGGAAGATCCAATTGAAGAACTTTTGGCATCCGACCTAGAGGAAGAGTATGAAGAATATGAGTTGTATCACATGTTTGGCAGCTACCCCGACGAAGATGACCAATTGGAAGATGAAGAGCCCACGGATGACATCGCCGATTATGAAGAAGATGACATCACCAATGATGAAGAAGTTGATGAAGACCTTTCAGGTGAAATGCCTAATTTTAATGGTGAAGATGTTGATTATGTCGATTTCCTTTGTATTGAAGATATTTTAAATTCTCCTCGCGATGATTATGGTGAATTTTATGGGGATGAGAAAAATTATATGTTCACAAGGGAAACAATGGCTAACCCATTCTTATGTATTTTCATGGCACCTGGAAGAGAGAAGGATCGACAAAAGAATGACAAATATAAAGTATTGCCAAGTGGTGTATGGGGCTTTTATGACAAACATCAATGTATGCCGATGATGACTAGCATTGCGCTTATTTTAGGGTATTACCTTGTCTTGATCTTGAGGAACGATGAGTGGAATGAGTTGACTGGGCATCGGAAGGACCGTGGAAAGAACCGACTGAATTCGAGGGCGAATTCTCTCTAACCTGGGGAGAATGATGCAGATCACATAAGGGTCTGGTATTGCACTCAATCCTGCAATCGAGCACATATGCTCGATACTCTCTGTCAGAGCGACCGATGGGTGCGATCAAGTGCATAATCGAACTCCCATATGCGCTCGAGCGCACTTCGAGCGCAAACGAGATAGTTATGTTAATTATTGTGTTTTTATTATCTTTAAACGACGTTATGCTTTTATTTTATTAGGGTTAGGGTTTTGGAAGTCTTTAATTCATATTTTAATAGGTTTAGGAGTCTTGGGGCTATATATACATGCTTATAGCCTCCAGAAAGGACAATTATTTTTTATTATTGATTTTTATTAATGAGAATTACACAGAGTTGAGTTTTATACTTTTATTCCTTTTTTTTTTTCCTTCAAAATGTTAGATCGTATCTAGATTTTCAAGAAAAGTTCTCAGATCTTTGATAGACTCAGGATCTATAATTAATTATCCACTGCTTTATTGTTGTTCTTCGCTGTAGCCCACTAAGTCGCGCTACATTATGTAGTTACTAAAATTTGATAACTGCCTTGTAGATAGCTTGCTGAAATCAAAAGAACTTTCATCCTCCTTTGCCGAAGAGAAAAATTATTCTTCCCATTGAATTTCTCCATTTCATATTTGGTGCTCGTCATATATATTTACCACAATTGTCAATTTGAATATTGAATCTTAGATTTGATACCACTTGTTACGGAAAATATCACAATTATGATAAACAAGACAAGTCAATTACACACAATAACATCAATATTTGTGTGGTTTTAAGTTACCACAACTTGATTTTGTCTTAATTACATTTAGACAAAGTTATTAGAATGCCGGCCTCAACCTCATCTTTCAAATAACTTCTTTTTTTTTTTTTTTTGAAAGGGGAAACAAACCATATTCATTCATTGGTAAAAGGTCATGAGCAAGAGCTGTTACAAACAAAGCAAAAAAATGTTGAAAGCAAATCATAGCCGGAGCTAAAGTTACAGACATTAACATCAAACCAATAAACCATAACCAAAAGCATCCGCTAACCTATTATCTATACATCAAGTTTAATATCAGATATGCACCAAAAAGATACCATCCAATGCATAGGTAGCACTTATTTCTCGGCCCTGAGAGCAAAATCCTCATGTTGAAACTCATCCTCCTCAACCTGAAAGCCAGGAAATTGTTCACATCTACAACCCAAGGTCTAGACCAAAGCAAAAACGGGCAGATCAAAGAGAAAGGATAGAGCCTTATTATAAGCAAAAATAGGAATTAAAACGTACAGGAAAATAAATGGATAAAATGAAAAATCAAGCAACAACAAGGAAAAAACAGAAATACAAGAAAGGAAACCAACAATACACGAAAAAATAAGAAGGAAAAAACACACTATGTGGATAACGGCAGCCGGAAGGAAGCCGATCACGTGTAGGTTGGAAATCGATGTGGAAGGTGGCGTTAGAAGCTCATCATGGTGGGGACGCAAGAAAAGACCCGGAAGTAGATGGTGAGCGGCAGAGCGGACACGGAGGAGATCGGCGGTGCACACAAAACAATTTGGAGGGGGAGAGTTTAATTGAATCCCCCAAGAGTAGCACACACAAAGTGTGCCAAACAAGCAGAAGCAACAGAAAAATAGCGCACCAATATAAACGGTAAAAAAGAGGAGGCAACGGGGTTAGGGGCATCGGGTAAACTACTAGCACCTGATGCAAAAATGGCGAGGGGAGGAGGGAGGTAGCCAACGGCCATCCCTCCTCCCCCAGCTTGGAGTTACCTTACCTATGTAGCTACGATGCTATAAGTGAAAGAAACCCTAAGTTGAGAAAAACCCTAGGTTTGGAACTTTTTCTCATCTTCCAAATAACTAGTAATTATTGATCGATAATTAAGGATATTTGTTGATTTTTTTTTTTTTTTTTACTTGTTGATGAATTAATAACTTAAGATATTTATCAATGAAGTTTTTGTATCAAAATGACTCCTCAGGTGCTCCTTTGTTTGAATATTTGTACAAAAGAAAATAGAAAAAATATGACAATTAAAATTAAAATCAGAATATGCCATGTACTGATCCTACTCTTATTCAATTTTCACATCTTTCAATTAATCATGGGAAACTCTAGTTAAAGTAGAAAGAAAATGTGCTTTGCATTACATGACAAATTTAATGATGATTTAATCAAGAATTTGATAATATAAATACATTATCTAAATTACGAGCAAAATCTCTTAGAGGGAAAATCATAGAGTTTTATGAACCTTGAGTGCATGCCAGGCAATTTGCTAACTATATATATTATCATATTTTCATTCCAAAGATCTTTCAAAAGACCATTCAAATATTAAAAAAAAAAAAAAATGGTTTATCGTACTAAATTATTCAAAGTTATATCAAGGTACCTTTTGCGTGTCTTAACCACTAGATAAGTACCCACAAGTAATTAAATCAAGAGAATTAGCATTCTAACCATTTTCTTAATGAAACGGTTAAGGTACTTTACCATTTTAAAAATATTTTTACGAGGTAAATAACATCTTAATCCATTAATTTAAAAATGGATTTGGCTCCTTAAAAAATAATTGTCAATATTTTAAGAAATTCATCGTAGAATTATCCTAAAAACTGTAGCTAGAGAATCTTGATTCCTATATATATATATATATATACATACCTGTGTGTGTGTTGGTATACAGTTGGAACGTACACATACGAGATAATTTCTTAATTAATTTTCTCTAAGCCTCAAACTTTCGAAGATGAGGTTGTATATGTATGATGCTCTCATTTGATTGTCATTGTAGACGAAATAAATAAAGAACAAAAATATGCGAAGCATCGTGGGAAGTTTCTTGGTGCTTAATTAATTAATCGACCTCAACATTAAGCTCGTCCTACGTACGTCATATATGTAAAAAAAAAAAATTTAAAATGGTAATTAACCCTTTAATTAATTAAAACTGTTGAAATTTGTTCTCATTTATTTCTATGAATAAAGAAATTAGAAATAAATAAAGAAAGAAATCAAATAAAAGTAACAGAAAAAGGCGGGGGAAAACACACACATGCATTGCCCAGTCCATGCAGTCCTAGCTAGTCGTTGAACAGCAGTTCCGGAGCGGCGGAGCGACGAGACACACATGGGTTGGGAGGATAAATAAATCAAAATGATTTAAGCATTCTCATATTCATATGTGCATGCGGTGGCGTGACTGAATTCCCTAGGGGCGGACCAAGAAGAGCGATTACACGTGGTGCTGACTCCAACACCGTCAGCGTTGATCAGGATAATATTATATTATAATGCGATGAGGTTGAGGTAGGTATCTAATTAATATTTATTTTATGAGAGAGAGAGAGAGAGAAAGCTCACCACCTCAGCCTTGCATGTCACCACTTAAGCTCTGACCACATGTATAATTAAGCCAGACGTCTTCATCGATCCCTAATTTGAGCATGCCCTAAAAATCTTCTTAATTTGCCCTTTAGCCAATCTAAGTAGCCCCGTCCAATTATTTCATCGTGTTTTACAACTTTCGAGGATACACGTATTTCTTGCTCCGGCCATTGTCATCTATATATACTAATTATAATTAACTATATATTAATGTCAAATCAAATGCATTTTCCTACAAAAGTCCCAATACTATACTACATATTAATTTCTGGAACAGAAAAATCAATACCCTTTTTACTTGCTCTACCTTTCCAAATGCCTTTTTCTATTCTACTTTTCTTTTATCACCGCGATTTCATTCCTTTATATATATATGTTTGGCCCATTGAGCCATGATTGTCAAATTAAATCCGTGATTTTGGGCGAGGAAACTATATATATATATCCAACCATGAAGAAAAAAGCCATGATGAGGGCCTCTTGATGACGTGCCCATAGATTACCTCTCTTTCTCTTTTTTTATACGCAAATTTTGAGAATTAATTAAACAATTAAGTTCACAAAATTTTATGTCAGAAGTATCTTTGTGAAAAAAACTTCATGCAAAATTAACTTTTTTGTTTAATCATTTAAAAATATTATAATCAAAGTCTCGTGCACAGACTAAAATTTGGATATTATATATATATATATATATATATCTGTTAACCCCTGTTTGTTCAAGGAAAAGAAAAATAATCTAGTGCAAAGGATTAAGCAGATACAACAAAATTGCAGTCATCCACGGAGATGGTGTGTGTGTATATATATATATATATCGAAACAACCAATAATGTAGATAGGTGCATGCCGGAAGATTTTGCGTGGTTTCACTTTTGTAAACTATCATCAGTGGCTGTCGCAGGTGGTTTTTATTAGTCCGTGATCCAAGCAACGCGGCAACGACTAGGAGGCCGATCGATGGGAGAAAACAATACAAACTAGAAAAAGAATTGGTGGGGGTGACCGCGTGGGCGTCCGTGTCTTCGTTTTGTTTTTGTTTTTTTTCGTCGTATAGCAAGATTACACATTAGTCGAGGCAACAGGACGAGGTCACGGTTATTGTCGGTTATGACAGTTTGCCACGTTAGGGAACACGTTCTTCTTCCGTCTTTGTTGGTTGGAGTGGGGCCCTTATTGACGGTTGACCGTTCATGCGTACGGCGGCTTGTCCCTACCAATCCCAACTCCTGCCGACAAGATTACTTTTAATTATATAATATTTGTTTAATTATCATATCTATTCATTGGAACGAAGAGCATTGTAAATCTAGGCGTTAATCGCGATCAGATCGAGATTAAAAAAACACAAAAATAAAGGGTTCTCTGCGTTAATGATATATCTTGTAACAGGAGGTTTCAGTTTCACACCTCTTAAATAAACAGCTTCTGAGCATATAATTGTTAATCTATGATTTAAAAAATAGTTTTTTATTTTTTATTTTATATGTCCACATAAAAGGAGGAAAAGGGATTCGAACTACTGACATCTGCTTCATGAGACGTAGTTCTTAGAGAGCGCTGCATAAGTTCTTGGAGGAGGGAGGAAGCCTTGCTTCCTTCTTCCCCTCCCCCTCTTTCCCGCCTGTGCGGTTTTTCCTTATGTTACATTTTAGGTTAAAACTTTTCTCTCTTGGTGCCCCTAAGCACAGCACCCATTGTGACTCCGCCGGTAGCCTCCTCCTCTCCTTGCTCCGATAGTTGCTGCTATGTTGTGGGTTTTGTTGTTTTTGTTTTTTTCTTTTAATTTTTTGCTTATCTTGTTGTCCTGGCGGTTGGGCTTAGGATATGAATAATTTTCTGGCCTTTCGGGTTGAGAAGAACTAGTTTTGGCGTGGTGTTTTCATTCATGCCTGGAGAATGGTTACCTATATCTCAGATTGAATCTGCATTAGGCAAATATATTCTATAAGCTGAAGATTGGGCATGAGGTAGTGGATGTAGACGTTATAGGATTTCAATGTAAGATTTGTATGTTTTGACCTCTATGACGTGTAATCCTTTAGCTTCGGCTAGAAATTTTAGAGCTTTATACTTGATTGTTAGAGTTTTTATATTCCTGATTATTCATGAATAATATTAGAATGAATTTCTTTTTTTTTAAAAAAAATCTCAATAAACAGAAAATAATTTTTTAAAACAAATTATGATCGTCCATGTTTATAGCACTAGGAAAGTGTAATTGCTTTTCAACAACAGGAATGGAACATGAACTTCATAGAACTTCGCAACCACTAACCCAATTAGAAAATGAAGAAAAAAAATTGCAACCACTTTGTGATCACATTGCTCCTAAATTAACTACCGTTCACCCGCAACGCAATCCAAGTCAACAACTAATTCCGTCCTTTCAAAAGGGATTTGAAAGCAAAGGATTTCAGAATTATTTTCTCATCCAAGTTTAATAATATAATATATACTTTATTTTCATGATTCACCTAGCTCCCTCCAACTCCAAAGGCTTAACAAAGTACTCAGCAGAATCCAATGCGTTGAGAAAGCTTAATTAAAAAATTAAATAATAGTACAAATAAATAAACCATTATATAATTATTTAACATAATTAATATCAAACCGACCTGATAAAAGCACAGAAAGCTCACATATACAGGAGCTGATCATCATATGGAGTAGTACTGGCTTATATATCTTTTTCCTAAAATTAAATCAATTAGGGACAAGACCTGATATATCACGCTCCATCCTTTGGAGACAACATTATAAACATTGTCAATTCTTAAAAGATATGCAATGACACGTAGCTAGCGATGGTTAGGTGTAGAATATAGAGGTGGGACTACTTCGGTCACCAACCTTTCTTATATGTTTGTGCTCATTGATCAGTCATCTCCCTCATGTTATTGGAATATTGCTGGTATACGCATCCTATTGTACGAGAAAGGCTGATATATATATATAAAAAAATATGATTAAATTTATTTTATTTTATTAGTTTAATTAAGCTTTTAGGATGCAAACTTTCACGCCATTCGAACGATCTTCAGATCGTCTATTCGTTTTTGCAGACGTGGATCGTTCAAACAATGACCAAACGTCTTTCCTTTTTTTTTTTTTTTTTTGTTATCTACTCTTCGGGTGGTTTTCCTATAAAATTACTCCTCTCGATCAATGTTTAAAATCTCGTTTTCTCCTTTTTTCTTTTTTTTTTTTAGATTTTTAACTAATCTAACTCTACTATAAATACTTAATTAGCGCTAATTTGGGTGTCATTAATTCTAATTTACTTCAAATTATTACAATTACTTTACATTTTTCCTCCATTTTAAATTAAAAAATTTCATGTGTTGTCTAATTCCATATGGGTATGAAAGTATTAATTAAATGGTTTAATTTACCATTTATATCAACTTAAGCTTTTAGGATAAATGATGATTTAACAAATGTTAATCATGTGTACAACTATCTCCAAATCTCCATGACTGAGGTAACATCTCCGTTTTCAACCATATTCAAAGTATCATTTCCAATACAAATGGAAACTTAGGTAAAAAAAACAAAGTTGTTAAATTACATGAGACAAAAAGGTATTTAACCCATATTTAATATCTTTTAACCAACTCTATGTTTATAGCTAGCTATGAGCAACTTCAACCAAACTATATTATCAACTATATGGATTGCAATCACTTATATATATATAACTTAAACCAATTAAAATCTAATTACATTCAATTCAACTTAGCAACTTAGCACTCACAAGAAGTCTCAATATATGCATATTGAGTAATGTTATAAGGAGGATTAGAGTCCTCCCAAATATGTTGTAGTTTTTAAAATTATTATTGAATTTAAAATGATTATTATTAAATGAGATGTGATACAGCCACAACATAGACCCAATTTCTTTCATACTTTAGACTCAATTTGTAGTTTAAGGCTCTCTCTCTCCTCCATTGGCAGTTCTTTTTTTTTTTTTTTAGAAGAAAGTTGGCACTTAAGGAAAAAATTGGGTTTTAGTTGTGACTTTATCATTTTCCTTATTAAATTTTAATCTATTGGTGATTTTAAACTTATACAATGATAAATAGGGACCTATGTATTGTAAATAATCAAGTCAATGAGCATAATATAATCTTAAAAATTATTCAAAATGATGGACGTATGTGTCTAACACCAAACCACCTGTGAATTGTTAAATATCTAGTTGATAAATCGATGTGTGATATTCCAAATCCCCATTACTACTAATGGAATCGAAATGGTGTTTAATTAGATTGATAAGAAGATCCTTTTAATTGGCTATAATGAGTTACATGAGTGAAACTAGATCTTGTGGGATCATATTAAATATTTCACTAAAGATTTCATATCTTACTAAAAAAAATGGATCCTTGTTTACCAACCACACACCGTCTAACAAAATTCAACTCTCTCTCAACTTGTTCCTCAAAAGTGTGATTTGTGTAGATTTTTCCCCCAACTAAAGCAGAGATCTTGGCCGAATTGTCACATATAAAACTTGAGTACCAAATTTTTTTTGGATGAACAAAGTATCCAACGAAAAGTTTAATAAGCATATGGTTAGGATCATGTACCTAAAGAGAGAGGAACGGTTGGCTGTTAAGACTTGATCGATCGAGAGGGAGATCTAGAGAATATAATTTCAGAGAGAAAATGGGATTCTCTCTCTTGTGCCTTTTGTTTTCTTCGAGTCGTGTCAATCAATAGTACTTAAAATATAAATTTATTTATAGCTTATTTGGGTGCCCATGCATTAATTGGTAAATAAAGGAGGCGTGCGTGCGTGGGTGCAATAAAGAAAGCCCTGATCGCACGCGCGCGGAGGTGTGGTCGTGAGACTCATGGTTGTTTCAACTTGATCTTCTCAATTCTCATGCAGCCAGCCAGAGACCTTTTGATCTAGTGCCACGTCACCAACCCCGGCCCTTCCAAAACCTAGGGAGAAACTCAAGTACGTACTCTTTGGTTCGACCGTTATCCAGGCGACTGCTAGCTCGTTGGATGGATCGGATGGAGTCATATAGAGGAGTAGTATATATATATATTTTATATATATATATACTGTACGACTGTACGTGGGTTGTTGAATCATGTGTCTTGACTTGCACTTGAAGCAAAAGTCGATGGAGTTGAAAGTTCAAAAGATGGTTTCGGTTTACATGTGGCTCTCCATAGGTTGGCGTACGATGCAAATGAATCACAAGCTAGCAGGCCAAAACCTGCTATTGGCATTGATTTGCATGTCCTTCAATTAAAATAAATATTTTCGAGGGATTTTTTTTATTTTTATTTGTTTTGTGTGTCAGTGTGTGTGTGTTTGGGGGGAGAGAAAGGGAATTGACGGGAAACTTTCAATATATTCATATACGTCTATTCACTTGACGAACAAAGAAAAAAGTATGGACTATATATATATAAATGCATGGTAGCCACTTGTAAATGGAAGGATGGATGGATGATTGATGGATCAATTGATCTCCACGTTTTTCAAAGTTAAAAAGTTGAATAAATTAAAAAGAAGAAGAGTAAACTAACACGTAGCTGTGGGTCCAGGATTGAATTATATATGGTGTCTAGAGACAGCATTGAACAATTTGAACTGGTCTCGATCTTTAATTCCCTAGTGTATCTATTAATTCTATATGCCAAGTATACACACATACACAAAATATTTGTGGTTGTTGTACTCGTACGTGGGGATGAAGTGTGATGGGATAAGGGCGGCAGGTTGCATTGTCATTGACAACGCATCAGCTCTACTGCCTACGCCACGCTTCGTGTTTTAATTTGAAGAAAACGGATGCCGTGCAGTGCTTGACGACTTAATTTGTTGATCAGATAATCTTAATATATTTCTCCCTTAACCCCCAGCTTTGTACGGAGATAAATAATTCTATTATTTTCTTAATATATATTCTAGAGAGAGAGAGAGAGACCAGAAGAGCGTGACATTGGACTTTCTAACTACCATACCTAACCCTATCTTATTTGTCAGAAAATTTTATACTCTGCAGGCAGCAGGCCATGTGGGTTTTTATATTCCTTTTACATATTCATTCGCTTTTCAAGTTTCAGACGCACGAGTCTAACAACTAAATTAAGGTAGGGCAGGACATAAAGGATGCTAATTAATTAATCAACCAATTGGGGTTTTTTTTTTTTTTTTCTTTGAAAAGAACCAATTGGGATTTTGGCATAAACAAGAAAGTCCAGTACCTGCAGTGCCAAGTATCAAGTAGATGAATGGACAGCAATAGAGATTTGAATTTACGTTTTCCTGACAATAACAAGGCATCTGCATCAAGCTGGGAAAAAACATATTTCGGTCTATTGGTGCATTTAATGGTGTATATATATATGAATATATATGTACAATTTAAATAATATAGAATTATGTATACATGTAAATGAAATAACTTTAAATCATATTGATGATTGATGAGTATCCATAAATTTCAAATAGAAAAAATTATTGAAAGATGGAATGAACATGAAGCTAGAAACAAATTAATAATGAGTCATCCTTATATATTCTAGAACATGGTTCACGCAATGTTTTGCAACAGACACGGTGCCCTTGACATAATGAAGGGAAAAAAAAGAAGCAACTTAATTAATGAGCGGAAAAAAAGGGTGAAGACCAGAATAATGATTCCTGCTATGCCATTTTCAATTGAGTAGTTAGGATGCTTTATTTTGCCCCCTATTCTTTGCCTTCTTGGAATCATACACAGATTTTCCTCCTTATAATGATGATGATGATTGATGAGAGAGAGCTAGCTAGATAGCTAGCTGGTCTGTTACTTCCTGATCTTTCTCTCTATGCCTAGCTATTGTATGGATCGAGCTCGATCTGAAGGACCATGTGAGTGTCATATCTTGCTGCCTGGTCGAATGGGTAATCGGCCGACAGCACACGTGGCCGTAACTCAGAAATAACTGTTGTTTTGTTAGTTTCATCTAACAATGACGACTCTCATTACGTACGTCGTATTTGTTGTGGTGTGTGGTGTGTGGTGTGAGAGAGAATTAAATGAACTGAACTGAACATGTATGTCGTCAATAAATTAAGGCAGTGCATGTGACGCGGAAGTCACGGTCGTTATGGAAGTTTTTTTTTTTTTTGGGGGCCGGAGCCAGAGGTAGTTATGGAAGTTTGCCAAGAAACATATATATATATATATATATATAAACAAAATAAAATTATGAGAGTGATAAAAAAAAAAAAAGAAAAAAAAAGAAGAGATATATAGGAGAAGGTAGTTGCCTAGTTGGAGGTTAACACTCTCTATCTAGAGACTAGCTAGACGTCATTATAATGGTTGTTTATTTGCTAAAGCACCCGACAACAGAACCTAGACTGGTCCGCTCATGATAATATCAACATATCTCAAATGTTTGGGACGTGGATAACATAATAACTTCTTTGCCGACATCTTTCATCAATATATAGAGGAAAAATATATATTTTACCTTCCCGAATTATTTAGTAATTTATATTTTGACTTTTAATATTTAAAACGTAACGCTTAATCTCCTTTAAACTTTTAAATTGTTGCAATTCGATCATTCTAATTCTTTTCTTTTTCTCCCTCAAAATGTCCTTAATTTAATTTAATTTTTATTTATTTATTTTTTTTTATAAAAAAAAAAAGAAGAATACCAGAGTTGGCCGAACCACCCCATAAGAGGTGGCTGGCCACCCTATTTTGAGGGTTTGGCCCTAGGGGGTGGCCGAACCACCCCTAGGCAAAATGGGGTGGCCAGCCACCCCTTATGGGATGGTTCGGCCACCCCGGGTATATATATATATTTTAAAGATTTAAATTTTAAAATTAAATTAAGAACATTTTGAAAAAAGAAAAAAGAAAAAATAGTCAGAATGGTTGAATTGCAATAATTTAGAAATTTGGAGGGGGGGGTTAAGTGTCTCATTTTAAACATTGGAGGTCGAAGTGCAAATAAATAGATAGTTCAAGGGAGTAAAATGTATTTTCTCCATATATATTAATTAATTTCCGGTCTTTCACTTTATACATATATATAGATATATATTCTCACTTCCTTTGTTACTTATCACAATTTAATTCATCTCTTCTATATAATCCAAAATAATCTCCAAATAAGAATTAATGTTGTAACCCAAACTCCATTGAAAAGAATTCACTAAATTAATCAAATAAAAAAATTAAATTAGAGGGTAATTAATCCATCGTATTGTGGCTGTCTGCAGGCAGGCCATGAAGTGCAGCTCTTTCTTCTGTGTAAGAAAAAGAAAAGGCAGGATTTGCTTTTGCATGCATGCGAGGGGGAGGGGGTTGGTTGGATTATATGCAAATTAAGCTCTTCTGTTTTGTCACTCCTCTCCTCTGGTCGAGGAAAACAAGCTAGAAACCCTTTTACTTCCATATCAGGAGGCCAGCAGCAGCAATATCGCCCTTTATAAATAAATTAATTAATGCATAGGAAGCGACCCCCAGCTTTAGCTTCTCTGCTTACTTTTGGAGCATTGGCCTAAATAAACAGATCATTTTAAAAATGAGGATGAGATTCGGTACTACTTCCTCCCATTCTCAACAAGAAGTGTGTAAAGTGGAGAGAATATTCAACTTCAAGACTATCCCATCCCTTTGATAACATGCATGTCAAATTAGCATTTGTCCAAACTTCTAGCCGCCAATCCGGGGGTAGAGACTAGAGAGAGGGAAAGAGGGGAACTGCCTAATCCTCAGAAGTCACAACACACACCGCCCCAGAAAAAAAGAAACAGAAAAAAGAAAACCTTGCCCAATGCATTGCACGAGAGGACACGACAGTCAAATTTGTTCAGTCACTTTCCTTAATTTAAGCGCAACTCCAGAGCGGCGGACTATTTCTTCCGCGAGTGGTCCAATCAAATATAGATTCCATGGAGAAAGTTGGAATAATGTGTACAAAAAGGTCTAACCATTTCCAATATACAAACTTATCTACAGTTCTTCAGCAACTTAAATCCTTTACGTAATTCTTTTGGGGGGGGGGGGGGGGGGGGGGGGGGGAGGGAGAGAGAGAGATTCATATTCTAAGTAACAGGATATGGGCGGAGGTAAACATATAAATTCATATTCTAAGTAACAGGATATGGGCGGAGGTAAACATATAAATTCATATTCTAAGTAACAGGATATGGCAAGGAAAAAAAAAACATGATTACATTACATGGTTCTCAATTTTTTAATATAAACAACCGAGTCCAAGGACTACAGGCTACAGACTACAACGTATAAAGAGAAGCACCCAGATTCCAGAAGCACACGCGAATAAGTCTTTACCACCACAAAAAATTCATCATGAGAAAAAAAAGCATTGGTTTTAAGTACTCAGCGACCAAAACAACTTAAAATTCATCTTCAACAACATGCTGAGATCAATATGGAAACCAAATGTTGGCCAAGTGATATCTGAAACAAACTCGGAGAAAAAACATTTAGAGAGAGAGAGAGAGTACAAAATTCACAAGCCAATTAACTACAAGGCCCTAAACCAACGCATCAAGAATTAGTAACACTGGATTTGAATATCCAAAAGTGAAACAGAGCCCAAAGTAACAAGACATGGTAGTAGCTGAAAATGTGCAAGAATTTGACTAGTTATTTTGAATATTGTAATAAAGATTCTGGAATCATGAAAGAATCATGTTGAATCCCATAGTCCATATCAATGAAGGAAAATCATATTCACTGTATCATGAAAGAATAATTTTTCTCCACTAAATCATTACAAAAAGAAGAGCACGCAGGGGTCTCTCAAGAAAGAAAAACAAAACCGTTGTACAGAAACTTTCGAAAGTTGTGGTGCTCATTAGATGAATGTGAAGCTTCCATTAGGTTGAGTGATGTTAAAATTCATCTTAAATATATAACTCCAACCGTTGTGATCCCAGAAACCTCATCCATCCCAATGCTAATATCTCCACAACTTCAACCAGCCTGTTTTGACGACTGAAAACCACAGTACACCATAAGAAACACACAGCAAAGCTGCCTGCTAAAAAGAGCCTCCTGACAACAGCACTGCCATAAGAATGCAAGGCCAAGCAAATCATGTGGGTTCAGTAGACAATGAACAACTGACTTTTTCAACCATCATTAATCATGCATTCCCCATACGGCCATACTGATACATCACTCAATAACTAATTAACAAATAAATAATTTATACACAGCATCTATGGCATAATGGGTAGGTTTATATCCATAAAAAGGAACTGCCCAAATGGCCTGGCACCAGTGTCTGGCCATAGATTTGGGGTTTGCATCTCTTTAGAATCTCTGAGGTTTGGGTATGTCATCTGACATCCACCCATTCTAGGTACAATTAGGCAGTTTTTGCAATGCAGCCTTTTCATCGGTAGCCTTTGTGACACCTCATAAGTCTCATATTGGGTGAGTGGATTGCTCACATTGAATTGGTGGATTATAAAGATGATTATAAGTACTAAGTTTCACATTGATTCCTTACTAAATAATACTAGGCTTTATAAGTGATTCTAGAAAACTCTAATTGCAACTTGACTAGTCCCTTGTGATAGTGCAGATATGGCTAACACTTTCTCTAGACCGTTACAAATGATATCAAAGTAACCTACTAACACCATGTGACGCTGAAGCACTACATGATGTAGGCCCTGATGAGGATGTCAATAATTTGAGATTGTGATACCTTAAAGAGCTAGTCTCACGTTGTGTGAGTGGATTATAAAAGTGCTAATGAATGGTAAGTCACACATTGATTCCTTACTAGGTGCGACTGAACTTTAGAAGGGATTCTAAGGAGCTTCGATTGTAACTTGACTAATCCTTTTAAAGTAATAGCACAAATGTAGCTAGCGCCTTTCCCAAGTCATTACAACCTTGCTAGGTGTCATTTTTGACTGTATGCTTTTAAGCCAGTCTCCTTTGACTAGGCATCTTGCAGGGCTTCGCCTTGCCCCAAAGTGCATATTCAAGGTTATTATTGCCTTAAAACTTTGTACACAAACAAAGAGTTAAGGTAACAAAAGATGATAATAATAAACCATGCTAGGCTTAGACTATAAGGATGAAATGTCATTACTGAGTTGGTGATGAAACCAAGTTCTTGAAAAGATGGGGACCGACCTAAACACCTAGTCCAATCACCTCATAAACTATTCAAACACAAGATAGCAACAACAAACCATGCTAGACCAAGAAAAAATGGTGTTGCAATGCCATCATCAATGAAGATAGCAACTAGAACAAGTATTCAGATAGATGGGACCAAGGTAAACAATAAAGTCCAATCACCACATAAACCATTCAAAAATTTATGGTTCAAGAAAGGAACAGTACACCCATCAATACATTTTCTTTCCATCACTTACATTGCAAGAACAATTCCAATTCCTGATAATATCATTGTTAATGTGGAGATAGAAGCATGCACAATGAACAATTCCAAGATAATAAGGAAATTCATGTTGCGTACAAGCCAGGTAAAGCAAAAGCTCAAAAAAGCAACTATGGAGGAATTTCAGTATAAGTGTAACATCCCCTACCCTAGGCCTAGAGTAGTCCTAAGGCAAGCCCAAAGTGAAGGACTAAAAATGTGCAGACCTGTTTAGTTGGGCCTATGTTAGTTTAGAAAATAGATCAAAAACCTAATAAACCATTAGTTAAAAATTTTATTTTCTGAATTTGTTTCAAAAATAGCATGTGCTTTAATGGTTGAAGGTGATGTAGCTCACGGGGAAGGGTTTGAATCCCTGTACAGCCGATTACCATGGTCTTTTCAAGTGATTATTTTCAATGATTATTTTTAAGAAAGCAATCTCAAAATTTAAACCTAGCATTTAAAAACCCTAAAATCTCTCCAAAATTTTCTCTCTTTCTTCCTCACTCTATATTGACTTCTAATTTCAAAGCAAATATCAAGAAGGAAAGGAAGATTCAAGGAATCAACCAAGTATCAAAATTTCAAACTTACACCCTATCTTTTTTTTTTTGATAAGTAATACAAAATTTATTAAAAGCATAAGGCCCCCCTACGTACACAAGTATACAACAGGAAACACCTAACTACTCCACCCCCACAAATTGCCACCTGAAGCCCCACACAAAGCGCACAATGCTAAAAGACGTGAACCTTGCCTTTACCACAACTAGAAGACTCGCCTTTGGCATCATAATTAATGGAGCACTTTAAATTCAGTAACTCCCTGTTGACTTAAAAGCTAGAGAGGGAAGAAAACTCCTCCCAATGATGATCCCCTTCAATGGTTGTCAAGAGAGCCAAAGTCTGCTCCTCATGACCAACACACAAGATCCCCACAATAGGACAGATGCCCTTAACACAATGTAGAGCCCAATCTAAGTACCCGGGATCACCAAACTTAAAGGCAGAGCGAGAGCACCAAGTTTTTCATCCAAAATTTTCTAAAGCCACAATCTTTGCAAGTAAATTCTCTCTTATTCCTTCCAAGTTTATTTCCATATGCCAAGTATCATGTTTGCCCTGTTGTTTCAATCATGTTTTAATGTTTCAAACTGTTTGTTGAAGAATAATCCTTATGGCCGTATCTTTTGAGTTGTTTTGCACATGATATTGAATTGATTTTGTTGAGTTGCATCTTTTTAAATTTTTTGCATGTCCTCAATTTGTGGCTTTTTGTTCTTCTTTTCAGTTTTAGTTGAGCCTTTCTTTGTATAAATCCTCTGTACTAGGGTTGTGCTCATTTGCGCTTTTCAATGAATTACTTATTTATCAAAAAGAACTTACATACTCTGTGTTTTGGCCAAGGAAAGAAATTCCTCAAGCCGAAACCTTGCTTTTGATTTAGGATAGGTTTTCATGCGTTTAATTTTCTAACTCTAGAATCATTAAGAGGTTTGTCTTCCAGAGTGTTGCAAAACCAACAACAAAATGATATGAGGAAAAAATTTCCCTAGCCAAACCCATGTCTTTTACTAATAGTTGATTTTGATCAGCTTTCCTACACCTAGAATCATCAAATGAATTATTTATTCAGAAAGTTTTGTAAAAATAAATTAATGGCCATGCAATTTTCGACCAAGGCAGTACCCCCAGCTGAAAATTTCATGCCAATTGTGTCATATGATTGGTCAATTTTAAACAATGAAAAAGTTGCAAAACAGGTCTTTAATCGGTTTTTGAAAGAATCCAATGTTCTTGAAAATTTCACAAAGAACATCAAAGAACATAATTTTGATCCGTTTTTCTAAAGAAAACTATTAAAAAGTTGTTTGAAGGTCTTTGAACCATTTTAGTTACAGGTTGGGCCATAAAATGCGTTTAAAAGGTCTTTGATCCAATCTTGGCCCATTTCCCCCCACTTAAGTAAGTTAAGGCTATTAAAAATTAATTAGGGGTCATTTAAATCCGGCCAATGATTATGAGTTTTAATGTTTTAAAAAGAGTAATTATCCCAAGAAAAATGGTCTAGACCCAAGGAGAAGTAAAAGACCCGTAAGTCAATTTTTTATTTTTTATTTTATTTTATATATTTTTTAAATTAAATCAAATAAATCATTTTAACTATTATTATTATTATTCTTATTATTATTATTATTATTTAAAAAAAAAAAAACCATAGGGTTAAACCATAGGCTTAATTAATATGAAATCAATGGCTCAGGAAAGGAGGAAAGATCAAGAAAGGTCAACTTAACTTAAGGTCGACTCTTAACTAGGGTAGTTTGTAGTTTAGTTTAAGGTTGCGACTTAACTGAAATTTATTAGTTCAAGTGATTAGTAGCCGGTCAGCATACTATTTTCAAGCTATCAAGGTAAGTAATATACCCTACCCCTTTAAAATGTTCATTTAATCTAGAGATATCTATTTCTTATTGCGAGTCCAATCGTGCAGGTTTGACTACTAACTAAATAACGCGTTATGACTAAACAGAGTCTCTACTCTCTGAGAGAATTCCATTATTGCTTCTACCCGTATTTTACACTAGCATGAGTTATCTCAATAAATGTTTTTCAAATGCTTATGAATGCTGTATTTACTATCTCTTGTTTTAAAATGCATTTATAATAAGCAAGATTTTAATACACAAGATATACTATCACTTGAATGGTTTTAGGTATTTGTGCCCTATGTAAGGAAAGTTTATTTGAGGAAAGGAAATCCATCTCAGCACATTCTATATTATAATAATATGAATGAAAGTTTAAAGAAAAGAAAGGAATGAGCATGTGTTGAGGTACGAAAAGTCTAAAATGTCCTGCCTAAGAATGAAAGAAGCATGGTACCAGGGTTAGGATGGAGTGCAACCACTACGTACGGTCCATCACCAAGCTTTAGCTACACTGAGTGCACCCAAAGAATTAGGTAACCCATGTATGGCAGACCGTGGCTATCAATGGCGTCGGGTCCTTCGAGATTACGCACAACTCCATGCATACAGGGCATAATTGAATGCAAGGTCACAAGTAACAAGTGAAAGAAAAAATTTAAAAGATTTATAAATCATGGCTTATGTTAACTTTTAAGGAAGAAAAAACTTTATTCAAGTGAACGTATGTTTTTAATTACAAAATGTTTTAACTCAACCGTTTTTAATTGGTTGGGTATATTGCTTATTGAGTTTTCACTCATGTTTCATATTCCCCTTTCAGATGTTGGAGCAAACATTACAGGCAGCAGGAATGCCTAGCTGTAGGAGGGGACTCAGATTGAATAATTTATGTTTTTGAACATGTGAAAAAAATTTATGAGAACCATTTATGATATTTTATGTTCATACTTTGAATTTTGAAAAATATTTATGAAGACCTTTAAGCTTTCATATTATTAAGAAACGAGCTTATAACCTGCGCAATGCACGGAATTTTTAGGGTTATATTATAATCATAGTATTATGAAATTTACTTTTCATAATTGTAAGAGAAAAACTTGAATTTTGCTTAATCAAAATATTAATATAAAATTAGAAAGAATTTCTAATATTGTTGGTGTAATCCTTATTAGATTTTAATATAAATAAAACTCAAAATTATGAACATTCGAAAAAGTACTTTGGTTGTAGAAAAAACTATGTGCGAGATTCTTTGTTATAATTTAATTTCAAAATTTAAACACATTTTTATCGAACTTTTCTTTATAGGTTGTAAAAAAAATATATCATGCCTCTTTAAATAAAAAAGACATACTAAAGGTTATACACCAATATACTCAACATATAAATTCGGGTAAATCATACAAATAAACAAAAAATCTCATAGGAGAATAAGCCTCGAAAAACTATCAAATAAGAAACATGTTATATCGAACAATTAACGATTTTATAAACTAATAGACACTAAGCAAAAATAAGCCCCAAGATGACCATTGTGATTTTACACTTTGGTTTGGACATCGAATATATAATTGTTCTTAAGATGCTAATCATATATATATATCTATATTATAAAAATTATTTTTGCTAATGAAATAAAAAATAAATACCTAATCATTATGTTGAGTAAAAATCCGACAATCTATACAATTAATCATTAATTAATATAAAATTATATATTTATAAAAATAAAAAATAATGCAATGAAATTTTTGATTAATAATCGTTATGCCTAATAAAAAACAGGGTTCTTTATTATTTTTATTAATAATGCAATAAAACTTTTTTCTATTTTATTTCTACATCCTATCATTTAGTTTATCTAATTCAACTATAACATATAATATTATGTTATATACATATTAAAGTGATTAAACATAATAATTTAATTTGTATTATTTGTTTCTTCATTTGATTTTGACATTAATAATACTTAATTTATTACATAATTTATATGTGGAAAACTCTTCAAATATAATTAAATGTCATTAATTACGCTAATTTAATGACCGTTTTTTTAAGTAAAAACCGGTTTACAAATTATGCCATAAAAAAACCGGTTCAGCATTAGAATAAAAAGGGGTTCACGTCACATGTCGCAATATTAAGACACTTCTGAGAGTGATTCGGCTTTTATATATATATATGATTGTTCGTCTTAACTATGTCATACAAAATCTCAGTATTCCAAACCCTTTTCATTATCATAACAGAAGTCCTTGCTTAATGCTGAGTATCATTTAAAATTTTAACAATCCAGATGAAACCACATATTCTCTTTCGTGAATTGTTCAACAAATTATAGTATAACTTCATCATGTAAGCTCTTAAATCATATATTATGGCATTTTTCAAAGCAGTTAAATGCTAAAGCAAAGTCTACAGAAAAGCTAATAAAGTGAAATAGATTTTAAGAAAAAAGCAAACCATAGTACCATTTACCTTACACATTGAAAAGACTGAAGAAGATTCTCATAAAGACAAGGATGGAAATGAGCGTCCCCCCAAAAAGACATACTTGAAGAACCTTTTCCCTCTTCCTTGGGCTCAGCAAAGTGAAATGACAAAGGGTCACCTCTAGAAGAGATTGTCCATCAAGAAAGTAGACCTGATAAATTTATTAAGATAAGAGAAAAGAGGACATCATTTTGGTTTTCCATTAAAAATGAGTTTTTTGTGGGATATTTTCAACAAACCACTTTTTAAAAATGTTCTCCTAAAAATTTGTAACTCCAGGAACTGTTTTGAAGGCGATAAGACAACATAGTTCCCAAAAGCCACCATATCACAAGCAGCCTTAAAAGTAATCCTTTGCCCCCCATTAAGGCTCACCCAGGCACACAACAAGTATACAAGAGAAAACATATAACTAGCTAGAAGGAGAAAAAAAAAACAAGAAAATCATAATAACTAAGCACCAAAGGATAAACAAATGCAGCTGTCTAGAGAAAAAATATATAGAAGAAAAAAGACTTAAACTCCTCTAACATCCTCTCGCGATCCTCAAAATTAATATAATTTCTTTCCTTCCAAAGACACCACTAGAGGCAAGAAGGCACAATCTTCCACACAACAGCATTCATACTGCTAGTAGCAATCCACCAACAAGCAAACAAGCCAACTATATGACTAGGACATAACCTAAGATAGCACAAAGCGACCGAAAAAAAGGGAAAAAAAAAAATCCATAAGGCATAAGCAACCTTGCAATGGAGAAGAAGCTAGTCCACATACTCTATTCCTTTTTTTTAATTTTTTTATTTATTTTTATAAGTAATAAAAGAGATTATTGACAATGCACACGCTAAGTAGGAATCAAACCTACGACTTTTTGCTTAGGAAACAGACATCTCTATTCCTTTTACACATACAACACCTATTAATCACAATGACATGCCATTTCCTAAGATTGTCTATGGTAAGAATATTTCCTATGGCCACCGTCTAGGCAAAGAAAGCTGGCTTGAAAGGTGAAGGGACCTTAGTCTACCAAATACTCTTTCAAGGGAAAAAAAATACCATCATATCAAACAAGGACACTGTAGAAGGATCTAACATCCAACAACCCATTTTTGGAGGGGGTCCACTAAAGCTTGTCTTCACCCTCCTGTCTCCTTCTAACTAAATACAAGCTAAAGAATAAGAAAGTGACATCCACCTTCCAATCATGAGTTGTTCTAACAAAGTTTACGTTCCACTGATTGGAACTACCAAAAAGCTCCAAATGAACTGCTATGAAAGCATCATTCGCACAAGCAATACTATATATCTGGAAAGGCTTTCTTTAAGGCCATGTCCCCACACCACAGATCATGTTAGTGTCTAACCTTGGAGCCATCCCCACCTCAAATCTGGTAATACTTGAACACTTCCACCAACCCCTCCTAATATTCTTCTATAACCCTTCCTCTTTTTGCTTTTAGTGGGGCTTTTCTTTGTATACTTCCTGTGTATTAGGGTTGCGCCCCTCTGCGCTTTTCAATAAATCACTTATTTATCAAAAAAAAAAACAAAACTTCCCCATACGCCCTAAGAGGCTCATTAGAACATCAGCACCCAGCGAAATGCGAAATTTAGAGCCCACCAAGCCTCTATCTCTTGCACATAGTGCCATAACCATTTTTCTACAAGACCATGATTGAACATCAACAAATTCCGAACCCCCAACCCTCCCTCAGAGATCGAAGAACAAACCTCGAACCAACTTACCAAGTGAAATTTGAACTTTTCGCCTAGTACACCCCATAAAAAATCCCATTGAAGCTTCTCAATACTATTTGCAACACCTCAAATGAGAAATTACACCTACAAAAGGTCTTCATTAAAATTAGGAGCACTTTTCATATTATGAGAATGACCAATACACTATGTTTTTATCCACCATTTGGATTGAATCCCATTAAATTCTGCATCCATGATCAAACCCCCATCTTCAATTACCTTTATCATCTCCACTGCTCATATCCCACCATCAATTAATTCACCCAAACCCATCTCCAACACCTTAAATTTTTCTACATACATGCCCCATCTTCAAGTCCATCACCACTACCAAATCTCCACCTTCCATTACTTTTCTAGTGCAGCTCTGAATTCAAACGTCCACCAACCCAAATTTCATCTCCAAGCCTATTATTGACCAAATCCCACACCCGCCATGACTACCATTACCTCCACCGACCTCCATCATCTCCAGTCCCCCATCACCAAATGAAAAAGCCACAAACAAATTCCCTCCACCTCTAAGGCTTACTAGTCATCCGAAAAGAAACATATCTTTCAAACAAAGGCACACCAATTTTTCCACAATGCCACATC
Source organism: Carpinus fangiana (assembly GCA_006937295.1). Lineage (NCBI taxonomy): Eukaryota > Viridiplantae > Streptophyta > Magnoliopsida > Fagales > Betulaceae > Carpinus > Carpinus fangiana. The sequence goes on along the minus strand of CM017321.1, from coordinate 13,768,512 downwards.
CAAATCCTGAAAGAGATTAATTCAGTTGATGGATGTCAATTCGACCAGTTTTCTATGCATTTGGACTATTGCTATTTTCCTTGATGGTTTGTTACTACACAAAAAGATAAGAAGAAGAAGATGAATATGAATATGAAGATAATAATGATGATAGTGATCATGATTAGAAGAGAAAAGATACTTTTAAAATGTTTTTAACTTAAATAGGGTCTCTAGGCATTTTAATTGGTAAAAGTAAGTATGATATCACAAAATTTCTACATATCAGCCACAGCAAGAAGTTAATGGAAAAGGGAGGTGTTGCCAATTTCTACATATCTCTCAACTGATAACCTCACAGCAGATGTACCTCCTTGCTGATTACCTTAATTGCCTCAAATCATTTATCTATCATATTACATTTGGTTGGTTCATTCCGAAATTAAGTTTCATTTGCCCACCTTCACCCTTCCGCCAAGTTGACTTATCTAATGGAAGGTAAAATCCAGCAAGCTCATGAGCCTTGGGCTTAATGTGTGAGGAAAAGTCATAAATGAAATACAGACTTTAAGGTCACAATTGAACAACCCATTAGTTACTAGGACTTACAGCCTAACATAGTTAGCTCTTGTTCCTGACTATACAAATACTCTATGGACAAGTCACAAAATTACAGTTGCGCACAAACATGCAAAGCTGGAAAAAATAAGATTGGTCTAAGAACTTACTGGCAAGCTATTGAGAAGAGCTAGTGTTAGAGAGACGTGGAATGTGTATGTCAGAATCCTTTCCAGCACATTTGGAAGATATGCACCAAAATGAAATGCCCAACGAGGTTGATAAGCAGTTAAACGAACCGAATGTGCCATGGACATCACATCACCGACAAAAACAAAAGTCCCCTCACACTTGGAGTTTATAAGGTCAGAAGTCTTGGATACTGAAAATGAATTTTTTCCAAGTTGTAAGCACTCTGGAGTAAAAGATCCCAAGTATGAGATCTCCACCCAGCTCAAACCTGGCATCTGAAGTGGACTTAAGCAAGACTCATCCTATGAACACCATTAAAATTGTATTCAGCTGAATTGAGCAGTATAAGAATCACTTTCCATTATGTCTCAAGCACATAAGACTTAAAACTAGAACTTGTTAAAAAGACTAAAATGTGTATTCAAACATCTATTTACCAGTGAACATGTGCAGCTGCTTCCGTTAGTTATTGTTGTCCATCCATCACCACATTTATAAAGCTTAACAATGTCCTGGGCATTCATGCAGTGTGTACTCTGTCTTCTCTTTGGATGACCATTTTTGCTGTTACCACCATCTGACATTCTTGTATCAAGACAGGGAATGGTTACAAATGCAGTAAGATCATTAGGACAAGCAGATTGGTTGTCTACTGATTGAATCTTCTGGCCATCTTCTATCATAAAATTGGGGACACAATACCCCTTTCTGCCATTGACCGCCCCAAAGCCTTCAACGTATTCGGTATGATCTGTAATTTGACGCGTCACATTATCTATCAGAACTGTCATTCCCATCCACTCTTCTGCATTATGGATGTGAACACCATCCAGTGACATAATTAGATCCCCAGGAGACAAATATTTGAACAAAGGCGATGTAGGTGATACATCCAAAACCTATTCCAGGTAATCATTTCCAAAAAGTGGGAGGAAAAATGTGTCAAATCCGACCATGCACATATACTGATAGATATTCACATACATACATATGTGTGTATGCATGTATCTATGCATGAAACAACATGATAAAAATAAATGCTTGTTATGTAGTACCATGGGGCTTTCACTATGCATGTAGAAGGGAAACAGGATCAGAGGCAGGAGGAATAGCACCAATGCACAACCTGCACAACACTTCAGGAAAAAGCTAAAGGTAATCAGCATTAGATTTAGTAGCTAATGAGCTAGCGAAAAGATGACAGTCATATGAAGCCAGAAGTGAAGTTAAGATTTTAGATTCCAATTAAATACATAAGCCGAATCAAAGTTTTTTTTTACAAGGGAAAAGTCCACATGCCCCCTTCAAAGTAGTGTTTATATGCTCGTTCATCATTGCTCAATACTTGGGTTCAAGTCCCCGCTTCCGTACTCAGTGGGGTTGTGGTCAGATTATGGTCCAACTTAGTCTAGAGGGAGCACTTGCAGGTTTCCCACATCTAGTCCCTTCTAACCAGCTCCCCAACGGGTATGATGTCGACCCACCCCACACACAATCCTTGTCACTTATTAAAAAAAAAAGAGAGAGAAAACTTCACTTTCAATGCTTTTGCAATCATCTTCTAAACTTAAAAATCACAATTTAGTGTATCAAATTTTGATAATTTTGCAATGCCACCGCTACCATTTGGGTTTGGGGTTAAATTAGATAGAATATAGGTAAAATGTCCCATATACCCTTGTATTTAAATTTTTTAAAATAATTATAAAATAAATTTTTTTTTTTTTTAAAAAAAAAAACCCAATGGAACCCATGGGTCAACTATGGGCTCAGCCCGGCAGCAATTTATTTTTATTTTTTTTAAACAGGGATATTTTGAGTATTTTGGCGTCTTCCGTTGGGATTTAACAAAAAGTCCTAATAAATGGGTGATATTGCAAACTTTTTAAAGTCGGATACACTAAATTGAGAGTTTTTTAAGTTTAAGGGGATGATTGCAAAAGTGTTAAAAGTTTAGGGTGATTAAGTGAAGTTTCCAAAAAAACATAAAAAGTCGGTAACTTCTAGTGTCAACAACATAATTGACGTTTGGAGTGGGTCAACCACATTGTCAAATCACCTGTTATCAGTTCAAAAGCCACTGTAGAGAGCCACACTATCAAATTGCTTCAATTCACTATTTGCATCTTTGAGTGGACTTGATTGTTAGAACTAAAAGAAAGTGAAGCACTTAGATTGCTTAGATTAAAATTCAGTGATTTAATTGACACATACCCCAAATTACAGAGCATTAAAATGTATTAAAGCCTAGAATATATCATACGATCTTACCACTGCATTGTGCCAAATACCAGCACAGTATACACGGAGCATAGTAAATTGTGAAAATGCTTGTAACAACTCGTAGTTGAAAGCCACCAGAGCACCAGGAAATAGAACTGCAATAAAAATGGCAATGTACTCCATCTGTATGCCTTCACTGCTTTCCATTGAAGAGGTGCCTACAGGATGTAGAATGAGAATCTAGCATTCCACACTTTTAGGTCTAAATTTTAGTGACTAATCAATTTGCCATACCTTGATTCATCATATGTGGGTCACATATATAAACAACCACACAAAACATTAAAATTTCAAAAAATGGAATGGAATTGATAACTAGGTAAATATACATTATTACTATTATTATTATTTTTTTATAAGTAATGTGAATTATAACTTAAGATTCCCCAATGAATTACGATTCTCCAATGACTCAAATTAGACTTTAAGACTTAAGACTCAAATTAAACTTACGCTGTTTCTTATAATATACATTAAAACTTAAGTTTCCCCAATGACGCAAATTAGACTTTCTAAACACAAAAGTACTCATGAACTCCCAATACCAGCTGCAGCCTGACAGTTCTTGTTCTTGGAAATGAAACAATAAGCGTGTAATTGAAATTATGAACCCCTCTATTCCCCCCCCCCCCTACACTGTCCGTCCTTCATTCTCCTGAGCCTACTAGTTTGCGCTAGGTTTGGCTAAAATAATAAATTCTATTTAATTGAAACAGACAATTTATTGATAGTACTCTTGGGTTTAATGTGAGCATTCTACCACATATTTATACTAAAGTTTTATAATAAAATACAAAATTCAATTTCCTGTTTTAGTTTTGCCAATAGATATGGAAAATTTAACTGAAGTAAAAACTGGCAAGGAGGTTCTACCAGAAGATAGACATTTTATTCACACTTCTATATTAGTTGAATTTTATTACTTATCTAGAGCTGTTCTCCTTATATCATGACACAATCTAAAACTCCATAAAACCACTACCATACCAGCTTATCTACTGGTGAAGTTATTGAAACATTACAAAGGCAGTAATATTCAAATTCCACATTTTACTCAAATTGTGATTATCATACAACCAACGGTATACTTAGGTGAAATTTATGTTAAAAATATGGAAGTTTAGAGCATTGACTTTTCAGACTAACAAGCAATATTAGACATAGATATAGCCATTTTTATAGGTCGGTTGTGCAATTCTTTTTTTTAATATATATAAGTAATTGGCCCCAAGGGGCGCAATATTCTATTATCTTTTAAAAACAATCATGCCGATGAACCCTTGGATTTGGGATGAATTTTAATCTAATGGTGATTTTAAATGCCACTTATGGATGTGGGTAAGTGGGAGTATGTGTAGCATTACTCTTTCTTTTTTATAAGTACTTCAAAAATAAATTACAGTACTTCAAAAACAAATTACAGAGTACAACAACAACGACAAGAAACAGAAAAAAACAAAAACAAGTACAAGCTTAACAACTGAAAAACCCAACCGAGACAGACAACTAGCACCTCACTCCCCACTAAGATGGATAAAACCATCGGGAATAAAAGAACCCCTAAATACTTAGATCTAGTCCAGCTTCAAAGGAAATCAAACAAACTAAGAAGAGAAAGAACAACATAAACAAGATCTCCTTCACGGACATTGAGTTTGAAGCCAACCGGTTCACGTTAAGTTGAAAACAACAACACAAAGAACACAATAACGCCTAACAAAATACAGAGAAAATATCAGCAACACCAACAGTGGATATGGCGGAACGTGAAGACACATGAGATCCACGCACTGGCGCATGACGGACAGGTGGAGGCACGAGAGGCAGCAACGGGTAGCGAGGAGGCTAAAGATGACGGTGGATAGGCACGTTGATGGGCGGAGCTGACAGAAGTTGATAAACTAGCTTTGAAAAAGCCAAATCTAAACCCAAGGCGGATCCAGGAGGTGGAGGTAACAGAGCAGGTCGGAAGAGGCTACATGGCGGTGGTGGAGGGGTGGGGTGGCGATTTTTGGAGGATCAATAATAAATCACTGAAGCAATGGATAAAACCTCATAAGAGGTGGAAATGACTAGAGAAAACTCTGACCAAACAACAAAAGGGAGCAACTTCATGAGAGGGAAGAGGAGTGTATTTCTTCCCTCCTCCTAGATGGAAGCAAGATTGGCACTGGCTTAGGTTTGAAAAAAGAGAGAAACGCTCTCAACAAGAGAGATGGATCGCTAGACGTTTTCAATCTCCTTTTCTAAGTCTCACATAAATCTTAAAACCAGCACTTCATTCACTTTATTCTATAAATAATGCAACTAAAGTATTTAAAAGGCCTCCATAATAGCTATACAATAGATCTATAGTAGACAAAGTAGATTAACCAACTTAACCTTTTCTCCTTGCATTCAATGCCAAACTCCTATAAAGAAGTGGGGAAAGAAACAAATTAAATGCTTTCAAATTCTTTATATATATATATATATAAGTAAAATGCTTTTCAAATCCTACACCAAATAAAGAATGTCCATTAAACTAGTGAATATCTCATTTTACAGATTTTATGATTAAAATGCACGGAAACAGAGCAAAACTCAACAATGATTCTATTCATAATTGTTTGTTTGATTAACAATTAATGAATGTAAGAGAATATCTATATCATTTTCAATATTATTGGATGTCTCTAAGGAGACAAACTAATTTTTTTGAAATATAGATTAGGAATTAGCAATTAAAAAATATGAGGCTTGCTCATATCTGATTATGCATACAATCAACCAAAATGGTCCAACTCTATCATTTACATGACACATTAGAACTACAAGAACATAAGATGTCAGAGAAATTCATCTCTTCACAGATATTACAACAACACTTTTGAATAATGCCCCAATAATACAATTTAATAGAATTAAAAAAACAAAAAAAGATCAGGAAGAAGCTGACCCAGCCGCAGCAAGAGCATGCCCGAGTTCATGCACGGATACGGAAATCAAGGTAGAAATAAGTAAATACCCAGCATCGGCAAGTGAGATGCTCAAACCAGAGACCTACGTACGCAGAAGGCAGTCAAATAGGTAACAATCAATTTGATTAATAAGTATATGCTAATACTAATAAAGGGAAAAATCAAAACTAACCGAGGAGGGGGAAAACCCAAACAATAAGGCAGTAGAAAGATTTTCCAGCTCTGTTTTTTGGCGGAAAAGATGCAGGGCTTTGCCTAATTCCCAAAGGAGAATCTGGTGCCAACCCCCCAAAAAAAAAACAATAATTGAGTTGAGAATTGAGAGGAGATATATTATTGTCAAACTTTAAGTATAAAGCCAAGGTAAAAGTTCTTGTCTGGTAGAGAACATACCAGAGTAACGGCAAGCAGTGCGGTTAGGCTAAAACCAGTTCCAATGGAAAACCATACCTTCAAGCTTCTGGTGAGTGAGTGAGTGAGTGAGTGAGTCAGGCAGTATGTGAGTAATAATTGATAGCAGCAGCAACAACAACAACAACAACAATACTGACAATAATAAAAACAATAGATATAATATGCGATAACCTGGCATGCCTTCGTCCAAAACGGAAAAGAGGTTCATTCAGAGCAGATATTTTATAGTCGCAGAACCTGCGGGAGTGGGAGTGGTATATTCTTATGTTGTCATGATCGACTTTGAAGAAAATAAGGGTGAGAGAGAGAGAGTAGTACTGACCAACAGGAAATGGTATTGGAGAGGTTGGTGGTGGTAGTGCGTAGGGGCAAGGGAGAGCGAGCCTGAGATCGAGTGCGTCCCCTCCCAAACCTTCTCACTCGCCTCTCTTCCATCTCCTTCATTATCACTTCTAATCAACTTTAATCCCCATCCGTCTTCTTCTTCCTCTTCTTTTGCCTCTCAGCCCCGGCAGGGGATCGTTTTTTCCTCAAATGCTATAAATTGGTTTCAACTCTTCCATTTTTGCTTCCTCCACTCCGAAAGGCCAATTACAAAATTAAAAAAATAAAATAAGAGAATAAAAAAAAATTAGGATTGGCCTATGCCCACCCCCAATAGTTATAGAGTGGTTTTGGCTACGAGTGAATCCACAGTTTTTGATATTCACATTCACATCATGCGATTAGTCTATTTGCATCCACGTGGTTAACATAAATATTATCCGCAATCCGCATTTGAAGGATTGAGAGTTTTAGACTGTGAAATTGTAATTCACTAATTATTGCTTCTAGTATATATATATAAAGACATTATTATTATGTTTTTTTGACATGTCTATACAAGAGTAGGGGAAGGGGGATTCGAACTTGTGACATTCGCTTCATAAGGTGTGGTTCACAGCCGATTGAACTATCACTTGGAGACATAAAGACATTATTTATAGTTGAACATTATTTAACATTTAGCTTCTAGTAAATCTATAGTTTATTTTTTCATCGGAAACACTCTCTCTTTCTCGTCTTTTTCATAAATTGAGTGTAAGATTTACAAAATAACATTAAGATATAAATAGAAAGCAAGAGAAGGTCCCTGGGAGGTAGCTCAATCGGTTGGGACCACGCCTAATGAAACGAAGGTCACTAGTTCGAGTCCCCCTTAGAAAAATTTTGAAATTTAGTGGTGGCACAGATAATCTTGAATTTCTTAACATGAGAATATGAGTTTTCGTGATCTAAGCCGTAAAAGGATGGTAACATCTGGATTACGTGTGGATTTAGATCATAGTGAGTTGCATTAGTCGGGGGCAACACTATGCACAAATGGGAACTGACCGTAGTAGGTGCGAACAATTCCCAGAGAATGAATTTAATAATGTTGCAGAAATTGAGAAACATCACCCAAAAACTGTAAAAGTCATTAATGATTTAGGCAATGAATTGACTCTTACCCTTGCCTGTAAATCAAAGGACGACGATCTTGGTGTGCATACACTGAAACCGAACGACTTTTACGAGGTGACGAGGAAATATGTGTTAAATTGGACATTTGAATAACTTTCAGCTGTTTCCTTATCATGTTGCTGTGCTACTTTTTTTTTTTTTTTTTTNGTTGGGTGTTATCACTGGCTGGGTGCTGTCACCCACAGTGGATAGTCGAGCCCACCCATGACCGTATTCCGTGGCAGCCATTCCCGCCACATTTTTTTTTTTTTTTTTTTTTATATTTCAACAATACCCTTCTTCTTTTAAAACTAAAATAAAAAACTTTTTTTTAAAAAAAAAAAAGAAAAAAGGAAAGGGGCGGCTTTTTTTTTTAATCTTATTATTTTATTTTATTTTAAAATAGGGGTATTATAGGAATATAAAAAGTGACAATTTTTATACATTTTGATAATTTGATAGGCTATTTTAGTACATTTTCAACATTATGGGGCTCTATCCTAAACCGCCGTTAGCTTATATATATATATATATATATATTTCCCTTATTTTATTTTATTTTTTCTTGCACACAATGTACCTTATCTTCTTCCATAGTTTAACAAAAATATTGGGAACTGCATCATCTTCAACCTTTTGTTCTTTTACAATTGCAATTTGTAAATTTCAAATTACAATGGTTAGAGTCGACTCAACTGCATCATCTTCAACCTTTAATCTAGGAGGGCATTTGCACATAAGGGGGCATAAATTCATAATCATGGCATAATTTATTTTTTATTTTTTACCAAGGATAAGGATAATTTTGAGGAGTTGAGACCCCTCCGGCTCCCTCCGCCCCTGGTATTAGGAGTTGGAGGCCAACTTGTATTTGATCTTTGTTGCCGACTTACTCACGTGCCATGCTATTGGGCCCATTTTAGAAGATTATCATAAGAGTGCCGGAAGATCAGCTGCAGTGCGACAAACCAGAGAGTGCACAGTGACAGAGACAATATTGTTTTGAGTTTATATTTTTGTCTTTTCTTTTGTGTTTTTTGTTTAGAAAAAAATATATTTTGTGTGATAATCAGATTCGGATGTATTGGAACTTCAATTTAGTAATTTGATAAAAGAATGGATTAACTAAATTTAGGATTTTGATGATTATTTGTTGAGATTAAATTACCATATGTGTGAGAGATGATTAAACAATAACATAAAAACAAATACATTCTCGACTTAAAATCACATGCATACACATACTTACAATAGAATAAATAAAGCTCTGGCTGTAGTACTAAACTGGCCAAAAAGCAAGTCTCCTTTCTTTTACAACCTAGTTCCAACCTCAGCTATATTTGAAGTAATCATCAAAATCATAAGCCATATTTGTTATTCAACAAAAAATTATAGTTCAATACACTAAACATATGCCAATACAATTTTTTTTTTTTTTCTTTTTTGAGATATGCATATTTTCTTAAATTCTTCAACTTATTTTAGACTAGAATAGGGATAGCTCTCAGAGGATGAGCACGCTGTAAAGTTATGCCAAACTTTTCTTCCATGTTCATATCCTCACGTTTAACTCCATCTTCAAGTTTCCAATCAAATGTGTGGATAAGAGAACCTAACATCGAGTGCAACACTCGTATTACCAATGGCAAACCAGGACATATTCTCCTTCCACTACCAAAGGGTATAATCTCAAAGTTTCGGCCTTTAACATCAATTTCCAACCCCAAGAACCTCTCCGGCATAAATGAATTTGCATTCTCCCATAAGCTCGGGTCTCGGCCTATAGCCCATTCATTCACTAACACTTGTGCACCCTTTGGGATAATATAGCCGTTGATTTCTACATCTTCTTCAGCTTTTCTAGGGAGTAACAAAGGAATTGCCGGGTGCAGTCGGAATGTTTCTTTCACTATTGCTTGTAAGTAAGGTAAACGAGTAATATCCGATTCCTCAACCGGGTGACCTTCACCAATTATTTGTTGCAACTCTGTTTTGGTTTTTGATAGTACCTCTGGATTCCGGAGTAGCTCTGCCATTGCCCATTCCAATGTGGCTGACGTTGTGTCAGTGCCGGCAACAAATAGATCCTAAAGTAATAATAACCAAAAGTTATTTATTTATTTATTTTTGAAATATGATGTTAAAAATTGCCTCTAGTTCTAGTAAAACCTGCATTAAAAAGAAGAAAAGCCAGAAGATGGGTAATTCCTATACTTGAGCATAGGAATTACTGTCTAAATATTGACTAAAAAAAAAAAACCCACTAAGTCAAATTTGAACCAAATTTGATTTTAGAATAGCCGACAGAAAAGATGAGACAAATTCATAACCGACTAAAACATCACACAACAACAAAAGAAGTCGAGTCTCTAAGAAGTAGCTCAATTGACTATGAACCATACCTAAAGAAATGGAGGTCACAAGTTCAAATCTCCTCCCTTCCTTGTGTGAACATGTCAAAAAAAAAAAAAAAAAAAACAACAACAACAACAACAACAACATCAAAAGAAGTCACTATTCCCCAAGTGGCTGTTTTGACAGAAAGCCAAGTCGCCCAAATTTATGGGACTTCGGTGCAATTATTGGGACCCTATGGGCTCAATTATGTCCTCTCATTCAGGGACTTTACGGGCTCAACTTTATCTGATCATTTCTTTGATGGTTTCCTTAATTTCATCATAATCATAGTTAATATACAATTAATTGTTTTAAAACAATTTATACTAAAATGAAAAGAGAGTAATTAATAATACTAACCAAGAAGAAATGTTCCATCGTCGTCTTGTCCATCTGTTGAATGTTTTCTTCGCTGATGTTGAGAAGGGTATCTAACATGTCATTGTTCGTGACAAAACCAGACACTTTTCTCAACTGCAAACGTTCGTTAATCATGCGGGCAAAGAGGTCTATCATCTTCCCAAAGTTAACTGTCACGCGCCGCCTTATTCCTTGCGGGTCCAACTTCTGAAGCAAAGGAAAATAATCTGCTATGTTGGGTTTCCCTGCCTCTTCCATGATATTCCACACGATCTCCTTGAACTTTTTGGCCGCGTCAGAATTCGGATCCGCCAAATCAACTGAAAGAATGGTGTTTGATAACATATTAAGCGTAGTCTTGAAAGCGGCTCTCCCATGGTGTTGGAAGTCCCACATTGTTTGGGTATTAAGGAGATAGGCCATTTATAAGGATGAGGGGAAACCTCAACTCTTGAGTTAACTTTTGAGTTGAGTTAGGCCCAAGACTCAATTCTAACATGGTATCAGAGCCAAACCCAATTGGCTGTGATCCACCGTCTCCTATTTGTTGCACGTGTTGGCTTGGATGTCCTCCCGTCACACGTGAGGGGGCGTGTTGAAAGTCCCACATTGCTTGGGTATTAGGGAGATGGGCCATTTATAAGGATGAGGGGAAACCTCAACTCTTAAGCTAGCTTTTGAGTTGAGTTAGGCCCAAGACCCAATTCTAACACATGGCAAGCCGAACACGTCGTGCTCATGGGCTCGGAGTGCGTCCGGGATGGTTCTGTTCGACAAGAGTTGGTCATGTGTTTGGAGGACTTCTTTGGCCGTATCTGCTGAAGAGATGACGATTGTGGTTACTCCGCCAAGTTGTAGGGTCATTATGGGGCCATGAGCCTTAGCAAGCCTGGTTAGGGACCTGTGGGGTTGATCACCGAGTTCCAAGAGGTTTCCGATGACCGGAAAAGGTTTTGGACCTGGTGGAAGCTTTTTGTGATTTGCCTTCCACTTCCTACTACTTGGAATCAGATAGAAAGCAACTTGGATTAAGATCCAGGTGAGGCAAAGGCCAATTACAAAGCTCAAGAAATCCATCGATCTGATCTCTCTCTCAACTCTAAATCTCACAGAAGAAAGAACAAAGCCATGGGAAAACAAGACTACTAGTCTTCTTCCTTTATAGATGAGAAGCAAAACTCGGTAGGAAAGCTGCGCCTCACAATGACATCTATTTGATTTGTTTCTTTCTATTAAATCCGGATTTTATAATTATTGGGATAACATTTATAATTATATATTGACTTCTAAATAAAGAAATCAGTTAGAATCACCTATAATGAAATAGATGTCACTAATTTGAATATTTCTCCTTCTTTTATGTGAACATATAAAAAAAAAAAAAAAACTCTCTACATCATTTTTTATTTATTTAATGGTTTATATATTATTTAAAAATTTTGGAAGATAAGATATAACTGATGTCAGAAAATTTTAATCACAATGATTTTTCTTGGTAAAATGGATATCATGATCGGTTTCCAATAATGACATCTCTCAATGTTATATTTGGATAACATTTTCCTTACTTTTTTCTGAGCAAGTATAATATAACAAATCAGGTCCAAAAACCTAGGTTGATTGAGAATCCAAATTGAAACTTGCACCTTTATCTTACAAAAATATTTACGTGTTTAGAACTAATGAATTTTTGATAAAATTTAGACAAACATCCATTTTTATTTTTAACCATTATAAAAAAAAATTAGATGTGATATAAGATGAAATTAAAATATAAAAAAAGGAGTTTGTTTTGGGTTATCTTCTTAGTGTTCTTTTAGCGTTCTCTCAGTCTTACGTAGAATATAATTTAAGAAAAAATAAAATTATAGTATCGTTTTTTTGCCAATAGATTAATTTTTATGAGTTAACATTTAGGTTATAATGCTTTAAAATTTGTTTTTGGATTCAAAATTAAAACCTAAGGGTGAAAGGTTAATTCTTTAGGGATGGTATCACTAAAAATGGATTTGATCATCCTAAATTTATTGTTAAGGCCTCAATTTTGGTGTTAATGTTTCAAATTTGATGTCAATGCCTCAAATTTGGTGTCAATGCCTAAAAAAATCGGTGGTGAAGGTCACTATAATTTTATTTTTTTCTTAAATCATGTTATACGTAAAATTGAAAAAACGTTAGGAGAACACTGAGAGGGAGGACCCTTTTAAGTGCAAAAAAATATTTAACCCACGAGAAAATTAGTAAACACATTCCTTCGAAATAAATGAAGGCAGAAGAGGCGAAAAGAAAAGAATCTTTCTCTTCCTATTACCTCCCCAACACGACATTGTAGATCCCAAAGCTGAGGCAAGAGTCAGCTCCCTCCGACAACGCATTGAGGGAGAGAGAAAGAAGAGTGGAATCGATGATACTGTTGCAGTCTCACTCAAGATTTCTCCTTCAGACCTTGTTGAATCGGGTTCAGAAGTGCGTTCCCTCTCTCTCTCTCTCTCTCTCTCTCATCCACCTTATGTTTTCTCTCCGAAGTTTTCGCGTTTGCTACTATTGTATTGTTATCACCTGTACGCATATTTATTGTGGTAAATTTACAATTGAAGTTCATTTCTGTATTCTGAATCTCTCTGCCTGTAATTTTTGAATTTATTCTTTAGGAAGTTTTGTCTATACAATCACTTTTGTGCATATTGTCAGCTCACTCTGGCGTTTGTTACTAGGGTTCATAGTTGGTTCATCACTCCAAGTTCACTAACTTTTTTTTAAATTTTTTTTATATGGAATATATGTGTGCGTACACGCGCACACACACACACACACACTCATATTTCGTTTAGTGCGTTCATGAAATTTTGTTTCTTCCTCTAAAATGTAATCCTGATCTACGGAGAGAAGTGGGAAACATGGAAACTTGTGCACCCAACAATTTTAAGAGCTTCGGAAAATATTTGGTGGATCACACAGCATTTTCCTTTTCTCAATACATGTATAATTAATTCTACTTGGGATTGGAAGTTTGTTGGAATTCATACATTTATTGTTTCTTTTCTTTTACTGCTGTAATTGTTAACTTGTTCCTGCAAATTTGTCACTATAGTGCTTTGTATTCAGACCTTGTATCTTGTCATACCATGTGGAGGGGTGTGTCAGGCAATGCAAGCTTATCTTTCCATTGTTGTCCTGATTGAGTGGCTTATTTATATATTTGAATGAGTCTATTTCATGTTTCTTATTACTCAAATTTCTTTTATGATGGAAAGAAGTAGTTGTCAGAGGTTCAATAGAAAAATAACAGTCATTTGCTTAAAATCATCACATTCTAACCAATAGGGATATAGTCACCAATAATTAAAATCGCAAAAAACTTTGCAACCTCAGCTACTAGCATGCTCGTTAGCTTTCAGGAGAACAAGAGATTAATGCCTTAGCCCTCCTATTTTATTTTCTGACAAATCTACCCCACTACAACGTGGACAGATTCTTATGGGGCATACTTGGATTTTGTTTATACGATAATGCTAGTTCATACTCCCCAAATGGACTGCTAATAGGTAATCTTCTTCATTTGTATGATGATGCTGATGCTATTCCAGTGCTCAATCATCTTTTAGCTTCTTATCACTAGGTTACTGACCAAAAAAATACAACAGAATGTAAACTCGATTTTGTTACTGTAATGACCTTGCACAGTATGCTGACATGTGACATTTTTTTTTTTTTTTTAAAATTCTGCAGCCTTGAAAAGGGAGTTGAATTGGATTATCACTGGGTTGAGTTTGACGATGTTCGTTACCATATTCAGGTGATTTGATTGACGAGCTTTTTAGTTCAACATATATGTGGAAAGAAGAGGATCGTAATGAGTAAACTTGTAACTAAGGATATTTTTTTTTCGATAAGAAATTGAAATTTATCAAGAGTGAAGGATCTTAACAATCAATTCTGTTTGTTATCAACTTATCATAATTATTATTTAAATGTGGTAGCTTTGGATTTTCTCATCTGAGTGGCGAGTATAACTTGTAGGTGTCGATGAAGAATTCACATGTCTTGTTGCTATCAATGTCGTTACCCACCCCTCCTCCAGAAGCCATTTTCTTTGGTGGACTTCCGTTTGGAGCGATAGAAGCTATAAAAGCTGCATATGGTGTGCTTGTACAAATTCTTGATCCTCCAAGGGATGGCTTTAATCTCACATTGAAACTGAATCTGTCAAAACTTCCTCCAGATGAAGGTTCAAAGAGTTCCTTTTCTAAGGTCATTATTAGCTTGCCATGGATTTGCTGAAACATGTAGGAACAGTTCTTAAACATGTCCATCTTTACATTCTAATTTCTAAGATTGTGCCCTAAAATATTTGTTTCACATCCCAAAAAAGGTTTCTTTTAACAACTTGATACCATTTATATATCAGATGGGGCAGAGTTTGTGTCAAGGATCAATTCCAGTAAACTAATAAGTGCAATGTTTAGGAGTTGTAACTGAAATTGCGTACCATGTTGAAGTGATTCTGGATTGTGCTTGTCTTAAGGCCTCATTAAATGTTTACATTTTGATCGTTCAAGTGCTGCTTACGTGACATATCTTGAAAAATGTTAGCTCCCTTCCTAATAGATATTGCCTCTAGACCTGGGGCGAATGTGGTATGCAAACCCAATAGAAGTTTCTAAATCGTTATGCAATCAATAGCTTCCTCAAACTTGCTTGACCTATTGAAATTTTTGTCTAGACCTCTAGGAATGGATGTCTTTGCAGTCCTTTCCCTTGTCATATTCAGGACTTATGCCTCAAGTGGATGCTTTGTAGACTATTATGCTCTCATTCAAATTTAAGGTGCAACCAACTTAAGACCGAGTGGATGTGAATGAGTTGGGGATAAACTGTGATTTTTTTTTTTGGCTGTCTTGCATTGGCAAGTGATTATTTAAACAACCCTTTCCATTTTGTTTGGGAATCCAGGTGGTACAGATTTGTTTTTACATCAACTCCTGTCATCTATTATGTCTATTCTTTGAAGTGGTTTTGAGGTTGAAGATTAATTGGCTAAATCAGAGCTAGTTCCTGTTGGCAATGTGGGTGATGTAGAAGGTTTGGCTCGTATTCTTAGTTGTAGAGTAGCATCTTTGCAAATGAAGTACTTGGGTCTTTCTTTGGGAGCTTCTTACTAGGCTAATTCTATTTGGAAGCGCATTTCACAAGCCTCCAGCCTTGGATCGCCATCTACATCCTTCTTTTCCTCCTATCTCACAAACTTCTCTTCCTATTTTTGTTGTCTTTGCCTTTGACCCTCTAGTGGTGGCGCGTGGAGGCGCATCACGCTAGGTTATAGCTTTGGCCCATCGAGTGAGCTCTGTGATGTAGCTTTCAGCAATCTTTTTCTTCGTTTTCTCCATAATAGGGGGTTTCTTTTGTATATTTCTTATGTTCTAGGATTGCACCCTTTTGCACTTTCTAATGAGATTGAGTTACTTATAATAATAATAATAAAAAAGAATTGTTTTATAATGGTAAGTGATTGTGCCTGCCCTCCTGGTTCGGGCCAGTTTCTTAAGTACAAATGTATGCTTTAGGCAAGATCTCAAGTGCTTATTAGAATTTTCCTCCCCTTGGTGCTAATTTCTTATAAGGTACAAACTCTCTCTCAATAGGAAATGGAAATGTCACGAAAGGAAGAGGAGTACCATGTAGAACGTAAGCCTTTCTCAAAGTAGATACCAGGAGATATTCTTTCTTAATACACATGTTTTTCCCTATGTACTATATTTGAGGTCAGTGATGGCTCCAAAATGAGATTAGGGTATGATGTGTGGTGTAGGGATCAAGCCCTCAAGGCAACTGTTTTGGACCTGTTCAGTTTGACCCGTAATAAGGATGCTTTAGTGGCAAATTATTTGGAGTTTTCTAGTGACTCATCAGTAGAATGTTAACTTTTTCAGAGCGGCTCACAATTGAGAGGTAGATCTCTTTACCTCATTCTTCAATTCGTTGTACTCTTTTAGATTGAGACGAGGTGGAATACAAGCTTTGTTGGATACCCTCCAAGCGAGGGTTGTTTGATGTTAAATCATGGCACAATGCCCTTATTCCCCACGATAGCACTCATTTCCCTTAGAGCGAGTATTTGGCGGAATAAGGCTCCCTTGAGAGTTGTTTTTTTTTTTGCTTGGTTGGCTACCTTAGTAAAGATTTTAACCATAGATAATCTTAGGAAGCAGCATGTCATTGTGTTGTATCAGTGGACCACCTTTTACTACATTGTGAGATGGCTAGTGACCTATAGAATATCATCTTCAACCTTGTAGGATTGGCGTGGGTTTCGAGTTGTAGATCTTTTTGCTTGCTGGAAAGGGTATTTCTGCAGGCTTTGGAATGCTATTATGTGGAAGATAGTTCTGTCCCGCCTTAGATGGCATCTTTGGAGAGAGAAATTATTGGAGTTTTGAAGAGACCATGAATTAGCGGTGGCAAATCTAAGATTTTTTTTCAAGACTCTTTGTCACTGGACAGCTGCCTTTAACTTAAATATTTCTAGATTTCATGTTTTCTTGATCTTTTTTATCCTGCTAGCTAAGTGTTTTTCTTGTATACTTCCGGTATACTTGGGTTGTGCCTATTGTACATTTCTATAAATTGCGTTTACTTATAAAAAAATAGCATTTCTTTTGGTCAAGATATTACATCCATTTGGGCTCTTAAGAGGCTATTTTGGCTAGCTTGCTAGATAAATTGGCACATCTCCAGGGCCTTTGCTCATTGGACATTGCTAAAAGTTTAAAGATCCTATGTCAGATGTGCAAATGCACTTACGGTCAAAGTTGTAGATTTGAAGCTTTATGGTAAACTTGAGTGACTGGTTGCTGCACCTACTGTTTTGAAGCCCTATAGGTCTGGGTCATTCTTCCCCTTTCTCTACCTGACTTTTTTGGCTGCACCTACTGTTCTGAAGCCTATTGGTTGGATCATTATTTCCCATTTTATACCCTGCAATATAGGGGTCCTGTGCAGGCAGGAATACTCAACAATGCTATGCAAAATGTATCATGATCTTAACATAAGTTATTATTTTAACAATTCAAGTGTGCTTTCACCTTACAAATAAAGCTTAGAACAGTTAATTTGACATAAATGTAGTGAACTCTATCTTTGTTTAAGATTGTTTTCAGCCGTATGGTATTAAAAGATACTTTCATGTATTCACTTATCTATTCTTATTAATTTATTTTGTGGCTGAGTTACTTATCAAAAAAGTTTTGTGGATGAGTTACTTATCAAAAACGTTTTGTGGTTGAGTTACTTCTATTTTTGTTTTTGTTGATGTTCTTTGAAACTTGTTCTTGTTGATGTTGTGCAGAGCACAGACATGCTCTTTTGGTAAAGATTGCATCTGTTAGGGAAGTGGTACTTGGTGCTCCATTGAGAGTAATTCTAAAACAACTTGCTTCAAGGACTATTGCTCCTAATTTGGATCGGCTTGTTGCAATTGTGCACCGGCCGAATGAGTCTTTTTTCCTTATTCCTCAGGTAAAAAAAAAAAATTCATCTTAGTATGTTTACCTATTTTTAGTTGCAATTTTTTTTTTTTTTTTTTCCCCCCTCTTTTGAGCTTTGAACTGCTTCATATAATCTTCATAGGCTTATTTGTAGAGAGTAATAGTATTTGCTAAAAAAGTGTTCTTCTCCGGTATAGTTTTTCATTTAGCACGCACTCTCCTCATTCCCCCTTAAAAATATTTTTTTGACTTCACCTAATTTCGTGTTTAGTTTATATCTGATGCAACAAGAAGTAACAAACAAATTCTAGTGAAAATCAGAGACAAAATAACTCCTGCTGAAATTATCAATAAAGTGAGTAGGAAAGCAATATGATTGGTTAAAGTCTTACATTGTTCTCGTATATATCTAAATAGTTTTTGTCATAACCAAGGAAAGTGCTAGGCATATATGTGCTATACTTCAAAAGGAGTCAAAGTTACAATTGGAGTTCCCAAGTCACTTATATATTCCAGTCTCACCTAGTAAGAAATTAATGTGGTATTTAACACCAATGCAACATAGTTACAATCCACTCATTTATAGTGAGACTTAACTTTTTATGGGGTTACAATCTCGCTCACTCGAATCTCCGATGTCCTTGTTAGGATTCGCATCAAGCTACAACATCACATGGTATTACTAGGTTGATTATGATACTATTTGTCATGACTCAAGAAAAGCACTATACTCCAAAAGGACTAGTCAAAGTTATAAGTGGAGCTTTTTACAATTACTTATATAGGTCCATCTCACCTAGTAAAGAGCCAATTTGAGACTTAGCAACCATGTAACTTTATATTCCAGGATATCACAACTAAAAATCCTGAAATTGAATTTCCCCTCTAGTTGTCTTCATTTTTGTTATGAAATAATTTTGGACTTCCTTAAATACCCTATAGTAACTATCGAAAACCCTCTTTAGTAAATAAAGCCAAAAGACCTGTTATAATAATAATAATAATAAAAAGTTAAGACAATCTAGATCATGTGGGCCTTGTCTTATTCAGACAGTGATACACTTCAAGTGCACGCTGATCTTCTAGTTGCATAAATCTACTTTTTAGTGGGTATTTATGAAATTCAAATAAAATGTATTTTCATTACAAGGCATGCTGTAACTTTGGTACTCATTTTTGTTTGTTTAATCACATTCACTGTTAGCTATATAGAGGACCATACTTGAAATTTCGCTGACACAATATTGTAATGGTTTCTGACAGGTAGGGAAGGTGACGGTTGTGTTTCCTATGAGATTTAAGGACTCCATAGATATTGTTCTTGCGACTTCCTTCCTGCAGGTACAATAAGTTTATAATCTAATTTTTTAATGATTTAAGGCTAAGTCTCAAATAAAATGCAAACATGTATTTTAGTTTGGGAAAGATCCAAAAGTGGACTGTCTTGTTTTGCTAATGGTCCTAGAAGGCCTTGCACATGTGGAAATCATTACTATTGGCATATATGTGTGGTGATTCTGCTACTGACACTTCCAAGCATACCTTTCTTTTGTGTTTCATTTAATCTGCCCCTGGGTTATTTCTAGTTTCTCACTTTTGAGATCTGTTTAACATTTAGGAGTTTGTGGAAGCAAGGCGCACGGCTGGACTTAATAACGTCCCTTCTTGTTTGTGGTCTTCTTCTCCTCCTCTAGAGCTGAAGGGAGCTCCTGGTGAAGCACTATTGGCAAATGCAGGATTTGTTACATTTGGTAATGTAGAAAAATGGTTAGAGTTGGCTTTCCCCTTCTCTTTCTCACCATAACAAATTGCAATCTTCAATTGATGCAGTTATCTTCCCCCGTCATGTAGAAGGCAAAAAGTTGGACCGTACAGTTTGGAGTTTATCAACTTTTCACGCTTATGTTAGTTATCATGTCAAAGTGAGATTTCTTTCTTCTAATTTAGGCGAATTCTTGCTTTGTTTGTCTTGAATGCTTTCATGTAATTGGCAATTGTGAATACGTAAAGGATTAAAAATAATACATGTGTATGATAGTTAATCATGTATAAGTATGCTATGATCTCCGTTGAGTATATAACTAGTTGAAATTTGGAGACTTGTAAGCATGAAAGCTACAAAATATTGATAGCATTCCCTCATTTATCTTATTCATAAAAATAAATAAAATAAAATTCCTTCATTTATCTTGATATCTGTTCTTTTGTTATCCATTTCAAAATCATAAAGGTACAGGAACATATTATGGAAAGTCTTAACCTTTTTTTTTAGCATGCGTTCTTCATCTTCTAACTTTGTTGATATATTTCATTTCAACCACTTCCGTGCACATTCCTCAACAGTGCTCAGAGGGTTTCATGCATACAAGGATGCGGCGTCGTGTGGAGTCTTTGATTCAGGTACTATTTCCTCTTTGATGAGTCTCTATTTCTTATAGTTCTTAAAGCATCCCACTTAGTTTGATTATGCATTAGTGTGATATATTATGCTAGTTTGATTATGCATTAGTGTGATATATTATGCTTGATTTAGCTGAAAAATACTTCTGAGGAGAAAAATGTGAGTATCTTGATCTGAGATAGAGCAAAGTTCTCTAGCATAAGAAAGAAATTTAAATGCATTTATTCTTTAGTTGGAGTTGATGTCTAGTTTGGCAAAGCATCCTATTTTTAGATGCCGCCTTTCCAGCAGCTTGTGCAACATGCACACGCCCTGTTAAGGTTGAGTTCAGCAGGGTTGAGTGGATCCTATAAAAGAAAGTTCCTAATGTAGAGAGGTCTATTGTGGTCATTGAGACATGAGGGGACAAATTGTTCTTGCAGCTCTTCTTTTTCCCTTTTGTCCCAGATAGAAAGCAATCCACATGCTAAGATTATTGACCTTCTGAGGCTCTTGTTGACCCCATACAGTGCCACCTTATCAGGATGTGTTGAAGGATAAGATTTGTGGATGCCTCGATGATGAAGAGTTGGAAATCTGACTTGGCATTTGCTAATTGAATTTTGTTAAAATATTTGGCATCTCAAATATCTAATTGGCTGAGAGGACTTAGATGATAGTGGTGGTGTTTTGGAGTGTTTGTATGCCCTAAGGGCCCACTTTAAGCCCCTTACCATATGGTGTGTGCTTGACCAACTTAAACTTCTGCCGAGGTCCTTCTCTATCCGGGTCCTCACTAGCCTTTGGAACTCCGGCATGTTATAGATGTGGAACTATTCAAGCTACTCCTTTCGTTTGGTTGAGCAGAAAGTTGTTTTGGGGGGCCTTTTTCTGGGTACCCTACATTGCAAGCTATCTGAGCTGAATAACAACAGGCTGTTCAAGCTTGGCTCAGCTGGAAAATAAAATGTACAAGCTTGGCTTGAGCAGGGACAACATTTTTGAAGTTTGGCTCAGCTGTTGCTGAGCTAGCTGCTCACGAGCCACTTTAAGCTTGGTTCAGTGCACTTGATGATTATCAAGCTGTTATCTTGAGTTTAAGACGTCCAATTTCTTAGGCAAAAAAGGCAATGGTGATGCGATAGACCTGATGGGTAGTATTCAAATGCATCAGCAAGTGCTCAAATTGTGGATAGTTCTTTATATTTCCTTTTATTTGGAATATTCAATAACAACTTTAGCTGACAATAATTGACTAGAAATATACCAACTTTCATAAGAGCCAACCGAATTTTATAAGAGCCATACCCCTCTATTCAAAAAGGCTTGAGCTTGTTGATTATTATTTTTTAATAGATGAGATGAACAGTCCAACAAGAAAATTATAGAAACCAAACAAGAGGAAAATTACCAAAGCCAAATACATAAAAGACCAATAAAAGAACATTATCCTTTTTTTTTGATAAGTAATGTTGTATATATCAAAAAGCGTGTTGCGCCTCTAAGTACACAAAAAGTATACATAGGGAAACCCGCGAAAACCCACAAAAAGACCCAAAATAAAAACCCAATATAAGCAAAACAACCCTAAGCTCACTATCCTAAATAGTGATCCAAAAAGGTCATTTCCAAAGATCTACTGCAGAGGACCAAAAAGGGCATTGGCTTGTGCAGCCCACGCGTGGGAGCAGGGACTGGCGGCAGGTGGAGTGGTGAACAACAGGGGTGAAGGAGGGGTGGATGTATGGTGGAGGTGGATGGAGTGCAAAAAAGATGGGAGAAAACAAAAATAAGATGAAGGGCAGGAGATTGTTAGGGCGGGGGAGAGGGACTCTTCCCTCCGTAGTTGAGATCTCGAGGGTGAAGTTTTTGCAAAGGGGAGAGCTTTTTAAGAAAGAGACACAGAGAGAGAGAGAGAGCATCCCGTGATCCCATGAACGTTTGAGCTTGTTGATTGCTTGAATAATCATGTTCAAAACACTCATTACTGAGTGAATCTTGTAAATTTGCTGCTTTTCAAAATGCTCATTTTTCCATGAGTTATTCTAGTTGCTTCGGTTCAACACCAGTACCACAAAGGCAATTCATACAGCCTGTGGTTGGTATAGCAGTAGGAATTCGCTGTGTGCTGACAATCACAAAAATGGCTACGTCTGTCAGCTAACATAGGGAATCTTACCCAAAAAAACTTAGAAGTCATTATTATTCTCTACTTTTAGCATCATTACATATAATGGATAGATATGTTGGTAGATATCTCCATGTGACACCTGCTTTTCTTCTCTCTCTTTTTTTTTTTGTGGGGGGGTGGGCGAGGTCATGACTTCCTTCTAAGTCAATAGTACAGTTGATGGCATCTTGGAGAGGCATACAACAATATTAGGATGAAGTGTTTTTAAGGAGCTTCTCTTCTGGCTTTCAATCATACTCCTTGTGTGGCCATTTATAGTTCTTTGCTTGAACTTATGGATGTCTTGACTTGTAGGGCTCAGTGTTTGTTGATTTTTTCTATTTTCTTTTTCTTTTGGTACTTATCTTGTATACCTTCCGTTCCATGTACTAGGGTTGTTATTTTCTAATTGGGCCTTGAAGTAGCGTTTCCTTGATATGGCCGTGCATCTGAAATTTATGGCAGAGGTTGGGCTATTTCAGGCTTTTTGACAGCATGGTGCAACTGCGTTTACTGCTGTTGTAGGCCTGGATTTCCCCATACTGGGGCTTTGGTGACACCATACTGTGAAGGATTTGAAGCCACTTAAAAATGGAAGATGTACAGAAATGGTTTGAGTAGGCCTGACAATGTCCAACCAGGGCTTGTGAACTGCAAATGGTTAACGGTGTGTTTGGATTGAAGTGGTGGGAAATGAATGGAAGAGAAGTGAAATGGGTTAAAATCAGAAGTTGTTCCGATGTTTGGATGTATGGATGTATGGATGTATTTACCACCTTTTCTGTTGTTCCTTAATGGGTTAAAATCAATACAAAAATCAGTGCCCTTTTAGAATATCCAAACTATAGAAGTTATCTCACCACCTCTTCTCTCATCTCCTCTTTCCACGACTCCATTTCTTATCTTCCTAAATTCCCAGACATAGTGAAAAATTAATTTTAGTTTGAAGTTGGTTCAAATAGAATCTATTTGACTGGAAGCAACGTGTGTTTATGCTTGATTACTAGTTTTGGTTAGGCATCCCTCGCCAAGCTCGGTTCAACTAATGTTAATGATTGATCATATTTTTGTGTGTGATTATACTTGCTAAGTTTAAATAATTATTTGAATGTGATTATCAAAATCATTACCCAATGTTGGTCCATTGAAGTGTGATCAGTGGTGGGGAAATTTGTAGGTGGATGAGGTTTTTTTCCTTTTTATTTAAAAAAAATATAAATTTATTAATGATTGATCATATTTTTGTGTGTGATTATACTTGCTAAGTTTAAATAATTATTTGAATGTGATTATCAAAATCATTACCCAATGTTGGTCCATTGAAGTGTGATCAGTGGTGGGGAAATTTGTAGGTGGATGAGGTTTTTTTCCTTTTTATTTAAAAAAAATATATATTTATTTATTTATTTTTAACCTCCTATAACATTTTCCTAGTGGGTTATATATTGCATTTGTATGGTACCCTCTGTTAAGAGTATCTTGCACCTGTAATCTTGTTTACATGTTTTGTTTAGTTCTTCCCTCTTTAAGTTTCTTTTGGTGAAACGATTTTTTACATGACAGAATTCTTGTTATTTTCAGTTTTCACTTAATAAAATGTGATCCAATTGCAAGATGAAGAATACAATATGCGCGCGCACACATATTATAAAGAAGACATACACATGAATGCGCACACACACAGAGACATGCATTACTTGTATAAGTAGAAAAAAATACACCGCATTCTCAGTGGAGGCTCATAACATGCTTACATGTATTACTCTGTAGGCCCTAGATCGTGCCAAGCCGGAGAATTCGAAGAAAACAGTGCAAAGCAGATCCTTCAAACGACTGGTTTGTCATAATGATACTTTCATGTTTTAACAATTTAGTTATGATATTGCTTTTAAATGCTTTTTTTCTCCCTTTTAAATTTTTCCATGTGCTGCACTTATCAAACAAAAAATTCCATGCACTGGATTGCAGAGCCTCAATGATGCAAGGACCAATTCGAAGTCATAAAGATTTACAGGGTAGAAGAGGGATGCTTCCTGTTTGAATCCCAAGAAGCCCATCGTCCGAGGCATTGTTTACAATGTGCTGGAAAGACGACTCCAAGTGCTTGTATTTTATTATATATATATATAAAAAAAAAACACTTAATTAAGTTGCTAGTATGTTAAAATTTGTCTATAGTTGCCTTCATCTGAACAAGAAAGTTTCATTTTGTTTAGGTCAATTTTGGGATCCATTTTAGTATTTCCTTTGCTGGTTTAAAGCATTAATTTAATTATGCCCACATAAATTTATGGCTAACGTGCCAATGGAACCGAGTTATTTGGGTGATATGCTATCCTGCTTTGATCAAGGTGAGAAACTTGAGATCATTGTAGCTTTATTCTTATTTGAATAGTCTGAAAAATCAAGCCCACAATGATATGATCCCTGAGATCTTTACAGAGCCCGACCAAGGAAAGGAAGGCAAAAGAGATCAGGGGAAACGCTTCAATCTCTCTGATAATAAATTGACTTCTCTAGAGTTCAAATTAGAAAGGTCAAGATACAAAGGGCAGACCAACAGTCTTGTAATTATCAAATAAAATGTTCAATTATTCATATGCTGTTTTTTCTTCTTAATTTGATTAATAATTCACACACACACACACACACACACACACACTTATATGCATACATATGAAAGGATCCGTCACCCTCTGAAGTAAGTTGCAATAATTTTTTTCAAAAAATAGATAAATCTGTCTTGTATGATATAAATATTTTATTCTCTCAAAAAATAACAATTTTTTAGTAATTAATTATGTAAGGTAAGGTGATGAAACGAGATAAGGCACTCAAAAAGTATCTCAGATAATTTCAGGTGGTTGGTTGTGACATCCCTTTGAGGAGCGGTTTTCATAGAGTAGTTAAGAACATACAACTAAGGGGTGTACAAAGCATAAAATAGGAAAAATAATAATAATAATTAAAAAAAGGGGGGAGGGGTACTGTTACAAAGTATAGCGTGTGCAACAGCTCTTTGTCATTGATTGGGAAAAGAAGAAAGTTTATACACGAGATGAGCATGAAAAGAGGAAGGAATTTCACGCAAAATAAATGACAAAACAAAATGAGTTAGCTGGCTGGTTTGTGACTTTGTGTGTGCTCTCAGAGGACAAAGTCAGGCAGGCAGGCAGGCAGGCTGCTAGTGCCTAGTGCTGGTCCTCAAACCTTGGTTTTCACAGTCACCCCCGGCCGGTGGTCTGCCTCCTCTGTCGCTCTGCCCCTTTGAGAGCAGGCAATTGCATCATCATAATCATACTACGATTTTTTTTTTCTCATCTTCATCCTCAACAGTCATCAACAGTAAGGAATTGCAGTCGCTGGACCCTACGACTTATAAAAACCAACAAAACAGCTTCGGAGGAGGTCCGTTTCACCCTTCATCCCAACTAGAATTGCCAATTGCTACTCCGAATCACTCTCCAAGCTCTCCATTCCCTTCAAACCCCTTCGCTTTTGCTGCATTTCCCATTCAAAACCAACCAACATAAATATATGTATATTATGATCGGACATCACAAATTCTTCTCTTCCATAAATGAATAAAATACAATCAGATCCGACAACTGACATTCATTCCAACTCTTCCACACAAAAGCCGTTAACGTGGGGGGGAGGAGCATGACCCATAACCATAAAGATGATTTTGTTTTTAAAATTTTTTTTTTTTATATTATTATTATTTTTTTTTGGCGAGTAAAGACGGAAGGGGGTTGATTTAAAAAAGTAAGACCAAATTAGCGGGAGATGAACTTCTAATCTCCATCAAGAAAAGTAGATGGAAACAGCCAAAGTCACGCACATGATTGTGGAGAATGCCCCCCAAAAATCAAAGAAGAAGAAAAAACAAAGAAAAGAAGAAAAAGCAAATGATTGTGGAGAATGGGTCAACGAAAAACGATGACCCCCTATTTTAATTACAACCACTCGTTTCTGATCAGATGGTTGAATGAGTCCATGAAGCAGCTTGTGCAGTAATTGCATAGGCTATGCTAGTGCTTTTGAAGTTTGCAACCTTTTTTTATTATTATTTTGGTAAATATGTGTGCCGTGCACCTACTTAGTTACTGCCTATCTCTCTCTCTCTCTCCCAATATCATAATAAAAAGCAAAGAAGAGAGTAAGTGAACCGAGAAAAAGCATCAATACCTTCTTCACACATTTCTTCTCCCTGACCTCATATCGATTCCTTGTTAGGTCAGAAAGCCACATCCCTGGAAAACAATACTGCCAAAACACACAGTTTAACCTACAATGTTAGTTTCTCATCAAAAAAAAAGAAAAAAGAAACATATATAACCATTTATTATTATTATTATTATTATTAATATTATTAATGTGTAGACTAGTAGTATACCTGCAGAGCTTTATCAATGTTCTTGGCTCTCTTCTTGGGTCTCTGAGAGAGCTTTGTGCCTTTCATTGCAAGGAAATCATCTTCCTTCTCCTTTCGTGAGAGGGCAATGTAAATTCTGGGCCACTCGGTCAGCTCAACATTCAACTTTTCTCCTCCTCCACCTCCAGCCAATGGAGCCGCAGTGTTGTTAGTGGGCCCGGCTTCCTGCTCCGAGTGTGCTTGATTCCCAGAATCAACATGGTTCGTTCGATCAGAGGATCCATTTGGCTTCTCATCTTTTACTGACCCAGACCCAGAGCAACTGATCATCTTTCTATCCACTTTCTCTGGTGGAGGGGACCGTTTCCCTGCCGTAGATCTAGACACCACCCGGCTGCCGCTGCCACCGTTTCTCGATGGTGACCCACTTCCTCCAGAACCAGATCGCTCCTCTAAATTCCTGGGCATGATGATTGATGATGGCCAAGAAAACTAAAACTTTTACAAGACCAAATAAATCAAAAAAGACACCATTTTTAATCCCCACCCAAAAGAAGGAAATGCATATAGCATACTTATCTTAATTTTTTTTTTTCTACTACGTATTATTTAGTAATAATTGTCTCGAAGAAAGAAAGCAGGAAATTAAAAAATATATATATTTATTTATTATATATACGTAAACACTACAAATTCCAACGGGTAGTAAGGAAAACGATTTTTCAAGTTTGGAGATCGGGACCAAGAGACCATGACGGGGGTGGGGTGGGGTGGCTCAAAGGAGGCAGATGTACGTGCTACCCTCTATTCTAATAACCACACACAATCAAACATTTTTTGTCAAAAGAGAAATTGGAAAACTACAGGGGGAGGGAGGAGAAATTCTTGGATACCCACTAAAGAAAGAAAGAAAAGCTTTTGATTTTTTTTAGATCTCAGAGATTTCCTAAGCCCATCTTTTGAGGGGTACAAAAGTAAATTATTGAAAGTGTGCTGTTTTCAACTACTCGATTGATTTTTATTTTATTTTATTTTTTTTTCTGGGCAACTAGTTTTGAATAGAAGAATCTAAAAAATGAACAACTCAAGCAAATAAAGGATTCGATCCATATAAAAGGGAAATCTTTCGTAATCCTAAATCTCGACATGAATATGGAAAATTATACAAAAACAAATAACTCAAAGATGGCATCGCTCACAGAAAAATGACAAAATATGACGAAATATTAACAATAAAAGATGAATTATATTATTATATATACACATTAAATAAGAAAATATTCGGCAGAGAAAAGAAAAAAAGGGGGTGTGGGGGAAGCAAGCAAAGGTTGATTGATACCTGTGAGAAAGAAAGGCAGAAGCTTCCCTTCTAGGTCTGGTGGTGGCATTGGAAGTAGAAGTATAAGTGCAAGAAGGGGGCAGTGGCGGAGGCGGTGGGGGTGGAGGTGGCATCGTTGAGGCGGCGGGGGCGAGTCTCCTCTGGGCCTTGATAGCCGCAGAGGAGGAGGATGAAGATGAGTCATCAGTCAGCGCCCGGATCTCGGACCTGGAGACCCTTGCCCTCTTTCTCTGACCCCACTGCAATAGCATGTCACCACTTCCGCCTCCACCACCACGGCTGGGGCTGGGACTCGCGCTGGCACTGGGGCTCGGACTCCTGTCGTGCCGGTGGTTCTTTGCTGGTGGTGGTGGAGGAGGTGGTGGGGAATCATGGTGGTGGTTCTCAGAGTGGGGAGAAGCGGGTGCAGCCTCAAGGTTATTGTGGTCGTGGGTTATAGATGGGGATCTGAATCTGAAGCCTTTGCCTTCCAGAGTAGAACACGCGGTGCCATTCACATTTGTTCTTGCACCTGGTATATTCGTCGTGGTGTGGAGAATTCTGCCATTGATGTTGGACTTTTTTCCACTGCTTAAAGGAACACAATCTGGGCTACTTACTCTCTGATATCTGTGAAACACGCATTCGCTACCATTAGCACCCGAATCAGAGATATTACACAAATGTACCACTTTTAACTCTTTTAGCTCAAGGAATTATGGGGAAAAACAAAGGAATGAGAGGTCGATATGTTTGTTTTTTATTACAAGATCTGATGGGATTCGGCATCACATGAACAAGAATCAGGCAGGAACCATGAAAATTCAACATTCAAAACCAATATTCAGCAGAAGAAAGCAATCAACACTAAATTTGCAGCATTAAAGGCTTCGGTGAAACATAAAAAGTAACATCTTTTTTTAAGGTTGTAAACTCGTATTCAAAAGTTAAGGCCACAAATGCGTCCTCCACTAACAAAAACAGGGAACTGCACAAAGGTCAGGCAAGCAGACATCCAAGGGGAACTCATTCCCCTGGTAAAGCCAAGAAGCTCAGCGAATCACCAGATGAAAATCAGAGGAAAGGAGAATTTTTAGGAACTTAGGAGACCAAAACCTGGCCTTGATGCTTTTCCGACCACATCAACACATGCAAGTCCACAAACATCAATCGCTGTAGAGAAGCAAAAACCCCAAGACTATAATCATCCTCTGAG
This sequence comes from Carpinus fangiana, assembly GCA_006937295.1. Taxonomy (NCBI): domain Eukaryota; kingdom Viridiplantae; phylum Streptophyta; class Magnoliopsida; order Fagales; family Betulaceae; genus Carpinus; species Carpinus fangiana. The sequence continues at coordinate 13,738,941 of CM017321.1, read as the reverse complement.
ATTTGTAGCCAAAATAGGATGTAGAGGCTAGGCTCCCCACGGCCGAATCTCAAGAAAGATCATAATCGGTCGGAATTCAACACAACAAACCTGCGAATCTCAATCTCAATCTCAATCTGATGAACATCTCGATCAGTCCACACTCACATGGAAAGAGACAGAGAGCGAGCGAGAGAGAGAGAGAGAGAGAGAGTCCCCCAGCAAAATATTTTCATTGATTCGAGAAAAACAAGAGAAAAAGAATCAAATTGAATTCCGACCCAGGATAAGGAGGCACCGTCTCCATAGAAACTGAGGCATTGCTGCTTCGCCAACGAATCCCACCAAAACAGGCTGATCTCAGAAAACACTTGGAACAAAGAAAAAAGAAAAAGAAACAAAACACAAGTCAATCAATTATCAGCAACAAAAGGATCCACGAACCCATTTCACCATCAGCTAAAAGCTACAAAAGGGGAGGAGAAAGAAGTTCATCTCAAGGCCTCAAGGAATGTCCATATATTTCAGGTTTTTCGTAATCTTAACAGAGATAGACAGAGAGAAGAAGGGATACATGGAGGCAGACCTCATCGACATATATACCGAAGGATGGATACTGCTGAAACAAATTCTGATTTGATCTCCCTGAATCACTGACTCAATCAGCTTTTCTGTGACATACTATGGGTATTGCGGCTAAAGAAAATCATCTACCAAAATGAATTCTTTGTTTTCATAAATTTATCGACAATGAATGGAATACAGAGAGAACCAGAAGGAGAAACAGCAAAATAAACAAGGACGAAGGAGGTGGAGGAGGAAGAAGACGAAGAAGAAGAAGCAGAAGAGAGAAAGCTACAGAAGATGGGCGAGGAAAAGATATAATATGGTAGTAGCGATGCGAGCAGTGGGACACGGCGAGGTTTTTCTTTCTTAGTTTCTTTATTGTGCGATTTCTCTAAAATACCCCCTATTATCGTGCTTATCTCCCACTCTGCCACTACGGCTCCTTCTTCCATCTTTTACGACTTCCCTATCAAGTATCAATGGTCACTGCCTCACTAGGGTTGGAAGCTGCCGGCCCTCCTTACCCCAACCCAAACGCATCCGATTCTTCGCCTTTTTTATTTTTTATTTTTTATTTTTTATTAAAAAAAAGCAAGTAGAAGGAAGAACAGAAGAAGGAAAAGGAAAGAGTACACTTAAAATAAATAAATAAACATAAAAGATGAGTGTAACAACCTAACAACAATTCAGTCTAATTAATACAATGCATAAAAAACCTAACTACTACTGAAAATTGGCTATAAAAATGGTTTAGCCCAATGAATTCTATTTTCTTTTCTTTTTGGCTTAGGCTTTGTTTTGGTATTTGGCTCATACGAAAAATTTGCAACCAGAACAGAAAATGAATGATTACTTCTGACATTCTCTAACGGCAGCAACTTCGACAATTCCAGGAACTTTCGGTTACCTCATGTGGCAACAAAAGGCGGTCGACAACACTTTGACGATCTCCGGTAACAACGAAGAATGAATTGCAAGAAAGTTTGCGTGCGAGAATGAAAAACTCAAATTTAAAAAATATTTTATATGCGATAAAAAACCACCTTTTTTTTTTTTCAAAACGTCTAAAGTAATTTTTTGAGAATCGTATTGACTTTAATTATTGGCTACTATACATACTTCAAATAATCTCAATAAAGATGAAACCTTGATTATACATTTTATACTTTATTTCTATTTTTTTAGACATCCAAATAATCTCAACTATTACAAGAGATTGCCCCCGATCATCAATTTATTTTCTTTCTAAAACTTAGCGGAATTCTTCTCTTCTCCATAGAGAGGCTGTTCTTCTATTCAACGCATAAAAGTTACACCACATTCAGGACATGCACCCTGTAAGTTTCCATTTTCAACAACCATATTAGAATGTAAAAGCTTCTTATTTAGGTTGCATTTGTTTCGGTCTAAAACTATACAAGAAACAGAGTAGGGAAAATGCGATGAAGTTGCCAGCAAAAAAATATCACAAGTCCAAAGAAATAAAAACAAATATAGGGCTTCAATGGCACAATTACATCCATCCGGCCAAAAAAGAAAAGAAAAACACATGACACAATGAAATCCACCGGCATCATGCCATAGATGGGCACATAAACAGTAAAAGCTAATCAAGGATCGTCACTTCCAAGCACCAAAAGAAATAATAATAATAACAATAAATCTAGACCCAATACTAGATACACCTCTACTATCACAAAATGGCAGTGTGTAGCCTTTGTACCAATGGCTTTTAATACAACAATGAAATATCATGCTGCTCCTGGTATGCACTTTGCGATGGGAGATGCCCCCAAGCGTGGATGAAGTGCAGGTTCAGGCATCTCACCAGTACTGTAGTACTGCATCTCAACTCTGCAGTCAAATTGACCTAATAATAAATTGCAAAAGATATATTAAACAAAAACAAAAAAAAAACAATATATGAAAGCGTTAAGTATATACTATCATCTTAGCATCATGAGATTACACACTTGTGAAAGCAATGTGCCACCAAATCTTTTACCAAAAAGGAGAAGAGAAGAGACCAGCTTCAGAGTCATAACAAAACTAAAATCTACAAGTAGAAAGAGCCTTCTAATTCAAAAAAACAAAAAAGAGAAGAGGAAGAAAGAGACGAGTTTCAGAGTCTGTTGTCTGTACACTTTTATTTTTAATCAATAGAAAGGAAATATCAATGACCTGTCTGGATGATTGCCCCCAGAGGATTAAATTATTATCCTCCCACAAGGCCCGATGGAAAAGAGTCCTACCACAAATACAGGGGTGTTGACTTTATTTTGTTTAGAGGTGTTGACTTTATTTTATTTTATCCTCTCTTGACATCATCAATTTACACCTCACAGCATTGCATTTGAGGGCAGTAAGCTAGGAAGATAATTAAACTTCCCAATAAGTTCACAATGCATGAACAGAAAGTAGAAACTGTTATATTGCATGATTTAACATCCCCATCAACTAATTCCAATCATTTCAATTTGCCAAGCTATTGGACTTAAGCTGCTAATACTTGAGTTCCCAATCTAGCTAATTCCAATCATTTCAATTTGCCACTCTTCTGGACTCACTGTCATAAAGATCAACGTAACCAAGCATTGAAGGTGACACAGGACTAACTACAATCATTTCAATTTGCCAAACTCTTATGGACTTATCATCACAAAGATCAACCTAGCCTAGCATTGAAGGTGACACATGATGCAAGAGGCACAAGAAAAACTAAGATAGGAGACCCAAGAAACCTTGCAATTTTGTTAAATTTATGTGAAGCCTAGACCTCCATAGGCTATTCTTGTGGAGTTTTAATTTTTTTGTCTTTCCATTAGGAAGTTAGTGTCTCATTATGGGTCTTCTTATGTCCCGAGGTTCTTGTTTTTTGGTGGTCTTTATAGTTTATAGTTTTTGTATTTATATTAGCAGCCTAGGTTCTTCGGAACTACTAGCATTAGAAAGTCTGTATATCGATGTAATTCTTACAAGTAAGGAACTTTGATTAATGAAAATTTCAGAAATTTTTGCTTTTCTTTTCAGGGGGAGACTGAACTAAAAATTCTTCTTGGTGAGACTCCTAGAAGGTCTTGGTAAAACTGAAATGTTTCCATAATTTCTAAAGTATTCCTTCTTAACCATAGCAACCTAATATCTAGAATCTTTTGGCGCACATATATTAATCGTCAAAAACCCTAATCTTCAAGCTAAAGGGCCATCCTCCATCAGAAGGCCACCTATGATTTTGCACCTTCAAAAAGGACCGAGTGGGTCTTACTCAAGATCCTTACCAAGTTGAAAAGGAGAAGGTAGTTGTAAAACTTATAGGAGTTGTCCCAATCTTATAACAGTAAAACTATTTGTAGCGGAGTAATGCTATTTTTCACTGGCTTAACGTATTTTATGTCAGCCATTTAAAACACGTCACGTCAATTGGTGCAAAATAAGTGTGAAGAGTAAGATTAGTCTTTGTGGTGTTAGCTTTGCACAAACCAATTCTTGAAAAATTGATAAGGTAGGGAAACTTTACTTAATTAATATGTTCAAATACATTATATCTAATTTTTAGTTTAAAAGAAAAAAAAAAAAAGTCACAAAATAGTCAATAATAAAACTAAGAAGCTATGAGAGAAAATTAAAAAGATAAAAAATCATTATCTTTCCCACCGTACTGGGAGTATCTATATTGGATATGCCTGCTGCAACTATAGAATCCTATATTCCCCAGATAATCAACCCTTGCTTTTTTTGATGGTTAATATCGATATTAATCCAAGAAACTGTCAATATTAAAAATCCAAACCAAAAATAGCTGCCTACCCATAACAGGTCTTGCGGCCCCAGCAGTATCCAGATTCCTCAGCATATGGAAAGATAAAAGGATTGAGCCCAGCTTAGCATCTGTTCATACAGGTGAGGTAAAAGGCTAGCCTATCAGCTAGGCTTCCTTCTCAAATTAAAGAAAGCCAAAAAAAATGTAGGCTTTCTGCTCTAGACTTATACTTTTTGCTGGGTCTTTTGTTTTTAATCTATCAGCCTAACATATTAAGGACAAGAATAGTATGAGAAATGTGAAATACAAGATTAAAATGCTATCCAAGAACAAGATTGATTTTGAAAACCTGTGCAGTCAGCACCAGGAACTGTATCTGGTCAATCTACCGAAAGAGCCTCGGAACTGATCTCTTTGGTACTTTGCCTTCAAGCTTCAATCTTCTATATGATTCTCTGATGTGGCAAGGCCTGATTGGCCCAGATTCTCTCCTTTCTGTCATAACCATTCTAGCTGCAAAGTAAAGAGCATCATTACTGAATATTTAGCGATCCAAATTTTCAACAGACACAAAACTTTGCTCTTAGTCATGCATGATAATTTAACTTTGTACAAAGGATTAAAGTAAATGTGATTGAGAAAGCATCTCCTGAAATCTCATTTGTCTTTCACTGTTCACTCCTTTTTTATTTTATTTTAATATAGTTTTTTTGGATAAGTAATGTTTTATTAAAGAGCGCAAAGGGGCGCAACCCTAGTACACAGGAAGTATACAAGAGAACGCCTAAGAAGGGCTAGAGAAGAGAAAAAGAAAATCAGAGAAGGTAATCACAGTGGGGGCCAGCCAAGCAGCCGCCCACGTGAAAAGAGTATTAAAAAAAGAATGTAAAAGATCTTCTAAGCTTCTTTCGGAGTCCTCGAAAAATCTCCTATTCCTTTCGGACCATAGGCACCACATGATACAAAGCGGAACCATTTTCCAAACCACAGCACTGCGCGGACGCCCCCCCGACCACCAACAATGCAAAAGGTCCACAACCCCCCGAGGCATAACCCAAGCCAAACCGAAGCGACTAAAAAAGGCGTTCCATAAAAATTGGGCACTCTCACAATGAAGAAGCAAGTGATCAATAGATTCCTCTTCTTTCTTGCACATCCCACATCTATTGACCAACACAAAATTTCTCTTCCTCAAGTTGTCCAAGGTAAGAATTTTGCCAAGAGCAGCCGACCACACAAAGAACGCCACCCTCGGAGGGCGGGTGGCGTTCTTGTAAAAAGTATTGTTCTTCTCTTTCTATAAGTAACCAAAGGTGAACAACTGTCATCCCTGAAATGAGATCTCTGCATAAATTCAAATTGGACAGTATGCATACCTGTTTCAACAAGTTCACCAACAAACATTTTTGCTATCCCTGACACTACAATTGTCATTGGCACGGAAATTTTCTGGGTTCCAGTGATGCTTGCTAGCAACTGCATTCACACCATAGGATATACATGCAAACAATTACAAATTTTGATACAAATGCAAAAATGAATATGACACATATTGACAAGTACGAACCAAATGGGAACCGGCCAATTTACTGGAATTGGAACACTTCAACGCTCGATAGATACAACCAAAGATAACGGCCCAATGACAAGGGAAGAAGAAGATAAGGGGAAGAAAAAAAACAAGAAGCATACCCTTTTCATATTGGATTTCTGAAATCCAGCTCTCCTAAAGGACTCATACCTACTCATCTGTTCCTCAGTGAATTGTGATAAAATGGCCCTGGAGAAGTCATCAAGATGTAAAAGTCTAGTGGAAATGTCTAGTTGTATAATTCATCATATGAGGTACAGGTGCAGATTACAGTAGGTTCAAGAAAAAGCCAGTGAAAAGATTTGTCCTTCCTCCCATAACCCATTCCCGCCCTCAAACGGAAAATGAATAAAAGAAATAAAAGAAAGAAAGAAATAAGGTTAGTTTGATGCAGGACTTACTTGGTTCAAGTCTAGGTATCACAGAGTCATATAGTATAAGAGACACAAGAAAAAAGCAAGCTTTAAACTGAATAATTTCAGAAACATGAACTATATGATGTGTGGAATATAAAAAAAGAAACGTTAGGTCGTACACTCAAAATGGAATTTCGGAAATAGATGCTATTATTGATGAAAATAGACTGCGTCATCTCATTCTCTTTAAACATACCGAAGCCTGCATGTAACCAACCTTTTGAGAGATTTTTCTGTCATAAATTGCTATCTGAAGCCTTCAAAAGCTTATCTTACACACGAATTAACACAATTAACAGGTTTCTCCATATACACCTCCTGTTTTTGTTTTGTTTTGTGTTGTTTTTTTTTTTTGGTTTTTGTCAACTATAATTTTATTTCCCAATTGCCAGAGAGAAACACTTTATAATTCACGCGCAAAAGGAAAATGGGTTGTAAAAATTACATTTTTTCCGACATAAGGATAGTGCGCAGAGGTGAAACAATAAAGAGGAAGATGAAGAACATACTGCATCTTGGCCATTTTAGCGGGGTCGGCAGCGGAGGGTAACTTGGAGAGCTCAACATCCATGTTCTCCTCCTCTTCCTCCTCCTGATCATCGTATTTGCTCTTTGGATTGGATTTGGCGACAGAGACTGGTGCTATTGGGGCTGTTGGTGTGGAAGTCGAGGTGGAAGGGCCAGCAGCAGAGGAAGGAATAGCAACCTCAATACCATCGTAGTCGTCTTCAACGTCGTCTTGTTGACCTTCAACGGCAACTGCGGGGGAATCCTCTTGTTCCTCAAACGCCGCTTCGAATGGATCCTTCGATACCTGCTTCATTCTCTCGTCTCTCTCTCGCACACGCACACGCACACGCACACGCACACGCACAGAGGGCCACTGACATGGAAATCATCATCAATTAGTACTTCCACCTAATTGAGTTTCACGCAAAGGAAACGGCAGCACTTGTCACTTGTAATGAATGTGCACGGTATGTCGTTTTGACGTACTGAAAATTATAACAAACGGCATGTGGTAGATTTCCAGCCGCACGTAAGTTCTTCTCAACAACAAAGAGGCCCAAGAGACCCAAGAGGCCCATGAGATCCTTTGTTAAAATTTTGTTCTCTTTAGGAAACACCATGGCCCAATCCTCTGTTCTCCTGCGTTACAAGTGGATGGCCCAGCCCATAACACGGTCGGATTTTGAAGCCCTTTGAGGACTTAATTTGAAGGTATGATTTTTCCTTTATTTATTTATTTATTTCATGCATCTTAGCTAGAGGATGGCACCTAAAAATAAATTTTGTCAGGGTTTGAGGTTTTCTCATGTTCAAGCTCTTGAGATGTTGAAAAGCCATAAAAACTCCATTAGCTAATTTTGCACCTTGAACATATGGGCAAGGTACGCCCAAAAAACCGCGCTTGCTAGTGAGCGGTGATGGGCAGATGGTGACTGAAGCCGCTCTCCGCCTAGTTAGGGCAATGATGAGGCAGTTTTGAGCAAAAAATTGCCTGTCTAGGCAGTGTATACCCCTAATACTTCTATTTCTTTTTTCAAAATAAAAATATTAACAACAATCTAAATATATACAAAACATTATTAAATGTACAAAAACAATTTCTAGTCACGTCATAACACTTTTTTTAAAAAAAAGTAAAATTCCTAAAACATTTAAACAAATATAATTAACTATTATCTTCCACAGACGAAAGAAATTCAAAACGATTATTTTGTTTTTTTTTTTTCTTTCGATTTTTTGGTTGAGTAACTTGAAGACAAATTTTCCATATATAAGCAAAAGTGTAGACTTTTTAATTAGCAAAATAATTAACGTCCATTAATTTGTGGCTATATATGCTAATCAATCGAATATATAGGCAAGCACCCAAAAACAAGTGAGCCTGAGCCATGTTCCACAACGTGTGGACCCTAAGAATATACCAAGTTGTCTCCTCCATCTCTTTCGGATGACAAGTCACAACTTCGGTTGATCCGGCAATGTAGCTTAAGCTTTGAGCAAAGTGCCGCCACCCACCATTAACAGTCTCCATGGGTCGACTCTAAGAATCCGCCGGTGATTTCATTTAATTTGCTTCCCAAACGCTATTCCAAATGAATTCTTAATTTGACTAATTACTCATTACTGCTTCATTTCTTCTCTGCTTTACAAGGATTATGATCAAGAAGAGATCATCGTAGAAAACAAAATAACGGACATGTGGGCCCCTAAAGATATGAACATGTCATCCCATCTCTAGTGACCGACAGGTTTTGGTTGGTAAGAGAAAAGAGAAGGTTGAGATTGGAGCAAATTAAGTGACATTGATGATCAGTTGGGGTAGTTTGTATATATAAAGTGGAGGTTCCACAGATGTTGATGGAGGCTTGAGAATCCATTATTGGAGATTCATTCAGGCATGCCCATGTATTGCACACCGCAGTACCCCAGCTGCCTTGGATCGATGAGCATCTTGTACGTCTCACACTTGCACTTTAAAGATACCACATTGGTTTATAAATTAAAGTAGAACAAATGTCAAAGCCACTTTATTAAAGACGTTAATGATTCATGGAAAATCTGGTGATGCAATATCAGATCATGCATATCAGATACATATGTCTTTAATTTTCTGTCACAGTTTTGTTTGTCCTCTTCCTCGGATCAAATTACCAGCTAGTGCACACCCCAACTTCCCCAAGAACATGTTTTCTAAAAGCATTATAACAATTAACAAAGTAAAAGAAAACATATGTCATGCTCAGATGCTCTTGATCTGTGACGAAATCGACATGTTAAAAGTTCCCTAATAATTATCTTAACAAGTCAGAAGATACAGCTTGTCTGTATCGATCTATTCTTACTCTATCCTTATCTATAATTAGTGAACTACTTCATCCAACAAAAAAGACTCCTCATGACAAGAATCTAGCCAGCTTATTGTGTCTTGGACTAGGATTCTATACGATTTTCTAATCTAAGTCTGCTAATTGTACGTACTCCCTTATATTTACTTTTCCTATTTTGCATTCATCTTTTTGGGATCGATGAATCAGCATGCATGCATGCGTGCCTTTATGATCATGTCACAGTTTATTATGCATTTGCATGCACACTCTGTAGGTTAAATAATTAAGTGTGAATTGCAGAATCAATTTATTACATCCTCCTTTTGGCCATTGGTATAATTTGGTAGCAGCACTCGATCAAAATTCCTCGATCCGTATCATGTACGTATTCTTGCTTTCTGCATGTTTCTTCCACATTACGCCTCAGCTTAAATATTGATGACTTTAATTTCAATTGCTTGCCTGATTAAAGTACCCGGCCACCATCACATTATCAACACTTATTTCTGGGCCTGCACTTTGCACAATTGGCACTGCTCCTTAATGTCGTTTCTGAGTTCGTAAAAGATATTATGATTCGATTGATTAGAATTGCCATAGTGCTAAAGGAGCAATAAGAAATGCATAAGTGGATCACACAAACCCATTAAATTAAATTAAGCTTTTGGAATGGAGTATGGTGTCAAAATATGTATATTAATATGATTTTTAGGGTTCCTCTAAATTAAGTTCCATCAAAGGGTGATGCTCGGTATTTTCTAGCATTAACTATTAAAAAAACAGCGGGTTATTTTCCGAAGAAATGACGTGTTCATCACTTTCATGCAATAGAGCTTTCTAAGATAGAAAGTGATGTGCTCGTCACTTTGGAGTCCCTCTCAGGTTCCATCAAACGCTCATGATGTGTACGTACCGGAAAACGAAGGTGTTGAAATCTACGCTCTTGTTACTTTAGATTATATTTTTGGAGGTTTTTATCAAATGTATCGACTTTTTATTAGGTAGTCTTTTAGGTACTAAAAATACTATTTAAGCTCGCTAGTACAATCTCAAATAGGCTCTAAGGCTCACCTCCGGACTTGAAAAATCTCTTTCCCTCCCCTAAGGGACTGGACACCATCTACGAAATGCTGTCTTTTTTAAGGTAATTAATTTGTCCTATTTTTTGTGTTGCTACAATTGTTCTTAGTGATCATTTGAGAAATATCATGGCTGCGGCTCAAGTTGCTCGATCTACTTGCAGGCCCTTTTTCTTTTAGAGTGAGATTCTCTGCTAACCATTTTGGCCATCAACAAAGGCACCTATTCACAGATGGAATTATATGACAAACTTAGTAACGTTCACACGTTCACATAACTGCAACTTTATTGTGGTGCACTGTATCCTATTCTTGTATCATGCTACTAACTTTTTCTTAGGCTTGAATCTTAAAATTTTTTCTTAAAAATATGGTTCCACCTCAACCTCATACATGCTCATTCTTTATTTTATTAAACTTTCAATAATCAAATAGAATTAACATGTTTAAAGAGGTACCATTAAGTTCTTTGCATATATTATAAGACTTTTTGTTTTTGGAAAAATATGAAAACAACACCTTTTATTTTGATCCTTTTGGAAATTGAGTCCAAGATTTTCAGTTTTTTTTTTTTTTTTTTTTTTTTTACATGTCCACACAAAAGGGAGAAAATAGATTCGAACTAGTGACCTCCAATTTATTAAGTGTGGTCCCAACCGATTTAGCTACCTCTTGGGGACAGATTTTCAGTTTCTAATTTTATTATTAGGCGCTTAGGCATATTTGTATTAATATAAGACCTCCATCCTATTATTAGACAATTAAATTGATAACAGAAGTATATAAAGTTACAATCACACCCCCTTAACATTGATTATTTTTTTAAAAATAATTAAATAATAATTCAAACCATGGTGATATTTAACTTTCCTTTTTCTTTTTTTTTTTTTTTTTTTTTTTTTTTTTTTTTTTTTTTTTTCTTTTGACATTTTCATGAGTCAAACAATGGTGATGATTTCCCCCAAGTGGAGAATTGGCCGTTATTGAATCAAATTAATATATATTGGGTAAAAGGGTGAGGGAAGATTCCATGAGTGATGACATTGATGATGATGACCATCCTCCCCCTCCCATAAGTGATAAGACAACATCATCAAATGTTTAGAGGTATGGAAACAGTCTGCCCTACAAGGAGCTCAAAAAGCAGTATTTTGCATGTGGAAGATGAATGAGTGCTCATGTTTTATAATTTCATGCAAGCATTTTGGATATGATCATTTCACCTCTTTGTATTAATTGCTCAAAGGCTCCATCATCCATGGCATGCACGATGCAGCGTGCTCCATTATTATTATACTCCCTTCAAAGTTCAAAGGAAAAAGCACTCTTGACATGATCTGTAGACGTCTCCAACGTACACGAAGCCTATAGCTTGTTATACTCATTTTTTGATTAATTCCCAACTGAACTAGTCTAACTCATATGCATTCATTCACCCAAAAACAAAGAAAAAAGAAAAAGAGATTCACACAGAAGATCACGGGAAAAGAAAGAAAGAAAAAGAGTGATGCATGCGCCAAAGTCCAAACCAAGCAATCTAGCTTTTTCTTTTTCCAGTGTCTTCTAAGCTCTTAAAGTGAGAGGGAGCCGGCGTTGATCCTACGTTAGCACTAGTACTTGGTCTTATTCCTATGCAAATAACAAAGGAACCAAGATGGACCCGGAGACCCAGGGTGTCATCTTTCCACCTCAAAAGACACAGAATAATGGAGTTTATCTTCTTCCCTTAATTTAACTCTTGTCATAATTCCCCTCCAAATCTAAAGAGCTCAAAAAGTAAAAGTTATTTCTTTCATTGCCAACATTACGTTTGGTTGGTTCATTACATACGGTTGGATAACTACGTAGCTCATTAGGCTGCCACTGATCTTAATGCAAATGATACATTGTAAGCCATAATGATGATTAGGGTACGTGATTCAAGCTGGTGATCCAAGCTATTATGATGAACATTGGCAAACAAAATAATAATAAAACGAGAAAAATAATAATGTAAGGAAGTGGAACGCCGCAAGTCCTCGATCAACATTATAATAAACCAACTCTTGTATGCATTAATTATAATGCAGAAGAAATTATATCAAAACAGTGGTTTCGTGCTTATGATTTTCCTTTACATTTTCATTTGGGTCAAAGACCTCTTGGCTCTAGTATTGAATATTCATTATTCAAATAAAAAATCTGACTTCTCCGTCCCTCTCGATTCAATAGTTAAGAAAGGAAAGCAGGGCCATCTTTGTAATTTGCTTGAAAAGCAACGGGATTTTTTTTCCTGGATATTAGTATTGATCAAACGGTCTGCTGTTATATCCATCTTTATGCAAACATTGCTTTTGCTTTTTCTTTTTGTAAAGTGAAAGATGAAAACTTAAAAATACCACCACCGTGTCTGAGTGAGGGAGAGAAGGACCTTGGATGCTGCTAGCATACCACTTTGCCCTGCATTTCATTAGCTTGCCTTTCATGGTTTCACTTCATTAATTCTCCCTGTCTCCCCCTCTGTGTTTCTATCCATGGCTATGCTCCTGTAACCTCAATACTACTCTATGAAATGTGGTCTTTCTGTTCTTCAATCTGATAAAAAAAAAAGGAGCTTGTTTCTCTGGAACCCACTTCCTGTAAACCAGAGAGCTTCTCATCTCATGGCTGCTTCTGATATGATGAGGTCTGTCTTCCTCTCTTTTCTAATTCTTGTGTTCCTTACATCTTTTCATCCTGTTTCTTCACATAACCCATCTCTAAAAAGGCAAGCTGCAATCCTGGTTTCTCTCAAACAAGCTTTTGAGTCCTTCAATCCTTCTCTAAATAGCTGGAATGCATCAAACTACTTATCCCTCTGTTCTTGGACCGGCGTCCTCTGCGACAGCATGAACAGATTAGTAGTTTCACTAGACATATCCAATTCCAACATCTCTGGCTCTCTGTCACCTGCACTCACGGAACTAAGAGCCCTTGTTAATCTTTCAGTTGCTGCTAACAGTTTCTCAGGTTCATTTCCACCAGATATTCACAAGCTCGAAAGACTTCAATTCCTCAACATCTCCAACAATATGTTCAGTGGCGATTTGAACTGGGAATTCTCTCGGTTGAAACAGCTTGTAGTGCTAGACGCTTATAATAACAATTTCAATGCCTCACTTCCTTTGGGTGTCACTGAACTTCCCGAGCTGCAGCGTTTAGACTTTGGCGGGAACTTCTTCACTGGGATAATCCCTCCAGGCTATGGAGATATGAAGCAGCTCAATTATCTTTCACTTGCAGGAAACTCACTGGGTGGTGTCATACCCAGTGAACTTGGGAATCTCACTAATATCAACTATCTTCTCTTGGGCTATTACAACGACTTCGATGGCGGAATCCCACCGGAGTTGGGTAAGCTGTTCAATCTGCTTCATCTAGACCTTGCAAGTTGTGGCTTGGAGGGTCCAATTCCTCCAGAGTTGGGCAATCTAAACAAGTTAGACACCATGTTCTTGCAAATAAATCAGCTAAGTGGTCGGATTCCTCCCCAACTGGGGAATTTGAGTAGCCTGAAAACTCTCGATCTTTCAAATAATGCGCTGACAGGAGCTATCCCAGTTGAGTTCTCAGGCCTCCGTGAGCTTACCCTCTTGAACCTATTCATCAATAAATTTCTTGGGGAGATCCCTCATGCCATTGCAGAGCTACCCAAGTTAGAAGTCCTAAAAATGTGGCAGAATAACTTTACTGGAGCCATTCCTTCAAAGCTTGGTCAGAATGGTAGACTAATTGAGCTTGATTTGTCAACCAATAAGCTCACTGGATTGGTCCCTAAATCTCTATGCTTTGGAAGGAAGTTGACTATCTTGATTCTACAACGCAATTTTCTGTTTGGTCCTCTGCCCGATGATCTTGGTCAATGCGACACGCTCCGAAGAGTTCGAATTGGACATAATTATTTGAGTGGGTCAATACCAAAAGGATTTCTTCACTTGCCTGAGCTATCACTCATGGAGTTATTTAACAACTATCTTAGTGGGCCACTTCCTCAAGACACCAGCAAGGTACCTTCAAAACTTGTCCAGCTAAATCTTTCCAATAATCGCTTGTCTGGGTCTCTTCCTGCTTCCATTGGGAATTTCCCCAGCTTGCAGATTCTTCTACTAAACGGAAACCGATTCACAGGAGAAATCCCATCTAACATAGGCCAATTGAAGAAAGTCCTAAATTTGGATATGAGTAGAAACAACTTCTCAGGTAGAGTTCCACTTGAGATTGGTAATTGTCTGTTGTTGACTTCTTTAGATTTGAGCCAAAACCAACTCTCAGGCCCAATCCCAGTTCAAATTGCTCAAATTCACATATTAAATTATCTCAATGTCTCATGGAACCACCTTAACCAGAGCCTCCCCAAGGAAATTGGGTCCATGAAGAGCTTAACTACTGCAGATTTCTCCCATAACAACTTCTCTGGTCCAATACCTGAAACAGGGCAATATTTAGTCTTCAACTCCACATCCTTTACTAGCAACCCTCAGCTCTGTGGTTCTTACTTGATCCCGTGCAACTATCTCTCAAGCTCACCATTACAATCTCACAACCATGGTGGCACTAGGCCCCAAGTCCCTGGAAAATATAAGCTTATTTTTGTTCTGGGGCTCTTTCTATGCTCATTGGTATTTGCTACTCTAGCAATCATCAAGACCAGAAAGGTAAGAAATTCAAATTTGTGGAAGCTGACGGCATTCCAGAAGCTGGAATTTGGAAGTGAAGAAATACTAGAATGCATAAAGGACAACAATGTTATAGGAAGAGGTGGAGCTGGGATTGTATACAGAGGAATTATGCCGAATGGGGAGCAAGTAGCTGTGAAGAAGCTGTTGGGAATAAGCAGAGGCTCTTCCCATGATAATGGTCTCTCAGCAGAAGTACGTACACTGGGTAAAATCCGTCACAGGAATATTGTGCGGTTGCTGGCATTTTGTTCAAATAAAGAGACCAATTTGCTTGTTTATGAGTACATGCCAAATGGAAGTCTAGGTGAAGTTCTGCATGGGAAGAGAGGTGGGCATCTCAAGTGGGAAACTAGACTGAAAATAGCCATTGAAGCAGCAAGGGGGCTTTGTTACTTGCATCATGATTGTTCTCCTCTAATTCTCCATCGGGATGTCAAGTCCAACAACATTTTACTCGACTCCGATTTTGAAGCTCATGTTGCAGATTTTGGCCTCGCCAAGTTCTTACAAGACACTGGAAACTCTGAGTGCATGTCTGCAATTGCCGGCTCTTACGGCTATATAGCTCCAGGTATGAGACATTATCCCTGGCTTTAGCTTCATCAGATCAAATCTCTTGCACCCTTTTAGATTTGAGCAGTTAAAAATTGAATCTTTGACTTGGTGAAATGAGTTGGCCACTGGGGGTCCCGGAAAAGAGGTTGCTTTCATTCATATTCTAAGAATTGTAGGACCAAAAATAACAAATAGATCAATAGGATATACTTCTCCCGCCACTCTGCATAAAAATGTAGCATATACTTTTATTGGGACCGAAGTAGAAAGCAGAGTACTGTGCAGTCCAAGAAGGGTAAAGGCTCCACTAACACAAAGGAAAATTCTGCCTTTTGCTTTTTCTTTTGCCCGCAGTCTCACTGTAATGCGCTATGAGCTTTGCATGTCTTGAAAGTTGAAACCATAATCCCATGTTCGTTCAACTTCAAGCCAATTACAACCAACCTTTTTGACCAAAACCCAAAACTAAAAACATAACAAAATGCACAGATATCCAAAGAATTCTCCCTTAGGAATCCAGATTGGGATCTAAGCTTTACTTTCCCTAAACCCTAGAAAGACAAACATGTGTAGAGATTACAGACGTAGTTCCTTTTCACATTCGAGTTAGTAACTTTACTTGGGGAGATGAGCTGAACCTGTAAAAGAACAGTGGGGGGGTGAGTCATGAAATTCCACTCAAACTTCACAACATTGAACAGACCCATTTACCCTTCTTTCATTCTAGAATAATCATTATATGCTAAAAGCCTAAAATGACATCCAAGTATTTTTCTTTCCTCCCTTCTAAATATTATATTTGTCCTTTTTTTCTTTTTCTGTGTCTCCTGTAACAGAGTACGCTTACACATTGAAAGTCGATGAAAAGAGTGACGTGTACAGCTTCGGGGTGGTACTGCTGGAGCTCATTACCGGAAGAAGGCCAGTTGGTAATTTTGGGGAAGATGGAATAGACATTGTTCAATGGACAAAGATGCAAACCAACTCAAGCAAAGAAGGAGTGGTGAAAATCCTTGATGGACGATTGGGTAACAATATTCCAATAGATGAAGCAGTGCAAGTCTTCTTCGTGGCAGTGTTATGTGTTCAAGAGCGCAGCATTGAGCGCCCCACCATGAGAGAAGTTGTTCAAATGCTTGCACAAGCAAAACAACCAAATACATTCAATATGCAATGACTCATCGGCCAAACTCTAGACATTCATGCAACATCTTGCTTGATGATCCACAAAGTTTGTCAAACTGTTGATATGGTGGTGTGGGAGAACAGGTGGATCTGCTTAATTAAGCACTAGGCCAGAGAAATAACAGCAACCAGTCTAATAGTATACATGCCTTAAGTGGAGCTGCTTTTTTTTTTTTTTTTGGGTTTTTTAATTTTAAATTTTTGGGTTGAATAGCGTATATGCTCTATGTTGTTGGCTCGTGTGGTCAGATTTGAGGGGTGTTCTAGTCAATCGAGTGCAAGTAAGCTTGAACATGAAGGTACTGAAAAGCTGTTGATATAGTTGGCTGTATTATTGTGTCATTATTCAGATGCTATCACCAAATGATTTGAGGTTGCTTTTCATAATGAAGAACCTGTACTTACTTCAGTTAGTATGCAAAGGATGCTCGACGCATGAGACAAGGCGGGGCAGTACACAATTTCTGAGGCCTGCCCTGACCAAAACATTGGATGAAAATGAGGGAAAGGAAGCATTATTTCCTTCCCTTTTTCACCCTTCTCATTCCCATCAATTCATGGAATGAGTCTTGATCAATATCTTACAAAACCAACAGTTAGATCTCTTATGTTATATTGATTTTTGAACCTCACTTCGGCTTTTTTCAGCACCATTGTAAGGCTTTTGTCACAGTGTGCATCGGCATCGGAACGACAAGCATACGGTTGAACAATCCATTTTGTTTTTACTACAATAAAATTCAACTCACCTACAATTTCAAACGTTTAAAAGAAAAATAAAATAAAATCAGGGTGATGTCAGGATCATCTCCATTTCACTTCCACTGAAAAACCCACCAATTCATTGGGCTCTAAAGTAAACATTGCAAACTTCTAATTCTCACTTGAAAAGTCGCCTATTTATTTCACTACAAAAGGCATGCCTAAGACACATTTCTGCAGGCATTTTAATAAGCATGTTGCTTCTTAAACAAAGTCAAGGCTAAGAAATATAATGAGAATGTTATATATGTATCCGGGCCATCCCTAACCAAGATGGGGCCTAAGCAAGAAGACATGCTCACAAGAATAAAGCCTAGGCCAAGGAAAATAATACATTTTCCCATCTGCCTATAAACCTGTACAGACTGGTAAAGAAAGAGCTGAGCAACAAGAGGATCTACAAATTGACAGAATGATTTTGGTAGTCTACACTTAAAGTTTCTCTAGTATAGTCAGCACCTAAGAAAATTCGCATGGAGTGCAACAAAAAAGTGAAACTGAGGTGCATGCTGTAATGGTAGATCACAAATTAGAGAGCTTTTTAGTCCTTTTAACAGCAGTTTTGGCAAGAGCATCACAGATCTCTCTTCTTCTTTTGGAGTTGTTCTTCTTGTTGTTCTCATTTTTATCTTTATTGTTGCCGCTGATACCTTCAGAACTCCTTCCATGAACTTTTAGGTTATCTTTCACAAAAACCTTCAACCTACGTAATGTATATTCACTCTGCAGAGGAAAAAAGGCGGAAAGAAAGGAGAGATAAAGAACAATCACATATTTGAGCAACTAGAGCGATAAATGACAATCCAACCACAAAAATGAACAAATAAATAATGATGACCTGAGCATCCATGTCGAGGTCCACCTCTTGGGCAGAGGCTTGGAAGCTTGGGTTAGTCTCGGCTACTATCTCCAATGCTCTGCTCAGATCTTCAGGAGCCAATCGCGTAAGAGCTGTCCCAAGGTTTCTTTTCTCTTCAGTCGACATTTTCCTAAAATAATGGATCCCCCAATCAGCATAACGACTAAAGGATCCCCCCATTTTTCCTAAAATAATGAATCCAAGATTTTTGGATTCAGTCCTTTTCTATATATTTATGTCAAGGAGCACCAGCTATTGCATTCTTGACCTCAATTGCAAGGTTTCTTATGGTATTTAAGAATTTGAACCCAGAATGGGTTTAATATAAACACTTAACAAATCTAGTGATGAATAAACATTTAACAAATCTATGCAACACACATGAACCCAGAACGGGTTTAATATATAATGAAGTAGAGAAGGATTCTAAAACACACCTGAACTTCCGAACAACCATTTCTCTGAGATTCTTCAAGTGCACATCAAACTCATATAGCTGAGAAAGATTTAAAATTAGGTAGGTTCAAAGAAAGTACCATATAGGATCAAACTACTAACTCTACTTTAAAATGTAAAAAGTAATGCTAAATGTCACCCATGTCTTCCTTGTGTCTTTCCAAAACTGATATGACTTTTAAAATTACCATTGAATCAAAGTTCAATAGTAACTTGTCACAAATCTCATAGTAATTTGAAGAGACACATCAATTTTGGGGAGACACAAGGGAGACATGGGTCTTCCTTTTAGCGACTTGTCAATTAAACCTTCTAATAAAAAGTTTCCTCTTAATTATATATTTCACTTAATAAAGAGGCTAAGAAATTTTGACAAACCTCATTGCTTAAATCCTTAGCCTTGTTGGAATAAGCAACCTCCTGAGCGACCTGCATACTTAATCTTGCCTCTGCATCCTCCTCTGCTCGTCTTTTTTCCTGAAATTATGTAGGTAGGGAAGTAACCATAATGCAGGATTACTAGGTATCTCCACAATTAAAAGATAGACAATCCAGAAGCCATAGAAAAAAAGTGCTGTCAAAAGACTTATAATATCAAATGTAAATGTACTCATAGTGGGATAGGAATTCACCTCTTCAGCAACTTTAGGCAAAAGCTGCAGCCATTTTTCCTCGAACTTCTCCAGCAAAGTTTTTGCCATCACATGGACATCATCTTTTTCATCATTGTATTTCATTGCATTCTTAAAAACCAACCTCACATCAGCATAGATCTCCCGCACATTCTTATACCCAGCACCATCCTTAGCATCCATTTTCTTTTCTATTGTACTGAAGTCCATGGGCTTCTCAATAACCTGGTATGCAAAACCCAATTTTTTTTTTTTTTGAAGGCATAAGATGGAAAAATAAATAAATAAAATACAAATATCCAATACAAAAACCATGACCAAGCCAAATTCAACAAGATCGGCAGATGCAAAACAATTATTATCATATCATCCATATCAACTATTTTAAAAGTTGACTTTTTCCAAAAAAAAAAAATTATAATAGAGTTATAAGCACCAAACTTCTATACATTAAGAAACAAGCTGATGTAGGACAAAAGGTTGAAGGAAACTAGGGTTGTTTGGGTCAGGGTTTCATGGTGGAAAAGGCTGGAAAAATAATTAGGGATTAAATTAGGGGAGGAGAAGGATTTGGTTTGAAGATGAAACTGATCAGGATTTGGGGTGTAGTTCCAGGGCTGTGAAGGGTAACCTGGAATGGTATTTGGGCCTTCTTGAGTTGATTGGAAGCTACTTGATCATTGCGCAATTTGGGTTTCATGCAGTATGGATTATAGAAAATGAATCAAAGCAAAAACAGGTCAGATAATTTACAGAAGATCTGCTGGAAGTTAAAAAGAAAAAGGAAGAAGAAAATATTCTCTAACCACACAGAAAGATCCAATCATCACATTTAAATTTATTCTGCATCACACAAACCTCAAGAGCATAATTGCTACAAAAGTTTTGTAAACTATCTCTCTCTCTCTATTATTCTTTTGATAGAATACATAAAAGCCTTTTTATAGCTATTCCCAATCACTCCCCTATAAAGGCTAGGTTAACAGAATAAAACAGATAAATAATTAAAAGAACTTCTAACCCAAGTAGAAAACTATTAAAACAAAACAAACAAACAAACAAAATCCAGAAATAAATAGATGATTAATACATAATACTAATAGAAGACTAATAGCTAATTATAATAGGACTTAGATTTAAAAGGTTTTGACTAATAAGCCCATACTATTAACTAATAAAACCAAGAAATAAAATCCCAAAATGAGACTAACTAGACCAAAAGTACAGCCCATGTCCAAAAATATAAGGTAAAAAAAAAAAATTACCCTTGACTTCTAAAACTAAATTATAACAAAAAGTGGCTTCTCATTGCCTGCATCACAAGCACTTCACATCTTTTAAAGCAAGAAATAATAAGTGCATCTAAAGAAGAAAGTAGAACATACGATATGTACACAAATTAATAACCATATCAATATACCATCAGAAAGTTTTGATAGATAAAGAAGCTTCACCTCATAATAGTCATGCAAACCAAGGCCTTCAACATCTACAGGTTTCATAAAGGGCCAAGCCCACTTGTGCTGAGTGATCTGACATGTGACAAGTAAATCAAAATAACTAGTAATTACCCCAGAGAAATCCTTGACATAACTGTTTGAGGCCCAAAGCATCCAATCAAAGAGTTCCCACAAGCAATATATTCAATTGTAAGAAAAAACATGTAGAGATTTAAGAGAGAGAAAAAGCAAGATATAAATTTCACAATTTCAATAGGTCGCTTTGTTTGCATTAATTTAGGCATTTAGCCCAAATGTCAAGCATATGAAGTCTGTTTTTTCATGTTGTCCTCCTCGTGTTTGCATTTTGAAAAATATCATCCACTTCAAAGTTCACTCATAACAAACAGTTCATCACTAAGAGCATATTTATTTAGTCAATGTAACATTTCCAACAAAATATCAGTCAATTTCTTCTAGCATAAGAAGCGGATTATTCATAAATCATATGCAACTCATCTAAGACCTAAACTCGAAGTAACAGCTCAGACAATTCATAATCATCTGATCATAAAAGTATATCTTTTTGCCATTAAAAAAATGTGGCTTTTTATAGAAACTTTCTGATGCTGATTCATATTTCTCAAACAATGTTAAAGCAAGGAGATCAAAAATTCATGTAGGTCATTAATTTATTAAACCACAAAAGCTAGGCAAAAGGATGGTAGGTCTTTCATTTGATTGCATGAACCATTCTCTCATAATCTACACAAAAACAAGATACTTAAATTTGAAATCCTTCTTCTAACTTCTTTAATGAGGCCAAGCATCAAAGATTTGGTAGAGGCCTTTGCACAATATCAAATGTGATATCACATTAATAATGGAGTAAAAGTCTGAACTGTATCAATTATGACAATGATTATAGTGAGAAAAATGCAAGATCATTCATAAGTAGAACCTTATAGATACACTATTGTCTGTAGTCATAATATTCTATCCCACTATTGTCTGTAGTCATAATATTCTATCCCTGAAAAGAAATTGACAACTGCTGTTAAATAAAAATTTCACTGATATCTTAATGATTGACATGAGTTTTTACAACATAGATAAATGCAACAAGAATTGGTGCTTGCCTGACGCAATATTGTGACAAATTGGCGCATAAGCTCTTGCATTCTCTTTGAAGCAGGTGCTTCCCTACATGATGTATCATGCTGCTGCTGCTTCTTAACACTACTCAAATGTTTGTCGCTGTCTTTGTCCTTCACGATTGAGCTATTATCATTTGCCAAGTAGAATTGTTCCACGTCGTTTACTTGTTTCTCAAGCTACAAGTATAACAATGAAACTTATCAATTTATTTGCAGTGAAAACTTAGTAATTGATCAAATTACAGAAGCAGGTCACTTATACGAAATAAAAACAAATAAGAATCATGGTACAGAATTTAAAAAAGAAAAAAAAAATGGAGAATTAAATAAGCCTGAATCTTGTAAAATGTAAGAATTTAGAACCTGGATTTCCAATTCAAAGTATCAGAAACATGGATGATATGGTAATTAATAATCTGTTTGTGTGCAAAAGTCATCAGACACTTCATTTTTACCCAGACTTGCCAAAGTTGATGGTAGATTGGTGGTGGTGGTGTAGTGTGGCAGGATGCGGAAGAAGCTGGATGTTGCAAAGCTGATGGAAATAGTGATAATGTGGTGGTAGCAATAGTTACCAAAGGTGGTGGTGATACAACCATTGGGGACTACGCCCTCTACAGCATATTGTAGGGATTGTACAATCCATAGCATGTAATTATGTGGATCCCAGATGGAATTGATATGAGAACCATGTGGACTTCACATTAATGGATAGTTCATATTTTCACATTACATGAAGTTTCCAAACCGATATTGTAAAGAATCTGCTCCCACCTCAATATTGACAGCAACAATGGTGCCAAAGGTGATAACATGGTGCCAGTAGCTTCTGCTCACAAATTGTAGGAGTTAGTCGTTGTAATGGAGATGACAGGTTGCCAATAACTGTCAAGGCAGAGGTGGCGAAGGGCTATCACAACCAGTGGGCAATGGCAATGTTGATATGGTGACTTGGTGACTGTAGGTGATTGTAATAACTATATTGTCGAAACTGGCAATGGTGGAGGGGCCGAAGGTTGTGTATTTTCTTTCATGTGGTGGTAGAGATGCTCCTGGCTCTAACAGATAGAATCTTCAAACTTTTATTTATGTATCATTTATGTATCACAACTTGAGATACAGGGCTTCCAGTGGTAATTTAAGTTTTAACGGCACCTCTGTATTCTTTATAGCATAACGGGTCCTCTTTTGCAAAGATAGCTATACTGGTATCTCAAACTGTCAAGCACATCTCTGACACTTATTACCAACCAAACAAACCGTAGACATGTATGTATGTGTGAGTCTCCACGTAGTACCAGAGAATTGTTGATATCAAACACGCCTACGAGAATAGGGCCCATTTGTGCTATTATCTGTGCTTCTTAAGTGTCGAACGATCAGCATATAATGAGTATACTATAAATTTTTAGTCTTTTGGAACTTGAGAATAGCAATGGTACCGAGACCAAGACCTGAGTATAAGCCAGTCCCACCTCATTTCCAATTAAACCAAGCATAGGGCAGTCAATCTCTTAAAAATGAATGGGGAAAAAAATTAAAAAATAAAATAAAAAGGAAAAGAAAAACTGACAAGTATATAAGAACACACAGATGAAATGATGAATTTCAAATTCTTAAACATAGTTAGAAATAATATGTTAGATAAACCTCACCATATTAACCTTTGCGAATATTTCATCAACTTGAAGCCAAAGCTCCACTTCTTCGGGATTACCTTCAGTCCAACCTGCTCCAACATTTTTTACATCTGGGTTTGATGCATTCATCTGATCCATCTGATAGGAAAAAAGCAATCTTCATAATGAGATGCCTATTGTAGCAAAAACAGCAACAGGGCCTCGGAAAACTACTGCTAATAAACAAAAATCTATATGCTCTGCTATGGTTACATATCATATGATATGATTACAACGTTAAAGATTCTGCCTTTTAAAGGCGAGACTAATATAAATTGCTAAACTGGACGAATTCGCAATTTCTTATTAAGTGAATTTCATTAATTATGAAACCCATTTGCTTCTCCCAAAGAGAGAGAAAGAAAAAACAAAATAGAAGCTTTAAAGGGGGAAAATTGATTTTTTTTTTTTTTTCGTTCTTATCTGCAGGAACCAAACGATACAAAGAAATGAAAGACAAAAAACTGAAAACAAAAACAAAAACAAAACAAAAATTGGAAACAAACCCTATGGGACAAAAGATTTCAAACAAAGAAATTGAACAAGAAAACAATGCAAATGCGTGTAATATGGTAGAGAGACCGAGAGAGAGAATCACGGAATTGGAAGCCACTTTACCAGCAGAGATGGAGACGCATAAATTTTCTGGTGGCAGCGGAGTAGAATCCCTCCGGCGAGACTACCCCAGGCCCGAACTTCTCTACTGCAGAGGAAGATCCCCCTGGAGAGTTTGTGGACTTGGGACTTTTGAACTATATATACTTTTTGTTATATTTCTTTTAATTTTCATTTTGTTGGTTGGTGTCCGTCTTTCCTTTGCTAAGAAAAAAGATTTGGATGTTTTTCCAAAGTATATCTATTTTTTTTTTAAAAAAATAATAATTATATTGATATTGCGTAAGACAAATTGAGATAAATAATAATAATAATAATAATAATAAGGAAAATAACATTAAAACACCTTGGGTTGGCCGCTAGATTTTTTTAAATCCTTAAGTTTTTTTTTGACAATTTACTCCCCGAGTAAATCGAATTTACAATAAAATTCAATTCGTCAAATTTTGTTAACTGCCGTTAGTCTTGGTCAAAACGACCCATTAAAACATTAATTTTTAAAATTAAATCTTAAAAAAAAAAAAGAGAAAGAGAGAATGCAGGGGTGGCCAGCCACCCCCAAAAGCCAAAACTTTTTTTTTTTTTTTTTTTGGCTTTTTGGGGGTGGCCGAACCACCTCCCTGGGCCAAGGGGTTGGCTCGGCCACCCCCATGGCCTAAGGGGGTGGTCCGGCCACCCCCATAAGCTAAAACCCTTTTTTTTTTTGGTGGCCTTTTGGGGGTGGCTGGGTGGTTCGGCCACCCCTGCATTCTCTCATTTTTTTTATTTTTTTTTTTAGATTTAATTTTTTTAAAAAATTAATATTTTAATGGGTCAAAACGGTGCGTTTTGACCGAGACTGCACCATTTTGACCCAGACTAATGGCAATTAACAAAATTTTGAAGGTAAAAATTTTATTGTGATTTTGATTTACTCAGGAGTAAATTGTCGGAAAAAAAAAACTTAGGAATTTAAAAAAATCCAGCGGCCGACCAAGGTGTTTTAATGTAATTTTCCTAATAATAATAATAATAATAATTATTATTATTATTATAAATGGTTGCATTTTTTCAATATTCACCACAAATACAGCATTAATTAAATTTTTTTTTTTTAAAGAAATTCAGTGAAAAAAAATTGATTGTTGTATAATTGTTTTTGAGTTTTAACAAGCTATTAATCAACTCTATGGGTAAGCAAAAAAGAAATTAGTCTATATCGTTTATAGAAGTTCGCGTATATGATCCATTAATATGTCATATTAACACCAATTAGAATGTGACTTGTGTTTTATACAACAAAAAATATTTTAAACGAAATATATATATAGAGGGAGAGAAATGTAACCAAAAATGCAAAGATGGTCAGGTCATCCTTTTTGACCAAATATATGTAGCTAAACCACCCATGGCCATAAGAGTGAGAAGGAGAAATATAAATTTCTCAGCTTCTCAGCGAAGCTAATCGATAGAGCATTTTCCCCTATAAGTAGACTTTCTTTTTATTATTTTATATAATGAAATATATATTATCTTGCTTAAAAATTTTGTAAATTATCGAATAGGCCATGACCCCTTAACCATATAGCTTTTTAGTTGATAATTAAATGACTAGTTGACATGTTTGTGGTGTGGAATTGTTGTTACTTAGGTATAAAGCAAGTACTTATATGCATCATCTCATTATCCTTCTCTCATTCTTTCAAAGTTAATCTTCTCTCAACCAAAAAAACACTAATTATCATACACTAAATTTTATGAGAGACCACGCCACACCAACTTTAAGGGAACGAGAGAAGAATAAACTAAATAATGGGATAAAGATTCACTACAATTATTCAATTAAGCTGTTCAAATATTACAAAAGTTTGGGCAGTTTAAGAAAACAGGTTGTGGAGCCCATCTAACCTGGACACCCTAGAATATTGAGCTCACCTGCTCAAAGTAATTGGGTTCCACGGCCCACCCATCTTTCTTATGTTTGTCCAAATTTTATAAAAAATTTAGACGGCTTAATTTTAAATTTATTCTTTTAAAAAAAATATAACAACGGATAAGAAATTGTTGTATGGACATTATGTTAAATTATCACTTGTCCTAAAAGTTAGATTGAAATTAATTTAATCATTTAATTTATATTCTAATACGTCCTCTCACATGCGAGCTCAAACTCTTCCTTAAGTAAGGTCTAATATATTAAATATTTAATTAAAATTGAAGGTGATGAATGACGGAGAAAGGAAATTGACTCCGGACCTCTTATTTGATACTATGTTAAATTACTAATTATCCCAAAATAAGAGATGAAATTAACCATTTAATTTATATTCTAACCGCATATATCATATATATATATATATATGTTGGATATCTTACCCACTGATTTTTTTACTGTTTAATAATTTATAAATGGTGCTAAAAGTAGGATTATTACTCAATAAAAAAAATGTTGATTGAACAATCAATAATAATAATTATTATTATTATTTTGGCTTTGAGGCTATTTTACTCCTTAACGTACGCACGGAGAGAGAGAGTAAATCCAAACAAAGAGATAAGTACTCCTCATCGGAGCATTCATGAGTTTTAATTTCATTCCCTTGTGAATTAAACAGTGCTGAAAGGAGGGGAGGAGGAGGAGGAAGAGTACCCCCATATATCCCTTCTCTATATTATAAACAGTACATGCTTATAATTGATCACAAAGATTATATACTTAATTAAACATTAAGCTTAAAAAAATATCCATGAAAACAAATCCCAGAGATATTACAAGAAAAAAGGATGGAGATCGATCAAAGAATAACAAATCATTGCTTTTCTTTTATAAATTTCTACACAAAGCTCACTTTTAAATATTGATGATGATGATGATGACGATCAAGGCTTTGGTGCTTCGGCTTCCTCCACTTTGGCAGCCTCGGTTGTATAAGCAGCAGCTGGTTCTGGTTCCGCCGCTTTCTCAGCCTCCGCTGCCACCTCTTCTATCTTCTCTTCCTCTTTCTTATCTTCTTCAGCAGCTAGTATGATCTCCTTCTCTTTCCCACTTGCTTCTTCCACCTCACCTGTTTTTGCCTCAACTTTCTCTTCTGGAACGATGAACGTCGACACCTTTTCAAAAACAAACAACACCGGGCCTGGAACCAACGCTGGCCCATACTTTGAAGATGCTTCAGATACTGTTTTGGATCCAGGAAACTCTGTATGTACGTACATAAATTAATAAGCAAGTTTGATCAAACAAACCCTTTATTTATTAGTTCTTAATTAAAAGATGATGATGATACGTACCAATTGCCACGAGCTCCTCTATGAACTTGTGAACGGCAACAGAGTGTTTCTTCAGTCCTGCCTCCTTGGGTTCCTTAACAAAAGTCTGAATATATATATAAAAGGTGAAAATTTGATGTTAGCACTTTGCTCTTTTCCCACCATATTATATTCATTTTAACTTAATCTAACCTTGATTTCTGCTGAAGATGCCGCATATATTTCAACTACTTTAGGTTGAAGCTCAGTCTTCTTCTCTTCAAACTCCTTATTGATTTGCTCCTAATAATAAATGAAACACAGATATATCAACAAGAAGAAAAAAGAAAGTCAGATTTGTTTCCATCCTTTATATATATGTGCATGTATGAGCGTATTTGGGACGTTATAATGTTTGGAGCTAGAAAGAAGAAACCTTGGAGTCGTCGAAGGACTTGCAAGCCTCAGCAGCAGCCTTCTTGTTACCATTCTTGTCGAAAACCTTCTTGATCTTAGGGAGAACCTTTGATTTCCAGTAACCCATCTTGTTTCTTTATTCAACTATATATATATTTTACTGGCCTAACAAAAAAGAAGAAAAAAAAAAATCAATAGCATAAGAAGGATTCCATAAGAATCTCTTTAAGCAATGAAACAGACCAAAAAAAAAAAAAAAAGAGAGAAGAAAAATCTCAGCTAAAACAGCAAAAGATGATCCATACAAGAACTTGATGAAGCTAATAAGAGAATCAGCTGCCTCTCTCTTTCTCACTTACTACAAACTCCTTGTGTCTCTGTCGTGGCAACTGTGGTCTCCAAGTTGATGTCCACCTCAACGCAACTGTACCACCCAACTGTCCCCTCCGAATTAAGGCACATAGAGCTAAACATATAGACATAGTTCCTGCCAGAAAACCCCCCTGTTCCTATTTAATTACGAATTAACCCACCTACTCATCACCCCACCTGTGTCGGCTAGTCGAAAAAATATGGACCGGGCCGGCTATAACCGACCTTTCCAATCTCAGAGTCATGATTGACACAGTTGGAAGCAATGGCGGTTTAGTATATAAGTGAGGAAGCTTGGGGGCATAGTAGGGAAGAAGGGTGGTGGTGGGGGCGGAGATGACAGCTGGCAAACACCTCATAGTGATAGAAGAGGTGGCAAACATCATGCGTGGGGTCCGATCTGTAAGAAAAATGTTTGTTTCTTCTTTCATATGGTATTAGGGTGCTGGAACGTCTCACGTGGCTTCGCTGGTATGTACCATCAATTATCACGCCGTCAATGAGTTTGAAGTGAAGCATATCATCTGGAGGGAGCTGGGACTGACGTAAATGTGGACAAAAATGGATGCCATTGAACGGTGTCCCATGGGAGGGAATATGCCAGTTTCGAGGGAATGTAATAATTTATTCATGCAAAATGATAGGTAGCATTAGCAAGCTTACATTCACATGGACATGGGCCTTCATTATATGATTAATCATTTGCATGTCTGTGTTTATGTCAAATAATATCTGTAATTAATATATATATAAATATAAATATATATATATATATATATTCATATATAGTAGGTAATTGGTATATATGGGGCGTTGGATTTATTACAGTTGGATTTGTGGTAGACGACGACACTACTTTCATGCATGCATAACTTTTTTTTTCTTCTTCTGATTATTTAAGTTAAAATATATATATCAATCTGTACGACGTTAGAGGAGAAGAAGACTTGTAAAGATCCTACATATATATATATATATGCTACGGTAATTTGGTGACTTAATTTACTACGACCAATTACCAAAGGTCTAAGATCGATGTCGTTAACTCTTTTCGGTAATTTAATATACGTATACCGGCAGGATCTCACCTAACACCTCTAAATTAAAGGTGTTTTTCCTTTTATTTTTTATTTTTTTGAAAAAATATTATGAAGTGAAATAAATGCATGTGGTTTTATATTTTGAATTATTTGTTAATGTAAAAAAAAAAAAAAACCACGGAAGTGAGAAGAGGATATAAAGATCATTTGAATTAGAGATTCAAAAGATGTAGCCCCTTAAACCTTGATTGTAGAAATATTTAAGAAAATATATAAGCTGAAATAGAAGAAGAGACCGATCATAAATTAAGGCCCTTCCCCTTGGGGCTTAATTTTTACTATGTTGAATTATATTCTCTAGATAAAGAAAATCTAGACTAATTAAATAAGGAAGGAGCTCTTAATAATAAAATTAAGTGCAAGGAAAATAAATTATAAATAGGTAAATGCTAGGGGTTCTTCCCGTAGGTTCTCCTGGCGTTCTTCCAATCTTACGTAAAATATGATTTAAAAAAAAAAAAAATTGTAATGACCTCCACCACCTGTTTTTTTAGGCATTAGCACCAAATTTGTAAGGCATTAGCACCAAAATTGAGGCATTAGCATCAAATTTAGGATGATCAAATCCATTTTGGGTGATACCATCCCTAAAAGGTTAACCTTCCATCCTTAGGTTTTAGTTTTGAATCTAAAAACAGGTTTTAAAGCATTAGAACCTAACTATTAACTCATAAAAATTAATCTATTGGCAAAAAAAACGGTACTACAATTTTATGTTTTCTTCAATCATGTTCTACGTAAGACGGGGAGAACCCCTAGCAAACCCCTTATAAATAATATGGAAATTATTCTAACATTGATCATGTCTTAATTAACCTGCAGATAGCCTGACTAATTATTGCATAGAGCTAGCTAGATTTGATCATTCAATATAAACTGATTATTGCATATAATATAGAGCTAGCTAGCTAGCTAGATTAATTTCTTAATCTATTGCCGATCGAGGTTAAGAAATATATAGATATATTGAAGTTAATTTTGAATAACATTTTCATAGAAACAATGGAGAAAAAAAAAAGTTGGGTGATCATGAGTTTTGGTCAACCGTCACTTGTGACAACAACTGGCTCGTGTGGATGTGGTGGCTCTATCAATTATTAGATGTAAGTAATATTTTGATTATACCCCTACCAACCTAATTCATAGAAAGAGAGTTGTTTTGATCGGGTGTTTAGCATGTCGTTGTTTACTAACTCAATCAGATTCTAATACTCCTAATTAATTACGTTGTTACAAGCTAGTTTGACCTACCTTCCATGCCAGTCAACCTGAAAATATACACTCTAGTTAATCATATAAATTAATTTTACAGTTATAATTATTTCAACAACTTCCAACATCGATCCTCTTTAGGCTTTAGCTCAAAACTCTTGATCTCCACTTCTTGTCCTCTCAAAACCCAAATAAACAAGCTAGCTAGTCAAACACGGCTAAATTAATTAAGCACTCCTTAATTAATTGTCTAATTAGAATAAAAAAAATATACACTATACATCACAAAATTTAAAAAGAATATTAGAGCTAGCAGGTCGTAATTAATTAATTTTGTGAATTAGTCCAAGTTATTCCAAGATATATATGATCATGTGGCTGGCGGAGAGCACTTTTCTCACAGAAAAATGTCAGATGAAAGGGAATATACGCGCTGTGATTATATATAGACAAATCAATACTAGTGTTGATAATTTGCTTGCGTGTGACTCTGAAGCACAAGATATGTTCTACATGGTTCCCAAGCTGATGAGGAAAAGTCGGCGTCGCCAGTGAAGGCTAGCTTTAGCTTATCAATTAAGATTCTTCTTCTTCTTTTTTTAATTTAATATTTTGTGTTTGTTAATTATTTTGGTAAATTAAACACGCACTAAGTAATCAATCAAAGATTCAACAAGACACAAACACATGACGTAGTAATAGAGTTTGAGTGCGGAACAGGAACTTCTCCGACAAGGACTGGTTATTAATGGAGTGTTTGTCATATTGAAAACGAAAGTGACTATTATTGCCAAATATTGTAAAGATAATCCCCCGGCCCCCTTCATATTCTCTTATTCCTATCCAATTTTGATATGTTTTCCAACGTAAGCACCTTTCTTTTGTTTTATCCCCATATGGCTATGGATCATATGCAGTAGTCAGTAGATGTGGAGTGGGCAGGACCAACAAAATTTAATTTTATTGGTAATAAATTTGCCTAGTAGTCCATATTTAAATTATAGACAGTTTTTTTTTTTTTTTATTTGACATGTCCGCATAAGAGAATTGAATGAGGAGAATTCGAACTAGTGACCTCCGTTTCAATAGGCCTAGTCCTAGCCAATTGAACTACTTCTTAGCGTAAATTACATACAGTTTTACCAAAAAACTGAATCAAATATTTCATTTAAAAGCTTCTAAAATCAGCACATTCACAATGAATTTAAAGCTACAAAAAACTGCATTACAACAAAGGTTACAGCAAATTAATAGAAAAATCTAGCTCTTGCAGCAGCAATCAGCTGAAAATGCTACTATTTTGGATAACAACATCGAATAATTGGGCAATCAGGCCACCGTGCTTCCTGGCACAGGGCCGCTGACGGCACCAAGAATTCAGCTCTAATGAATCCACTATCATATATAAAGCCAAACTTGCGGCCTGAACATGGCTAAGTTATACTGTGACTTATGGGCGACAGGTGAGGCGATCACTTAGTTTTAAAAGCTTTTCCACCTCAATCTACGACATAATTTGGAGCAACTACTAAAATTCTGTCATTCCTAGATACAGATGATGACTGCCCTGGACCTTCACCCTCTGCTGCTTGCCTACCATCATCTACCACTATCAAATGGCCTTCCCTTCGTACCAAACTCTGTATCACAAGCATTTGTCATGTAAAAGAAACAGATACCACATTTCAAAATTCAATTAATAAGACCCTGTAATACTAGGTGGGATGCAAGATTATAGTTGATTTACCTCGATGATGGCTTTAATTTTGGAAACTTCATTTGCTGCCTCCTCCATGGAGTTGTAGTTATTTTTCTCATTCTGCTGAGCCACATACCATTGGATCAAGTCTCTCTGCCTCATTCCAGCCAACCCAGTCCCTGTAAAAAGATAACCCAGAAAATGTTTCAAGACAATGAATTACAATGATGAAGAATAAATCATGAACTAAGTTTATAGCAACATAAGTAAGTTCTTGGAAAGAGCCAGAGCTTCCAAATCTGCATATCTGGTATGGACCAATATAAAAAATTATGTGTCTTAAGTATTCAAAGTTTATTTATGCATATATATAGGTCACTTATCACATTTGTATTGAACTTAGAAATGACAATATCCAGGCTCTAGAAACTCAAGTAAAACTCTATGGGCTAGTCAATTTCAAATTTCAAGAGACATTCATGGCTATATATATTAAAACAATGAATGGCAAAAGGGGCATGTGATTTACCTTCGTGCATTACAGCTTCTTCGTGCTGTCTAAGGCGCATTACTAGTGCTTGGGTGACCCTCTGAAAATACTCATCAGTAATCACAAGCTTTTTCCCTTGTCGATTTGCCAAACCTGCCCCACTTTCTGAGCCATCATAAACCAATTAATATGAACACATGAGTTGTCTGTGTAAAAGTTCAAAGAGAGAATAATTTTGTAGTAGCGTTGGTGATATGATCTCACCAACGTTTTCAGAAGCTGGCTCAGCTGTAGAGTTGCTTGGTTGAGCATCATCTTGACCAATGCCTTCATTGCCATCACCGCCATTTCTGTCACCACCGCCATTGCCATCATCACGATTTTCTTCTTGAAACTCTGACAGATCAATGTTGCTAGACTCCTGATGCAGATCAGACAAAGTTCGGAGCTTCTCTGGAACTATGCTCGATCGCAGAACTCGAGCCCCAGACTCAATAGTTTCTGAGGAAGTGACCAATGGCGGGGATCGATCGCACACAATCGAGCGCCCATCTGCGCTCGAGCACACACGAGGTCCTATGTTACTTTTTCTGCGTTTTACTTACTGTACCGACTTTAGTTTCCTTGTTTTAGTAGTATTAGGGTTTTAAAAGCTCTATTTTGTTATTTTATTAGGTTTAGGGTTATGAGGGGTATTTATGTAATATTTTAATAGGTTTAAGGTTTGTGGCTATAATATATGCTTATAGCCTCCAAACAATTCAGTTGTTGATTATTATTATTTTGTTGAATAAGAATTACTCGTAGGCGAGTTTTCTTCATATTTTCCTTGAAATTGTAGATAGACTCTAGATTTTGAGAAGAATTCTAGATCATTAATAGACTCTAGGTTAGAATTACATATCCACTTCATATTTGTTGATCTTCGCTGCAGCCCATTAAGTTGTGTTGTATCAGTTGGTATCAGAGCTCATTTACTTTCCATGAATGGGGAGGAGCAACCACTTTGCAGATATGAATGAGGTGTACGCACACACGGAGACAGCACGTAAAGAGCAACTGGCAATTCGTTTGCGGCTCATGGGTCGTGGGCCGAATGATTGTTGTCGCCAACCAAGGCCGCAATTCACGGTGGCGGAAGACAAATCTAAAGCTGAAACTCGGCAATACAAGGAGGATCAATTTTGGGCATTGGAGGATCAACGTGAAGCCTTGCCTACCCAAATATCCAACTTGTATCGTCACAATGAGAATGGATCCGGAAACCCTTTTGCGGAGCGCCGAACGCACAGACTTCAGCACCATGCGCAAGCTCATGCCACTCGGTGGGTGGACGGCAAGGGGATCTACAACCCAAAGAATTCATGGATCAGGTTGCGGCAATTGGAGAGGTTCTCGACTTCAAGGAGGTGTCTGAAGATCGACGAGTTTCTTTGGTCACAACCAAATTGATTAATGAAGATTTATCAGTAGATTGGGCATCTCAACCAATCTATGACATTTATCCTGACAAATAGGGTCTATTGGAGGATGTAAATTTAGTTATTGATGCCATAAATATTGTTGAAGGGAATGATGTTCACCTTGTATTTGAAGAAAGTCCAAAGAGTGAAATATCTCAATGGGGTCTTGAGAAAATTAATTATGTTGATTTTCTTGGAGTTGAAATTTTTCTATCAACATTTCCTAAACAAAATCCTGACGTTGGTGTTGGCATGGTGGAAGAAATTGGTGTGAATAACTTCAAATGTAATACTCGAAGTATGCCGATGATGAAGAGCGTTGCATTTATTGGAGGATGTTGTTTTGTTTTGTTCTTGAGGATGGGTGAGTGGAATGAGTTGACTAGGCATCCGAAGGATGGTGGAAAGAACCGGCGGAATTCGATTACGAATTCTCTCCAACCTGGGGAGGATGATGCAGATCAGACAAAGTTCGGAACCTCTTTGAAATTGCGCTCGATTGCAGAATGACTTGCGATTGATCGCAGAACTCGAGCCCCAGACTCAACAGTTTCTGAGGAAGCGACCAATGGCGAGGATCGATCGCACACGATCGAGCGCCCATCTATGCTCGAGCGCACACAGGGTCCTATGTTACTTTTTCTGCGTTTTACTTATTGTACCGACTTTAGTTTCCTTGTTTTAGTAGTATTAAGGTTTTAAAAGCTCTATTTTGTTATTTTATTAGGTTTAGGGTTATGAGGGGTATTTATATAATATTTTAATAGGTTTAGTGTTTGTGGCTATAAATATATGCTTATAGCCTCCAAACAATTCAATTGTTGATTATTATTATTTTGTTGAATAAGAGTTACTCGTAGGCGAGTTTTCTTCATATTTTCCTTGAAATCGTAGATAGACTTTAGATTTTGAGAAGAATTCTAGATCATTGATAGACTCTAGGTCTAGAATTACATATCCACTTCATATTTGTTGATCTTCGCTGCAGCCCATTAAGTCGTGCTACATCAACTCCACACTGCATAGCAAAAGAAAGTAAACAGTATGGCCATAAAAACTAATATGGGAGGGAAAGAGATAGAGAGGTTCTTCAAGATATATTTATTATTTTCTTGCCTGATTATGGATGTTTTTAGCAATCTTACTGCCACACGAACATGACGTGGTTGTACCTGAAAAATATAATATCTTAAGTCTAATGCACAAATGAGTAACAATGACAATGCACATGGCTAAGTTACCAAAAATCTAAAGTACCTGAGTTTCCAAATAACTTCGAGCAATGCCTTCTGACAGTCTTATCAGGGCCTCCAGCTGCCTAACTGTCATGCGATAAGCAACTCTACTCCCAGGAGCTGTATCACCTCTACGGAGAGCAACATAAGATTCCACCAACAGTTTCCTGGCTTCTACGCTTAGCTGCATTAGTTTAAAATATTTCAGGAGGCAAACTTTAAAAAAACAAATCTTTCATGACAAGAAACTGCATGATGATTACAAAAAGGCGAAATAATAAAACCTTGGGCTTCAGAGTTTTTGCATAAGCAATATAACGTTTCAGCTCCACAGTTGTGAAGGCAGGACTGAGTGCCGCTTCACGCTTCTGATGCACTCTCACAATGTGATGGGCAATGTGGTAGTCAGTTTGATCGTCTGGGTCATCGATCATAACATACACCAAATCAAATCTTGAAAGAATAGCAGGAGGAAGAGCCACATTATACTGTAAAAAAGAAAATCAAAGAAATGAGTTTCCATTAACAAAAACCTTGAATTTAATCAGTCACACCACAGTAAAGACTAGGATGTCATCTTTCTCTAGAAACAATAGAAACAAGGGTGAGAAAAACCCATGCACTATCGGAAACACTCACATGGTGCCCATATCAATTGCAATAATATTCTTACCTTGAGTGGCTTAGACTTGTCATAGCGCCCCCCTGTGGGGTTGGCAGCAGCGAGAATTGAGGTCCTTGCATTTAGCGTTGCTTGTATTCCCGTTTTTGTAATGCTTATTGTCTGTTGTTCCATTGCTTCATGAATTGCCACCTTCAAGTCCATTTACAAATCAGATGTCTGACTATGCATAATATGGCAAGTTGATTTAAATAAACCAATATGAAAACTACCTGATCTCTAATGTCCATCTTGTCAAATTCATCGATACAACAAATGCCATTGTCAGCAAGCATCAGTGCACCTGCCTGGATAAAGATCAGACGAGTATATCAGACAATCAAAAACATGGGGCTGATATGCTAGAAGATTAGATGCAAAAGAAAAGGTTAAAAGAAGAATTCAAAAAGAAAGCGCTCTCTCCTTCTTGTAGATGTTTCTTTAATTTTGTGTGCTCCAACATGATTCACACTTGTATTCATATGTCCCAAAAACTAAAAGAAAATTATAGCACATTTAAAGATCAAATGTTTCAAGACTTTTATTTTCCCTGATGGATGTTAAGCCCAAAAAATTACTTCCAGATTAAGCCTGTCAGTAGCTTTTCCATGCATGTCATCAAAAGCAGTAGAAACATATTGTCCTTAAATTAATGTCAGGGCAGCAAGTTCGGCTCGTTTATATATCCTTTAAAACGAGCCAGTCCGAGTTTGTCAAAACTCTGCTCGGCTCGTTTGCAGGCCTAGCCCTGTGTCGGGTAGTAGAAAAAATATGGACCGGGCCGGCTATAACCGACCTTTCCAATCTCAGAGTCATGATTGACACAGTTGAAGCAATGGCGGCTTAGTAAATAAGTGAGGAAGCTGGGGGTATAGTAGGGAAGAAGGGTGGTGGTGGGGCCCTGGGGTGGGGAGGAGATGACAGCTGGCAAACACCTCATAGTGATAGAAGAGGTGGCAAACATCATGCGTGGGGTCCTCCGATCTGTAAGAAAAATGTTTGTTTCTTCTTTCTTATGGTATTAGCTAGGGTGCTGGAACGTCTCACGTGGCTTCGCAGGTATATACTATCAATTATCACGCCGTCAATGAGTTTGAAGTGAAGCATATCATCTGGAGGGAGCTGGGACTGACGTAAATGTGGACAAAAATGGATGCCATTGAACGGTGTCCCATGGGAGGGCATATGCCAGTTTCGAGGGAATGTAATAATTTATTCATGCAAAATGATAGGTAGCATTAGCAAGCTTGCATTCACATGGACATGGGCCTTCATTATATGATTAATCATTTGCATGCGTGTGTTTCGGTCAAATAATATCTGTAATTAATATATATATTCATATATAGTAGGTAATTGGTATATATGGGGCGTTGGATTTATTACAGTTGGATTTGTGGTAGACGACGACACTACTTTCATGCATGAATAACCTTTTTTTTTTTTTTTTGGTTCTTCTGATTATTTAAGTTATATATATATATATATATATATATATATATATATGTGTGTGTGTGTACGTTGGAGGAGAAGAAGACTTGTAAAGATCCTACATATATATATATATATATGCTACGGTAATTTGGTGACTTTACTACGACCAATTACCAAAGGTCTAAGATCGATGTCATTAACTCTTTACGGTAATTTAATATACGTACACCGGTAAGATCTCACCTAATGTACACCTCTAAATTAAAGGTGTTTTTTTTCCTTTTGTTAGTTTTAATTATTGGCAAAATGTTCGAAAAGCAAAATGGATTCAAAGTGACAAATCACTATGGGAACAAGGATTGTCCGGACGCTATGAACTCCAAGAGCCTCGTTTGAAGTCACGTCTGTAATGCCGTCCGAACGCGCCGCGCCAAAAGAACTCAAAAGTGATGTTGCCCTAGCACTGTCCGGACGGCCACTCTTCCCGTCCAGACGGCAGTGTAAGAGAACTTAGTTCTCTTGTGTTTTTCAAGCCCCATCCAGACGAGCCCACTTACCGTTTGGACAGCCCGTAGCTTCTAGGTCTAATTTACAATGTATTTGAGTTCTAACTAGACTAGGAGTCTTTAGGTGTTATATATAGATCTCTACAGATCTGTATATGAATTTTGTATCTAGAATTTGTTGTTGTGCGTTAAGAGAGTCTGTGATATAGAGCTTTTGTTCTCTCTCTTAGAGTAATTATTTGTTATTACTTGTTGATTGTTGAAGTAAAGTCAACCGGAGTTTCGGTGAAAGGAAATCATGTAGAAGGATTGTACCAGCTGTCTCTGGAAAGGGCTACTGCTGTAGAAGGCAAGTTGGCCGATTGTCTTATACAAAAGTGTGTCAATAGCAACGGTTTTGTGAGTATGAACATCTTGTAATCCTTTATTCTTTTACTGAGTTAGTTGATTTCCTGCGTTTAACTGCTTCGGAAAGGTTTTACTTTTAGAGAGTTCTCTAATTGATTTTCTCTTCGTAACCAAACTATCAGTGTTGATTATTGTTAATCATTTCATATATTTTGTTTGTTTATTAACTGTTAGGTCAGATCTATTTCCGCATAAGATTGTGTGAAACACCTATACATTCAGAATATGTGTTGTTTGGAGTCATATATAGTTTTTTCACCTTTTTTTTTTTTGAAAAAAAATTATTAAGTGAAATAAATGTGGTTTTATATTTTGAATTATTTGTTAATGTAAAAAAAAAAAAAAAAAACCCCAAAAGTGAGAAGAGGATATAAAGATCATTTGAATTAGAGATTCAAAAGATGTAGCCCCTTGAACCTTGATTGGAGAAATATTTAAGAAAATATATAAGCTGAAATAGAAGATCGAAGAGACTGATCATAAAGGCCCTTCCGGCCCCTTGGGGCTTAATTTTTAGGAAAATGTTAAAGGCAAAACAAAAGTCCAACTTCTCTCCTACATGGCATTTAAAAAAAAAAAAAAATCCCAATCGTCTTTTCCCCTAAATCTAAAAGAAATCTAAAATTTCTATCGTCTCTATCAGTCCCTCAATCGTCCCTCCCACGATCACCCTCTCTCTCCTCCGGCGCTCACCCTCTTTACTCGTGCGAGTTCTTTAGCCATTGGCAAAGCTATCTCCTGTCTCCCTTGCTCCTATCTCTCTCTCTCTCTTCCACCAGTGGTGAGTAGTCCCTCTCTCTCCTCCACGTTCAAAATCCAGGGCTTTTTGAGCACTATTGGCTTCTACAATAGTGTATTAGATTTCTGTGTATTTATATTTTTGAACACTATTTGGTTGCTGTTTTTTGAACATTATTGGGTATGGGTTTTTATTTATTTTTTCATTGGTTGAGGCTGTGTTTGTTCGTGCATGAGAAAAATAGTTTTTGGTTTGAATTTCATGGTGAAATTTCGAAGCATTGAATAACTGACCTTCGAAGAATTTCAAACATAATAGGGCTTTAGTGTATTTAGAGTATAGATTTTGAGTTTAAATTTCTGTTCTTACACTGTCATCTTCTTTTGTAAATGAAACTGTTTATTTTATATTACTTACTTGGATTTTTCATATGAATGGTAATGGGATTGAAGAATTTCTTAACCCATGGTTAATGCAACTTATTTTCTCTTCTTTGAAGAATCAACTTGATTGAATGCTGTTTTAATTTATGCAGTATATATATATTGCTTAATTGTTCTAAGAAAAAAAAAACAACTATAGGAAGCTCGGGCAGTGGGCTATACATTGAGCAATGCCTTCCCTTAAAAAAGAAAATGTCTAGAAGAAAAGAAAAGTAGTATCTTGAGCCTATTTGGATTGTGGTATACTTCTTTTTTTTTTTTTTTTTGACATGTCCACACAAGAGGGGGAGGGAGGGATTTAAACAAGTGACCTTCGCTTCATGAGACGTGGTCCCAACCGATTGAGCTTTCTCTTGGGGACAGACTGTGGTATACTTGTTACACAATGTATGTAGAGCAAAAGTAAAAGAAAAAAAAATTGCAACAAAAGGTGTGCTCAGCAAAGAATAAATAAAAAGAAGCAATTAATAAGAAACATAGATACAAATTTGATTTTGGATTTTGTATTTTTACTACTGTACTACTATCAATATTTTTACATAGGAAAATTATATTAACCTCCCTCAAATTTACATTAGGTAAGTGAAAAATTTACTCATTGTGGCTGCCTAAATGGACAAGGAGGATGGAGTTAAATCTTTGTATACACATATTCCAAATGATGAAGATTTTTTGGAGCAAGATTGCCCTCAAATAGGTTTGACTTTTCATCTTTTGTTTAGGTTATAATTTTGTTTTGACACACCAATATGGCTTTTAACTTTGTAACCCTTATTGTTAGACATGGATGAAGAAGTTGAAGAACCAAATGAATTAAGGATCACTTGTTTGGATGAAGAGTTGGATGGGGATGAAAGTTTGGATGGGAATGAAAATTTTGAAGAAACAGAGATGATCGGTGGGAATGAAAAAGTTGAAGAAACAGATATGATCGGTGGGAATGTGATGTAGGACGATATTTACCTTTATTTTCGGTAAAAATGAAAATAAAGAAAATATCAATAATAATATTAGAAGAGCGTCGCTTGATCCGAATTTTATCCGTTCTCAGATATTGGAAGTACAAAATAAAAGATTGTCACGATTCCCGCTGATTGTCAATTTTACACTAGGACTTTTATTTAATTTTATTAGGACTTTATTTTCTTTTGCTTACAGAATTAAGTTTATTATTGCTACTAGGATTTTGTTTACTTTCCTCCTAGGATTAGATTTATTTTCCTTATAGGATTAGATTTACTTTATCTATTAGGATTAAATTTACTTTCTCTATTAGAAGTAGGTTTACTTTCTCTACAAGTATTTCTCTTCTATAAATAGGCTTGCTTATTATGTAAAACTCAATTATTAAATTATTATCAAATCAGAGAATTTTCTCTCAAATACTCTGCGGAGTTTTATCTTGAAGAGTTTTATCTTTCTTTTAACATGTGAGCTTGTTTTATCTTTTTGGGTAGAAGACGAAGACGCTTCTCCTTGCAGAATCAAAGACGCTACCCTTTGATTAGTTACCTTAGCCTTCCGCTACGTCAATACTAAAAGTTATACGAGCTTTTGTGTATAATTTTCCTACCCATTTTGGCTATTTATAATTGACTAAAGCTTTGTATATTATAGTAAGCGAGGTTG
Source organism: Carpinus fangiana (assembly GCA_006937295.1). Lineage (NCBI taxonomy): Eukaryota > Viridiplantae > Streptophyta > Magnoliopsida > Fagales > Betulaceae > Carpinus > Carpinus fangiana. The sequence continues at coordinate 13,697,640 of CM017321.1, read as the reverse complement.
TTTAAGAGTCATATTTCAAGTTTATCTATTGATGTATCATCTTTTATCTATTGATGTATCATCTTTGAGAACTGAAATTCCTCTCAACAAAGACGTTGTCCAAAATTATTTCTCAAATTAAAAAAAAAAAAAAAAAAAAATCTTTTAAGATGGTGCGTAGGAAGGGTAGTTGCCACACATCATGACTGGATCTTCCAAGATTTAACTGTTGAGGAATGACTAGTCCATAGACGTAATCTGGATTTTTTTTGCATTTGTCTTTTTGGTCGTCTTTTTTTTTTTATTTAGTTTCTTTATGTAGGATATTTTTCTCATTTTAAGGCCAGAAGAGTGACATTACAACCCTGATAATATATTGAAACAATACATTAACAAAATTGAAAGATTGGATGACATTGCAAATTGAATGATAAATTGGAGTAGAAGTAGTTTCCTGCAATACAAATTTCTAGCAGAAAGGATAGGGATCAGGTGTTCAATGAATGGAATAAGTTGATGACCGTGGCTACAGAATTTTCTACAATATAGCTGGTCGAGAAGTGAGAGATTAGCAGCTTAGCACCAAGTGCTCCCACTCTTGCTACATCTTTGTAAGGACATCCCTGTATATAGACTGTGGAATGAACCAACAAATACAGCTTTTAAGCTATTTGAGAGACCAAAAGACCTGTATGAGAGAACATATTTAAAAGGTTGAGAAACTATCATTTATCATTTTGAACGGACCAAGTATCTATATGCATGTGAACCTAATTCACCATTGATCATTAAAGTAAAGATAGGAAGCAAAAATGATGAAAAAATAGGTTTGACATTGATATATATATATATATATTGATATTGGGGAACCTCTCCAAGGCAGGGCCCTTTGGACCCACCCCTGCAGAGTAAGCTCCGATCTCGTACACCGCACCTTCGGAAGTTTTCCTACACGAAACTGGTTAAATCGCTAGCTTTTCATCAGAGAGTGTGGCCCCAAGAGATTGTTTGCACCCATGAGGTGTTGAACCTTGGATCTTGAAGGGAGTAAACCTTAAGACCAAGGTCTCCACCACTTGGGCCAACCCCTTGGGGTTTTGACATTGATATATTAACCGTATAGTGAATCCAATCAATCACCACACAACATGAATCAAACAAACAAGCAAACAAACAGATACACATGTATTGATCAAATTTTAACTGTCTTTCATCGTATATATCTTATATATCAAAGCCTAGTGTCTACTCCGGCCTATGAACATGTCAATAATTGCAAAAGAGCTAAACGGTAGAAATAAGAAGACCAAGACAATGCTCTTTATACAGCTTTGTTCCCATGCCATGCAACTAAGACAAAGGCAACGAGACAAATGTATAATTTTCCCAGAAAAACTGATACATATATCGATATTTATGTGGTCATGGACTAAGCAATCCAACTCCAATGTCAGACCAACTGTCATCCTATGAACCTATATATCAAAACCAAGCCACATTAAGTTTCAGGCCTGGGCAGACAAATGAATATTACTGCCAAAGTAAAAGATCAGAGAAAAATACCAAAAAAAAAAAACAAACAAAGGTAAGAGAAAAAAGGGTTAAAGAAAGGCATATGCTACAGCTACTAAGCATTTTCATGGCGGACACAGGTTCATGGCATTTTCATTTTCACAAGGAAAACATAGCAACCTAATGAGTTTACGAATCTGTTATTATCTCTGGCCATAATTTTGCACAAACATCAGGAATGCGTATAGAAGAATAACATTTACCACTCCATGATGGCTGCCAGTGCTCGGGATGATGATTCGATATGCTTAAGCAAATCTTGGTTTGGGTTTCGAATCGACCATTTGGCTGAACAAACCACAGTATAACTCATTAGCACATCATAATTGCATCACTAACATAACGAATGGTCCAACCCAGTTAATATTTTAGGCAGAAAGCAAAATCTTACAGTGAGCAACATAAATGAAGGAGGCTTAAATGGGTACTCCGCAGGTAACTGGATCCGCCCATGACAGATTCCACCCTCGAATTCAGTATCACAGGGTCCCCTGATTGCAAATTGCCATTCAAATATGTTCTCCTGAAACCAAATATCAAAAGCTTACACTACTGATAACACAACATTAGTAGAAATTAGCCCAAATTGCATACAATACAAATGCTTCCACAATTCTACCCACTAGGGTTCCTTCTTTCTTTCTAATTCATGGGGAGAGGGATCTGGGGTCACTGAAAAAAACAAAGAAAACCCAAAAGATTTATGTATACAATTAAAAAGAAAAATGTCCATATAAAACCATTCAACAGCTACAAAAATATCTTTTTTTTGATAAGTGCAAACGTACAGAAGAATTTTATTAGATAAAAAGAAACAATTCTACTAATCTGATTTCAGCTATATGGTTAATAAGGTCATTATTTCTCTACTTTCAGCTAATTGCGTTAACTAAAAAAAAAAAAATTGAAAAGATTAATACGGCCACTAATTCTCTAATTTCAGCTAATTGCATCGACCCGAAATAGAAAAAAGTGAAAATTTCATTCCCAATTACCGCACAGATCCAGAAAACTACATATTAAAGCTAAATTGATTCAAACCAACTAAATCTACAAATTTAACAATTTCATTAATCGAATTAAAAATACATATAAAAAAAAAAAAAAAAAAACTCATTTTTGTTATTTGAGTAGAATCCATACCTTCACGGATTGATCCTGTGATCTCACCCTTTCACTTCTTATTTATAAGGTGGGAAAATACCATTTGGTCGAAGTACTATTGACTAGCAGGATTTATAGGTAATCTGTAAGGGGCTTAGATGGGTTGCTGGGTATTTTTATATATATATTCTGCTATGGAAGGTTGGAGAAGATGATAATGGTGGAAATGTATGGAATTGATATTAAGTAAGAAGCTCTTCGAGAGGCTCAATCTCCTGGATACCACAATTTCTGCAGATAAATTCTCTTCCCTTCTCCTACCCATAGGAGCCCAATATGTAGGCTCAATTCTGTTGAGAAGATTCTAATAGAATTGCACCTTTCACGCTCTTACAAATATCTCGCCCAAAACCAGTACAAGCAAAGCAAACAAAGTAGCTAAACACAAAGAAAGATTTACAAAATGCAGAAAATAAATGACAACTCATTATTCTGGATCCTTCTACTAAGCCATCCAAGCAAGACACGTGCTACCCATATTGATTGACTAAACAGCCCTTCTACAGCCCATAGGTGAGCCCGTAACAAAGTCCTCTTCTTCAAAGCTCCTTGCCCACAAGGTGCGGATATTGAAGCTGCAGCTCCCAAAGACTTTCCCAAGTGTTATCTTCAATCGGAGCCCCTTTCCACTTCACAAGGACTTCAGTCACGGCTCTTCCCTTTTTCTTCGACAATCTCCTATCTACCAATATTTCAGGTTCCGGCTTAATTTCACCATTTTTGTCTACCGGAGGCAGTGTTGGCAAAGGAGAGATATGTTGACCTAGCTTACGTTTCAGACAAGAGACATGAAATACAGGGTGAATGCAGGCTTCCAAGGGTAATTCCAGCCTATATGCAACAGATCCTATCCGTTTAAGGATTTGAAATGGCCCAAAGAATCTGGGAGAAAGTTTCAAATTCTTGCGCATAGCCACCGTCTTTTGTCGATATGGTTGCAGCCGAAGATATACCCAATCACCTTCTTGGAACTCACGCTCAGAGCGATGTTTATCTGCCTGCACCTTCATTCGGTTCTGGGCATGATGGAGATGCTCTTTGAGAAGAGTGATCATCTTGGTGCGATCCTTTAAAAGCAAATCCACTGCTAAGTTTGCTGCTGTACCTGGAACATAGGACAACAAAGATGGTGGGGAATAACCATATAGTGCTTCAAAAGGGGTGTAGCCCGTGGAGGAGTGGTGGTTAGTGTTGTACCACCATTCTGCCATGGGTAACCACTTACTCCACTCCATAGGTCTAGCTCCAGCATAGCAACGTAAATAAGTCTCCAAGCACTTGTTAAGAGCTTCGGTTTGTCCATCCGATTGGGGATGGTAAGCTGAGCTTAGAGCAAGAGATATTCCTTGAAGTTTAAATAAATCTCTCCAAAAGGAACTAGTGAATACCGGGTCACGGTCCGAGACAATAGTTCGAGGCATTCCATGAAGCTTTAGAACATTAGCTAAAAAAATTTCAGCCACTTTAGATGCTGTATATGGGTGGGATAAAGGCAAAAAGTGTCCATACTTGGTGAACCTATCCACCACTACGAAGATTACCGTAAAGCCTTGTGAAGAAGGTAGTCCTTCGATGAAATCCATGGAGATATCCGACCAAGCCCGAGTTGGGATAGGTAGGGGCTGCAACAACCCAGCTGGATGTGTAGTTTCGTGCTTGTTCTCTTGACAAACAGAACACTCCTTTACAAATTTTTTAATATCCTTGCGCATACCACTCCAATAGAAATCAGCCTTAGCTCTATCAATGGTCTTGTGATAACCAGAATGGCCGGCTGTAGGGTTAGAATGAATATATTCCAGAAGTTGTTTCTGGAAGGCTGAGTTTTGAACCACCCAAATCCTCCCTTTCTTCAAAATCAAGCCTTGTTGAAGAACAAACCCTTTAGGTCCTAGCACCCCTTGCTGGAGTTTCAGCAGTAACTCCTTGGAATCTGGATGTTGTAAATAAGAAGCTTTCAAGTTCTCAATCCAATCTGGTGTCGGAAAAGAAATTAAAGAAATGCTTAAAGTGTCAACTTCAGGAACATCTTCAAACTTGCGGGAGAGAGCATCAGCCACTTTATTTTCCTTCCCTTTTTTGTATTCGATCACAAAATCATAGCCAAGCAATTTTGAAATCCAACGTTGCTGAGATACAGTTCCAGCTCTTTGTTCCAGTAAAAACTTAAGGGCTTGTTGATCAGTTTTTACTCGGAATGACTGTCCTAGCAAATAAGGCCTCCATTTCTGCACCGCTGTCACCAAGGAGAGCAATTCCTTTTCATATGTTGATAAGAAAAGTGATTGTCCTTTCAGTGCTTTGCTCAAGTAAGCTATGGGTTGTCCCTCTTGCATCAAAACAGCACCTAAACCCGTTCCACAAGCGTCACATTCAATGGTGAATGTTTTTGAAAAGTCTGGTAAGCGAAGTACCGGGGGGCTTGTGACAGCCTTTTTCAAATTAAGAAAAGCTTCAGTAGCCACAGGAGTCCAATGGAATGCATTCTTTTTCAATAGAGCAGTAAGGGGGGCAGCAATGATCCCATACCCTTTAATAAACTTCCTGTAATACCCTGTAAGACCCAAGAAGCCCCTCAATGACTTAATAGAAGTAGGAATTGGCCAAGCAACCATAGCCTCCAGCTTGGAAGGATCCGCTCGTACCCCAAAAGTTGAAATCAAGTGGCCAAGGTAATCAATCTCCGCCACCCCAAACTTACACTTTGACTCTTTAGCATATAATTGGTGAGCATGCAACACTCCCAAAACAGATCGTAAGTGCCCCAAATGATCAGCCAAACTGTGACTATACACCAAAATATCATCAAAGAAAACCAATACAAATTGCCGTAGGAAGGGTTTAAAGAGGTCATTCATCAAACCTTGGAAAGTAGAGGGGGCATTAGTAAGGCCAAACGGCATTACCAAGAATTCATAGTGCCCTTCATGTGTGCGAAAAGCTGTCTTTGGTACATCTTCTGGTCTTACACGTATTTGGTGGTAACCCGAACGTAAATCCAACTTTGAAAAAATCTTAGCCCCATGTAATTCATCCAACAACTCATCAATAACAGGGATAGGAAATTTATCCTTAACCGTGTCCTGGTTTAAGGCCCTATAATCAACACACATCCTCCAACTACCATCCGCCTTACGAACAAGCAAAACAGGCGAAGAAAATGGGCTTTGACTAGGTTTGATAACCCCTGATTCCAGAAGTTCCCGGATGATTTTTTCAATCTCAGTTTTTTGAAAATATGGGTATCGATGCGGAAGAACAGTGATAGGTTGATTCCCTTTAAGGATGATTTGGTGATCATGACTCCTAATAGGGGGTAATCCTATAGGCTCATCAAAAACAGAGGAAAATTCATCTAGCAATTTTTGAATAGGTGCATGCCGGTCTAATGGACAGCTATGAGTCTCTGGAGCTATCAATTGCAGCCATATACCTATATTCCCTGAATTAGAAGCTTTAAGGAAATTGTGACCCTCCTCTAAAGTCAAACCCGTGGGATTCAACCCAGATAACACAATAGATTTACCATGAGAATCGTATTGCATGGTCATAAGTAAAAAATCCCATATGATAGGACCTAGGGTTCTAAGCCAAGCCACCCCTAAGACAATATCACAACCCCCCAAAGTAAGGACATAAAAATCAGAGGTGATAGTAGTACCTTGTACCTTAATAGAAAGGGAATTGCACCGACCTTCACTCCAAATTTTTGCACCATTTGCTATCTTTACTTGAAGTTGTTGGTTTTGCAGCCCACCCACATGGATTTTTTTTAAGATGGATGGATCAAGGAAATTATGTGTACTTCCCGAGTCGATAAGGATAACCACCCGCTGATTTTTCACCAATCCCTCCAAGCGCATCGTTCTCGGGCTCAATGATCCGGAAATGGCATTCAAAGAGATTTCGGGTTCAATCATTATTGGAATGGTTGCTGGAGCTATCGCTGGTGGGGACTGTTCCATTGAATCCTTGGAGTCATAATAAATCTCATCAATTATCTCCTCTGTAGGTATTTCCAACCCATGGATGAGAAATAACTTGGGGGTCTTGCATTTGTGGGCTGGGTTCCACTTGTCATCACAATTATAACATAACCCTTTGTCTCTTCTCTCCTTCATCTGTAGTGGAGATAGTCGCTGGATTGGCAAGGTATTGGAGGCGAAAGTCCCCTGCTGACCTGAAGTATTAGAGGACTGTGCCCAACCAAAGTGCCTGGTAGAAGGAACACCGCTCCCTAAAGGCTTGAAGGATCGCCTAGAGCTGAGGAGATATTCTTCCTGCAATTTAGCCAACCCAAAGGCAGCTACAGAAGTCTGTGGGCTCAACATTCGCAGGGGAAGACGGATTTCATCTTTGAGACCACCCAAGAAACAACTCAAACGGTTCCTATCAGAAATACCCCTCAAACGATTCGATAGCGCTTCAAACTGTGCCGTATACTCTGCTACCGTTGAAGACTGCCGGAGCTTCTTAAGAGCCTCCATTGGATCGTCATACGTGGGGCCAAACCGAATGAGTAAAGCCTGGAGGAATGAATCCCAAGTGGGAAATAAACCCGCCTCATCTGCGTCTTGGAACCAAACCAACGCCTCTCCTTCCATATGAAAGGATGCCATTCAAATTCGTTGGTATAATGGAGTCTAGTAGTGATCAAAGAAATGATTTACCTTGTAGGTCCAAGCAGATGGATTATCGCCATAAAAACTTGGAAAATCAAGACGCATAGTGCGTGTATGGATGTGTCTGTCATCATGATAAAAATCATGGTCTCGCTCCTCTGCAATATGGATGTGTCGTTCGTCCCTATCACGGCGTCGGTCGAAGTCCTGATATCTCCTTTCTTCACGTGGAGGTTCAAGCGGCAGATGATAGTCACGGTTGTCAGCTGGTGGTGGTGGTGGTGGTGGTTCTGGGGGCAGCCTGTTCTGATTAGCTACTAAAGTCTGTAATATCTGGGTGATTTCAGTAAGGCGTCCCTACATTTCAGTATTAACCAAGTGTTGTTGTTGAATAGCATCATGGCACTCCTTCAAAGATTCAGAAATTTGGGCAAGTCTGGTTCCGTCAGCCATGAGTAAAGCAGAGAAAAAAAAAAAAGGCAGCAGAGTAGAAGAATCGACTGGCGCTCTGATACCAAATGTAAGGGGCTTAGATGGGTTGCTGGGTATTTTTATATATATATTCTGCTATGGAAGGTTGGAGAAGATGATAATGGTGGAAATGTATGGAATTGATATTAAGTAAGAAGCTCTTCGAGAGGCTCAATCTCCTGGATACCACAATTTCTGCAGATAAATTCTCTTCCCTTCTCCTACCCATAGGAGCCCAATATGTAGGCTCAATTCTGTTGAGAAGATTCTAACAGAATTGCACCTTTCACGCTCTTACAAATATCTCGCCCAAAACCAGTACAAGCAAAGCAAACAAAGTAGCTAAACACAAAGAAAGATTTACAAAATGCAGAAAATAAATGACAGCTCATTATTCTGGATCCTTCTACTAAGCCATCCAAGCAAGACACGTGCTACCCATATTGATTGACTAAACAGCCCTTCTACAGCCCATAGGTGAGCCCGTAACATAATCTTACCACAATTGCATTAATTTTAAATAACTAACAATATAATGTCCTCAAAAGCCTAATTAATTTTTGTCATACAAAAATTTACATGTATTTATTTATAATTGTTTGCAGTGGAGATACCGATGGCAGACTTCCAGTAACTTCAACTAGGTATACTTTGAGAAAGCTTGGATTAAAAATTACCCAAGATTGGACTCCTTGGTACAACCACCAACAGGTAGTACGACGTAGTCTTTGTTTGTCTGTTCAAGCTTAACATAGTAATTAGTATTGAAAATCTACGTACCCTTCTATTAATTAATTAATTAATCATCAGTTAAAATGATTAATATTGATAGGTTGCCGGGTGCAGTGGCGGAGGCAAGGGGGGTCAATGGGGGGCATATGCATATGCCTCCCATTGACCCCTAAAAATTCTCCTTACCCTAAGTACAAATGCCCCCAAATGTTCTTATATATGCCCTTCAACAACTGGTATGCCGTATGTAGAAAAACCATTGTAAGCAGGGGCGGAGCCAGCATGGGTCGAGATCTCGCCTGCTAAAATTTGTTCTTAACCCAGGTAAAGTGGCCCTAGTTTCCTTAATTGCCCACCCTTAGAGTTGCTTCTCTCCTCTTGCCTCTTGCCTTCTTCACTCTCTCTTGTTACTGAAGACATAGGAATGGTAAAGCTTAGAAGAAGAGATGGGAGAAGACGAAGAGACTAAGAAAAAAAAAACAGAGATGGGAGAAGATGAAGAGACGTGTAGAGTTATGACTTGTTTTCACAAGTCTTACCGTGCGTGGACCCAGCCTTTATGCTTTATTTATTCCCACTTGCCCATTTGTCTCTCCTTTACTAAGGTCTTCTAGAAGCTTTGAAATAAATGGCCCCCTTGTTGGTTGAAGCTACTCCATCCGGTCATTAAGAAAAGGAGAGCGCAGCACCTGACTTGGCTTCTTGAAGAAGCTTGGCATTTTATATATATAGCCATTCGGCTATTTTGTTGAAGAAGGAAGAGAAGCTCCGTGTGAAGAAGAAGAGAGACTTGTGTTGCAGAAATATATACACCCATTTTTCATCAGTTTGATCTCACGTCTGGAGAGCTAAAAGCTTAGAGAATTTTAGAGAATATTTTCTCTTTTGTATTTAATTCTCTTTTGTGTATTTGTGAGATTGGGGTGTATTGGGGCTTTTGGGTTTGAGTGGTTTTATGTGTACTACTCTTTGTACTTCACCTTTTATTAGTGAATTTCTCCTGAATTATCTCCGCCGGTAGATGTAGGCTTGTTGGGCCGAACCACCTAAATCTTGGTGTCATGTGTGACTGTGTTGTTTTCTATTCTGCACTTTTCTATTTCTTTAGTGATCTTGGATTTGCATTTGTCACAACAGTTCGAATGAGAGGGTGATAGATTGAGAAGAAGACAATGACACGTGGTTGGAGGAGAAGAGTTAAGTGCTGAATATGTTTAGATAAGGAGATTGCCACGTAGGGAAAATATGAAGAGGCAACCGGGTGAAATGTTTTATAAGCTGAAAATTTCTAGATCTATTTATATGAACCTTGGGCCACCAATTGTAAAGACAATAGTGTAGTGTATAAAGAGGCTCATGACTCCGTGAGAAATAATTCATATATTGGAAAAACAATAGGAAATAATTCATAATTCTAATTTTCTCTTCTTTCTTGGAGTGTGTCTCCACGAACAAGTTCAAGTTTTATTTTTACTTTACATTACGTGCATTCAACCATTTTACTTTACTAATCCATCCAAAACATTACATCCATTCCATCAATTATATTATTTTCTTATCATTTTCATTACATTAATCCATCAGAAATTTAGTCAAAAACTTCATTTCTATGCTACTTTGGTTTTTGAAATTTGTGTGTAAAGTGTTTGATGAAACTTTTCTAAATAAGTAAATTATTCCAGTTTGGCCAAAAGTTCACTAAAAATTAATATTGTAAATTGCCAAATTTTTGCACAAACCCATGCCAGTATCCCGCTCCTCTCTTTGTGAAAAACCAAATTAGAGGAAAAGGGGCATGTTGGCATCGAGCGAATTTAGCATTTGAAGTTTGACAGGGTAAAAATAAGAAAATTAAAAATTTGAGCGTGTAAAAATTTAATTTTTGAAGGGTTATAGGGGTATTTAAAAAAAAAAAAAAAAAAGGGAAACATGGCCCCAAGGCACCATGGCATGTTGTTCCGCCATTGGTTGGCGAGTTTGCCCCCTATCAACAAAAATTCTGGATGGTTAAGCAATTCCTGGACAACAACAAACTCCCACATGCACCATTTTAATATTCATCGTGTACTTCTTCTTTTAAGTGAATTCAATAAGCGACCATTTAATTAGTGGTCGATAAATTTGTAGTCAAGGTATATATATATACTTTTGACAAACATTCTTTCCAAAGAATCAATTTTATGATATTGAAGGATATCGTACATCACATTGAGTAAATTAAGGTCATTGGATTTGGTTCAACACTCTGTTTTCTTAAGAGTTAGTTAATATTTATGATGATATGGAGATTAATCGGATAAGCGACCCAATGAAGAACTATATATATACACGTGGAAAAATGGACCTTATTCCTTCTTTAATGGATTTCGGCAAGCATTTTTGGAAATTAAGTAACTTGCGTTCTGCACTGTTGATGGCCTAAATGAAAGGGCGCCGCAGGTTGATCTCTCTAATTGAGGCTAAAATATTCATTTTTTCCAAGTTGAATGGGTGCGATTGGTTGCACTCTTGCTCATGGTTTCTCACAATAGAATAGGATTGACTCTGATCGATGAGACATTTTGGTGGCAAATATTCGACCAGCCTAACTCTGTACAAACCCTGGCAATATGAATTCCATATCAATAATCTTTAATGTGAGGGTGAACGAAGAATCGAGTCTTGNGGGGGGGGGGGGGGTGTGGGGGGGGGGTGGTTGGGGTTCAGTTCACACGGCCACAACCAAGGGTATACCTTCACCCCTGCTATAATGGGTTGCCCTGCGAAACACTCCTAGGTTGAAAAAGGTCATGCAAACCACACCTTGATTGTGTTAGAAATAAAAAGAATAGATGCACAAGTAATATATATATTCTCTTAATAACCCTTTCTTTAAGGTTAGATATGATTAAAACTGATACATGAGTTTTGAACAAAAATCTAACAACCAAAATGTCATTTCCTATTATTGTAATCCAGGTTCTTGATGAGATAAGAAGATTATTGGAAGAATACAAGGACGAAGAAATCAGCATTATTGTAATTGGGCACAGCTTGGGTGCAGCAATTGTAACACTAAATGCGGTTGACATAGTCGCCAATGGATTCAACAAGCCGAAAGACAAGCAGAGAAGAGCATGCCCCGTAACAACAATAGTGTTTGCCAGCTTCCGTGTAGGAGACTCGGGCTTCAAGAGGGTGTTCGCTAGATACAAAGATCTCCGAGCTCTACGCATTCGCAACAGTCCAAATTTCATTCCCAACTATCCCCTGATAGGCTACTCGGACGTGGGAGAAGGATAGATACTCGCGAATCCCACTACTTGAAGAGCCCTGGAAATCTAACAACCTGGCATAACTTGGAGTGCTACTTGCATGGAGTTGTAGGGGCGGCAGGGAGAAAATGAGGGTTCAAGCTGAGGGTTCATCGGGATGTTGCACTTGCGAACAAGACGGCGGATGCTTTGAAGGATGAGTATCTTGTTTCGGAGTCGTGGCGGTGTGTGTAGAACAAGGGGATGGTGCAACAGGCGGATGGGTCTTGGAAGTTGACGGATCATGAAGAGGATGGTGCGTCTGATATTCCTTGATGATGAGTGTTTAAATGGGGGCTAGAAGTTGTTTCGATTTGGTTTTGTTGGTGAGTAGAAGTTTGGGTGTGTTGTTTGATGTTGAAGGGGCCGGAGCCAAAGGAATAAAAAGGAACAGACATTTGCGCGTGTTGTATGGCTCAAGGTGCATGCGTCAGGTATTAGCTAGCTTAATTGGAAATGTAATAAGCTACTATAAACAATAAAGAAGTAGGTAAGATGGGAGAATGTTGTAGGTATTAAAAAAATATCTAGAATTTGGGCGATTTGTGTGTAATAATAAATGAGAATCATTCTTTGTTTTTATATCGTATCAATAAATTATTGTTTATCTCAAAAGTTTGAGTCAATAAGAAATAGTTAATTTAATTTATAATTTAACACTCTCATTCACATGTTAAGACTCAAATTCCTTAATTAGTGAGGTCTAACGCGCAAAATATTTAATTGAAATAAGAAGATAAATTATATTGATAGAAGGACCGGAGCCAGACTTTGATATGGGTAGGGGCCAATGGCCAAAAATTTTAGTGGCTATGGGCCAAAAAAAGCTTAAACCAAAAATTGATTTCACATCTCTCGAAAGATCAAATTTGGTATCCATTACTTTTCATTTCTCCTAAAAAAAGTTAACCTTATTTCTTTACATTAATAAACAACTTTTTCTTTCACTTTTCTCGCACAAAATTAAAGTCACCTTTTTATTTTATAACCCACCAGTCAATTCCTTATTTTTTACCCATATTGTTCACAAGAAGTCAATAGTCATGAGTGAGGAATAGCCATGGATGGTGCAATTAGGCTACGTTGTGGGCTCCAAGACAGATAAGGGAAGCTTGTCCTACCCAATAAGATGGCTACTGCATGTGCCATCATCTATATGCCTACAAGTACTCCCATGAAAATTACTATTTGTCAGAGCCACATAATTAGCAAGGTTTTGCATTAGTGACCTGTCACCACGTCTAATTTTGCTTATTAGCATAATTATATTTAAGAATACGATTAAAGTCATATATATGGTTGACAAAGACATATGGGATGGATTGAACATGTATATATATATATATATTACCTACGGATGAGTACTCTACTATGTATATATATATCCAGTCCCTATCCTAAATGATTGGTCAGCTCGTCTAGTTTTGCTTGTTAGAAAATTCATGTATATAAAATCTGACACTAATCAACAAAGGCATATGATTAGGTGACTTTAACAAGCAAAATTATATTACTACGTACGTAGTAATGAGGATCAATTTTGTGAGATGTCTGTCCACTTTCCATTTGGTTAGAATATACGGAAATATATAATATTTTTTGTATATTTTTTTTATTTATAAGTCAATTGTAGTCAAAAATTAAAATTATAATCAAATCAAGGAGATTTAATGATTATATTTACTAGCACATAACCCGCACTATGCGCATGATTCTTTTTTATAATTTAATTTTAAAATTTAAACGCATCTACATCTTACTTTTCATGTGAAAAAATCTTTCATGTCTCTTTTAACGAAAAATCATACTAAAGAGTAAAGGTTATAAGCCAATACATTATTGAACATGTACTTTTTTTTTTGAAGTGTATTGAATATGACTTAATGACACAATCATACATAGATGGATTAAAATATAAGACCATTGAATTTAGTTTAATTTATATAAACTAAAACACGGTAACATCTTTGTTCCCGTCAGAATAGTTTAAAATGAAAAGAAGTATAAAAAAAAAAAAAAAAGCAAGAATAAAATTTGAATTCTAATTATCAAAGCATTAATATGCTATTGTATTGTCACTTCATCATTCAATTTGGTAAGTAATATGATCCATCATCATTGAATGTTGGAGGCTGATATGAAGTAATAACCACACCATCAACCGCCATTATTGAAGAACAATTGGGCAACAATTAAATGAGCCAACATTTGCGAGTACTTGTCATGGTAGAAGGCACATATCTAGTGGCCATTTTTCTATGCAGTAGACTATTCAACATTTGAATTTGTCAAATGGGCATGACCAATCGTGTAAAGAGCACATGGCCCCATCGACCCGAGAAATATTAAGCCTCATTCTCCTCACCATTTATCAACTATTTTCCTGCATATTCTTTTTAAATATACCATTGAATATGTAGGATTCACATGTAAACCTATAAATCTAATAGTGAATTTAAATCCATTTGAAAAAAGATAGTCAAGAGAATGAAACCTAACATTTCTCCCGTGAACCCTAGTGGTAGACCCAAGATACACGATCTTTTCTTTTCCACCTTTAATTATGATTTAATTAAAATTTATTGAATTGTATATGAATGCTTGTATGTCCTCTTTTGCAAGCTTGGAGGATTGACCATATTTAACTGATGGTAAAATTGAGTAATATAGGAGTTTTCGTTTGGTATATAGCAGCATGTCAGCGAGAAATGCTAGACCTCATTCTGTCACACCTATCTCCTAACTATCTTTTTTTAAGTAGATTCAAATTTATCATTAGATTTGTAAGTCTACATATATATGGGTCCTACATATTTAATGGTAAATTTAAAAAAGATATATATGGAGATGGTTAGGAGAATGAAGCCTAACATTTCATGTATATCAGCCTAACCTATGTAATCGACCTCAAATTCTTGTATTTTGACATTTTACCTCGTGTGTTTAGCCCATCTTTTGCGTAATTTCTTATAGTTCAATAATAATAATAATAATAATAATAATATTAAAAATCAAGATAAACTCTCTCTCTCTCTCTTTATCAATTCTTAGACAGGTTATTATCAAAACATTAATTTCCATTTATACGGAGAATGAGACAGTGAGACAGAGAGGTCCTTAAGTCGTTGGCTATAAATAATATAGTTGCTAACCACACAGTTCCTTGGCTAGGAATTAATTAAGTGAGCATATTAGCTGAATTTAAATTTGATAATTAATGGTTTTAGTTTTAAAAGTGTAGCACTTCTTTGTCTTTGCGATTCTTATTATTGGCATTCCAGGTAAGTACATATATTAATTAATCCATAAAATTTCATGAACCTAATCTTTTTTTTTTTCTTCTTTTTAATCTTTCTTAATTTGGTGCATGCCAAGTTATTAACATGCCTACCTTAATTGTTAAATCATTAGTTGTCCAAAAAGTTTAAGTCGATAAAAAGAAGTAAATTTAACAATTTAATGAATACTTTTAACACTCCGTCTCGCATGTGAGTTCAAGCTCCTTTTTAATAAGTGATACTGAAAACCTTAGGTATATAATTTTCAAAATTATTATGTATATATTTATTTATTTTGGTTTGGGAGGGTTTTATGCAGGTATGCATATGTGTCGCAGCATGAGCTGTAGGGTGCTAGTAGTGCTTTTGTGGTGCACTTGGCGCTTATCATGCAACATCGTAGCTTGGAGCAATCTGATCATGACCATTCAATTTTTGGATGGTTAGGATCATTTGCACTACAAAAAAAACGTCATTTACTAATGTGTATACTGTTCACTAATTTCTGCCACGTCACCATTTCCTAACGTGTCTAAAACTCACATGTTTTTGTTTTTTTTTGTTTTTTGAAGAAAACATCGATACTTTTATTAGTCAAAAACAGTACAAAGAGAAATGAAAAAACAGTTCCCTCCATGAATACATGCTTCCAAAACTGACTAACAATACTCATCCTCTTTAAAGCATGCTATAATCTCTCCCTAATGGGCCTCAACAGATAGCAAGTAGCGCCACCACAAGGTCTACACCCCCTACTGCCCTCCATTAGGTTTTTCGAGATCATAGTTGCCTAAAGAGAACCAAAACATGATAACAAATATTATTCACGCGACGAATCGGATAGATCCGATTGCAGCAGGCCCTGTATCCAGTCTGGTGGATTGTACAGCCAAACCATGTTCACCTCCTCCCTTAAAGCCCAAGTAGCTAGCTGGTGTGCCATTTTATTCCCCTCCCGGTACACAAAATCCATTTTCCTCCCCGGGACTCCTCTAAGAGAGACTCGTATATCCTCCATCAAATGACCTCGGGAGCTTTCATCCAAGTCGCCTGATTTTATTGCCTCAACATCTACTTTCGCATCACCCTCAAAATGAGCATTTAGGAGTCCCATCTCTCAGCAAAGGTGGACATCCATGAGAGCTACCATGTTCTCCCCTGTTATGGGATTCAGAAAGCCCCGTACAGTCCGACTCTGTGAAGCCCGCATCTGTCCCTGATGGTCTCGTATTACTAAGCCCAAACCCATTCTTCCCTGTTTAATATCTACTCCAGCATCCTAGTTAATATTCATACTGTTCTGAGGGGGTGCTTTCCATCCAAACGTTGTGGCTACTCCCATGGAAAGAGCATGGTCCCTCTGTTTTGCCATGATTGTATGGACCAACTCACCTATCTAGTTTGCTTGTTGAATTATGAGGTTTGGATGTATAAAATGACCGCCATGTATAACTTCATTACGTCGAAGCCAATTATCCCAACAAAAAGATTGAAATCAGCCTGGTCACACCTGTCGAACATGCCTTCAACCACCTGTATGAACTCAGGTCCATCATAGTGACTTTTTTGGAAGATTCTACCACCTGCAGCCCACACGTCACAAGCAGAGGAGAACTGCCATAGAGCATGGAAAGTTGTCTCGGTTTCCTTCATGCAAATCGAGCAGCTTGGGTCAGTTATAATCTTTCTAAAACACAGACTATCCCTTGTAGGAAGGCACTCATGACATGCTCGCCAAAGGAAATGTTTTTCCACTTGTGGAATTTGAAGTTGCCAAATCTTATCCCAAATCGTACTCTTCCAAAGGCGCAAAGAACTTTCCGCTTTGTCCGTAATTTCCTTCTCTTTTTGGATGTGATAAGCACTTCTTACAGAAAAGATACCCTTTGCTGTCCCTTTCCATATTAATACATCTGCTTGGTTCGTGGCACTTACCGATATAGACTGAATAGCTCTCCTTTCCTCATACGAGAAAATTTGTTCCAACAATGTGTGGTTCCACCAATTTGTATTAGCATCAATTAGTGTACTGACACTAGAATATTCATCCAATACCCTTGGTGGTGATTGCACATGGAATGTAGTGGGGGAATGTAACCATCGGTCTTTCCATATGCGTACTATTTGTCCGTTTCCAACTCACCACACCAAACCCTTCTTAACAAGATCAATGGAGCCTTGGATGCTTCTCCATGCGAAAGAAGGGTTTTTTCCCAATAGGAGCTTCAAGAACCGTACATTCCGGGTAATATTTGGCTTTTACAATCCTAGCAATCAGGCTTTCTAGATTTTTCCATAAACGCCATACCTGTTTAACCAAAAGTGCCTTGTTAAAACAAGCCAAATCCCGAAAACTCATACCTTCTTGAGTTTTCGACCAACTCATCTTGCTCCAACTCATCCAATGGATTCGGTTGTTATTCTCCTTGTGACCCCCAAAAAAATTTGCCATTAATGAATTTATTTCCTTACAAAGCACCTTTGGAAGTATAAAAAGGCTTATACAATACGTAGGGATTGCCTGCACAACTACCTTTAGTAAAACCTATTTTCCTGCTTGAGAACGGAACTTAATCTTCCAATCTTGAAGATGTTTCCACACTTTCTCCCTTATACTTCGGAAAGCACTCATTCGTGATCTATCCTCAAGAGCAGGTAGCCCCAAATAAGTATTATATCTCTGATTTATTAGGATCCACGCTATCGCCTGGATTTGTTCCTTCTCAGACACGGGTGTATTCCTACTAAAGAAAATTGCTATCTTGTTTGCATTCATCTTCTGCCCCAACGCCATTTCATAATTATGAAGTATATTTGACAGTTGGTTACATTGCATTAGATTAGCCCTGCAGAACAAAAGGCTATCGTTTGCAAAGAAAAGATGACTTACCATCGGTCCTCTTCTCGAAGTAGGCACTCCTATCAATAAACCATCATTACTAGCTTTTTGAATCATTGAGCTTAGCGCTTCTGCACATAAAAGGAAGAGGTAAGGTGATATAGGGTCCCCTTGACGGATACCCGTGAAGGGGTTATCAAGCCACAAGGGTTCCCATTAATAATAGTCGAATATGTTACCGTTTTGATACACATCAAGATTAATGAGATCCATCGTTCACAAAAACCCATATGCCTCATCACTGCATCTAAAAAACCCCATTCCACCCTATCTTACGCCTTGCTCATGTCAAGCTTCACTACCATGAAGCCTTTTTTACCTTTCATACCGGTATACATTGTATGCAAGGCTAATGGTGGATTTGGGCTATTAAAAAATTGAATAGCGAGGATTTAGTTAAAATAATTGAAGGGTTCAAATCTGTCAAAATAAATATCAATTTTCTCTCTCATCCATTATTTAATTTATTTATTGGCATTTATTATGATAAATCTAAACCATTCAATTACTTCAATTATTTATTATGATAAATCTTCACCATTCAATTTATAACAGCATACATGTTGTTATTTCAATAACAGCATGTAAACTAGATCCAATAATGGTAATTTAAAAAAAAATTAAATTCAAATCATTTGCTAACGTGTCATTAATGGCAAGTTACCAATTGATAACGTGTCATTAAAGACGCGTTAGTAATGGTAATTTTAAAAAAATTAAAAAACAAATTAAAATGCATTGGTCGCCTCCCCCCTAAAATTCAAGCGGGAGAAAATAAAACCAAAAAATGATCCCCGCCTCCCCTCTTTCTCATCTCTCTGTCTCTTCCCCCAAACCCTAAAATTCACCCACTCTCATCTCCCTTCCTCGCTCACTCTCTCTCACTACGGCGATGGCGAAGAACCAGAAACCAGAAAAATCCCAAATCCCTCATCTCCGCCGACTAGCCACCCACGGCAACTAGAAGCACCGCAGACGAGCTCGCCCCTCTCCCTCTTTTCGTTTATGATTCGAATCATTTATTTTCTTTCTTATTTATTTATTTTTTTTTCTTTTGAACGCAGGTTTCGCATCCAATGCGACCGTGAGGTGAGAGATCAGTGGTCCTCCCTCCCTCTCCTCTCTTCAACACACTCCTGCTTCCTACCGACAACCCAAGGCACCACCACTGACGAGTCTGGCCACCAAAAGAAGTAAGTTTTTTTTTCCTTATTTCTTTTCTTTTTTATTTTGATTCCATCTGGTAGAATATTTTTTATTTTGGACTTTCTGTTTGGCTATTGTTTCCTCCGTTGGGATTTTGGATTTGTGGTTGTTTTACATATTTGTTTGTGCAGTTGATGTGTTTGATGATTTGCTTGTATCTTTTACTTTTGGGTTTCTAGTGGAGTTTGAAACGAAATTTGGGTTTCTTTTTCCTTTCCTTTTCCTTATGCTAAATAGATGAAATTCTCATTATGGTAACC
This sequence comes from Carpinus fangiana, assembly GCA_006937295.1. NCBI lineage: Eukaryota > Viridiplantae > Streptophyta > Magnoliopsida > Fagales > Betulaceae > Carpinus > Carpinus fangiana. The sequence goes on along the minus strand of CM017321.1, from coordinate 13,678,164 downwards.
ACTAGGTAGTTTTCAGCAGTTGATAGGGCATAGATTATAGGTGGAGGATATGCTACTTGGTCCAATGGCTTATTTGTTAGTTCTTGGGAAAATTTGAGCTGCTTTAATTGTGGAAAATTGTTAGGAATTAATATGTTAGAGATCTGTTACTTGATTGGAGAAATAGTATCTCTCTCCAAAAAAGCATATTTTTTTACCGCCACACAAAGAAAATTATTAATCATGTATTTAGTATATAGCTAGAAAAAGTATCGACTAATTTTTTAAGGACATGGATCTAGGGCTACTGTTAATTAATAAGTTTGAAGCTTTTGGAGAATAGGAGTACCTGAAGTCGATCAAGTTTGAGTGATCATTTTAATTTTGTTCGTCAATCTATAACAAGAGTAAAACTTTTGGGACAATTTGGATTGATTGTCAGAGTATACCGTAGAATTGTTTCTTTCCCCAGTGGTATTGCCGGTTGGTTAAAATGTGATGAGTGAGGTATGGGGGTATTTTGGGGTACTCCATGAGCTCTATATATCATTGCATCAATAGTACTCTCCATTTTAGGGCTTTCTTAAATGTGAGGCTTCTTAGTTTCAATTATATGGGAGATAATGGTTAGTGAATTGATGGAGATACTTATTGGAAGAAGCCTCTATCATCTTATATATTCATCATTTGGTTAAACTACCTATTTAGGCTTCATTTGATGGGGATTATTTGATGATGCTTAAGTTTTTAAAAACCACATGTTACTTGTAGTCTCTTTGGTGGTTCTTATTTACGAATGCTTTTATATTATCTTAACGGTTTGGAATATTTGGTATCATTTTGAAAGATAAAAGTTGGTTTACCAGCTGTAGAGGCTTTGGAAGATCAGTTTTGAGAAGAGTTTGGATGATTAGTAAGCCCCTTCGCAAATCATTAGAAAAGGAGC
>CM017321.1:13513351-13675587 GCA_006937295.1 Carpinus fangiana | reverse complement strand
AATGGCACGTTAGCAACCATTACTAACGTGTCAATGGTCTTGACACGTTAGTAGTGGTCCCAAAATTGGACTGCATTAGGCTATTAATAATATTAAAAATAGTAGTTATTAATATATGTAAACCAACGGTCACAATGTTTCAAAATCAACCGTTAATCCAATAGTCACTAACTACTTTTTTTTTTTTTTTTTTTGACATGGCCGCACAAGAGGGTGGAGAAGGGATTCGAACTAGTGACATCCGCTTCATTAAGTGTGGTCCCAGTCAATTGAGCTACCTTTTGGGGACATTAACTGCAATTCTAATTAATTGTAATAATTTGTCAACATTATTAAATGGCTAATTCACTCATTTAACATATACTTAATTCTGACCGTTAGATTTAATTTACAATCAACAACTATTTAATTATAACCGTCAAATACAGTAGTCAGTAGATGTGGAGTTAGCAGGACCAACAAAATTTAATTTTATTGATAATAAATTTGCCTAGTAGTCCATATTTAAATTACAGTTGTACCAAAAGACTGAATCAAATATTTCATTTAATTCTCTTTTTCACCTTTTCTTTGCGGATGACAGCTTAATCTTTTGTAAGGTGAATTCAATTGAATGGAGAAGATTGACCAAGTTGTTAGACAAATATGAAGCAACGTCAGGACAAAAATTAAACAAGGACAAGACCTCCATTCTTTTCAGTCGAAACACTAGTCAGGAAAAGCAGGAGGAAATTTCACAATTCTCGGGGTTACAAGCCACCCAAAGCTATGACAAATATCTTGGGCTACCAACTTTGGTCGGAAAATCAAGGATACAAGCCTTCGGAGGCATAAAATATAGAGTTTGGAATTGTCTTAACAATTGGAAGACAAAATTTTTGACGCAGGCAGGAAAGGAAATTCTAATTAAAGCAGTTGTGCAGGCCATTCCCACCTACTGTATGAGCGTTTTTTTGCTTCCAAAAATTTTGTGCAAGGAGATAGAAGGAATGATGCAACGTTTCTGGTGGAGACACAAGGACAATACCTCTAGAATTCATTAGATGAGTTGGGAACGAATGGGGATATCCAAAGTCAAAGGTGGGTTGGGCTTTCGTGATTTGAAAGTCTTTAATAAAGCCCTGTTATCGAAGCAATTGTGGAGACTTTTACAATCTCCAGATTCTTTGGTGGCAAAAATTCTCAAGGCCAAATATTTCCCATCTAGCTCTATTTTGGACGCCACTTTGGGAAACCGCCATCATATGTTTGGCGGAGTTTCATGGCAGCCCAATCGACCCTCAAAAATGGGCTAATTTGGAGAATTGGATGCGGGCAGAATATCAATGAATGGAGTGATAAATGGGTTCCAAAACAGTCCACTTACATGGTCCAATCGCCAAGAGTAATACTTGACAGCAGTGCATGCATATGCATGTGTCTCAGAGCTTATTGATCAGGACACAAGGAGATGGAAGGATGATCTTATCTCTGATATTTTTCTAGAAGATGAAGCAAAGATGATAAGGAGTATACCTCTTAGCCCCTTTCTGGTGGAAGATCGTTTAATTTGGATGAGGAATGGTGTTTTCTCTGTTCGAAGTGCATATTTTTTGGAGATGGAAAATCTTATAAGCCAGCGTGGGAGTTTGTCAAGCACAGAAAAAGGGATGGAGTGGAAGGAATGCTGGAATTTAAATGTCCCTAATGTGACAAAGCACTTCTTATGGAAAGCACTCCAAAACCTTCTCCCGACTAGGGAAAATCTAGCCAAAAAAGGAGTACTCAGAGACACTTCATGCCCCATCTGTGGGCTTGAGGAGGAAACGGTCCTACATATCATTTGGAGCTGCCCCTCTTCGAAGGATGTGTGGGGAGGGGGTCCGATAAAGCTTCAAAAAAGTGGAGGAGAGGGGAACTACTTTAAAGGTGTTTTCGGAGCAATTTTGGAAAAATGCACTGACGAGGAAATTGAACTTTTTGCCGTCTTGGCAAGGAAGATATGGTTGCGGCGGAACTCAGTAATTCATGGGGAATGCTTCACCCACCCAAGCCAGCTCTTAAGGGATGCCCAGAATTCTCTGGAAGATTTTCGAAATGCTACTAGAAAGACCCACAATGAAGAACCTAGCACCATGACAGTACCGGACGTTCATTGGGAGCCTCCACCAAGGAACGTGATAAAACTAAATTGGGACGCAGGTCTGAACGTGAAAGAAGGTCGAGTGGGTCTGGGCTTTTTAGCTCGAGATTCACAGGGGAATTGCCTGGCAGCACGAAGCATGTCCCTAGAGGTCCAAACAGAAGCGTCAATGGCAGAAGCAATGGCAGCAGCTAACGCTGTCTTGTTTTGCAAGGAGTTGGGGTACAAACATGTCTTTTTTTAGGGAGATGCTATGCAAGTTATCAAAGCCATTGAAGTGGAAGACCCGTGCATGAGGAACTATGGTCACATAATTGATTGCATCCATAGAGAGACTAGTAGTTTGGAACAGGTTAGATTTATTCATGTAAAAAGGGAGGCCAACACTGCAGCTCATACACTTGCAAAATTGGCCACCACCCATGTCACTTTGTCCACTTGGAGGGGAGATATCCCACCAAGTGTAGGTGATATTGTAAGAAGGGAGCAATCTCTCCTTCTTGTGTGATCTTTTCTTTGGATCTTTTGAAATAATGAATATTTACAATATTCCTTAAAAAAAAAAAATATTTCATTTAATTAACGACTTCTTGTGAAATTTGATAAGTCAACGAGTTCAGTTTTGCTCGTGCACACATGGACATGGGCCTTCGTTATATGATTAATCATTTGCATGTGTGTGTTTATGTCAAATAATATCTGTAATTAATATATATATATTCATATATAGTAGTAGGTAATTGGNTCATGTAAAAAGGGAGGCCAACACTGCAGCTCATACACTTGCAAAATTGGCCACCACCCATGTCACTTTGTCCACTTGGAGGGGAGATATCCCACCAAGTGTAGGTGATATTGTAAGAAGGGAGCAATCTCTCCTTCTTGAGTGATCTTTTCTTTGGATCTTTTGAAATAATGAATATTTACAATATTCCTTAAAAAAAAAAAATATTTCATTTAATTAACGACTTCTTGTGAAATTTGATAAGTCAACGAGTTCAGTTTTGCTCGTGCTCACATGGACATGGGCCTTCGTTATATGATTAATCATTTGCATGTGTGTGTTTATGTCAAATAATATCTGTAATTAATATATATATATATTCATATATAGTAGTAGGTAATTGGTATACATGGGGCGTTGGATTTATTACAGTTGGATTTGTGGTAGACGACGACATTACTTTCATGCATGCATAACTTTTTTTTTCTTCTTCTGATTATTTAAGTTTATATATATATCAATGTGTACGGCGTTTTTTTTTTTGTAACAAGACATAACATTCAACCAACAAGGGGGCCAAGGGCCTTACAACAATTCAAAATGAGAGAGGGGGGTGGATCTTTACCACTACATATGGGAGAGGAAGGAGGGGGGGGGAAAGTAGGTGGGAATGCAGCCCGAGAATACTCGTGCCGCGGCCCAATACGCTACATGGTGGGAGCAGAAATTTGCACTTCTGTGAATTTTTTTTGCTTCCCAAAGAGAGGAAGATGAGATCATAGATAAAGCATTGGCAATAACAGATTCTATGTGCCAATCAACAGTAATGGAAGGAGTTGAAAGAGCATTTATTACAATCTGAGAATCTCCTTCTAAAGAGAATTTATTCAATGTGTACGACGTTAGAGGAGAAGAAGACTTGTAAAGATCCTACATATATATATCAACATGCTACGGTAATTTGGTCATGACTTTACTACGACCAATTACCAAAGGTCTAAGATCGATGTCGTTAACTCTTTTCGGTGGCAGGATCTCACCTAACACCTCTAAATTAAAGGTGTTTTTCCTTTTATTTTTTATTTTTTTGAGAAAATATTATGAAGTGAAATAAATGTGAATTTTGAGTGTTTTATATTTTGAATTATTTGTTAATGTAAAATAAATAAATAAAAAGTGAGAAGAGGATATAAAGATCATTTGAATTAGAGATTCAAAGATGTAGCCCCTTAAACCTTGATTGTAGAAATATTTAAGAAAATATATAAGCTGAAATAGAAGAAGAGATCGACTGATCTTAGAGGCCCTTCCCCTTGGGGGTTAATTTTTACTATGTTGGATTATATTCTCTATATAAAGAAAATCTAGACTAATTAAATAAGGAAGGAGCTCTCAATCATAAAAGTGCAAGGAAAATAAATTATAAATAATATGGAAATTATTCTAACATTGATCATGTCTTAACCTGCAGATAGCCTGACTGATTATTGCATAGAGCTAGCTAGATTTGATCATTCAATATAAACTGATCGATTATTGCATCTAGCTAGATTAATTTCTTAATCTATTGCTGATCGAGGTTAAGAAATAGATAAATAGAAGTTAGTTTTCAAGAACATTTTCATAGAAACAATGGAGAGAAAAAAAGTTGGGTGATCATGAGTTTTGGTCCACCGTCACTTGTGACAACAACTGGCTCATGTGGATGCGGTGGCTCTATCAATTATTAGATGTAAGTAATATTTTGATTATACCCCCACCAACCTAATTCATAGAAAGAGAGTTGTTTTGATTGGGTGTTTAGCATGTTGTTTACTAACTCAATCAGATTCTAATACTCCTAATTAATTACGTTGTTACTGTTAAGCATAATACATCTTCATCCCCTATAGCAGATGTACCAGCTGCTGCTTCTGGTGATCCTGCTGCTCTTTGTCTCTACGCTCGATCGCAGTCCTCTGTGAGATCGAGCGCACCTCCATCAGCTAAACGTAACGGCTACTTTTCATCACGAGTGCGATCGATCTCACCCTGCAGTGTGATCGATCGCTGTCACAGAGTCAACCCGCCATAACACATCTACCTCGACTCTATTTCTGTTCTGCCATATATCTAGTTGTATTCAATCTCCTCACTTGTAATTATCTCTTCAATTGTAATTATCTATTAGTCTCCTATTGTAAATTAACTTAGCTATCTCATAGTAATCATGATTATCCTCTCATCAACCTTATCTTGTTAAGGTTTTAGTATTTGATTGTATATGTAACTCTCTCTCTATTTAAAGATCAATGAGAAGGCTGATAATTTATTCCGCCAAATTATATTCTTCAAGAATTCTTTTATGGTATCAGAGCAATATAGGCATACGCCCTAAATTTCTTTTCTTTCTTCTTCTTATTTTCCTTCCTTGTTATCAACAACCTGTCTTTTAATGGCATCCTCTGCTGCTTCAACCTTTTCTCCACCTACACTTTCCCAATTCAATGGAAAGCTTGAAGGTCCAAACTACCTTGGTTGGACCACCCAATTCCTTCCCATCCTGCGCACCCATGATCTGTTAGGCATAGTTGATGGATCTGAACCATGCCCACCCAAACTTATCAAGGATGACAAAGGTGTGGAAAGCCTTAATCCAGAATTCACTATTTGGAACAAAAAGGATCAGTGTATCCTCAGTTGGATCAATCTCACTCTCTCTGAGAAAGTTCTGTCTACAGTTTATGGACTTGATACCTCCAAGCAAGTCTGGAACACCTTAGCAACCAAGTTTGCTAATGATTCTAGGTCTCGAATTGCCAACCTCAAAAGACAATTGCTGAGTCTCCACCAAGGCTCCTTGACCTGTTCAGAGTACATTCAATCAGCCAAACTTTATTCTGATCAACTAGCAGCAGTAGGGAAGCCTATCCCTGATGATGATCTCATCTCCTACCTTCTCAATGGTCTCAACCCTTCTTTCAATACCTTTGTCACAACTGTTTCTCTCTTAACCAGGGAAAAACAACTCACCCTAGATGATTTTCAAGAGGAGCTTATCAACCATGAGATGCTACTTAACCAGCAACAAGTCCTCTCCGCAGACACATCAACTTTTGCCTTGTTCACACAAAAACAAGGACAGAAACCCTTCAAAGGCCGTGGATCATATTCTGCCAGGCCTCCAGGCAGAAACTTCAGCCCTAGGCCATCTGCACCTGCACCAACTAACAGATTCTCCAGCACTGCACCAAGGTTTAATACCTCTTCTGCTCCAAGATACAACAATTCTGCTCCAAGGTACAACAATTCTGCTGGCATACTACCTCAACCATCCTCAGGACAGATAGCTACTTTCAACTCTGCTCCTCCTCGGGTTCCATGCCAAATTTGTGGTAAGTTAAGCCACCAAGCCTTGGACTGCTACCATAGGATGGACTATTCCTTCCAAGGGAGACATCCACCTCCTCACTTAGCAGCTATGGTGGCTCAATCCAACAATGTCTATGAAGATCCACAATGGTTTGCAGATAGTGGAGCCAATGCACACATCACTCAAGACTTGGAGAATCTCAACATTCAGCAACCATTTCAGAACAGTGAAACTGTTACTGTGGGAAATGGAGCAGCCCTTGCTATAGCAAATTCTGGTTCTACAACCCTTTACTCTTCTAATGCTTCTTTTCAACTCAATAATGTCTTACATTGTCCACAATCTTCTGTTAATCTTGTGTCCATTCAAAAATTCTGTCATGATAATGATTGCTTCTTTATTTTGACATCCTCTAACTTCTATATTATTGATTTTCAGACCAAAACAATCCTCCTGGAAGGGAAGAGTGAGAATGGCATGTACCCTCTTCGGCTGAACAAGAAATCTCACAAGGGCAACAAGTCTTTTATAGCTTTCTTAGGAATTAGAACTTCTTCTTTAATATGGCATTTTAGATTAGGTCACCCTGCCAATGATATAGTCAATCGAGTTGTTAGAGATAACAACCTCCCTATTTTACATTCAAATGTTGTTTCAGATTCAGTTATTAATAAAAGTATCCTTTGTGAGGCTTGTCAATTGGGCAAAAGCAAGAAACAACCTTTTTCTCCCTCAAACCGTATCTCCTCCTCCCCTTTGCAACTCATTCACACTGATATCTGGACTTCTCCAGTTTTATCCATCACTGGTTACAAGTATTATATTGCTTTTGTAGATGATTTTTCAAGATTTACATGGATCTATCCCTTACATAACAAATCTGAAACCTATGATGTCTTTCTGAAATTCAAACTCCTTGTGGAAAATCAATTCTCCACAACAATCAAAGAACTTCAATCTGATGGAGGAGGTGAATATACCTCTCTTCCTTTCCAATCCTTTCTCAAAACCAATGGCATTGTTCATAGAAAAAGCTGTCCATACACTTCTCCTCAAAATGGTCTTGCAGAAAGAAAGCTAAGACACATTCTTGAAACTGGTTTAACCTTGTTAGCTCACTCCCACCTTTCAAATAAGTACTGGGTCGATTCTTTCCTCACTGCAGTATATGTCATAAATAGGTTACCTACTTCTGTCCTCCAAAACATGTCTCCATACTCTAAACTATACAAAAAGGCACCTGACTACCAGAAGCTTAGAGTGTTTGGATGCTTGTGTTACCCTCTACTTCGACCCTACAATGTTCATAAACTAAATTATAGGTCCAAACCCTGTATATTTTTAGGGTATAACTTTGCAGGTTACAAATGTCTAGATCCGGTCACCAACAAGGCTTACCTTTCAAGACATGTTGTGTTTGATGAGACTTCTTTTCCAGCCAAGGATCTTGCCACATCACACTTTCCATCCAGATTGCACTCCACAGGTGACTCTCCTTTTCTCTTACCTACAATGTCCTCTTTCATTGATGAAGCACCAAGCTGCATTATTTCTACCACACAGCAGTCATCTACTGCAGATGATGGTTCTACCACTCAGCAGTCATCTACTGCAGATGTTTCACCTAATCCAAATTGCTCTCAACCTACAGAAACACATTCACCTGATGCAAACTCCATCATATCCCCTGCACAATTGTCAAGCCACCCCATGATCACTAGGTCCAGAACTCAAACCTTAGATTTAACACCCACTGCAGAAACTTCCAATATAGTTACCTCTGAACCTATAACTGAACCTATAGCTGAACCAGCTGCTGATGTCCCATCTCACACCATGATCACAAGGTCCAGAACTGGAAATCAAAAGCCCAAAACCTTTCCTGACTTCAAAATGTTTCACTCTAGGTATCCCCTCCTCAACTTTCACACCATGTTACCTGAAACAGAACCTTCATGCTATAGTAAAGCTGCTTCTGACCCACGGTGGCAGGCAGCAATGTCTCTGGAATTTGAAGCCTTAATCTCCAACAAAACATGGATTCTATGTCCTAGACCCTCACACCAACATGTTATTCATAACAAGTGGGTGTACAAAATCAAGAGAAAATCAGATGGTGCAGTAGACAGATTGAAGGCCAGATTAGTTGCTAAAGGTTTTGAGCAAACCTCTGGAGTTGACTATACTGATACTTTCAGTCCAGTGATCAAACCTTCCACAATTCGGGTCATTTTAGCATTGGCAGTGTATTTTAATTGGATGATAAAACAGTTAGACATTTCTAATGCTTTTCTCCATGGTTCTTTATTTGAAGAAGTTTATATGGAACAACCTAAGGGTTTTGTTGACAAAAATCATCCTCATTCAGTGTGCAAACTGCAGAAGGCAATCTATGGACTCAAACAAGCCCCAAGAGCTTGGTTTAATAGACTTTCCAGCTATCTATTAGACATTGGGTTCACTGCATCTTTAGTTGATAATTCCCTTTTTATTCTTATATCTGGGAGTATTCAAATATTTATGCTAATCTATGTGGATGACATAATCATCACAGGAACACATCCTGATATGATTCACAATCTCATTCAACTCATGAAGAAAGAATTTCCTGTCAAGGACTTAGGATCCCTAAGTTTCTTTCTTGGTATTCAGGTCACTCGTGATTCTGCAGGTCTTCATCTTTGCCAATCAAAGTACATCACTGACATACTTAGCAGAACTCAAATGAGTGGAGCAAAGCCTGCAAAGTCACCCTGTCCCTCAGGCTCCAAACTCTCCAGATTGGATGGTGAAGCTTTACTTGATCCCTATGAGTATAGAAGTGTAGTGGGAGCTCTTCAGTATTGCACCTTGACAAGACCTGATATTGCTTTCTCTGTCAACCAACTATGCCAGCATATGCACAATCCTACTGCTGTTCATTGGTCTGCAGTTAAAAGAGTATTGAGGTTCCTTAAAAACACAGTGGATCATGGGCTCTTCTACTCCAAGACTACCCTTCAACTAAATGCATTTTGTGACTCAGATTGGGCTGGCTGCCCCGATGATAGAAGATCTACATCAGGCTTTGCTGTGTTTCTTGGAGATTGTTTAGTCTCATGGAGTGCCAAGAAACAGCCTGTGGTATCTAGATCCAGTACTGAGGCTGAGTACCGTTCCCTTGCTATTGCTGCCACTGAATTATATTGGTTGAGAATGCTATTTCAAGAGATACAAATCCCACTTCCTATTTCTCCTATTATATGGTGTGACAATGTAAGTGCATTATCCTTAGCTGCCAACCCTGTCTACCATGCTAGAACAAAGCACATAGAGGTTGACTACCACTTCATCAGAGAGAAAGTGCTCAACAAAGACATCACAATCTCCTTCATCTCTACATCAGATCAGATTGCAGATGTCTTCACCAAAGGATTATCTTCAGCAAGGTTCCTCTTTCTCAAGTCCAAGCTCAAAGTGATTCCATCCCCTTTGTGCTTGAGGGGGGATGTTAAGCATACTACATCTTCATCCCCTATAGCAGATGTACCAGCTGCTGCTTCTGGTGATCCTGCTGCTCTTTGTCTCTACGCTCGATCGCAGTCCTCTGTGAGATCGAGCGCACCTCCATCAGCTAAACGTAACGGCTACTTTTCATCACGAGTGCGATCGATCGCACCCTGCAGTGTGATCGATCGCTGTCACAGAGTCAACCCGCCATAACACATCTACCTCGACTCTATTTCTGTTCTGCCATATATCTAGTTGTATTCAATCTCCTCACTTGTAATTATCTCTTCAATTGTAATTATCTATTAGTCTCCTATTGTAAATTAACTTAGCTATCTCATAGTAATCATGATTATCCTCTCATCAACCTTATCTTGTTAAGGTTTTAGTATTTGATTGTATATGTAACTCTCTCTCTATTTAAAGATCAATGAGAAGGCTGATAATTTATTCCGCCAAATTATATTCTTCAAGAATTCTTTTAGTTACAAGCTAGTTTGACCTACCTTCCATGCCAGTCAACCTGAAAATATACACTCTAGTTAATCATATAAATTAATTTTACAGTTATAATTATTTCAACAACTTCCAATATCGATCGATGATCCTCTTTAGGCTTTAGCTCAAAACTCTTGATCTCCACTTCTTGTCCTCTCAAAACCCAAATAAACAAGCTAGCTAGTCAAACACGGCTAAATTAAGCTCCCCTTAATTAATTGTCTAATTAGAATAAAAAAAATATACACTATACATCACAAAATTTAAAAAGAATATTAGAGCTAGCAGGTCGTAATTAATTAATTTTGTGAATTAGTCCAAGTTATTCCAAGATATATATGATCATGAGGCGGAGAGCACTTTTCTCACAGAAAAATGTCAGATGAAAGGAAATATACACGCTGTGATTACATATAGACAAATCAATACTAGTGTTGATCATTTGCTTAATTGCGTGTGACTTTGAAGCACAAGACATGTTCTACATGGTTCCCAAGCTGATGAGGAAAAGACTGCGTCGTCAGTGAAGGCTAGCTTTAGCTTATCAGGAAAAGTCTGCGTGCGTGTTTACTACGTCATGTGCTTGTGGAGTGTTTGTCATATTGAAAACGAAAGTGATTTCTGTTTGGGAATGGATCGGACTGACCATCCCAAAATTTTAAACAAAAACTTCTCAAAATCAATCTCAATATTCTTACTTTTTATATCATATCAATAACTTTTTATTATTATTCAAATAAAAAAATAACTACAAAACAAAAAATTTCATTTTTTTATACAAAACATTCTTATTTTTTTATACAAAATATTCTTATTTTTTTCCTCACATCAATCAAATATGCTATAATACTAGTCCACTTCTTCAAGTCCAATTTATTGCCAAACACAGCCCTAAAGATAATCCCCCGGCGGCCCGGCACCCTTCCTATCCAATTTTGACATGTTTTCCAACGTAAGGACCTTACTTTTGTTTAATCTCCCTATGGGCCTATGGCTATGGATCAAATACATGTAGTAGTCAGTAGATGTGGAGTTGGCGGGACTAACAAAATTGAATTTTATTGGTAATAAATTTGCCTAGTAGTCCATATTTAAATTACAGACAGTTGTACCAAAGGACTGATTTAACGACTTCTTGTGAAATTTGATAAGTCAATGAGTTCAGTTTTGCTCGTGTTCCCATGGATTGGGGTTCGTTAATATATATATATAGATATATATATATATAATACTCTTTCTGTACGTTGTATGTTTGTAACCAAAGGAGATAAAGGAAATAGAGACAACTATTCTCCATTCTCCAGTGATGCCAATTCTCTTCTTCCCATTTCTTCTTCTCTCAGCTAGTTTCGCTCAACAGGGGCAATCCCTTGTAAAGCCAGGCTCTTTCTTGACACCAACCACCAACTCTTCTTGGCCATCACCTTCCGGTCTATACGCCTTTGGATTCTACAAGCAAGGCAACGGTTATGCTGTAGGCATTTTTCTTGCCGGGCTTCCACAGAAGACGGTCGTTTGGACAGCCCAACGAGACAGTCCTCCAGTTCCCGCTGATTCTAAACTGAATTTCACTAGTGATGGACGCGTGGTTCTTCAATCGGCACAAGGCGCAGAGACACTCATCGCCGGTACTCCGGAAGGTGGGGCAAGCTCGGCATCGATGCTTAACTCCGGCAACTTTGCTATCAATAATTCTGCTAATCAGATGGTATGGCAGAGTTTCAGCTTCCCAACCGACACCTTTTTGCCAACTCAGAATCTTTCCCACGGGCAAGTGTTGTCTTCCAGTGTTTCAGATACTAACAAGTCAACCGGCATATTTCGGGTGTTGATGCAAGAAGATGGATGGCTGGCGATGTACCCAGTTGGAACTCCATACACGCTTGAATATGGTTATGGGGGAGCTGGTATAAGTGGGCAAAAAAATGACGTGGTTCTGCAACTTGAAGACGATGGTCATCTCTATTTGATCAATGGCGCTGGCGTTATTATAGTGAATATGACAGACGGATATCCTGCAAAAGACGTTGTCTACCAATTGACAATTGGCTTCGATGGGATCTTGCGGTTATACTCCCACGACATGAATCAGAATGGAGATTGGGCAGTCAAATGGTCTCTTCCAAGTGATGACATCTGTAAGCCAAAGGGTCTATGTGGGATTAATGGATATTGTGTTCTAAATGATCTACAAGTTGGCTGCAAATGTCTTCCTCAATTTGAATCGGTCAACAAGGAGGATAGGAGTTCAGGTTGTCAAAGGGATTTCATTGCAGAAGGTTGCAGAAGCGACAGATATGCTATGGAACCAGTGCCGAACACCGTATGGGAGAATAATAATTATTCTATTGTCACATCGACAACTCAAGACAATTGCGAAGAAGCATGTTTGCGGGACTGCAACTGTGAAGCTGCGCTGTTCAAAGACGAGGTGTGCACAAAACAAAGGCTCCCTTTGCGATTTGGGAGAAGAGATCAAAGCGACTCAACCGTAGCCCTTATCAAGGTTGGTAAGTACTCTACACCCACTATAGATGGATTTCTGCCGAAAGAAAGCAAGAAAGAGCATTATCGATTGGACATCCTGATTGTCGGTGTTTCATTACTTGCTTTTGCATTAGTTGTCATGGCGATTTCTGGAATTGCAGTTTACAGATATCGTGTTTGGTCATATAAAGTGATATCTAATCATGGAAACACCGCCTTGGGAGAGGATGTTGCTCCAAAATCATTTACTTACGCACAACTTGAGAAAGTGACAGGTGATTTCAAGGAAGAGCTTGGCAGAGGAGCCTTTGGGACAGTATATAAAGGGGCAATATGGAATGGCGTCGGCCAGAGGATTGTAGCCGTCAAGAGGCTTGACAAATTGTTGGCTGAACGGGAAAGGGAATTTCAAACAGAGATGAAAATTATTGGGAGAACGCATCATAAAAACCTTGTCCGTCTACTGGGATATTGCCATGATGGCCCCAACAGGCTTTTGGTGTACGAGTACATGTGCAATGGTTCACTTGCAGATGTACTCTTCACACCTCAAAAACAACTTTCTTGGAATGAAAGAATGGAAATTGCTCGTAACATAGCGAAAGGAATTCTTATCTCCATGAAGAGTGTGAATCTCAAATCATTCATTGTGACATAAAACCGCAGAACATACTCATGGATGCACAGAGATGCCCAAAAATCTCGGACTTTGGATTGGCAAAGTTGTTTGAAGGCTGATCAAACCAAAACTTTTACCGACATTAGAGGGACAAAAGGATATGTTGCTCCAGAGTGGCATCGAAAGCTGCCCGTGACAGTCAAAGTAGATGTGTACAGCTTTGGAATTGTGCTGCTGGAGATTATATGTTGTCGAAAGAGTGTGGACCATGATCTTCCAGAGGAAGAAGCTATTCTTGAAGAATGGGTATACCAATGCTTTGAGAGTGGTGAGCTTGGTAAACTAGTGAATAATGAAGAGGTTGACAAGAAACAATTGGAGAGAATGGCCAAAGTAGGGCTTTGGTGCATTTTGGATGAGCCCTCACTCCGTCCTTCAATGAAAAAGGTTCTACTCATGTTGGAAGGGACAGTTGATATTCCAACCCCTCCAAGTCCAACATCTTTTCTAAGTACCATCTGAAATGTTTTGGATGTTCCAATCCTCCAAATCGCACATCCTTTCTTCGTGTCTTCTAAAATATGTTTGTACTTGGAAAAGTTTTAGAAAATAAGTCTTGTCTAGTGACTCGCCTTTGAAGTGTTTGTACTTAGAATAGTCTTAGAAAATAAGTCTTGTCTAGTGACTTGCCTTTGAAGTTTTCTTTTGAATACTGTGCAACTTGTATCAATGTTTCGGTGTAAGCGTTGAGTTTTTTTGTGTGTGCCATTTTGAATTGCATTCGTGTAGTAATGCTCTAATAAAAGAATTTTCTTTAAAAATATATATATTTCATTTAACAGCTTCTAAAATCAGCACATTCACAATGAATTTAAAGCTTCAAAAAAAATAAAAAATAAATAAAGGCATTACAACATAGGTTACAGCAAATTAATAGAAAAATCTAGCTCTTGCAGCAGCAATCAGCTGAAAATGCTACTATTTTGGATAACAACATCGAATAATTGGGCAATCATGCAACCGTGCTTCCTGGCACGGGGCCGCTGATGGCACCAAGATTTCAGCTCTAATGAATCCACTATCATATATAAAGCCAAACTTGCGGTCTTGCGGTCTACACACGGCTAAGTTACACTCTGAGGCGATCACTTAGTTTTAAAAGCTTTTCCACCTCAATCTACGACATAATTTGGAGCAACTACTAAAATTCTGTCATTCCTAGATACAGATGATGACTGCCCTGGACCTTCACCCTCTGCTGCTTGCCTCCCATCATCTACCACTATCAAATGGCCTTCCCTTCGTACCAAACTCTGTATCACAAGCATTTGTCATGTAAAAGAAACAGATGCCACATTTCAAAATTCAATTAATAAGACCCTGTAATGCTAGGTGGGATACAAGATTAAAGTTGATTTACCTCGATGATGGCTTTAATTTTGGAAACTTCATTTGCTGCCTCCTCCATGGAGTTGTAGTTATTTTTCTCATTCTGCTGAGCCACATACCATTGGATCAAGTCTCTCTGCCTCATTCCAGCCAACCCAGTCCCTGTAAAAAGATAACCCAGAAAATGTTTCAAGACAATGAATTACAATGATGAAGAATAAATCATGAACTAAATTTATAGCAACATAAGCAAGTTCTTGGAAAGAGCCAGAGCTTCCAAATCTGCATATCTGGCATGGACCAATATCAAAAATTATGTGTCTTAAGTATTCAAAGTTTATTTATGCATATATATAGGTCACTTTTCACATTTATATTGAACTTGGAAATGACAATATCCAGGCTCTAGAAACTCAAGTAAAACTTTATGGGCTAGTCAATTTCAAATTTCAAGAGATATTCATGGCTACATATATTAAAAAAATGAATGGCAAAAGGGGCATGTGATTTACCTTCGTGCATTACAGTTTCTTCATGCTGTCTAAGGCGCATTACTAGTGCTTGGGTGACCCTCTGAAAATACTCATCAGTAATCACAAGCTTTTTTCCTTGTCGATTTGCCAATCCTGCTCCACTTTCTGAGCCATCATAAACCAAGTAATATGAACACATGGATCGTCTATGTAAAAGTTCAAACAGAGAATAATTTTGTAGTAGCGTTGGTGATATGATCTCACCAACATTTCCAGAAGCTGGCTCAGCTGTAGAGTTGCTTGGTTGAGCATCATCTTGACCAGTGCCTTCATTGCCATCACCGCCATTTCCGTCACCACGGCCATTTCCATCACCACCGCCATTGCCATCATCACGATTTTCTTCTTGAAACTCTGACAGATCAATATCGCTAGACTCCACGCTGCATAGCAAAAGAAAATAAACAGTATGGCCATAAAAACTAATATGGGAAGGAAAGCGATAGAGAGGTTCCTCAAGATATATTTATTATTTTCTTGCCTGATTATGGATGTTTTTAGCAATCTTACTGCCACACGAACATGACGTGGTTGTACCTGAAAAATATAATATCTTAAGTCTAACGCAC
Organism: Carpinus fangiana; assembly: GCA_006937295.1. Taxonomy (NCBI): domain Eukaryota; kingdom Viridiplantae; phylum Streptophyta; class Magnoliopsida; order Fagales; family Betulaceae; genus Carpinus; species Carpinus fangiana. The sequence goes on along the minus strand of CM017321.1, from coordinate 13,659,805 downwards.
AAATGAGTAACAATGACAATGCACATGGCTAAGTTACCAAAAATCTAAAGTACCTGAGTTTCCAAATAACTTCGAGCAATGCCTTCTGACAGTCTTATCAGGGCCTCCAGCTGCCTAACTGTCATGCGATAAGCAACTCTACTCCCAGGTGCTGTATCACCTCTACGGAGAGCAACATAAGATTCCACCAACAGTTTCCTGGCTTCTACGCTTAGCTGCATTAGTTTAAAATATTTCAGGAGGCAAACTTTAAAAAAACAAATCTTTCATGACAAGAAACTGCATGATGATTACAAAAAGGTGAAATAATAAAACCTTGGGCTTCAGAGTTTTTGCATAAGCAATATAACGTTTCAGCTCCACAGTTGTGAAGGCAGGACTGAGTGCCGCTTCACGCTTCTGATGCACTCTCACAATGTGATGGGCAATGTGGTAGTCAGTTTGATCGTCTGGGTCATCGATCATAACATACACCAAATCAAATCTTGAAAGAATAGCAGGAGGAAGAGCCACATTATACTGTAAAAAAGAAAATCAAAGAAATGAGTTTCCATTAACAAAAACCTTGAATTTAATCAGTCACACCACAGTAAAGACTAGGATGTCATCTTTCTCTAGAAACAATAGAAAACAAGGGTGAGAAAAACCCATGCACTATCGGAAACACTCACATCAATTGCAGTAATATTCTTACCTTGAGTGGCTTAGACTTGTCATAGCGCCCCCCTGTGGGGTTGGCAGCAGCGAGAATTGAGGTCCTTGCATTTAGTGTTGCTTGTATTCCCGCTTTTGTAATGCTTATTGTCTGTTGTTCCATGGCTTCATGAATTGCCACCTTCAAGTCCATTTACAAATCAGATGTCTGACTATGCATAATATAGCAAGTTGATTTAAATAAACCAATATGATAAGTACCTGATCTCTAATGTCCATCTTGTCAAATTCATCAATGCAACAAATGCCATTGTCAGCAAGCATCAGTGCACCTGCCTGGATAAAGATCAGACGAGTATATCAGACAATCAAAAACATGGGGCTGATATGCTAGAAGATTAGACGCAAAAGAAAAGGTTAAAAGAAGAATTCAAAAAGAAAGTGTTCTCTCCTTCTTGTAGATGTTTCTTTTGTGTGCTCCAACATGATTCACACTTGTATTCATATATCCCAAAAACTAAAAGAAAATTATAGCACATTTAAACATGAAATGTATTAAGATTTTTATTTTCGCTGATGGATGTTGAGACCAAAAAATTACTTCCAGATTAAGCCTGTCAATAGCTTTTCCATGTCATCAAAAGCAGTACAAACATATTGTCCTTAAATTAATACCAGGGCGTGCAAGTCCCAATAACAGTCTTCCTAGTGCTGCAAATTTAGCACTTCCCCTTTGAACAAAAATAGTGCCATAAGTTAGAAATCTTTCTATAACAGAACATTATGTTTCCCATAAAAGGTTTGACTCTCAAGATAATTGAAAATGATTTGCAATTTTACAAGCATCACCACCATCTGTGTTGTTAAGAGGCAAACAAAAATTGAAGTCTTACAATGCTTGGACTACTTGCATATGACTCAAATTTATATTTTAGCAAAGAGTAGAACAATGTGCACTACTAGTGCAAGTTTTTTGATTATTGAGCAAGTAGAGATGGGTAATGGAATTTGTATCAGGAGAAAATGATGGCATAAAATATGTGGTCTATGAACTTACGGTTCAAATTATGTAGTTTTAAGAAACTTATCATTGCATTATGAAATCTCTAATATGGTGGTTATAAGTTTAATTTATTATATCAAGATGGTTTAATTCACCATCTGTCTCTCTTAGTCATATCTGGGACCTTCCTAGTTCTCAACCCTTTGACTTATATGTTGCACTGTAGATATGAAAATCCTAGTAAAAGATTGGACAAAGAGTACTATTGACCAAAGATAGTCTTCTGACAATGCCAAAAAATTGGGCAATAAGAATATCAAATTTTAGCAATTTGTTGAAATTTGTCTTCTAGCCTCTAGTACTCCAATACAGGCGCTGCGACTAACAGCATTAAATCCATGGATTTTCATATTTACAAAAGGAGCAAAATTAAGTAAATGCTACCTCAATACAGAATTCACCAGTTTCTGGTTCTTTGGCCACAGTTGCAGTCAATCCAGCTGCCGAGGAGGATTTTCCAGATGTGTAAACAGATCTTGGAACTATGCCTGAAGCATACCTTGAATTCATATACCAGCATATGTAAGTGGTTGAATTTGTATAAACTGCAATAGTTGAAACGAACAAAACTAGAAATTGTGGCCTACTTGAGGAACTGAGACTTTGCGCAGCTGGGATCTCCAACAATACAGACATTAATGTCACCTCTCAGGTTGATGCCTTCATGAGTAAACTTGTGCACACCACTCAGGAGCATAAGCAGGATTGCTCGCTTGATATCTTGGTGACCAAACACAGTTGGGGCAATGCTATCAACAAGCTTATTGAAGAAATCGGGAGTATTTCTCATTCTTTGAATATCATCTAGTTCTTCTGCCTACCAAATTAACAAAATAACCATAATGGTGGGATGGTTTCCCAAATGCGTGTGAGAAATGTAATGGAACATGGTGTAGTAAAACCAAGGGGATTTGATTATTATCAAACTTAATAGTCATTCTGAGAAGAATTTAAATTGCTAATTTAGATCCTTTCAAGAGGCATGCTGCATGTTACATAGGAAACTGAGAAGTAGATTCCATTTGCAATGAACTCAACTGGTAAAAGAAAAAATAATTTAACATCAGGAACTAAAGAACCAGCATTGCATTAATTGGAGATTATGCCGCAACATAAACTAATTACAAAATAGATACATTAAAAGAACTACATCTGAGGCAAACAGGGAACTGTAGAAAACTAGTAGGAAAGAGAATGATGAACTAACTGTGAACTGCTGGTTGTCGCCTTCATCACCATCCTTCTTTCTACTCCTGACATCAGAGTTCCTTCTACCATCAGAAACCTGAATAAAAGAGGCAATTATGACACACAGATCATATAAAGGCACGTTCCATGTAATTGTACTAACAGGGGAAGCAGATAACAATCCACTCAATGACCAACCTGAACTGAATTGGCAATAAAGGCAAGGCGATAGGATAGGTCTCTCACTCCCAATGCTCGAAGGCCTCTCACACCCTCATTTGCACCCGAAGAGTTCTTCCGCTGCGAGGCATCACGGCGACATTCTGCTCTCTCACCAGGGGATGCTAATGCCATTATATCCGGTATCACAACCACAGTGCCAGTGAAAATGACCCTGTAAAACATAGAGGATGAAGCCAATTTATAGCTTAGATTATTGTATCAACCAAAAGAAAGACATCAGGAAAGTGAAATTTATCTTACGTGTCACCAGCCCTGGCCTGTTCCACAATCTCATGGCGAAGAATAACATCCAGCGATCTGGGAAGGGAGCCAGCAGGTATCTCTTTAGAAGTCTCCTGCACTCTTACCCTCTGCCAGTCTGCAAATTTGCTCTCTTGCCGAAGCAATGCCCACCTTGTTCTATTCATACAGGTGGCACTCACACATGTTGTTGGCTGCAACCCCAAAACCGACACACAAAACAGGGGTCATATAATGTTTAAGACCCACCAATGTTCCAACATCGGACCATGATAGTTAGTTCAAAGAAACAACAAAATTGTTACCTCAGTGTACTTAAACTGTTGCTCAACGTTTTTGATGATGTTTCCGCATTCCAAGCACTTGAAAGTCCCTTGGAGAAGCTCTGGCCGTACCTCACTTGTGCGAGTCACCACTCCACTTACCGATACTAGTTTTCCGATTTCTGCTGTAGCTAATTCTCTCAACCTGAAAATAATGGATTTTTTAAACAAATATGGAATAAAACTGAGTAAGCGACCCATAAGAATTGCATCTGGCATTGGAGATTGGAAATTTAAGAAACGAGAGAGAGAGAGAGAGAGAGAGAGAGAGGTACCTCTTAGTGAGAGGAAGGTTGAAGAAGGCAACATTGATGTCCTTATTAGGGTTATCATCGGCAATGAAAGTAGGCTTCTGCTCCATCACGAACCTCTTGCAGGCGTTCTTCAGATACGGCTCAAACCTGTCAACCAATCAAAAATATTTCCCTCTTAGAAATTGGGAATTAGGGTTTTGAAAATCCTCACAGAATTCTTTATATTTGTATTTGCTTGAATAAGAATAAGAACCTCAAGTACTCTTCGGAAATGGCCTTCTGGAGGAGATTGTTGAAAAGCATTACGTGAGAGAAGTCGATGAACATGGTGGTAGACTCGCTGGCTTTCATTGCTTCGATCTCCGCCTCGTAATAGGGCTCCGCCGAATTCCCAAATCTAAAGCTGATACAACCCATTTATCCGATTCATTCCATTATCAACAACCCATTCACCCGATCCATTCCATTATCAACAAAAACAGACCACAAACAAACAAAGTCTCGGGGGGAAGAAGAACAAACCTCTTGAGGAAGTCCAGGAAAATGGTCTCCACGCGCACCGCTTTCTCATCCATGAAGTAACCACCCAAGCCCTCCATTCTTCTTCGTCTCTATCACAGTAACCTACAACTCTCTCTCTCTCTCTCTCTCTCTCTCTCTCTTCCCCTCCCTTTCTCTCAGGTCGAACTCTTGCTCTCTCTGGCGGGAAAATAAGGGATCGGTTTCCCGCCAAAAACACCACACGAGCCGAGCTTCCTCCTATCTTTTTGTGGGCTGGGCCATGCTCCCAACAACAAAACCCTGAAACTGACCTCCTCCAAACAATGTCCGGCCCAACTAACCTGACCTTATGTAATCCTGGATGAGAGAGCTACTATACGGTCATGGTAAAAAATGCATGTTTTTTACCTTCTATTAAAATGTTGACACCTCACCTAATGCACCTTAAGAAAATGAAACCAAAACACTAAATAACAACCAAATAGAAAAGAAACAGGGTATAGGCCCCAAAGAGAGAAATAACAGGAGGAGGACGAAGAACCCACCAACACTCACCAGCGACGGCAGAACTCCCACGACTGAGTATGGCTGTGACCCAGCCATCACCCACCATCTTCGGCCAAACCATCTCCGGAAACGTTCTTCATTTCCGGCAAAACCCTACCGGAAAACACCGAAAACACAAACCCAACCTCAAAAATCGATTCTGATGCCTCAAAAATCTTTTTTTTTTTATTCAAAACTAAAACCTAGATTTTGATAGTTAACCCTAAAGGATCCGGGATCCGCCGGAGAAGATGAACGTGGGTCACGCCAGACCCACGGCTGGGTTTGGCCGGCAGAGATGGGTGGCATAGCTGGGCGGAGCATCGGTGGCTGGCCAGGTCCAGGCTGGCCGTGGGTCGGCTCTGCACCTCAGCACCATGGGTCGGTCGTGCTTCCTTCTTCCTTCTCCTTCTTTCTCTTCTTTCTCTTTTCTTTCTTCTTTAGGATGGACGTGGGTCTCATGCAGTAGGATGTAGAGTTTTTTTTTTTTTTTTTTGCATTTTTCTCCCTTTAGCTGAGGTGTCAGCTTGTGAGTGGTGGGCAAAAAATTTTCACTTTTTGCCACATCCAAACTGAAGTTATTCAAATCTCATCTTGGATTAGATTAAAGGCATGGACGCATGATGCATGTAAGATTGGGCTGACAATTTTTATATGACCCATGAATTTAACACAATTTTTTTTTTTTTTTTAGGGAACACAAAATTATCTGGTTATAGTTGATAGATATGACCCGTTTAATTAAATGAGTCAAGTTATGATTGACTTATATATTCTTATACCCGATAAGCGACGTTTAGAGCTAGCAATTTTTTACACAACTAGTGTACCCGACATGAACCCAACATAAAATTAGCGAATTATGATTAAGGGGTTTTACCAATTTAATTAAATTGATCAGATTATAGTTTATATATATAATCTAATACGGTAATACCCATGCTTCAATGCAATCTAAATACGAATACAAATTTTCATCCCTCACGTAAGATATGCAAATATCCATATCCACTTGGTGTTTTATAGTGCTTAATGGCATTCATTATTCATATGCTACTAGATAATTCACTTTTTTATTTTATTTCAATGCAAATTACTTGTATTTATCCACACTAATATCTTAAAAGTGATCTTCCTTTTAGGCAAGTTGGGCTAAGAATGATGTAATTATATAAAACTAATTAATAATGGAACAAAAGTACCAGCCAACTCGATCTTCGTCTGAATTGCCTTCTTTATACAGCATGATGATTGCGTAACCAAGAGTTGTGGTTGCCAAATTCTTCTTCATTTTTGCTAATGATTTGAAGAGCAAACGCATAGATAAGGACCAACATTAAAGATGAAGATAAAGTAATTAAGAAATGAGAAATGCTACAACATCGGTCCTTTTCTGATCCTTCTTCATTTTTTTTTTTTTAAATAATAATAATAATAATCAACCATTGGATTTGTAATATCGGAAAATGCTAGGGGTTCTCTCCATAGTGTTCTCTTAGCGTTCTCTCAGTTTTACGTAGAACATGATTTAAGAAAAAATAAAATTATAGTGGCTTCCACCACAGGTTTTTTTAGGCATTAACACCAAATTTGATACATTAACACCAAATTTTAAGGCATTAGCACCAAAATTGAGGCATTAACACTAAATTTAGGATTATCAAATCCATTTTTGGTGATATCATCCCTAAAGGGTTAACCTTCCATCCTTAAGTTTTAGTTTTGAATCCAAAAACAAGTTTTAAAGCATTAGAACCTAAATATTAATTCATAAAAATTAATCTGTTGGCAAAAAAATAGTGCTACAATTTTATTTTTTCTTAAATAATGTTTTACGTAAGACTGAGATAAGGAACACTAAGGGGAGAACCCCTACCAAACCCCTTGTAATATCTACATCTTCACTTAGGGATATCCAACTCTTCTTCATTACAACATCTATACGGCATGGGAGAAGAATCGGAGTAGATGCTCTAACATTTTTCAAATGAATATTGGAATACAAGTAATGTTATAAGGTTTTTTAGAGTATTCCTAAAGTCATCCCACATGTACTGTGGCTTTTAAAATTATCGTTGAATTTGAGATATGTTTTATTAACTTTTGATTTATTAGTTATTTTAAAAGGCACATCACATTTGGGATGACTCTGAGAAAACTTTTAAAATACTTATAGCATTACTTATTGCAATACTCTCTCTAACTAGATTAATGATATAAGGGGGACTAAAGCCTTCGTAAAGTCATCCCAAATATAATGTGGCATTTAAAATTACCATTCAATTTGAGATAATTATTATTGAATTTTAATCTATTAGTGATTTTAAATGCCACATCAAATTTAGGATGACTCTAGGAGGACTCTCCTCCTTATATCATTACTCCTCTAGCTAACTGTACTAATTTTGGGGAGAAAAAGTTGCGATTCAAAACACGATGAATTTCATTCCCTAACATTGCGCCTCTACAATTTGGAGTAATGCTATACGAAAGATCCATGTGTTCTGTGTAATTTCAAAATTGACGTGACTTTTAAAATTACCATTAAATTTGTAATTGATAATTATTGAATTTTGATCTAATTATAATTTTAAAAGCCACATCAGTTTTGGGAGAACACGAGAAATACATAAAACGCCCTTTTAGCATTACTCTTACATCCAAAATTTATTTTCAAATATGAACCAAAAAGAACTTAGAAAGTGAGAGGGACTTCACAAGTTTTTTTGCTTGATCATTTTATTCCGACTTTTTATGTTCTATATATATATTATTATTATTATATATATANGAACCAAAAAGAACTTAGAAAGTGAGAGGGACTTCACAAGTTTTTTTGCTTGATCATTTTATTCCGACTTTTTATGTTCTATATATATATTATTATTATATATATATTTTTTTTTTGACACGTCCACACAAGAGGGAAGAGGAGGATTTAAATTAGTGATCTCTATTTCATTAAAAATGGTCATAGCCGATTGAGCTATCTCTTCGAGACATATTCTTTGTATATTGATTGATGTAATATGTTTGTTTTTTTTTTTTGAAAAACGTAATATGTTTTAAGACCATTTAAAAATACAAAATTATTAACCACTCCAAACATTTTCAATCAATCAATGCATGTAAAACAAATTGTAAGTAATAAATAGATTCAAAAAGTAGGATTTCTTTTTAATTAATTAATAAAAGTAGGATTATATGTGTGGCGTTTTGTATAATTAGGAAATACATTTAATATTGTTACACACACGTCGCTTGTGCCTGTCGTGGGTGTCGTCCATCAACATTATTTTAATATAACCTATCTTTTACCCTATTACTACTGCTTATTTAGTAGAACGTACTTGGCACTGATCAATCAATATTCTTCCTAAAATCTTTAAAAAAAGTCAATTTGTTGGAACAAAATATCCAGTAAATTCTATTGAGAAGATATTTTTGTTTTGTTTCTTTAACTTTTTGAAAGTATTAAAATATACCTCTAATATAACTAACCGAATATTATTTAGTTCAAATGAACTAAAAAGATGATTATAATTTCAATTTATTGAACTTAGACCAGCAGAGATTGAGATTCCCTCATACTATTTAAAATATAAGATTTTTATATTTTAAAATTTGAACCTTCAATTTTATCTAACGGTTTAAACAAATGTAAAAGTTATAAAGGTCATTAATTTTAGTTTTTAATATGTTAAATTCAATTGCTTCGATCACACAAACTTTTATATTTGTTTAAACCGACGAAAGAATTAGGATTTGCTAATTACGTACGTTGGAGGGGTATTTTTGTTTATTCAAAAAATAAAACGACAAAAATACCCACCAAATATAACTAATTAGATACTCATTTGAACCGAAAAAATCGTGTTCCTATATAAAATGAATTACTCAAATTTTAAAATGGGAAAAGAAATTCAAATCCGACCGGCCGGCCGGGAAAGCACCCAGATGGAGGACATGCAGTACTCCCAACCACCAAGCCCAAGCACGAAACGTATGCTAAAGAGGAGCGACACGTGTGAGCGGCACAGTTAAGTGGAAACCGTGGTGCGGTTGGCTAAGTTGGCTTTGCATTGCTAAGTGTAAAAACTGGGAAGCAGTCAAAGTAGCCGTTTCATGATAAAACCGTCTTATAATCCAAACAAACGCCATTTATGCTTCCTTTTCTCTCTCTCTCTCTCTCTCTCTCCTTTTGCCTTCTTATCATCATCATCATCATCATCTTCTTCTTCTTCTTCTTCTTCTTCTCCTCCCTCCTCCTCCCTCATCCATCCTCGTTTGATACGAAGGAATCATATCTTGGATGAATAATCCTTAATTAATTTAATTTGGAGCTACTGCATGCACCTAACGCACATCATTTTCAATGCAGACTCATCATCATGGTATATATATGATGAGGATGATGACGACCCCATTAGCCACAATAATTTCTTCCTCATCACTTTTTGCTTGGTCCAAATCGGACGGTGAGGAGAAGAGGAAGAAAAGGGTCCCACTAATAAGTCCCTATATGAGATATATATGCTCTTATATGTGGAGGATGATTAACAAGCATTGGAGGTAATAAGTAGAAAAGATTTTGAGGCATTCGCATTCTATAATCATTGGATCCTCTCCTCTTTCAATCCGTCAACCAATGAAACAAATCTTAGCTGCTATGAGAGCCGAAAGCTAGGTTTCATATATAGACCCCTCAGTTTCCATATAAACCTATCTAAACCCCCTCCCTTATTTGCTTAAGTTCGTAAACAAATTAATCCTTTCCATCATATATATCACCCTCAACACGCATCGTCAGAGATATATTCGTCTCTCTCAATCTCTTTTTAATGGAGGCCTCAGAACTCTCCCCACCACCCCCATCAAATTCTCCCAAAACCCTTTACCAACACCACCTTTTCAACCTCAATAACAACAGCTTTCAAGCCGCCCAAGATTCATCATCACCAATATCACTACCCATGAACAACAACTCGCAATTGCATGCAGACCACAAATCCAAGGCAAGCAAGCCATTTCTGCCCCTTTTGCTTGTAAACTATTTCTGTCTGTTTGTGGGTTCTGTCTCTTCAACCTTGCTCTCCAAGTTCTATTTCAACCGCAAAGGCTCAAGCAGATGGCTGTCCACATGGGTTCAATCCGCTGGGTTTCCTCTCCTTATTATTCCCATTTACCTCCCTTATCTTCTCAAATGCACAGAGAGACGACCCTTCACTCACTTCACTCAGAAAATCTTAATCTTATCCATCCTAATAGGCCTAATGTTAGGCCTAAACAACCTCCTCTTCTCCTGGGGAAATTCTTATCTCCCCGTCTCCACCTCATCTCTCCTACTCTCCTCCCAGCTGATTTTCAATCTCATACTCTCCGTTATCATTGTGAAGCAAAAGATCACATTCTCAAATCTCAACTGCGTGATTCTTCTAACCCTCAGTTCTATTCTTCTAGCCTTGGCTTCCAACCATGACAAACCTCCCGGTTTAACACGTGGCAAGTATTTTATCGGCTTCTTTTCTACAATAGGCGCCGGTTTGCTATTTGCTCTCTATCTCCCTGTCATGGAGATGATTTACAAGAAGGTTTACTGCTACCAGATGGTGATGGAAATGCAGCTCGTGATGGAGGTCGCCGCCACGGCTCTGGCCTGTGTCGGAATGGCATTGGACCGTCACGGCGGAATTTCGGAAATAAGAAATGAAAGCCGGCGAGTGTTTGACGGGGGACCGACGGTTTATTGGGTGACGGTGTTTTTCAACGTAGTGACGTGGCAGTTGTGCTTCATGGGAACAGCAGGGATGGTGTTCTTGACTTCTTCTTTAACCGGAGGGGTTTGCATGACGGCGTTGATGGGGATGAACGTGTTGGGAGGGGTGTTGGTGTATGGGGATGTGTTTGGCGGTGAAAAGGCGGTGTCTACGGTGCTGTGCGCTTGGGGGTTTTCTTCCTATGTGTATGGTTTGTACGTTAAAATGAAGGAAGAGAAAGCCAAGGAGAAAAGTAATCAAGGGATAATGGAGATGGTTCATGTGGTTAATGATAGCGTTTGATAATATAAAAACATCATTAATTAGAGACTATGCTGCTCTATGCCAGTTCAAGCGCCCATATGAATAGCAATGTAGTACTGATGATGGTATTGGAGATATGAAAGCTAGCTTTGAAATTATTACCATGATAATTGATAGACATCGCTGTCATTGCAATTTCATTATCATCATGATCATCATTATCATCCGTTTAAGTAAATGAGTGAAAAAAATAATAATTAAGTATGCATATATAAACCTTAAGGTGGAGATAATTTTGAAGTTGACTTTACAAACTATTTCGAATGGAGGCTCAAAAGTTAAAGAAAATCGAGAAAAAATAAAAAGTCGATCCCGCAGAATCTCTATACTCTTTTAACTTAATTGGTCTAGTACTTTAAAACTATATCATAAAGATATAATTAATCCCATCCTTATTGGGTTCTGTTTATCATGATACGAGATAAACTTCTAGCTAAGGTCAAACCATTTAATTAACTCTATCTCAATCTCTCTCTTTATTCTTTGTTCTTTTTATCTCAAACATATGATCTTTCATATATTTTTTCTATTTTATTTAATTTTAGTATGATTCTCATAAAATATTCTCTAAATTGTGATCTATATATACAGAATATTCTTCGCGCGTAATATTCTAACAATATTTGCATAAGTTTTATCTGGCTTGTTCTTTTCAAATGTGGATTCTGCAAACTTTTTATGATCACTAGCTACCAATTAAGTGGCCCTGACATATATACATATACACAACCATATATATATATATATACCTAATTAATTCCAAAATAGTTTCATAAATCTCAATAATATATGTTAATCAAATTGTTAAAAGGTATTGGAATATCATATCGTGGATGGGCAAGCACGTACGTATATATATATATATACATTCTAATGGATTTTATTATAGATTATTGAGTAATATTTAATTAATTAATGAGCGGTGATGATGGGTGTAGCGTAGGCAAAAAGATAAATTACCGATAATTAGTAGTAGATCGAGATTAATTACGAGTAATATATATATATATGTATGTATGTATATTGTAGAGCTAGGTAGCTAGGCAAGAGGAAGAGCACAAGAAAACAAGAATTAACAATGCATGGTGGGTGTGAGGTGTACTTTTGATCTTCACACAGCGGGGAAGCTGGTTCGGAATTTATTCCATGTAATATTTGTTTGTCTGCATGAAGAAAGATTTCTTGTTGGTGGCCAGGCCAGGTTTGGCTTTCAAGGCTGGGGTTCCACTTGCAATAAAACAATGCTCAAGAGTGAAGAGGATTAGTGCTAATTGATCTCTCCCACACTAACAAATATTATTTATTCCACTATATATATATATATTTATATGTCAGCGTAACATATATATATATATATATATATGCAAAAATTAAAAAAATTAAAAAAAAAAAGACCAGTTATAATCTATTTCCACTAATTGTCTTTTCCATGTATAAAGAATCATATGCACCAATGTTGTTGTTCCACTCTGAAACCAATCTTTTGGCTCTCACGTTGCCATTTCCATAGAGAAAAGAAGATCCCGCAAACTAGCTAGCTGTCATGTTTTCCTTAAAAACAAACAGTACGCGAGAAACCATATAAATATTTCACAAGATATGAAAGAAAGCAATAAATTTGTCGTCTATCAATCGTTCAAAACAAAAAAAGAAAAGAAAAGAAAAGAAAAGGGTTTCTTTAAGCAATTTTTATTTTTTTATTTTTTATTTTTCACTTTCTGTGCATCTCCTCGTTCTTTTTAAAAAGAACTATATATATTCAAATTAATTAAACCCAAATTAATTAATGATAAATATAGCTGTACAACATGGAGTGTCGTTTCCTTGTCTCTGATCTAATGCCTTTTTAAGCGATCCTAAACTACTTTGATAGGCTACTTCATACTTTAATTAGTTGTTTTAAGCTTCAAGTATAAATCATATATAATACCCCAGAGGAATACAAAATGCAGGGTTCGGAAAGATATCTTTTAATATTGAAGATTAATACAAGAAAAATGAATAAATCAATTAATTAATATAATTAGCTAATAAGTTTAATAATTTCCTACTAGACCTGACCGTGGACGACTAATATTCTAGCTAGTACTTCTTAATTAATTTTTAGTTTTTTTAGTTTTTTTCCTTATAAAAAATGTAGGCCGAGGAGACCAATTGTGGCTATCCTACTTAAACGTGACCATATTAGAACCTACCACACTGGGAGCCGCACAAGAGGGGCCTAGACGGTGGGAATCGTAGGCGTTCCTTCAAGTTCGATCGAGCCATAGCCTGACCTAGACCCACCAGAGCATCAATGGAAATTCAAGGCGGCTAATAATATTTAGGCATATGTGGGGGTTCTTCAATATTGGAAAGATTCGAACTCACACACTAGTACATATATGGTTAGATGCCCTAAACACTTAGGAATATTTTCCTTGGGCCATTGAACCACCACCCTTGATGGGATTTCTTTGTAGTTCGTTTGAGGTTGAACAAAAGTACTCAAAATTAAAATGATCATGGTTTTAAACTTTTAAAAGCATTTTTTTTTTTTATTTCCCAAAAATGGTTAAATTTCTTTGAAATTTTGCTTGTAATTTCAAAATTAAGCAAGGAATTTTGCTTGCCTTCAATTATATATATATATATGAGCAATGATTTTCATACCGCTGGCGTGGGTGAACAGTATCCACGCCAGCAGTATGAAAATCACTACCCTTTATATATTAGCATGTATACGAATTAATTAAGTAGCTTAGAGAGAGAGAGGAAAAACAAGACAAAGATTATTGTAACATCATGGGGGTTTTTAAATGAAATTGCAGATAAGATTTAAACCTTTTTTTTTTTTGCCTCTTTTTGGTTTGGTTTCTTTAGCAAATGATAATTAAATATATATATTTTCCATATGCATTGATTGTATGCGTCTTTAAATTTCCTCTGTGCCTAATCTTTTACACTTGGATCTTAGTACACAAAGCTACACCTCTTTTGCTTTATATATGTTTAATTATTAATTAATTTCCCTTTGAATCCTAACCATTAAGATCTCTTGGCTTTAGCTATTATATATTTATATTAAGGCTTGGGAGAATGAGAGGGGGACACGGCTGTTTGCCATTGTATCCACTTTTAACAATGAACAGGTGCTAGAAACCAATGATAATCAAAAGGTCAACCAAAGCAAACCTGTCCAATTTATAATTAAAATTTATCATTTGTGCACATAAACAGTATTCGAAATTATGATTGGAAAGAAAAAAAATAATAAGTATTGATCATAAAGAGATCAGATATTATTGAAGGGAACCAATATTATGTCGATGTTGTACTTGCAAGAGACAATTTAAAAGATGAATGTTGAAAATTGAAAGTGGAAACTTCAAAGGAGAGTGGGATTATAAGGTACTTACTAATTATCCAACAATTAATCAATTAAATATTTGAATATATGAGCTTATGATCAGCGATGACGCTTAATTAATTCTTGTTCTAATGATTAAATATGATACCAACCACCCTTTCTTAAAAGCAAAGCAAACTATTTAACCGGGTAGTAGGTGGATGATTCCATCATGCCGCCGGCTTGGTTTAGGTGCTATAAAAATAAAAATAATAATAATTAATTAACTTCTTGTAATTTGTTCAATAATTCAGATTTAATCTTAAGTTTTTGTATGGAAAAAAAATTAAATTAAATATGGACCATTTAAAAAAAAAATCTACAGAGATATCTCCAATAATTATTTTTACAACCACTGAAGCCAAGTGTTGCATATTGCAATGTGCTTAATTATGTTTCCAAGTATCTGTAAGTACTATCAATTATTAGATAATTAAATAATTAAATTTATTTTATGTATTCATCTAAACTTTTAGAATAATTGGTAATTTATTAGTTACAATCTATACTTGCAATTGATAATATTCTCCTTTTTTTTTTAATAATTTTGAATAGATTCTTTAAAAAAAAAAAAATTATTGTACATTTGTACTTCTAGTTTAGCTTTTCATTAAATCAGCCTAAAATTCAGGTACTCCAGTTTTCATTCATCAACCATAAGAAAACTTTTATTAAAGTTGAGTTAATTTGGAGCTATATATTTGCTTACAATTGACATTGATAATTTTTGACACAATTTGTAAAGTTGACATAAATCGATCTAACATGAAATTAGTGAGTTAATTAGGTTGAGAGATGATCAAGCACCTTATTGCCAATTTAATTAAATGAGTCGGGTTAATGTTAAATTATATATTTTTATTCTCATGTCTTGGCATAGCTCGAATATGACAAGTAACATTTGGATTAGTAATATTTGACACGACATGCAAACCCAACATGATCTTAGCAGATTAGAGTTAATGAGTCTAATCCGTTTAATTAAATGAGTAAAATTATAATTGACCAATATAACCTTATG
Organism: Carpinus fangiana; assembly: GCA_006937295.1. NCBI lineage: Eukaryota > Viridiplantae > Streptophyta > Magnoliopsida > Fagales > Betulaceae > Carpinus > Carpinus fangiana. Next base: position 13,644,304 of record CM017321.1, on the reverse strand, counting down.
CCCTATACCTCAACACTATCCAAACCCAACACACAAACACGAATTGCTACCTCTATTTGACGTCATGTAAGCGGACTAGAAAAAAGAGAGAGAGAGACTTTTGTCTACCAAGGACAATTATTATATATAACAAAGATTGAGAGAAACAAAGTAAATGATGATAACAAGATCCTCTCCAGTTCAAATAAACTGGAAAGTATCTTAATTTGTGATGATATGGGGCGAAATAGAGAGAGAGATATTTGCGGTAGAGATATTGATGATATCTTCAATGTGTCCTTAAGAGTTAAGGGCAGCAGCATAAATAAAGAGTAGTACTTAAAAACGTGTATGGATCGAGTGCATAGATGAGAAACAAAGAAAAAGAAGGAAGTTGCAGTGGATCCAATTCCTCCGGCAAAACCCAACGGCAGGCACTCAACTATACTGCATGCATATATCTTTATGAGTCTGTGGTGCCCAACGGTGCTGAGGGGGCGGCTAGGACGAAACCTTGTCAGATATTCTACTATACAAAAGAAAGCGCTATTCTACGCTCTTTCTTCTCTTCTAAGAAGTTGGGGAATTGCCTATCTTTGCACAAAAGCTTAATGATTCCAACTTACTGAAATGACACCACCAATTATTCCTTCTTTTTTTTTTTTTTTTTTGAATTGATTGTTAGTTTTCTCCTGAATATATATATATATATATATATCATGTCTCAAGCACTAGATCCTATATATCTGCACTCCATTCATTAGATCACTCATGACTTAACACTTAAGGACTTAATCTGCAGAGATTTGCATGTGTTGATTAGCTAGTATAACAAAGCACAACTTTCTTATGGCAAGAAAGTTTAAATTCAGAGTGGGAAAGTTAAGTAAAAGCAATTAACAAGGAAAAACGACAAAAGAAAAAAGAAAAAAGAAAGAAATTAAAGAGCCAACAGAATAAGGATCGTGAGAATTAAAGGAGTGGAAAAGAGGAAAAAGGAGAAAGAAGTGTGGCAAATATATGAATAGTAGATTTGAGTACTATGTGATCATAATATGCATGTACCATCAAATTTAAGAAGCATATTCACTTGTCTCCAAATGTACCTTTGGTTGTAAGGTTTAAATAGTTATTACATATGGAATATGGACATCAATCAATCCTTCATTTTATGTCTAAACATATATATATATATATATATATATAGACACACATCATTTTCTTCAAAATCTAAGAGATATCTTGCACTCAAGTTTAGTTTGTATAAGTTCAAATAATAATTATTGCTTGAGTAATATGTGATATGACATCATATATATATATATTGATAATACTAATTAATATCTATAAACAAGTGAAATGACATGGTGATCGAAGAAAGTGGGAAGAGTAGTAGTACTATAGTTGACGCTACAACCGAGTCTTGAAGCACTTCGATCCGGATGAAAAAGTCAACCCTGGCTACCGACAGAGAATTACCACTATGTTCCAGTGCGTCCTGCTATTTTTAATTTTTTCTTTGAAGACAAGATGCATAGGTGTCTGTTCCTGCTTGATAACGACTTTTTATGCTTTATAGTTTATACAATCAATAAAATAATTAGTGACTTATAAACTATTGGATTAAGAGAGATAGAGAGAGAGAGAGAGTGTGTGTGAATTGAAGGCACTTACTTAATCGAAATAAACAGTCAAATCACTAATTGAAACTTTAGAGGCTTCAAACAATATTTCATTTCACCAAATAAAGAAGTTAAACCCCACTTTTTTAAAAATTTTAAGAAATAAAATAAAATGGTGGTGTTATCAACATTGGAGAGCCTAGTTATTAAAGGCCTATCCGCTAGAGAGCCCCAGCAAAAAGATCTGGTGAAGCAATCGAAGATTCAAAATTTCAATTGTAGAGGTAAATGACTTGATGGGCCAAGAAGAAACTAATGATCCAATCAACCAAATGGGCCACAATAAGCTTCTGGAGCCCATTCAACCAAATGGGCCAAGATAAGCTTCTGAGCCCAGTCCATTCAGGATACGAGTTTTTTTGAACAAAAAAGAAAAGGACGTCAAACTCGTAAGCTGGCCACTGGTTCACTCGCATAAAATTTAGTGGAAGCGATGGCCTTGCCACTGGTCCAACTCCCACTTGCTGCTGCATCACCCTATTCTTCTTCTTCTTATTCTTCTTCATCATCATCATCTTCATCTTCATCTTGTTGTTGTGTTCCAACATTGCCCTTCGTTTTCCAGCTCCACCACCGTAGACCCCCACTCCATTATCGCCGTCACCGTGGCCTCAAGAGGAGTGGAGTTGTTGTTCTCGTCAGTAAAGAAGAGGCCACATCTACCCAAGAGGACGAGCAGCAACAAGATGAGTATGAGGAACCACCGGGCCCTCAAGACCTCGAATACGTTCGCCAAATCAAAAGGGTCTGTTTTCTTTTTTACTTTTCTTTCTTTCTCTCGCTCACACTAATTTTTTATTTTGTTTTTCTACCGCTTGCTTAAAAAACATGCCTCCTGCAGGTGTTGGAGCTTCTCCAGAAAAATAGAGACATGATTTTCAGTGAGGTCATTCTTGTTTCTTATTTTTGTATTTGATTTCATTCAATTATGCTCAGCTTAACTTCACTTCCACTCGTTCTTTTATTACTTTATCCTTTTAATTCCGCTGCCCCCTTTCGATAAATTCCCTTCAAATTTAAAATTGGTAGTCTCTGCACATTCACTCAAGACTTTGCTAAATTTGGGGATTCTTTTTTTGTGTATTTCATACTTGTCGCATTAGTTAATTTTTCCATGTTCATTGTCTATGTCTGTACCATGTCCTGAGCTGACCCAGTTCATCTTTTGTGCTGTGTAATGTGTAGGTTAAGTTGACCATAATGATTGAGGACCCCAGAGAAGTTGAGCGCAGGAGGTTACTTGGAATTGAGGATCCTGATACCCCAACAAGGGATGACTTAGGTGCTGCTTTGGAAGAAGTAAGTGCCTCCTTCTCTCTCTTATCAGCACATTGGATACAAGGAAGTTTATGAGAAGGATTTTAGCAATATGGCCAACGCATTGATAACTTACTTCTAATAGAGGCAAAAGAGGTTCCTATTTCTGATGCTCAAGTAAGATGCTTGGTCTCCTGAGACATAATGAAGGAGAAAGGCTTGAAAAGTGTATGATAAATGTCATCCATTGTTATATATGCCTATAGAACGAGCACATCACGAACAAAAATGTTTGGAAACAACAATGATAAAGTAGTATTTTAAAGTTTTGGTCCATCTGAATGGAGGAGATACTTTGCATTAGACTCTGGATGCTTCTTCCAGTCACATTTTTATTTTCTTTTGCTAAGTTAATCACAAACGTTACATCAAGAAATTACATCACCCCTTGAGAGTGTGAGGATTGCCTAGACCACAATTGTATAGTTCCATGGTGGTGTTTGATATTTTGTAAATTGAGTCAAGTTGTGGAAGTATGGTAGGGAAGCATTATTTGAGGAATGTATGATATTAGTTTCAAATTCAGGTAAAAGCTTATCATCTTAGTTGTATTGCACCTTCATTTCATTACAAATTCTTTAGTATGAATCTAGAATCTTATGCTTGATAGTCATTTATGGTTCGGTAGTCCTTACTGCTTGATATCTTTATTTATTCAAAATTGAGATTCAATAAATTAAGAATTTGCAAGCCCTTGAAGATCTGGTAATTGTGACTAGTATGTTGAAAGCCAGTTGAACCGTCCTCTGGTTACATTCCAGTTAGTTCAACCATTTCAGTTCCATTTAAGCCTCTAATCCAGCAACAGAATCCATAGCATATGACTGTTTAGTTAATTCAGGCAGCTTAGGCTTGTTAAGGTCTGAAATATTTGTACCTAACGAAAATGAAAAGGCTTTTTGTTAGTAAAGCCCCCCCTTGTTCAAAATATCGTTGCTTTGATAAATTTCTTTTAACTTTTATTCATAAACAGTATCCCCCATAACTTCTTCATACAAACATACTGAAGAGAAGGGGATAGGAAGGGGGTTAGGCTTAGAGATGGAACTGTTGAAGATTTATCACACCCCTTATCAGCATCATTTTTGATGCAGCTGGAGCAAAGAATAAGAAGTTTTCTCAATTGGACAAGATATGGGGCTTAATCTAATAATACTATTTTTTGTGTGGATAAAAAGTATGTCATGTGGTCACTTGTTTACAGTCTTATATATTTCAAGACATGTAGTGTATCTAGTTGGCATTATTCATTGAAATTTTAGTACTTTTCTTCATAGTTACCTTTGTATTTATTGATCTCTCCAACATATAGTGGTGTTTTTGAAATGTTGTTGGACCTCTCTGCATTGACATTTTGAGATGAAGATGATTTTTCTTCACACATATGAAGTGCTGGTTGGGATGAATACTGATTTCATTTACTGGCATGATTTATGGTGCAATTGTTTACCAGGTAAATGAAGGAAAAGTACCAAAAAACCGCGTTGCTCTTCAGATGCTAGCTGAGGAAATGATTCAATGGCCTAATTTAGAGGTACTATTGTAACTTGAGCATATAAATGGAGCTGAATGTCGATATTGTTTTTAGAGGCAACTCTAGTAGTTGTAAGAGTAGGTTACTTTGAAGCTTTTTATATCTTTGTGAAGTGTTCATACCTTAAAGGCATTATGATATGTTAAATCATTAGTTATCCCAAAAGATTAAGCTGATTTAATCATTTAATATTCTAATCCACCCCCCCCCCCCCCCCCCCCGGTTCACATGTGGGCTTAACCTTCTCCTCAATAAGTAAGGTTCAACACATAGAATATTGAACTGAAATGAGGGTCATGTTTGATAGTGGTTTTAAACTTTGTTACAATTCTGTGTTTTTATGCATTGGTTGTAATCTATTATTTTGAGTTGCATGATGAAATTTAACTAATGGATTGTTCCAATTTAAAACCCAAGTGCAAGCCTAAGACCTTGAATGAAAGCAACTATTTATTAGAGAGCCTCTGGTCATAATACAGATTAAACTGATCATGGAGTTATTCTTCAGATGTCTCATATGTCACCACTGATGTATCCTGTTTCAATTAAACTGATTTGTTACCGATTTCCTAGAAAGATTTTGTTTCCACCTATTGTGTTTATTGTATAGGTTGAAGTAAAAAAGACAAAGGCTCGCAAATCCCTATATGCGAAAGCCACAGACACTGGTGTTGATCCTAAAGTGGCTGCTAAAAGACTGAATATTGACTGGGATTCAGCAGCTGAGATTGAAGACACTGATAACAAGGATGACACAGAAGTGCCTGCAGCTGTGGTTTGTTTCCTAAACCTTTTCTTGAAAGTAGATTGTGACTTTCTCATCGGTATTTGGCTATTGACGTTAAGAAACCAAACAGAAGAATTAATTAAAACAAACACACGAGAACACTAGATTTGCATAGTTCACCCTAACTAGGTTATGTCCACAGAGTTGCTGCAGTTTTTCACTATTATAAAGATGATAATACAAAGGAGTTTACAACATGATGAATATATGTGCTGCCCTATTCAACTATCAATATTAATTAATAGGCAATACAGAAAATGATGAATTTAATCATTTAATATGCGAAAGCCACCCAAGCGGGCTTTGCCCGCACAGACCTCTCACAGGCTTTACATACCCATCGTTTGACACAGCTTTAGGTCTAATATATTTTAAAGTTGCTGCTCTGCTCCTTGTTCATGTAGCAGCATTACAATTGTCAAATTAGAAGATACCCCAAAATGCAACTCTAACAGCTAGATTTTGAGAGGGCTATATCTATCTCTGAACAGGGGAAGAAAGGGAGGCAGGAATTATATTATTTATAGCACTTTTCAGACCTTATGTAATTTCCTTTGGTTGGTTTAGCTTTTTAGTAGGAAAGGCTGTAGTAGAGTTGCTAGAGGTTCTTCGTGTCTCTCTACTGTTTATTTTCCAGGCAGGGTTGCCTATTGTTCCCTGCCGTAACTCCTCCTATTTCCCCTTGCTTTCTTTATTTCTATTGCACGTGCCCAGTCTAAATGTCACTTCCCAAAGCAAAACCGCCTTTCTGAGATCCATGAAAGGTGAAACATTAGAGGATGAGCTAGTGTTGCATTGATAATGCCAAGTTGATGGTTTTAGGAATGGGGGTGCTCTCTAAACCTGGTCAAATAGAGGAGAAGATAGTCCTATCCTTCAAAAACTAGATAGAGCTCTGACCAATATAGAATGGGCAGGGATCACTATATTGGCTCTTATGCTGTAAAATTTGTTTAATTCAGTATTTTGATTCGCAGTTGCATTGATCTATCACTTAGAATTTGTTTTGCACTTTTTTATTTTATTTTATTAAAAAAATTACAAAATTTTAATATTAATTAACAGGCAATACTAGCAATATGTTAACACTGAGAAGTTTTGATGGTGGTTTTCTGTGTTAGCTAGTCCTTGAAATATTTACGGAGAAAGCTTAGTCTCTTGCAGGGTTATGGTGCACTTTACCTGGTCACGGCTTTTCCTGTCATCATTGGCATCTCAGTGGTATTGATTCTATTTTATAATTCTCTCCAGTAGATATTATCTTGCCATCTTGTATAGTCTGTGTACCTTGCTGTGGATATACTAGTGTCAGTGGTCTCCACACGAGCTTGTACATCAAAATCATGAAATTGAATGATTGTTTCCATCGAATATGTCGTTGCCGTATTGATCTTTGCTCCTTTTTCCCAGTTGGTGAGTTATTTTATATGTTATGTGTAGTGTAAACGTATCTCTCACTCCGTGCCAATTTAAGTTTCTTTCTTTTCTTTCTAGGACGTTCCAAAATAAATGTCAACTCTTATAAAATGGAAATTCTTTATTTATTTATTTATTTTGTCTGTTTTCTATATTACCACACTTTTTTCTCCCCTTTAAAAAAGCCATATATATATTTCTATTAAAAATGGTATAATTTCTGATATAAAGTAAAGAACATTTTAAGATGACTTTATTTTGATTTATTAATAGTAATAGTGTCATTTGAAATCCTGCTCAGATTGCTAGTGCAATTCAGGTAGCACACATGAGAGAGATTCTATAGAACTCACCTGTCCGAGTAGATTGCACATTTTCTGTTTGAATAGCTAACAATCCGAACATTAAAATTACGAGCTTATAACTCGCGCAATGCGCGGGATTCTTCAGTATAATTTAATTTTAAAATTTAAATATATTATTTTTTATTATAAGTTAAAAAGACATATAAAAATATATCTCACTTATTTAAATAAAAAAATAAAATAAATCTTTGTTCCTATAAATATATATGATTTAAAATAAATAGTATAAAAAGAAATTAGCAAGAAGGATACATGGATTATAATATAATTAACGCAACTAATGACATATGAATTATATTGAAATATAATTAATTACGTTAAATATAATTAACATAATTAATGACATAGAGGGGGAGGTCATAAGTGTTTGTACCATAAAATCGATTTTCGATGGAATGAAAAAGACATATATGATAGAATCGTAACCATAGAATACGACCCTAATCAAAATGCATACATTTGTCTTTAGAGAGAAATATATACATAATCAAACTGAGGAAGAAGGAACGTTGTCTTTAGAGAGAAGGAAGAGATGCTGTGTTGTCGTTAGAGAGAAGGAAGAGGCGGTGTCAAACTAAACTGGTTTAATTTTTAACCGGTTCAATTTTTAAAATTATGTGTAAAAAATCTGGTTTTGAGTTAAAAAATAATTGATTTGTGCCACGTGTCGCAATTTGAAGGTCTTTCTGAGAGGTGATTCGGCTTTTTATATATATATATATGATTGGGAATCTCTCTCCATGTTCAATAGCCCTACAACAACCATTTTTCACATTATAAATGAAGACAAACCGTCATTGGTTATAGGCTTAAGTTTGTTCCTTGGTCCACACATGCTTGAATTTGTGAGTTGTATATGCTGTTGATGCAAGCACATCAATCTTTATAATTTGTCACGTATGTTCGTGCTGGAGTTTGTTCCATGTCATATTTTGGCGGCTTGAATTATATTCATCCATCATTGTAAAAAAGTCAGCTCTCACATGGAAAGAAAAAAAAAATGTTGCATTATTTTTCTACTTAAATGAAGGAGGCAAGAGAACGTGAGAATCACTATTAAGATGGTGGTGAAGATGCTCTGCACGTCCTAACTTACCCACGAGTCATTTTCCTCTTTTTAAGTGTTCCTAAGTCCATCACTTCCACCTCTCAATCTGCATCTTTAACCATGGCGCTTCCAGCTTCAGATGCAATCATTTCTACCACCAAAGACAGCTCCCGAGAAGCATACGACGGCATTTACGACAGAGTTGAAGTCGATGTTTATATGACTGCTCAAAGTCTCGCCACAAAAGAAGGTGTTGGAGAGGCGGTGGACGAATTCTACAACAAAGTATACACTGATATTTCTCCCGACTTTCCCTACGACTTTGAATTCTTGCCCGTCGAAAAACCTAAACTTTCTGTTGAAAGGGAGAGCATGCAGAAGGAAAAGCAGATTTCGGTGGATCCTATATCGTTGAAGGGGTCATCAATGAAGAAGCCAAGCTTTAATCTCATGTTGCTTCCGCCGCATCTTCTACCACCTGCAAAACCCAAGTTCTTAAGTTTCAGCCTCCCAAACTCAGCCAATTCGTCTCCTCGATTTAGCTCAACTCTGTTGAAGAAGAAACTAAAGAATGAAAGCAAAGCAAATCCTCCCAAACCAAGCAATCTCGCCCGCCAGCATTCTGCGGCGGATCACGAACATCTCACCAGGAAACCAGAGGTTTACTTACAAAGGAGCAAATCATGCGGCGAAGGAAGAGCACGTGCGTCAACAGATGATTTGGACCTTTGGCTGACTGCACCAAATGTTTCTGAATATGACAACAGGTACTACTACGACGACTTTTCCAACACTGAAGGAAACAAAGACAATCACAAGAATACGAAGAGCAAGGATGCTGTTGATCACGAGGAGTTTAAATGCGGTGCCCTCTGCCTGTTCTTGCCAGGCTTTGGCAAGGGCAAGCCTGTGAGAGAAAGAAAGGAAGAAACGGAGAGACATGAAAAGGTGATGTCTAGGACAGTTTCCTTGGAAAAATTCGAATGCGGGTCATGGGCTTCATCGGCCGTAACACACGACAATGAAGACGACTCAAAGAATCTCTACTTTGATCTGCCATTGGAGTTGATCAGAGCAAATGTCAATGATGCACACTCACCAGTTAGAGCTGCTTTCTTCTTTGATAATGATCAAAAAGGGATTCTGAAGAACAGCTCCACAAAAGCAACAGCCAAAAAATGTGATGAATCGCCTCGCCATGTTCGTTTTTCTACATCATCCCCTGTATCATACCCGGCCTCGCCTGCTTCTTGCATTACACCTCGTTTGCGCAAGGCAAGGGAGGACTTCAATGCCTTCTTAGAAGCACAGGGTGCTTGAAATGTTATGAATCTTGTTTTGTAGCTTAGAAAACTTTAAGCGCATGTGTGAGGTTTGTGTCCCACATTGCTAAAATGGAAGAAGAATGAGCGGTTTATATCGCATAGTTGAGCCCAAACCCATAGGTCTTAACCTTTTGAGTTAAGTGGCGTCTTAACATGCTATATTATAGGCTCACTAAAAAACTTCCCTAAGTGTTTCTTTCCCTAATAGAAAGATTAGCCAATTTTGGAGGCCGTCTTTTCTTTTGGTTACCACATGATTGCTAAAAGTGAATATAGCATTGGGAGCCCCTGAGTTTCTTTTTTCTTTTTTAAATGCTTTTTCTTTTTTTTTGGTATTTTTGGTGTCTAAATATCAATCTTACGGAGATTAATACTTTAGGAAGTATTTAAGGCATAAGGGTTAGATCGAATTATACTATATTAACCATCAACAACAATGCCATTTTTTCAATGCAAGACTTAAAATTTTTTTTCCACTTACATGTGTATATTCAACAATCTTCTCTTAAAATGGANATGCTGTTGATCACGAGGAGTTTAAATGCGGTGCCCTCTGCCTGTTCTTGCCAGGCTTTGGCAAGGGCAAGCCTGTGAGAGAAAGAAAGGAAGAAACGGAGAGACATGAAAAGGTGATGTCTAGGACAGTTTCCTTGGAAAAATTCGAATGCGGGTCATGGGCTTCATCGGCCGTAACACACGACAATGAAGACGACTCAAAGAATCTCTACTTTGATCTGCCATTGGAGTTGATCAGAGCAAATGTCAATGATGCACACTCACCAGTTAGAGCTGCTTTCTTCTTTGATAATGATCAAAAAGGGATTCTGAAGAACAGCTCCACAAAAGCAACAGCCAAAAAATGTGATGAATCGCCTCGCCATGTTCGTTTTTCTACATCATCCCCTGTATCATACCCGGCCTCGCCTGCTTCTTGCATTACACCTCGTTTGCGCAAGGCAAGGGAGGACTTCAATGCCTTCTTAGAAGCACAGGGTGCTTGAAATGTTATGAATCTTGTTTTGTAGCTTAGAAAACTTTAAGCGGATTTGTGAGGTTTGTGTCCCACATTGCTAAAATGGAAGAAGAATGAGCGGTTTATATCGCATAGTTGAGCCCAAACCCATAGGTCTTAACCTTTTGAGTTAAGTGGTGTCTTAACATGCTATATTATAGGCTCACTAAATGACTTCCCTAAGTGTTTCTCTCCCTAATAGAAAGATTAGCCAATTTTGGAGGCCGTCTTTTCTTTTGGTTACCACATGATTGCCAAAAGTAAATATAGCATTGGGAGCCCCTGGGTTTCTTTTTTCTTTTTTAAATGCATTTTTATTTTTGTATTTTTGGTGTCTAAATATCAATCTTACGGAGATTAATACTTTAGGAAGTATTTAAGGCATAAGGGTTAGATCGAATTATACTATATTAACCATCAACAACGTACAATGCCATTTTTTCAATGCAAGACTTAAAATTTTTTTTGCACTTACATGTGTATATTCAACAATCTTCTCTTAAAATGGAAGCTTTATCAATCTAATAAACTCTCCCAAGATGACTTGCGTGGACTATTTGAACTTTTATCCGCGTCATACACACCTTCGATTCATCCCTACTTCAACTTCTTAAGGGATCCATCATGCATGTTTTCGTTGATGCGCATCATTCTCTCTCCAATTGTAAAAACGAGAACTATTATCTACCATATCACGCACCATTATCGGTTAATATCAGTTGTTGTGGATATTAACGTTTTGGAAAATTATTGAAGTAAGACCATAATTTAACATATTAGGACACTACTTAACTTAAAAGTAAGCCTGAGTATTTAAACTATTATATTAACCATCAACATTTATGATATCTTTATAATGTGAGACATAGGGTATGTTTGGTAAAGCCTTTGGGGGTGAATTTTTTTTTTTTTGTTAGTAGTAAAAAGTGATTTATGTGATATAAAGTATAAAGAAATTTTGAATTTTTTGTATGAAAATGTTTTGTTTTATAATAGTTATTTATTTATTTATTATTATTAGTAATAAAAAGTGATTGATGTGATATAAAAAGTTAAAAAGTTCTGGTTTTTTTTTAGAAAAAAAAGTGAGGACAAAAGAAGGGATAGAGGAAAATGGTTATCAAACAAACCCTTAACCTTTCTACACTCTTACGTGTATAACGGCATTAATATTAAACTTGATCTTCTTAGATGCATCATGCTTCTATCATATTGAACTAGGCGTAGAAAAAGACTTATAAGTACCATTGGGTCCTCTCCAGGTCAGCAATCACATTGATGGGGTACCTTAATGGATCCCACTTTTGAGTCTCTTTCTCTTATGCAGGAACATATATGTCATATAGTTCAGCCGATGGCATACGGCACATGTTTAATATATATATATATATATTATGACATTACTTCTAACTTAAAAGTTTAAGTTAATGAATTTAGGTTCACTTAAGTATATTAACTATTCGTTTTCTTTATATTTTTTCAATGTGAAACACAACCCTTACAAGTCACAAGTGTATACACAAGTCAACAAAAGTAATTATAGCCAAATTTTGGCCAAGATGGTTTGGAAAGCATTCCCATCCGATTGTGTAAAGTTTTATCTAAATTTTTTAGTTGAATATTCACTTTTTTCTTTTTTTTTTTAGTTTTTCTATTTTAGTTCCAACTTTTCAAAAATACTCCACATCTCATTCTCTACTTTATTAAAACAATATTTTTTTAAAAAAAATTATATTTATTTTTTTATTTTAACAATTATTTCTTTCTCTTTTTGACGTATGTTCAGCACCCTTCTCTCTCACACACACAGAAAATTATCATACTTTCTCTCTCTCTCTCTCTCTCTCTCTCTCTCTCTCTCTCTCTCTCTCTCATATTAGGTTTGATTTAATTATCATACTTTTGTATTCTCTCCACCTACCATAATTTCTTATAAATGAAGACTTTTATATTGTAAATTAATTATCAATAAAAAAAGAGTAAAATTAATGTAGCCTCATCAAACTCTTCCTTAGTGGTGAACATAGGCAATACAATGCCAAACCACCAGAAAATCCTATGTTATTTTCTTGCGTCTTGCTCCATATTCTTTAATATTTTAAATTTTGTTCTAAATTTCTTCCAAAACTACAGTAAAAACCCAAATCTGGATCAATACCGTAGGTTGTTTTGAATCTTTTGATTTTAGCATAAGAATAGATAAGCCAATGTAAAGTAGTTTAAGGCTTTGTTTGTTTTGATATAAAAGGTTTTCCGTCAAAATAAACTTTCCACGAGATCATTCTTAAGAAAAAATGATTCCTCAAAAAAGATTTTTAGCACGAAAAATCAGCGATAACAAAAAAAACGAAAAAAGCCAACAAACTTCTAGCAAACACAACGGCAAATTCCAACAACGTTTGGCGGTGGAAACCGGCGAAAGAGACATACATATATGAGAGTTGTTAGTATCTCAACGGCTGAAGAAGGAATCCATAAGATGGTCCAAAATTGGCCCATGGTGGACGTCATGGGCACCTCAATACTCCCAAGAAGCTTACATACTTACTAATTACATATCTTTGATCTGTTGATTTTAAATGAAATACTTTAAGAAAATAATAAAAAATTTCATCTGTTTTAAGCATTTTTAGATTTGAAAAATGAAAGTGGAGAACCACTCTCCATCCTCAATCCCTCCATACAATAATGCAAGTAGTGTATATATGAATATATCTCCTCTCCAATATTCTAATTCTCCCATCATATGTCGTGCATGCAAGTGGTTTTATTTTTGTTCTTCTTTTTTACTACTTTTATTAGAACTATATTGGCTAGCTACTATATACTAGCTATGGTCTGGACAGAGATCCATTCCAATTACGTTGTTTAAATTTTACAAAAAATTAGACCGTCTAATACGAAAAAGGCTATGAGATCTACATGTTCTTGACAAATGGACTCAACATCCTAAACCGCCCAAGGTAGATGAGCTCTACAACTTGTTCTTTTAGACTGCTCGATATTTTGTGAAATTTAGACATAATTGTAGTGGATTCTTATTGGTGTGATCCGTCCTCCTCACTTTCGAATCTCTCACTCTCACAAAATCTATTTTTCGAGTAATGCTATACATTACTCTATTATCTTTCATCCCATAAAGTTGATCTGACATTTTTTAATTAAAATATCACGTCAAGTCAACTTTAGAAGATAGGAGAATAATTAGGTGAAGTATGGAATTATTTGGAATATCTCCTTGGAGAGTAAAATATGTTGCACTCGACTTTTATATTTAGCTCATGCACCTTTAGTGGATCGATCCAGCTTCTAATACGAGAAAAAAGACGTACATGACTGATAAGTGATTGGCCAGGAGAATCCTAATTAAGGAAGGGCCTAGCTAGGGAAAGAAAAAACAAAACACAAGTGAGAAATTTAGGATAATATTATTAAAATTTGGAGAAGTAAGACAATGTCTTGTTAATTAGATCAGGAGGCCCACAAAGAGGGATGTGAGGTTTCCATGTCTGTACGTTTTATATGATGATGATCATCTTCCATTAGAGACCCGAGAGAGCTTATAATTTTATGCAGCCGCCTCTTATTACAGCTCCCACAGTCGATTATGTTGAAGAAGATGGGAAGAAAGGAAAGCAAAGTGACTCCTGGTCAGGCCACTGATCCTGCTTATCATGATCATCATGACCAGCACTCTGCAGCTGATCACAAGCAACCTGCAGGAATATTCCAGTTGCAGAGAAACAAGTCATGCGGGGAAGGAAGAGCAATTGCACCTCCGGATGAACTTACTCTTAGGCTGCCTAAGACCAACAAAAATGATGGTGGTGATCCTCGAGAAAAGGGTTTCAAATGTGGGATTCTGTGCCTCTTCTGGCCAGCATTTGGCAGGGGGAAGAAAAAGGAAGAAGCAGTGGTAGTGACAATGGAAGATGTGGTATCGAGGACAGTTTCCTTAGAAAAATTCGAATGTGGGTCGTGGGCATCGTCGGCCATCTGTCGTAGCAGTGAAGAAGCTGGAGACTCCAAGCACCTCTACTTCGATCTGCCCATGGAGTTAATCCGAAGCGGCGTTATTGATGATGCGAATTCGCCGGTTACAGCAGCTTTTGTCTTCGACAAAGATCATCGCAAAGGAATTCTCAAGAAACATGGCTCCACAACAAGAGCAGCAGCCACAAAATCAGACGAGTCATCTGGCCGCCATGTTCGTTTCTCTACATCATGCCCTGAGTCGCCGGTTTTCTGCATTTCCCCTCGGTTGCTCAAGGCTAGGGAGGACTTCAGTGCTTTCTTAGAAGCACAGAGCTGATGATTCTTTTATTTTTTATTTTTTATGATGCATTAGTATTTTGGTCATCTTCCTTACAGTTTTTTGGTGGCCCAAATACCAGTGTCCATTTTAGCTCTTCACTGGAGCAGATTATTCAAACTCAGAATCTTTCAAATAGAAATTAGAAGAGAAATAATAGAATCACTTTATCCTCGGAGTTTGAGGTGTTTTTTAATTTGAATCTTAATGTTTAAAAATTTGTAATGTATTCTTATAATGTTTTAAAAATTTGTAATTAACATTCTCCGTTACTACTTGTCGTCTAAGTAGATGGAAATGATATCACGTGCGTTTCTCGTGGGATTTTTATGTTGCATCTTTCAATTTTGCACCCAATCTACCTAGTGAAATAATGTAATTGCTACTCATTAAAACCCAATGCATGTTTTGATTTTTTCTCGTCAACTCATTTTGAACCCATTTTTGGTGTCGTGTGGGTGTTGGAGTGAGAAAGAAAAGGAGCAACTGCTTCTCACTTGCTCCTATGCCGGCAATTTTCGTGCATTTAGACAGCAATTAGTAANGAAGAAGCTGGAGACTCCAAGCACCTCTACTTCGATCTGCCCATGGAGTTAATCCGAAGCGGCGTTATTGATGATGCGAATTCGCCGGTTACAGCAGCTTTTGTCTTCGACAAAGATCATCGCAAAGGAATTCTCAAGAAACATGGCTCCACAACAAGAGCAGCAGCCACAAAATCAGACGAGTCATCTGGCCGCCATGTTCGTTTCTCTACATCATGCCCTGAGTCGCCGGTTTTCTGCATTTCCCCTCGGTTGCTCAAGGCTAGGGAGGACTTCAGTGCTTTCTTAGAAGCACAGAGCTGATGATTCTTTTTTTTTATTATTTTTTATGATGCATTAGTATTTTGGTCATCTTCCTTACAGTTTTTTGGTGGCCCAAATATCAGTGTCCATTTTAGCTCTTCACTGGAGCAGATCGATTATTCAAACTCAGAATCTTTCAAATAGAAATTAGAAGAGAAATAATAGAATCACTTTACCCTAGGAGTTTGAAGTATTTTTTAATTTGAATTCTAATGTTTAAAAATTTGCAATATACTCCTTTAATGTTTCAAAAATTTACAATTAACACCATCTGTTACTAATTGTCGTATAAGTAAATGGAAATGATATCACGTGCGTCTCTCGTGAGATTTTTATGTTGCGTTTTTTAATTTTGCACCCAATCTACCTAGTAAAATGACGTAATTGTCACTCATTAAAACCCAACGCTTGTTTTGATTTTTTTCTCGTCAACTCATTTTGAACCCATTTTTGGTGTCGTGTGGGTGTTGGAGTGAGAAAGAAAAGGAGCAGATGCTTCTCACCTGCTCCTATGACGGCAATTTCTATGCATTTAGACAGTAATTGGTAACAGAGGATGTTAATTGTAAATTTTTGAAACATTAGGAGTTACTTTACAAATTTTTAAACATTGGGTTTCAAATTGAAAAACACCTCAAACTTCAAAGAGGTAAAGTAAATTTTCTCCTGGTATCGTTGTATTTAGATTACATGATCTATAGGCTGTAGCTTTCATCATGTTAAGCCCCATTATGTTTGCCTTGAATGCAACTTAATTTACCTCTTAGTAACTTGTTTTCAGTAAATAAAATCCCAGAACAGTAAGCCATATGTTGAGCTATAAAAGTTATCCGACAAGCCCAAGCAGAGTGCTTTCCTAAAGCTCTCTCAGGTGACCTCATGCTGGATTTAAGTGTAGCCCAAGAGTGGTTGGGCCCATTATGCGCAATTCTAAGCCCACATCAAAACTCTCACAATAACTTTAAGCATAAGAGGGCCTTCCTAGACTCCCATGGACCCCCCCATACAGTACTCTTTCACAATGTTTGGTATCTCTTTAACATACATTGGTCCATATAAAACAAAGAGAAACTAGACCACACAAAACGACTAGTCTTCCATTTATTTATGTTTTTGCTTAGGTCCGTTTGGTTTCATGATTTAAAAATGAGCGGTTTGAAAAAATAGGAATTTTTTTTTTTTAAGTACAATTAGTTAGCGTTTATTAAAATTATAGTTTTACCTTTTAAAATCGTGCATTTTTTAAAACACATTTCACATTTTCAAACACACTTTCTACAATTTTGAAATCACAAGCCAAATTGACTATTAATCTCTTAATTATTTTCCTTGTTATTATTACGTGTCAAAGTTGTGCCTTCAACTATATTTTTATATATTGTCAGTGTGTCATGTGTTAGAAACGGGTTGCCGTATGTAAACCAAGGTGATAGAGAAAAGTCTTAAATTAAAACAATTAAGAGGAAGAGTCCTTAAATCAGTTAAAAAAAAGCTAAACACAACAGAATTAGTCAACCTTAAGCAATTGTATGCTAAATACCTTAATTTTTTGTTGTTGTAGTCGTCATAGGGATTAAAAAAAAGTAAGAAGACAATAAATGTAAAGGTAAAACAGTAACAAATTGGGTAAATAGTGTGGTCCACTCCCCACTGGCCTCCCTCGGTTAATACCTAACCCAAATGCAACGAGAAAGAGCCATCTTCCAGCCTATTCATGTGATGAGTCAGGCCCCACTTCTAATAATTTGTTAGAGACCCATCAATTCCCTTCATTTACAAATTTAAAAAAAAAAAAAAAAAAAAATTGAGCCCAATGCTAGCGAATCCTCTTGGCTCTTGCTGCCTCTCTTTAATCACGTTACCTTTCAATTCTTCTCATTTATAGAAAAACGGCCAACTGCCAGCTGTCGGCCAATACAAACTTGAGGATGAGTTGTCCTCATATGTTATTGTCGTGTCGTCATGTGATTGACGGTAATGGTATATATGACCGGAGAAGAAGAACCACAAATCACACATGTCAAAACATTACACCCGTCAGCGCTGTCGACTATTTACAGAAAAATTCAAACTAATAATATTCGCTTTATGAGACGTGATTTATAGGGATCATGATCTTCTCAAATTCTTTCAAAATTTGAAGATCTTAAATTTTGAATTTTGACCGTTCATCTTAATTTAAATGACCAAAAATAAAAGGTTTTTCAGTTTTCACATTTAAAGTCAAAATATATTCTGATTTTTTAATTATTAAAAAAATGAAAAGCCTTTTATTTTAGACCGTTAAAATTAAGATGGACGGTCAAGATTCAAAATTTGAAGGTCTCAAATTTTAAAAGAATTTGAGAGGATCTTGATCCGATTCACAGTTGATTGAGCTACATCTTCAAATATATTCATCTTTTGCTAGAATACCCAAAAAAAAAAAAAGAAGTAAAAAGCATTTTCTTATGATTCTAGTTCACATATACGAATCCAAAAAAATTCGTACAAATTGGACCCAACCCACCCAACATGTTGGCATGGGGTTTTTAAAATGAAATGTAATTAATCGTTGCAAATAATTGAATAGTACGTTGTTTGTAATTAAAAAGAAAACAACGAGCAAATTAATAACATATACTGGAGGCAGCAAGCGAGCATTGATGGCCACGTAACTGAGAACATATGAAAGCGTCAATTTCACGACACGTGTTAGTTCAAAGGGAGAGCTAGCCCAAGGGCAACTACTTCTTCCACCCATTTCTTTTCTTAAACCACCATCATCTTCAGCGCATGATAATATTGACGGCCAATCTCAAACAGTCTCCACCGTCCAATATATAAACCCTTTCGGCTTTCAATTCCTTCTGCACCCGACCGACCGACGCAGGTCGTACCTAAAAATTAAAAAAAAGAAATAATAATAATAATTGGTCTAAAAAAGACATTATTTCAACGTACATAACGGTTGATAGTAATCATTATTTGCAAATGCATGAAATCATTGGGACCAGTGGACCACCCCCATTATTCGTAAT
Organism: Carpinus fangiana; assembly: GCA_006937295.1. Taxonomy (NCBI): domain Eukaryota; kingdom Viridiplantae; phylum Streptophyta; class Magnoliopsida; order Fagales; family Betulaceae; genus Carpinus; species Carpinus fangiana. The sequence goes on along the minus strand of CM017321.1, from coordinate 13,625,659 downwards.
CGGCTGTAACCCATTACTTCTTTCCTAATTCAAGCCCATTTCGGTCTAACTCCATGCTATTTGCATTATTGAATTAGGATGTACGTTAAAATGGAAGAAATTTAGGACCGACAATTTTTAACATAATTTATTAATTTTATATAAATTTAATTATTTTATTTTATTTAATTAAATAAATTGAATTATGGTTAACTTATATAATTTTATATTTATATTTTAACATACGACATAATAACAAATCATTTTTAACATAACTTATGAATTTGATAAATTCATACAAAATTAAAGAGTTAAAATTAAAAATTTGATTTGTTTAATCATGAGTTGAATAGTAATTGCCACCTCTAAAGAGATAGTTGTTATTAAATAGAAGTTATTATTTAAACGACACTAAAAGATAGGAATCTAGATTGGTAAAAATATCTCAGCCTCAAACCACCAACACCCAAAAAAGGGATTTAACAAACAAACGGGAATAGATTTGTTCTCCATTGGCTACAACCCTACCCTGTAACTTCAATGAGATTAATAAAATAATAATGATAAGACTTTGAGAGATATCTCTTCTCTTCTCTTTTCTTTTCTTTTTCTTTTCTTTTCATTTTTACTTTTCCTTTTTCAACTGGTCTTATGGCATGGACCATTGCATGACAAACTGTGCCCCCTTTTTTTTTTTTTTTTTTTCTAAAAAAAAATTAAAAATTATTATTATTATTGTGCTGGCTCCGATATCTCACCAAACAAGGCAGCCCAACCGCATTCTTTAAAGCTTTACTCATTAACAATGAAGGCTATAAAGAATTTTAGATGGCGGCCAGAATGACAGGCGAGAGAGACAGCATTTTATCGAGTGAGATGAAAATAATTTGTTTATATTTTAAACTAATTTTCTTATGTATTTTTTTCAGTGTTTTTTAGGAATTAAAACACTGAAAAATGGGTAAGCTTTCCAATAATAGATCTAAAAATTATCAGGATCCGAAGAGGAGAACACTGAGGAACATATGATGAATGCATTATCTATTCATGTGATAAAAAAAATATCACAAAACAAAATGTTAATTACTGTAGAAAGGGCAGCAAGCAGAGGAGTAATCGAGAGTTTAAAAGAGAAAAATTAAAGAAAGAAAACTCCAAAACAATCACATTAAACGAATCCTCAAGAATTTACAGTCTCAGGACTCAGGAGTCGGGATCAAAATTCATGACTCATGACTCATTTGTCTGGTGTGTTCCTCACTCTATTTTCCCCACGTTAGTTAGATGATTAGACATTAGAAAGAGGCCTCATGTTCCCACCCCACATGCCCTTTATGACCTTAAGAAAAAGCCAACCCTTTGCATATTATTCCCCAACGGGCCATCACACAAAAAGCCAATCCTTTGCATATTATTCCCAACACACACTCATCATCATCATCATCATCGAACAAGCATAATTTTCACCTCTTTTTTTTTTTTTTTTCCCCTCACTTTTTAGGTGGCTATGGATCAAAGGAAGCATAAATTCTTGAGAGCAAAAAATAAAATAAAACAAAGGTGAGGTAGCAGGCAAGCAAGCCCAGCACAGCCAGCCACTCACAATGAGTGGCTGACTGTGCTGGTGGCCCCCTACCTTTTGCAGATGAACAATGGTCCCCCATTTGCCTTTACCGACAAGCCAATGAAGCAAAACAAATTTTATCATATCAATGAACATTAAAAAAAATACAAAAGAATTACACACCACCTCTATTATACTCTTCCCCTTTTTTTTTTCTTTTTTTCTTTTGTTTTTTTCTCTAATAATATTCATGCTATTGTATCTATACCATCCCCATTTGAAGCTATCATACAGATGTAGTAACCATTAAAAAAAGAAAAAAAAGTGAGGTAAGAGAGACAGAGAGAGAGAGAGAGAGACCAAAAAGGCTGGAAGAGGAAGAAAATGGTGTCATTGCCGTGTCCTTTGTAGCCTGGATCCAATCATCTTGAGCTCGAAATTCTTCACAGACCCAGCAACATCTCTCATTGTGGTGTCCATAACATAAGGGAGTTTTTCGAAGGTGATCTCTGTTGAATTGATGAGGTTCCGGCAGGGTTCACGTCGTACTGATATGGTTCCATGGTAATGGAAATATTTGATCCGGCCCTCTGTTTTATGTGTTGTTTTACCTGCCAAGTTTTGTGACATATGCACACCTGTCGCATACACATTACGCGGTTGCACCGCGTATTTCCTGTCCCTTCTAATTCCTTTCTTCACGTCTCTGTATACAAGCTTCTCAAACCCCCATCTCCTGTAATCACAAGACAAATTAGGATGTCAACAAGAAGCTTCTCAATGCCTAATGTAGTTTACCAAAACAACTGATACGTTGTAGACAATGTCTCTTGTTTTTGGTTTGAAAAGACATAAAAGAAACTGTTTTTGTATTTGGATCGGCATATTGTGTTTTGATGCCTTAAGAACAGAAAACAAAAGAAAAAAAACACAAGCAAAAACAAAGACGACCTAACAATTGACTAGATTATTCTTGAAAGGCTATCTTCTTGACTTTTCTGTTGTATACAGGATCAATCTCAAATGGAACCTAGCAAGCAATCACCAAGCTGAAATATTAGTGTGAAAATGAGTTCCGTGACATACAATATTACACGTTTTAGACCCTAACCCACCTCTCATTGAGTCCCAACAAATATGTCCTAATCTCACAATTTTTATTTTCAGTTAACATCAGCATCAGTCTTATTCTCAAATCAGCAATGACATAATTGAAGGTTGTAAAAAATACAACATTTTTTTCAAGAGTTCAAAGTTTCCTTCATTATAGTTGCGGCGTTTTCATTTTGGCAAATCATATCGTGTGGATTATTTTGACCATTTGGCATATCTTACGCTAGAAGAGAACACCTTTGATTTAAGGCTGATTGAGATACTTGACTAAGACAAAGGAAGCTTTATCAAACATGAGCAATATACTATTTATGAGAATTAACAAGAGCCTGTTCGTGCATAAAGATAGAATCACTTTAGAACAAAGTTCACCCCACTTCCACCTGCTCTAGAACATTGAGAGAAGGAAGAATCTATACTAACACCAAACAAAAGTGCCAATATATAGTTCCAAAATATATTAAAACCACTTGTCCTATTAATAGTTTCAACATCAATTGGAAATGTTCCTATCACTCAACCACCACAACATTAAAATGTGAATATAACAAGATTGAAGTATTTCACGGAACCTAATAATACTGAAAGATACAGTCAATTTTCTAGGAAGAAATTAATTACAGTCTAAAATCTCATACGGGTGAATTTCGTGTCAAACTGAACTCCTAACATGCCAAGACTAGTTCAATTCAACCCAACAAATTAATATCTATCAAAAAATCACCCATCCATAATTCCTTCTATATGTGCGACAATCAGATCAATTCAGAAACATCAAATTTTTCAGTAATTAAATTAAAAGGGAAAATGCTCAACATCTCAAAACCCAAATTCAATCTTTTCCCCTTCCAAGTAAAATTCAATTGCTCTGGCAGTTGCCTTTTGTAGGAATCTAAGTTATAAGATCTCTCCACCCACCGAAAGGCAAATTGAAAACACAATGTAAAAGATGTCCAAAATTGCATTCAAACCAATCAATTTCCACTATTTCTCAGCAAGAATCATGTTTAGGAAAAATAAAATAAAATAAAGAAATAAAAAGACAATATATCAAGAAAACAGAGCATGATGCATGGTATATTGGTATGTTACCTGTAGGTTCTGCCGGCCGGTTCATAGAGGCAGAGCTTACTGCTCATGGGCATCTGCTCAATGGTGAACTGAGAATACTCCGAAAGCGAATCGAGAACGGACTTGATGGTGCTCTTGGGAGGCACATATAGATACTCATCTACATCAAAGAAGAATATCCACTTGGCCATAAACTTGTACCTGTGCAAGCAATCATTTACCACCATGAACTGGTTGTGATAGTACCCATCAAACCTCTCCTGCTCTGTTATATCCTGCAATGTCACAAAGCCCTTCTCTATCCACGGCCTTAACACCTCCATAACCTCCTCGTGAACGCCGCCCGCGTCGTGTATCACAAAATGCGATCTCTCCCCGAATAGTCTCACATGGTACGCTATCCACTCTCTCAGTCTCTGGGGACTCAAATTGCCAAACAACGACGACCCACAATACAAATAATCGTACTTGGGCCTGGAAGTGAACAGAGAGAAATCCAAGGATCTGGGAGACTCTGTCAAGGCGTGGATGGTATCGGTAACGTTGAGCTTACGGTCACCACCGCCAGAGGTAGTGGCGTAGAGGACTAACCTTCCGCCGGAGTTGTCGGTGTTGATGGGCTGGGAGAAGGTGCAGTTAACGACGACGACGGTGTAGACGCGGCCGTAGCCCCAGTCAGGGAGCATCTTGTAGCCGACGGCGGAGATGGGTTCGGAGGAGTTGAGGTGAGGGACCCACTGGCACTGGTAGGTCGGCTTGGAGTATAAGTGGAGAGGTTTCGAAGCTATACCCACAATGGCGAAAGTGTTGGGGCCTCCTCTGTAAGTACCCATGGTGACGAAGCTGTACGCTGCCGCACCGTACGGACGGAAACCCCGCTTGAGTACGCCATTGTCGAGCGTCTGATCTAGTTGTTCAAGCGGTGGTGGGGGTGGCGGCGGCGAAGGTAAAGGTGAAGAAGGTGGTGCAGCCAGCAGTGAAGAAGGTGGTGCAGCTAGCAGTGAAGCAGCCGCAGAGGAGGTGGAAATAGGAGGCAGAGCTGTTTGGGCGGTGGTGACAACCCTAGAGATGCAGAAGCGGAGATCGGAGGTGGAGATGGTGAAACGAGAAGGAAGGAACTGAAGAAGCGTGGCCAAACTGCAGAGAATGACAAGCGCTGTTAACAACAGTTTAAGCTCTGCAGCGAAGTTCCAAACTCCCACTACCAACATCTTCTTCTCTTTCTCTTTCTCTTTCTCTTTACCCATCACCATTATTCCGCCTCGCCTACCGATGAATGATGAACAAGAACAATTACAAAGAAGAAGAAGAAGAAGAAGAAGAAGAGGATAAATCACAAAAGGATTTCTCTTTTCCCTTCTCTCTCTCTCTCTCTCTCTCTCTTTCCCTATCTCAAACTTCCTTTCCTGTGTCTGTGTTTATACATATATAAGACTGCTTTCTACATATGATTTGTAAAGAAGGTGCGTAGAAATGTGAGTTGGGCACTCCTTTTGTGTGTGCATTTTCCAATCCGCGTTCATGAGTGGCCGCTTCTTTTGTGTTGTAAATTTGGATTGCAAAACAAATTTTTATATAAATTAGTTTGTAATTCTGTCCATTTGGATTACCCTTGCCTTACGAATATGATTTAAAAAATGAACGAGGGACAATTAAGGATTAGATTAGTATCAAAGTGACTGTTTTACGTAGAAAAAGCCGTGTGAGTGTGTGACAGTGTGGGGACTCTAAATCTTCGCTTAGTGCCAAAAGACATGTCGGGACCTCTTGATTTTTTAACACTTTCTTGCCATCATCTCCTCGCATTGTTTGCTTCTCTAATCCCTGACCCCAATTTCTTTGATATCTAATATCTTACCATTATCCATGTGCTTTTAACTCCATGCGCTTCTACCCTTCTCTCCCTTCCATTATTATTATTTTTTCTATTAACTTTTATCTTTCTCTCTTTTTAATTCCTATTAATTTCTCCTTTTAGAGACATAAGTGATAAGAACATATATATATATATATATGGCCTTTTTTCTAAAACTTTTACACGTAAATTTTAAATAAATTGTCAAAGTATTGATTAAATTTATCTCTTCTTATAAATTTATGTTTTGATATAAATGATGATTTAACATAGTATTATGGTTCATTCATCTACCATAATTTCAATTAAATATTTCGTATGTTGGACTTCACTTATTAAAAAAGAGCATTAAAATGTCATATCAATGTAATAAAATTGAGGTAAAATGAGAAATGCTATATATCATAAGCATTCCTTTTTTTTATTATTATTATCATTATTTTTTTATATGTGCCATTGTCTTAAATTTATTTTACATCATGGACTCGTGGTGAACAACTAAAACCCTCATATGAAAAAATAATAATAATAATAATAAATAAAAAAACCCCTCATTTTGCTGAAAGATCCCGAGATTTGGTGTTAAAAGCGCCGAACGTATTAGGGGGCAGCAATGCAAATAGAGTCCAGATGGTTGTAAGTGTTAGAATATTTGATATTATGTTGTCTTATTTAGTTTAGGGTTTACTTTAAGGTTTCTTGGTCATTACTCATTGTCTCTCTATAAAAGAGAGTTATGTAATATTGTTTAATATAGTGAATATACAAGATGTAGCCCATACGTCTCTTTCCGCTTCCGCTCTCTTTTTCTTTCACTTCCTTATTTTATATTTTAATATATATTTCAACATGGTATCAGAGCCACGCTTCTGTTTCTATGGTTTTTATTAGTCTTGTGACGTTATTATTATTATTATTTTGGTGTTTTATGGCATTCTCTTATGACGATCTCCCAATTTTGTTGTGATCCATGGCTCTTTTCATTGGCAAATCTTGGCATAGTGCAGTTTGGCCCTTCATAGTTTTTTTTTTTTTTTTAACGGCTAGTTTCCGTTGTCCGGCCTCATTGTCAGTTGCGGTTTGGCTCTTCACCGGATTCTTTTAGTGGCTTGTCTCTGTTCTCCGGTATTCTTCCAACTGTTACTTTCATCCTTTCGAACCTTGGCACAATGTGGTTTGGCCCTTCACATGATTGACGGCTAGTTTTCGTTCTTCGACCGTCGTTGGAGTTTTGGCCCATTGTCGACCTTTTTGAACCTGCATTCACTAGTCACTTGCCGCCGTCGTTGGCCGCCCCGGCAGCCTCTATCTTTTTCGGCAATCACTACCATCTACAGCTTGTTCCCGGCTTCAGCCACCACCGTGATCATTATTTCGGATTTCAAACTCAAGGTTCTAGAATATTCTACCTTGAGTTTGAGGGGGGATGTTAGAATATTTGATATTATTATATTATGATGTCTTATTTAATTTAAGGTTTACTTTAGGGTTTCTTGGTCATTACTCATTGTCTCTCTATAAAAGAGAGTTATGTAATATTGTTTAATATAGTGAATATACAAGATGTAGTCCATACGTCTTTTTCCGCTTCCACTCTCTTTCTCTTTCACTTTCTTATTTTATATTTTAATATATATTTTAACAGTAGGAAGAGACACGTAGATGAGTCGCTCCATGAAGGTGCTGGAGGACATGTGTCCGCCTGCTCTGTCTCTTCCTAATGCCTATACACGACAACCAGGATGGGACCAAATTTTTTAATTTAATTTGATTTAATTAATCAAAATGACCTGAAATTATAAACCACTCTCAGTGGCACCATGACGCGTGGCTTTTATTTTATTGCCAAGTGGACATCACTTACAGTCCCGTGCATGTTTATAACGGTGATCTTAATTTCTTTGCAATAAATTAATACAAGGGAACACGGGCATTGTAAATGAACCCAAAATATTAACCAATGAAAAAAAAAAGAAAAATGCAAGCTTGTGGGAGAATATGGGCATGTGAGTCAGTCCAAGGGAGGGACAGCACATATCCTAAAAAATCCACGAAGAAATTTGAAAATAGAATAAACAATTTTCACGCAAAATCAAAGTTCCAAGGGGATTTTTTTTTAATCAAATTGAAAAAAAAAAAAAAGTACAAGTGATCAAAATATCAACAATCGGTGCATTCGAGACTAAAAAAAGAAAAAAAAAATGAGTCAAATAAATGATCCGATTCTCTTTTAAAGAAATTGATACAGAAGAGAAGTACACTAGAGGCTTGTGTGTAAAACTACTTCACTTGTCATTTGTCAAGGAAAAAATAAAAAAAGAAAGGAAAGAAGGAAGGAAGAAGACGAGGAGATTCTAGTACCATAATTTTGGATCAGTTGATTAGATATTTCCTAATTAGGTTACTTGTTTAACTAGATATTTAAGAAATGATGGGTTTTGGGTAGATTTTTACACAAGAAGTTAAGTTAGCGCCTAATTTTAAGGATGCTCCGGATTCATGTAGAAGAATGCATAATATCGGGTGGACCACATTTACTTTTACGTAGGCATTCATAAAAAAGCTTGGTATATATAATTGAGTTGAAATAGTGATGGCAATTCCTACTATTCCAGTGCTATAATTGAACGGGACCGACATGAGGAAAAGGAGCTCCTGCTTTTTGCCAACTTTATTGCCCATCTTTGTACTCGCTTGTTGTTACTATTAATTTTATGTGGCTGCATTATTATTATTTTTTAGTTTGCTAGATAACACCTATTCATTTTCTCTCTTGTTCGGGAATGTTGGGCAAACTTTAGTAAGGATCACGATTCATATTTGTGTATCAGATTCGGATAATGTTAAAATATGAATAAGACTATATAAGTTAACCATAATTCAACAAATTTAATTAAATGGATTAGACCCTTTAATCATAACACATTAATTTTGTGTTGGATTTGTGTCGGGTTAGCTCTAAATTTCGGGTATTGAAACATGAGTGTAATGCTATCCTGACCGATTTAATCAAACGGGTTAGACCTTGTAACCCTAACATGCTAATTTTGTGTTGGGTTTAGATTTGAGTGAATAAGGGTTTGCTAATTACTTTTAAAAATATGATAATACAACCATGCATGACCCTTAAACCAAGTCATTTGAAGGCTCCTCGTAATTCTATTAGGGTTGACATTTTATATTGCGTATCGATGACAATCTCTTCCAACGAGGGAGGGAGGGAGGAGGCTTCTCCTCAGCAAACGCGGTTTCTCCATGTGATCCGAGCAGCGCCTATTTCGCCATGTTGGTTTCCATTTATTGACCTTTGTTGTCTCTTTACACCCCAAACCTTGGAGGTGGCGTGAAATGAGTGCTAATAATGCTTCCATGTGCATTTCTTGGGAAATTTGTATTAATTTTTTATAATAAATATTTTCTATATCCACCGTTCCTGGAGAGCACTCAAAATGGGTTAAACAATGCCACGGTTGGCTGCAAATGATTATCGTTACCTTCGATGAACCACCATTCATAAAGAAGCCCAACTTTCTCTTATATTTAATTATATGGAATAACGGTGTCAGTAGATCGAGAAATGGTTGGTTGGAGTGGACACGCGTAATTTTCCAGGCGACCAAGACCAGGGATTCCATTCCACCATAAAAACAACACAAGAAAATCTTTGACCAACAAGAACATCATCTGAAGGCCCTTTGATCGGGGTAAAACATTATCAATGACAGCATCTCGTTTCCAACGAGGAAGGAAGGAGAGCTCCTTCTTTCCCAGGGACGGAAGCTAGGCGCGTATTCCGCCGTGTTTGTGTCATTTTATTTGACATTTTTGTACTCTCTTCCCTTATAGTTAGGGAGGGAGGTGGCCCAGGTGGGGGAATAAAATAAGGGAAGGTGCATATTTCTTGGGAAATGTAATTTTGATCATGGAAATGTGGGGTCGGATAATATATTAATAATCGGATGCACAGAAACAGCATGATACTTACTGTCAGCCAGACCCACAAACTACTGCCATGCCGTGCAGAGAGAGCCTTTCGTTGTCAGAAAAAGTAGGAGCATTCCGGTCCGTATCCACAACGTTGTCTTGTCCAAAAGTAGAGCCAAGGCCGACCCATTTTGTGTTTGTTACATCCTTTTCACCCTTTCGGGTACACCACGTTAAGTGCATTAAATATAGTGCATTCACGAGTTTCAACGAGAAATTAAATGAGAAAAAGAAAAAAGAGAAATAGATTTAATTGCGGAAATAAATCAACAGAGTGAAAATAAACGATGCTTGCTTGAACAGGGCATGGCATGGGCAGGGAAAGTCATGGATAACGCATGCACATCCAACATCCACAACACCTCTACATTTGGATTACAACGTACAATACTGGGAATCCTATCTCTTTAGTCTCGATCAGCATCTTCAATTTCTTCATCCTCTGGTACCCCACGAAGATAGAGAACATTGTTACATCTGCATATCATGGAAAAACATTCAAAGACAGCATCAGTTAGTTTTGAGGTTTGTGGGAAATTATAATTCTTCTAAGTTGTAAACAGATGAATATTGTCTATCATAAATGTGGCATGATTATGGTTTTGAAACTACTCTCTTCAGTCTTCAGCAGTCCTATGGCTGTGATGGCAATGCAACTCAATTTAATAAGAAACCAATTTCAGCTTTCACTTCCACTTCAAAACATGGTGCCCACAAATCCTTCTTAGTTGTCTATTTTAATTTTTCCATACGAACTGAACATAATATTTGCCACTGGACAAATTGGTCTTCACAACTATATGTGCTAGCATATTAAATTATTTATATCTGTAAAGCGCATGGAAACAATAAAGCAGAAAAGTTGCAGTGAAGGAAAACCAAATGTGGGTAACAGATGTGATAAATTGAATGCACCAGTATGTTTTCATTTGCACAACATTGAATATAATTTTTTACAATTTTCTTAAAACACAGTTGAAAAACATTATCAAATTACATATTTGTTCAAACATTATGGACTGGAGAGTACATTCGTCTAATTATTTCATTTAAGCAAACAGCATCACATAATTTTAATCATGACTATCAATGCTACATATAGAACAGAATTCATAAGCACACATGACTTCAGAAATCGACATCCTCCAAATATTCGTTAAGTTTACTAAACTAGTTATAGTAAAGCTTATTATGATTCATCCAAAAAAAGAAGCTTATTATGACTTCAGAAATCTACACCTATCACTCTAACAAACACACCTTGCACCGTTTTATGATGTAGTACATACCCTATACTCGGTTCATTGCTCACAACTACACAAAAAATAATAAATTCAGCTTGAAATGTTCAGATTGAAACAAAGGATGGAGAGCTACAGCACCATACTTGAGCTTTAAGAAGAACAACTCATCGAAGAGTGCTTTTACTCGAGGGGGTGCTCTTGGAGGTAGTGCTCATAAATCTCATGGTAGGTACCCAAAGATTCATAGTGAACTTCAATAGGAGCTCTCTTGAAGCAATAACACACTGATCTAGTTGCCACAGGATTTTAGGATCTTTTGCTCTTATGCCACACTGACGTGGAACAAAATTTATCCGTGTGCTTATGAATCTATCAATCTAGAGTCTCGGATCTAAAAAAAAAATTATTGTGTTGGCAGCATGACTTGAAAAGATCAAATCTAGATAGATGAAAGAAGCTAGAAACTAGGGTGAGGACTTGCTAGAATTTTTTTTTTCTTGATAAGTTAAAAACAAATCTGGTGGTACTTGAATGCACAACCTCACCCTCCACCTTGCTATAAAAGGGAAGAAGTACCATTTGAACTAAAGCTCATTGGTACTTGCTAGGATTTTCTGGCAACAAATAAAAGATATGTTCTTAAGGATGGCTGGGGGAAGATATGTGATATGAAAGATTAAAATTCAGTGTCTTAAGGTTTCAAAGGAAATAGGAAAGAATCTGACTTGTGGTTGTAACGAAGTAAAGAGCAAGAAAAGAACACAGAGAGGCTAGTGTGCCTCAGTATTCACTATTCAACACTTGTTCTTTAATCAATTAAAGTCTGAGGTCTTTGAATTAGACTCATTGATTTTGGAATTCCAGATCTCCCGCAGCACATCAAAATACCTATAAATTCTAAACTAATAATCCCAATTTAAAGCTCTTTTGACCTTAGAATCCTAACGAGATGAATTTTGAAACCATAGACTATTGCTTCAACTGGAGGTGTCTATTGCAGATAATGTGGAGCGTTCCAACGATGTCGTCTAGTGGAACATTGCATTCACTCGGTTGATTCATGACTGGGAGGTGGAGGTTCTGGCTTCGTTTTATTGCCGCTTGTATTCGTTTAAGTTTCGAGCGCATTTGGAGGACAAGTTGTGGTGGATTCACTTGAGCAAAGACTCTTTTGAGGTGAGCACTTTCTATCGGGTTCTTTCTTCGCCTGGGTCCATTCCCTTTCCTTGGAAAGGCATTTGGAGGACCAAGGCCCCGCCTAGAGTGGCGTTTTTTGCTTGGACTGCTGCTAGGAGTAAGATCCCCACTATTGACAATATTCGACAGAGAGGCATGATTGTAGTTAATAGATGTTGGTTATGCGAGTCGGATGGGGAGTCAGTGGATCATCTCCTTCTTCATTGCGGAGTGGCGAATGCCTTGTGGAATGTCATTTTTAGCCGGTTTGGGTTGTGCTGGCTTATGCTTGGCTCAGTTAGAGAGTTACTCGCATGTTGGTGGACGGGGGGTTGCACGAGGAGTGCTGTGGTTTGGAAGATGATTCCTTTGTGCCTGATGTGATGTATTTAGAGGGAACGTAATGCCAGATGCTTTGAAGACAAGACGCGCTCTTTTGAGGAAATTCTTCATTACTTTCTTTTTACTCTTTACACTTAGGCTGCGGGCTGGCTTGACCCGCTTGTTATTAGCTTTCAGGATTTCCTTTCTCACTTCTCTTCTCCCTCTTAGGCTTTCCCTTGTATACTTCCTGTGTACTTAGGGTTGCAGCCCTCTGCGCTATTTATATATATTTTGACTTACCAAAAAAAACTGGAAATGGCCTACAAAATAAACCTTGAAATGAACCAAATTGGAAAGTAACATGCATAGCAACAGCTAATCAATCTTCTATACACATCAGTTTCGGGTGACATTATATAATTTCCTAATGGGACCACTTACATCTGCTTTAGTACAATAGCAGAAACACACAAAGAGAGATTTTCAAGTAAAGACAAAACCAACACCAGCTACACTTTTCTACTCTCACGTCTGTTTGCCAATATCATTATGAGGTTTTTTTTATTAATACCAATATTATTGAGAAAATAAATGAAGCTTTTAAATAATGTGCACCATCCAACCCCAATTAAAGACCATCAAATTTTATCTTCTTCCATTTGAACCAATATTCATTGCCACTTGTCATGTCATGTCTTATAAGTCGTTCTTCATTTATCATATGGTTTATGTGATAAAAGCCTCGCAGGAAACATATACTTACAGTAAGAGAGGCACTTTCATAAGTAACTATTCCATGTAAAACAATAATGGAGCGACTAGCATTTGGCAAAAGTTACCTTATCAAAATCTCTCCCAGATTTCCAGTGAATTGCCCATCAATGTATTCTTCAGTGTTAGCCAGCTGCACATAAGATTTCATTTATGTGATAATTTTAGCAGCTACTAAAACAAATATAACCAAAAAAAACATACTTGTATACTCATATGAGAAGGTAAAACTAGCTCAGTATATTTCAAGTTCACACATTTTAGTCATTATTTCAAGCAACCATACATCTACATAAGGCAAGAATAGACCCCTTTTGTTTCTTTATTTTTACTCACACAGTTGACATGGTTCAAACACAATAAGTTTTGGGTTTATGTAAGATCCTAAAAAATAAAGGTAGAAATAAATTCAAGCTACAATATTGTACCTAATCTCAAAGATTGAAGTCACATTAAGTCCTCTTGAATATTTAGATGAGAAGATAATAACAAGCATGAGATAAACAAGACTATGATCTATGCAGCTCATCTCAATCTTTAAGAACAGATGAAATAATAAAAATTAGTGATAACCTGTTTATGTGTGCTTGTGTGATGGGCTTTAAGATGGGAAAAAAAATGATGTTTCTAGGGTTTATTGTGGCAAGGAGAAGGTTTTAGGGTTTGTCGAAAAAGATGTGTGCTAAAGAAGAAGAAGACTCTGGGCACTCTTGCCTCAAATTTGAGACAAAGTATCCTGTTTAAAAAAAATGAAAAATGAAAAGATATTATTAGAAGGAAGAAGAAATTTGGCTGATACTTGGAATAAGGCTGATGCACTTTGATACCATGTGAAATTGTGAAATTGTAAGATGGGAGCATTCTTAATATTGCTTGAATTAAAAACTCTTCCAACATGATGGTTGAGTTTTACTTTTCACTTTGGGATGATCCAACAAGCACCAGTCAGCAACTCAAGGTTTGTTTAGAGAAAGAAGATGCAACTATGAAATGTTGACGACCTTAACAGCCCTCCTATTGGTCTATAGAGAACCATTTAGGGCAAAATAAGCTTAACACATCAATACCCTGTTGTAGCCCATGAGAGGCTTTTCTTAGTCTATTTATTCCATAAGCAGGACCACTGCTAGTGAGGATTTTAATGTTAGAATCATCCATAAACAAAAAGTATCCAACAGCAAGGCACAAAGAACCTTGAGGGTCAAATCCAAGAAGATTTCTTTGAGGTTCCCATGAATTTAAGGGGAGTGTAAGAAAATGAGAAGTATTACCATGATGAGTGTACACAAGAAAATTTTCTATGTATCTCAAAGCAACACAATAATACTCCCTCATATCTGTTAAAAGTAGCGAGCTATCTGAAGTGAAAGCTAAGAAGTTATAAATTATGGCCTCCTAAGAATACAAAAATCGGCACAAACATGAAGTGGGATACAGTAAAAAAGAAAAAAATGGATTGCAAAGTAGCACCTGCAAGTTCATGTATGAATCCACCGAGGCGAGAAAACCTGAATAGACAGATAATTAAACGAGAATTAGAAACTCACAAAAAATGAGAATTAGAACCCATTAATTGTGTGTGTGTGTGTGTGTGTGTCACCAAGCAGTGAAAGCAACATACCTTTGTACTCCATCCCCCACTTGAGTTTCACAATGACAGGCTTCCCGGTCAAATTGTTCAAGAAAGGTTTCGGGTTAACTGGGATAGACTGCAATATTCCAAAAAAAATAAAAATTATGCAGCTAAGATTAGAACTGTTTGACTGCATGATGGGTTATCATAAAACCTATTAGATATTTCCTCAGTCTGAAATAGATGATTGAAAGGCACCCCGATCAAAATTTATAATTGTTGAAGATATGTCATTTTAGGGATTCATATAACATAAGTATTCAAGATTTAAGCAAACCCCCGTCCCTAATTTCCACACAAATTTATAAAAATTAGATGCGTCCTAAACAATTTTGTCAAAATCCCCTGATTATGAGTGTATTTCTGCTATTTTCGAAGGAGGCAGCCGTGTAATTCATTATTACGTTAATTACTCCAAATAGAAAGTGGTCTGAAAACCTATTACATAATCTATACATTTGAATATCTAAATCTAAAACTAAACCAGGATTTTCCAATTCCATAAAACATATCCCAAACAACACATTTGAAAGTAGGACAAGTCCGTCGTGTGTGAATGTGTCTATTGCGTCTGTACACCTAACCAACCTAAGAAGCGTCACCTGATCTATAACAAATAAAAACCCTAAAAACATTTGGAAAGTAAAAAAAAAAAAAAAAAACCTTCGTTTACATCTCTTCTGCAACAACTAAAGCCACAATACTTCTCTCTACAAAAATGAGTTCTTTTAAAAACAAAAAATTTAAATGAGTAAGAAGAAGGTGATGGACGGACCATTTTTTGTGTAAGTGAGCCTTCAAGTTGAAGTAGCTGACCCTCTGCTCTACTCTGTTTCTCCTCCGCGGCTGTCTCTAGCTTCAGCTACGATCTCTAGGGTTTATCTGTCTCTCGGGTTCTCTATTGTTGGGTCCAACGAAAATCTTGAACCAAAGGAAAGCAGCAGTCAATAGGATTAAGAAAAGTCAACTAATTCTAAATTCAACGTGTCTTATTTATTTTAGGGAAAAATATAATTTAGCCCTCAAACTATCGGTCATTTTCATTTTATCCCCTTAATATTTAAAAAGTGATAAAATTGACCTAAAATCACCAAACAGTTACAATTTAGCCACTCTGTTAGTCATTACCAAAATGAAAAATTCAAAACTACGTCGTTTTGACAAAGTTAAGTTACTCATGCAAGCAAAACGCTTGAAATTACGAATTCCTTACGCTTGGTGCATTTTGGTAAGTGTTAGAAATTAAAAGAAAAATCCCTAGACCCAATTCTTAAAGAGAATATAATAATGTTAGAATTTCAAGCCACTGACTTGACACCTAGTTCTTAGTGCATATCTCAAGTAGGAGTGTAAAAAAAAATCGGGAAACCGGAGAGCTGGTTCTAGTTCTGGTTGCAAAAAAATCAAAAACTGGAGACTCTAATTTCGGTTCCAGTTTTTGGCACCTGGTAAAAACTGGGAAACCGGAACTGGATGCATATATATATAATAATAATTTTTTAATATATATATATGTTCTAGTTCCGGTTGAAAAAAAATAAAAAACCGGAGACCCCAGTTTCGGTTCCAGTTTTTGGCACCCGGTAAAAACCGGGAAACCGGAATTGGGTGCATATATATATAATAACAAATTTTTAATATACATACATACATATATATATATCATTATTTAAGTAATATACAAAAGAGCCAATGCTTCTATAATAGTGATGTGTATTTGACTATTTATCTATTTGATTTGTTTGTTAATGAAATTGCTTAATGCTTATTCATAAAAAAAATAAAAAAATAAATAAAATTTAAGGAGAAACCTTCGTTGATTATGGGGTGATTATTAAACAATTAAAAGAGATAAATGATGGTAAAAATGGACAAAAAGGCAAATTGGACAAAGATTAAAAAAACATATTGGACAAAAAGACTAATAATTTTTTTTTTTTTTTAAATGGCCAATTGTGTGCAAAAAAATGGGCTTATTTTAGGCCCAATACCAAAAAAATATTTTTTTATAAAACTGGTTACCGGACCGGGTACAAATCAAAATTGGCCAATAATTGGGACCCCGTTCCCGTTCCCGGTTTTCCAAAACCAAGAACAGGGGTACCTCGGTTCTGGTCCCTAGTTAGGTTTCCCAAAACCAAGAACAAGGGTACCCCAATTTTGGCCCCCGGTTTTGGCCAAAAATCGAGAAACCGAACTGAATTGACACTCTTAATCTCAAGCCTAGGCATTAATACAGTATAGCATGTAGCAGCGGCTTCCTAGATGTTGATTCAAGTGAAGAGGCCTCTTAGGCAACTCCTCAAAGCATATTAGTCCAATTGAAATAAACATTTCATCTCTTCTTCTTTTTTTTTTTGTCGTCCTTGAGATTGGAAGTGGTTTCTTCTCCCCTGAAACTGGCCTAGCCAGCTCATGACATATTGACTTCAGTTTCAGCTTTAAACCTTAGATTTCGATCACTGGTATTTCCATTTTATGGTGTCATGTTATCTGGGTCTTTGTCCTCCTTTTTCTTATTTAAATATACCCATCAAGCCTAATGCGATAAATGTAATTAATTTCTCTGAACTGTCCCGGGACCCTCCCTCTCATTTCATTTCCCTAAAGTTTTAAAAATTCATTCTGTGAATTTCAAGAGAATATAATAATGTTAGACCTTGAGGACTTACAAATTATTTTTTATACCACGGGGAGTAATTTGTAATTTAAGCAAAGTACAAAGATCTATAAATTATTTATTATATCACATGGAGTTATTTGTAATTTAGGCTAAACACAAGAATCAATTTTACATTTATTCCTTTATTTATTTAAAATTAAGAGAATTTTTTTCTATTAATTACATAATAACTAAATTTTACGCGATGTTATTTACTGGAAAATTGTGGTAATCCCAATCTTAAAAGAATGAATTATTTTGACATTACACATACGAATATCAACTTCACACTTTCTTGACTCTCAGCCTTCTATTCATGGATGAAATTATAAGAATGAATATTGTGAAAAGAAATTGAGTTAATTATCGAAATTAAGAGGAACTAAAGTATCCCCATATCAAAACGAAATTCGTAAGAAGTAAAAACCCTTTTAATTTTGTCTACATTAGTTGTCAAATCTCTTGTGCTTATGATTTCATGAACTGGATTGTTAATTGCCACATCAATTCATTTTAAATATTCATCATTTTTATTTTTTATTTTTTTACATGTCCACCCAAGAGAGAGGAGGGGGATTCGAATCCACCCAAGAGAGAGGAGGGGGATTCGAACTAATGACATTCGCATCATTAGGCGTGGTTTCAATCGATTGAGCTATCTTAGGGACTTAAATATTCATCACTTGAACAACGACTGTTACTCAAATTTTGACCCTACTTGTATGCACATACTTACAATTGCATTTATGATTGCATACACAGCCATTGAGGAAAACCCATGTTTATTGTTTGTCGCTGCTAAAAAGATGGCATATCTTGGGAATGTCAGCAAGCTAAGGCCCCTCAACCCCATGGCTAAGATTCCCCTCCAATGCCACTTTTCATGGAGTTAAAAGCCATGGTTTAGCTGTCATCATACATATACGTGTGCTACTTTGCTGCACAAAAGTTAAAGAAAGCAAAGAAGTTTTGTGGTAAAGAAATAAGCAAGCCATGGAAAATATGCTTCATATTAGTACAAATCTATATATTCAGTACAAGGAAGAAGAAAAAACACTCAGACAGTCAAACTTGACATTAGCTTACAACAAACTTGTTTCTCCTTACGGCTTACAACTTTGAAACAAATTAAGACAACGGTATATAGATATATAAAAACACTGTAACCTTGGAGCACAGAATTAATAATTGTTATCCAGTCCAAGGAAAGGAGAAGATACGGGGGCTGGGCCACCAGTTCTGATGTGATTATCCTTTGCAGTCTGATAAAAGGAAGGAAATAAAGGTGGGGTGGGGTGGGGTGGTGGTGGTCATAAGTAGGGAGAGCCATTGACACCACACCACACGCATGCCATTGCCTGCCCTTCTGCACATGCTGCCTGTCCCTCTGATTCTCCTCTCAATTGCCTTTATTCTTCTCTCTAATCATCTCATTCTTATCCATCTCATCCTATCGATTCTGCCTTCAAAAACTACTTTTATTACATCCCACTACACACAACTAAGAATTACAAAAAGCAATTTCTTTAGTTAGAAAATCAGCTACTATTGCTTATGCTTTATGAATTTGTCATCTTGTCATGTGATTCTATAAAGCGGTGGCTACTGGAGGACGGTCGGCGGCGCATTGGAGGTGCTGCTGACAAGAGATCAAGTGGTCATTGGTGAGGCCAGCGGCTTGCATTAGTGAGTGAATGACAGTAGGGCCAACCAATCTAAAACCCCTCCTCACCATGTCTTTGCTTATGGTTTCTGATTTTGAGGTCTTCACAGGGATCTTGTGGCATGATTTATATTGGGTGCAAATGGGCTTGTGGTTCACAAATCCCCACAAATACTTGTCAAATGACCCAAATTCTCTCTTAATCTGTTAAAAAAAAAAAGATAGGAAAATATTACAATTTGCAGCTTATGATAAGTTGAGACATAAAAAGGTAGGTTGGGACTTGGGAGTACTTCATAATGGGGGTAGTTGCATTAAAGAGGTTGAACTTTTGTTTCATTACCTGAAGGATACGGTTGGAGTTGTCAACAACACCTCGAACTTGGCTTAATTCTATGCCATACTCGGCACTAACTGAAGTTATCTTCTTTTCAGTGAATCTGGCAACAATTTCTGCATCAAACCCGGAAAAAGCATCCCTGGAAAAAGAATTCCCAGAAGCACTTTGTTAGATTTTATTTGAAATATAGGAAAGCATCAGGTTAATAACTTCATTAAACCTTACCAATAAAAAAAAAAGGCATTGAAATCACACCCACCTAAACAATTGCCGTTTCTTCAAGACTGAAGTCCAATCTGATCCAACTTGTGCAGCAGTCAACGCTAGCAATTCAAACAACAGTCTGCACATACAGTTCATAAATGTCAGTTTTCAATGTGGGTGTGTTTGTGTGTGTGTGAGAGATAGAGATAGAGAGAGAGAGAGAGAGAGAGAGAGAGAGAGCTCACTTATCATCATGGACAGGAACTCCCCATTCTTCATCATGATAAGCAACATAGATAGGATCTGCACGCACAACACCATAAACAAATCATAAAGCTTTGTTTCTAATTTCCATCATAAGATATTTATCTATGTCCATAGAAAGAAGCTAAGTTTCCATACCTGAATTAGGTGTGATAAAAGTACATCTTTTTTCTTCCCGAGCACTCGATGACTCGAGAGGAGCCACCTTCCCTTCATACTTGGAAGATTTTGTTCTTCCATAATGGGCGGTTCTTATCTTTCGTTGTTCTTGCATCATTGCAACATGTTCCCTCCTGGCGGCTGCTATCCTTCCTGGGGTTTCAATTATCATGGAGGAACAATATTTCAATTGGAAGGTCTCAACAGAAGGTGCAGCTGCAACACCACCAGATTTTTTGGACTTTTTTATTGAACTCGCCTGCTTAGTCGAGCATTGTGGTGTCAAGACCTTCTCAGCTTTAGAATTCAGGCCATCAGGATCATTGTTTCTCTTCAGCGCTGGTGGCCTAGGCGATTTTAACTTGGGTGAGACAGGCGGGGACAATGAAAAAGGCTTTGTTTTAGGATTAGCTGTGTCAGTTGGTGAAGGAAGAGATGGTGGAGAAGGGATTTTTGGGGAAGTCTTCTTCACTGAATTGCGTCTTTCTAAGCTAGAAACTTGGTTGCAAGTTGGCTGAAGGACAGGACGGCCATTGATTTGAGCGACTGTCAGGCTAGCATTAGTCCCCCTCTGCCATTTCAATTTAGGGGAACACATTTTTATGTGTTTTTGTAGGATGGGAAGAAATGAATGATTTGGGTACTGCAACAAATTATTGGGAGAATTGATAGAAGAAGAAATGGGGTTGAAAGCAAGGTATCAGGATTGAGGAGGCAATGAAGGTGGTGAAGGGCTTGATGAGGATTTAGGGATGATGTGGGGTTTTATAAACTTGAAAGTGGGGACAGACGACAGGCTTAGGGAAGTTGTAACATGGAGGGGTTGAGGTCTGCCATACACCATCTTGTGATGGGTACTATTTTTGGCTAATGTGAGGAGGGCATGGATGATAATGACCCTAAGCATCGATTCGTGTTTGCGTGTCAGATTCGAGTGATGTCAAGAAATGAGTATAATAACGTTATGTAAATAAATTATAACTAGACCTATTTAATTAAACGAGTCAAATCTCTTGACCTTAACTCGCTAATCTCATGTTAAGTTTATATCGGATTTACGAGTTGTGTCAAAAATTGACATTCCTTATGTTGTGTTTTGGGTGTAGATTGTGTTGAAGCATGATTATAATACGATTATATTAGTCAACCATAATTCCATTCATTTAATTAAACTCCTCGACCTTAATAGGTTAATTTTGTGTTGAGTTCATGTTGAATTTGAGTCGTGTAAAAAATTGTCAGCTCTAAATAACACATCAAAACTAAGTCAAGATAGTTCGAATCTCCATCCCCTCGTGTAAACATGTAAAAAAAAAAGTCAAGATAGTTATAGTTATCACATCGGTGAAGCAAGAGAAAGTGTGGGGATGGTGGTTGTGCCACTGCATGCCAGCCTTCTCATGGGCCCTCCTTCACTATTCTTGGTGCCTTTACTGCTAATGAGTCCTATCTAATCCCAACTTGGAGAGCCCTCAGGAGAGAGGCCAATCATTGTTGCTCTTTACAGCTTTTTCTGAACCTCTCAAGATCATAATAAGTTAATCAATGTATTAGTTTGAGTTTTGTTGAACTAACCACATAAAAGTGGTTACAAGTCTTCAAAAGCCTGTACACGGTGATTAATGCAGACCAGTTGGCAACTATTTAATTAATTTGGAAAATTATGGTTTGTTTACTTACCCAGGGCTTAAATTGCATCTATTGGGGAGCCAAGAGCAGTCTTTATGACCAAAGCCAAATCATTTCTAGTTTATTAGGTTACACAGAACATGAAAAAGACATATCACATCTGTCCTGAAATTGGTCCCCCAACATTAGCATTCACAAGGTCATTCAGTTAACAAATTTGAATTAATCTATTCAATAGGGTCATCAACCAATGCTCTTGCCCATCTAAAAGTAAAGCCATTGGAAGAGGAACACAAACTAGCATCGGGTGCATTGAGCCAATCTCATGACCACCGCTAACAAGAACCAAAAACACTCAGCATAAACATTTAGCCTGAGGTTAAAGTATTGTTGAAGCAGAATTTCGGATGGCTGGACGGGACGACGGAGTCTTGCAAAACAAGGAGAAAATGATTGAAAAAATGCCAGCTCCCGTAAAATTAAAGAGCCTCCGATGCTTAAATCGGAAGAGCCGGATGGAATTACCGAAGCTCCTATGATGATTTGACAGAGGTGACGACAACTGGTAGGCAAAAACATCCGGACCCAACCAAGTTCATGGATAAGAGGGTGGATCCACGTGAATCCGGGCAGCTAAAATGCCCGTAAACAATATAGTACTATCAATTTGTGTCCACTCCAAATCTTCGCTTCCAAGCAATTTGCAATGAACCAACTGACTTAATTGGTTCGTGATTTGGTTTGGACTCCTCGCGACAAAAAGAAATATTTTCAGTCATCTACAGTGAATTTTGTAGATAAATCAGACACATGCATGTCATCTATAGTTGATCATGCCGGATAACCCCAAAACACACCCCATGATGAACATTAATTGTTTGATTTACAGCTATCTTAACCATTTCATTAATTTGCTTGATAAAATAATGCCAAGAAACTTCGGAAGTAACAATGACATCTCAACGTCTTCTCATGAATTAGTTCATCTTGTTAAAACAAGCCATGTGCTTCTCCAACATATTTGCATCAATTGAGAGAGGACAATACTTGGGAAAATTAATGATTATGTTCCACATCTCTATATAGTGATATATATAACTCATATTTTGTTTCATTAACTTCACAGCAGAAAATTAATGTCACATCATCCTCTTAAACTCCATCTCGCAGCAAACTGTTTGATGGGTTAATTAAATTGATATTCTTTGTATATATGAGTAAACATTCATGCACGCAACCCCTCAAAGTTTATGAGCATGAGGATTGAGGTACTTCCTTTGACATGTTCTTGAGACCTGAGGTGAGAAATGCATCATTGTACATACAAAAAACCAAAAGTTGAAGTTGTCTTATGTGATAAAATAATTGAATGTTTAAAAAAGCTGTCACGAGAACCCAAAATGATACTCCTTTTTGGTCGCACGACTCGCACAAGCTACCCCATCTATGATGCGATAAATTAAATTGTGTCCTCAAGAGATTTGAGACCCGAACCTTGAAGTTGCCGGGTTCGTTTTCATACTAAATTCCATAGGCCTGGCCCTCGATGCTCAATTATGAGTTTGATCAGTTCCAAAAACATTGCTCAAGCAATCATCTTGTATTATGTGGACTAGATTTTATAATATCTAACGGTGTATATGTTACCTACATTGCTACAAAGCTTACTAGTTTGGTTGAAAAAATAGACTTGACCTATCTTCGGGCGGATGTATTTTAAATTTTTAAATGACGTAACATTGTATATACTGTTCCATTGTATAATTTAGTTCGAACTATGAAATGGTTATAACTCTATATATATCACTTGGTCTTTTAACATATAATTTATCATTATTATTATTGGCCCTTTCATATGAGCTGTTGTTAGCTAGCTAAGGGGCATTCTTAATGACATTGAAAAGAAAGAGCTTGTTGCCCTTGTCACTGTCTCTATGCCTGTTTTTTCTCTAACAAGTGGACCTCGGTGCTGGCAGCTCTTAGTGTCAGCAATATTTATTACAGAAATGAAAGAAACATAAAAAGATAAAAAGAAGATAAATTTAATAGGGGAATTGTAGAATGACAGGAACCTATCATGTTCTATGCTCCAGTGATTTGGACTTGATGAAAAGTATAGCCTAAGCAATTCGTGAATTCATAAGGCCCTTCAATGCATGCATGTTATGATCTTCAGTGTAATTTCGAAAACAATTAGGATTATATCCAGCTCATATTTCTGCCGATCACAGTCCACCGTATCACAATCAGAAAGGACCACTTCCAAACATGATCTATAGTTATTTCTCTTCATTTTTTATGTTAATTTCAGGAAATTAACATAAAATATTTCAGCGCTATTGACAACCATTATGCCTTTCCATTGGCATATAGAGGGTGTTTGTTAAACACCAGCACATTTCCCCAAGTCCTACTACACTGCACTGTTCTGCACTGTTTACATATTAAAAAATAATAATAAATAAATTATTGATATGGAAAAATGAAAAAGTGGTATTGAAAAGTAGAAAAATTTATTTTGTAATAATTTTTTTATTTGAATAGTAAATAATGTGATATAAAAAATGAATTATTTGATATGTTTTTTTTGAGAAAAAAAAAATAAAGTGAATAGTGTGGTAAAATATGGTAGAATGTGTTGTAATAATGTGTTATTTGACAAACAAGGCCCTAGAGTCGCCTAGCTAGGAGCCTATCAGAGAGGATGCCTAAAAAGTTGCTGCATAATGATGTTTTAGTTGCTCCTAGCAGCAATATGCCAATATGTAGCAGCTATTAGTCATTTACACTTCATTTTTTTTATTTTTAATGAATGAAATTTCATTACACAAAACAAGGAGAACACCATGATCTAGCATTAGAGTTAGATCACCCAAAACTCAACAATACAAACAAAACCAGTCAGTACAAGATATCAAAGCCATACTCCAATTTTTACATTCACATGTACATCAATCTTCTTGAATTTTCCCTTCCCTCTTTTTTTATTTTTTTTACTCCCCAAACAATATCTTGCAACATTTTCTCTTCAGCTTTAGGTGGTTTACCGTGCCCCTATATCATTCTGCTGCCTCCAAAGATGATACATGCACAGCTGCACTCCGACATAATTTGCATATAGTTTAATCTCTTATTTCTCCATTGCCTTCCGTCTTATATTTGAACACTACTTTAATTCAACAGTCTAAGCTAATGAGCTTGGATCCATTTCTAAAAGTCCCACATCAAGAGTTGCTCAGACGTCCACAGAGCGCAACTCCCAAATCAAAAACGTCCAGACACTCGTCCAAAAAAACTAACCCCATGACTTTAATATCACATGTTGAGGAGATAAACGGTTAGAATGTTTTTAACAAGAATACATTAATATACATATAAGCTAATTCTAAATTCTAAGTTAATGGGTTTGGGTCCATTTATGTATATATATTAACTATTTTAATTTTTTGTACTTTCTCAACATGAAACTTAGCACTCACAAGTATGCTGAAAAGGTTTCTAACCAAGCAATGGGAGGATCATGAAATAGGTTTATCCTTATAAGTTCTTGCCACAACCTTTTGCTATATCCACATTCCAAAAACAAGTGTTCTATACATTCCATACGACTTCTGTAGTATACACATTGCACCTCTCCTTTATAACCCTAGCTTTCCAGCTTCTCACCAGTTGTTAGACCATTTGGATAGCAAGCCATAAAATAAAAGCATTTTGAGCTCTTTTTTGAGCCTCTCCAACAGATTAAGTACTAAATGGCTCATAAGTCATAATAGCTACATTTAGCTATATTGAGCCCTTTTTTTTGTTACCAACGGATTAGTTCCAAAGTAGTTAATTAAATGGGATATTTTGCTACAGTGAATAGCACAATGTGCTATTTACTGTGGCACACTAGATGATTATTTTATTATTTCTCAAGGATTACTTTTTATTGTTTAATTTTTAGTGTTAAGGATTACTTTTTATTCTCAATAAAAATAGTGTTAAAAAATAATATTTAAAGAAAATAGAGAGTTGAATAGAGAATATTCTATTGGAGTTTGTATTAAAAAACTAGTAACTAAAATATAAAACGGTAACTTTTAAGTAGTTAAAATACATACTATTACTGGAGATGCCGGAAGGAAAAGCATCATCTTCACGATTTCAAATCCCTTCCATTTATTCCATGCATGAATAACTAAAGCAAACCAAACCAGCCTCCACCACTCCACTTTTGGCCTTTTGGCACGAATTTCTTCCCAACCATCACCGCTGGCATAACAATTCTTCCTTGATGTCATCCAAATAGCTTTATCTATTATCACCAATTTTCACAAAAGACAACTTGCTTTGTATATTGACAAGTCCTCAGACCTGGCAGGTTGCCAATTTCATTCCGTTCAATGCATTACCGTAGACAATTTGTGTTGTGAGTACTGAGTCCTACATTAAGAAAATATATAGGGAAAAATATAAAATGGTCCCCCAAACTACCAGTCATTTGTAATTTAGCCCCTCAAAGTTTCAATTGGTATAAAATAGCCCTCCAAACTACCAATCCTTTATANACTGGAGATGCCGGAAGGAAAAGCATCATCTTCACGATTTCAAATCCCTTCCATTTATTCCATGCATGAATAACTAAAGCAAACCAAACCAGCCTCCACCACTCCACTTTTGGCCTTTTGGCACGAATTTCTTCCCAACCATCACCGCTGGCATAACAATTCTTCCTTGATGTCATCCAAATAGCTTTATCTATTATCACCAATTTTCACAAAAGACAACTTGCTTTGTATATTGACAAAGTCCTCAGACCTGGCAGGTTGCCAATTTCATTCCGTTCAATGCATTACCGTAGACAATTTGTGTAGTGAGTACTGAGTCCTACATTAAGAAAATATACATATAAAAAATAATACTTAAAATAATTAAGTGGACCTTATCCCATTAGCTTAGATTTTTATGTTAGAATTATGTTCAATTATATATAATAAATTAGAGTCCGCACTAGAGTAATGCTACAAGTCCCTCTTGTGTCCACCTTGTGTCCCTCCAAGGATGATATGGCTCTTAAAATCACCATTGGACTTGTGATTGACCAGTTCCTCTTGTGTCCACCTTGTGTCCCTCCAAGGGTGATGTGGCTCTTAAAACCACCATTGGACTTATGATTGATCATTATTGAATTTTAATCAAATGATGATTTTAAGAGACACCTCATTTTTAGATGAACACAAGATGGATATTTAAAATTACTCTCTGCGCTATGCGCTGGTTTTTTTTTTTTTTTTATATAATTAAGTCATAAAGACTTTAAAAGATTATCAACGTACAACAAATTTTATTTTCTTCTCTTAGTTAACAAATTAGTTACAAAAAATGACAAATGTTCATAAGATCATTTTAAACCATAGTTTTACTTCATAGCATAAACCCACTTATCCAATAAATTTAAAAATTCATAAATTTTAGTTCTTATAAATTGAAACGTGTTAAATATTTGTTCCCATATATGTAGTTTAAAATGAAATATAAAGGAAAAAAAATTATAGATTAATCATTATATTCCAACAATGATACCACTTTTCCTCCACTACACAATCAATTATGGTAAACTTTTGTCTTTTAGGAGTTGAACTTCCTCCTCATAAACAATTTTTTTGAGAAATTTTACTATTACACTGACAAAAGTAAATAAATGTTCTAAAATATATAAACATGTTGATATCCGATTACAGTTATGTTTACTAATTTTGTAAACAAAAGAACGTTGGCAATTTAATTTTTCTTTTAAAAAAGAAAGGGATAAAAACAGTGGCATGAATATAGGAACACTCAAAAGCAAAAATGAATAACAAAAGTCAATTAAATTTATAAAAGAAAATTTGTAACTTGTATTAAATAAAATTAAGAAAATTTGAATGAAAAGTAATATATAAATTAGAATAGAAATTAAGGACAAAAAAAAGAAAAAAAAAAAAAGAAAAAGAAAGAGTAAACAAATGAAAAATACTAATATAATATAGAAGAACTAAATTTTTTGTATTTTTTTCTCTGTTCCAATGAAATCCACAAATATAAGAAAAGGTTTTGTCAAATAGATTTTTTTTTTTTTTTCAACCATCCTTCACATATATAAAAGTAAAAGAAACTAATTTTAAAACATATGAAAACAAAGACAGAAAAAACTCTATCAATTGAAAATTTGAGTTTCTACGAAAAGAAACTCACTATTATTTCCTGAATTCAATGTAAAATTTATAAAAGAAAAGTAATCATTTAAATAAAAAAATAATATATAAATGAGAAAGAAAAAAATAACGGTCAAAAACAAAAAAAAATGGAAGAACATAAGCACCGGAAAGAAAGATTAAAAAAAATGAAAAAATGAATATAATTGAAAATAACTATTATTGCAAAAAACAAAAAAAACAAAAAAAACAAGAAAAAAAAAACGGCAGTATAGTTTTTCATTGTGAAACAATGAATAGAAACTCTCTAAAATATAAGAGACAAAAACAAAAATGAAAGAACATAAGCATCGAAAATAAAGATAAAAAAAACATATAAAATGACAATACTAATATAATGGAAAATAATTTTTTTTTTCAGCCACCTTCACATATATAAAAGTAAAAGAAACTAATTTTAAGACATTCAGGAAAACAAAGACAAAAAATAAAAAATAAAAATAAATAAATCTATGATTGAAAAATTGAGTTTCTATGAAAAGAAACCCTCACTATTATTTCATGAGTTCAATG
Organism: Carpinus fangiana; assembly: GCA_006937295.1. Lineage (NCBI taxonomy): Eukaryota > Viridiplantae > Streptophyta > Magnoliopsida > Fagales > Betulaceae > Carpinus > Carpinus fangiana. Next base: position 13,597,275 of record CM017321.1, on the reverse strand, counting down.
TAAAATTTACAAAAGAAAAGTAATCATTTAAATAAAAAATAATATATAAATTAAAAAAAAGGATCAAAAACAAAAACAAAAATGGAAGAACATAAGCACCGGAAATAAAGATACAAAAAAAGGAAAATATGAAAATATTAATATAATTGAAAATAACTATTCTAGCCAAAAAAAAAAAAATCAAAAAGACAAAGAGAAAAAAAAAAAAAAACTGTAGTATAATTTTTCATTGAGAAACAACGATTGGAAAGTTGAAAAGAACTGTTATAGAAAAATAAATAAAGAAAGAACGAAAATAATTGTAGTATAATATTTCATTGAGAAACAACAATAGAAACTCTCTCTCTCTCTTATCTTTTTCCGGAATTGACTCATATAAATTAGAAAGTAAAAGAAGAAAAAATAGAAAATAGAAAGAAAAAAATATAAGGGACAAAAAAAAAAAAAAAAATGAAAGAACATGAGCACCGAACACAAAAGTCAAATAAAAACACAATATAACCTTCCATTATCACAATAAAATATATTAAAAAAAGTATTTTAAGTATGAAATTACAATTTTTGCCACGTTACCCTTGGGGTGACGAGGCATATCTAACACGTTAGAACCCATTTACTAACGTGTGAATAGTAACATGTTAGCAAATGGTAACGTGGCACATCTTTAACACGTTGGTAAACTCTCAGTTCTAACGGACACATCTCTAACGCGTCACACACGTTAGTACGCAGTGGCATGTTACTACCCATTACTAACGTGTCAATGGGCTTAACACATTAGTAATGAGGCGTTAGGAAAAAATGTGTTTTTTGTAGTGCTTGAACCTGCATATGGTATCATTTAATTCAATATTTCAATGGAAAAGTATAATTAAAAGATAAAAATAACTCAACCCTCTTAAAAAACATGCATTTCATATTTATATATTGATAGCTAAACAAACAAATAAATAAATAAATTTTTTCGTTAAATTGTTAATCCAGATTAACAATATAAAACATAAAAGTTAAATAAAAACACATTATAATGTTCCATTAGCACAATAATATATTTTTAAAAATATATTATCTTAATTCTGAAAATGCAATTTAAATTTAATAAAATTGAACCTGTAAATCTTTTTAATAAAGTAATGATACAAAATAAAGTAAAGAAACCATATAAATAAAATTCATAATTTTTTAAAAAATAACAATGGCTCTTATGAAAGGTTGATTCTTAAATACAAATAATACCCAATAACAAACTAAAAGTCAAATGAAAACACACTAACCTGAAGAATAGTAACCAAATTGAAAAAGCAGGACTGTTCACTTAGTAAAATGAGTTTCTGTTGTGGCAAGACACTGAAAGCAAAACTGATAAAAAGAAAATACAGTTAAATTGTTAATTCAGATTAACAATATAAAAACACAAAAGTCAAATAAAAACACAATATAACCTTCCATTATTACAATAAAATATATTAAAAAAAGTATTTTAAGTCTGAAATTACAATTTTTATCAAAGAAAAAACATACACATATACAGACTCGAAAAAAAAAGAAATGAACATGCAAATACAGTAAATAAACAATCACAATTTTTTTGTAGAGGGTTGTGCTATTATTGAATACTTGTAACTCAATTAACAAATAGAAGTTAAACAAAAACAGATTTAGATGTTGTAAAATCTAAAAAACATGCACAAAAAAAGAGTTTTGAACGTTGAAAGACACTAAAAGACAAACATGGGAAGAGACTGATTGGGATTGTGGATATTGTAACTTGTAAAAGGTAGGAGGCATGCAAAAAAAAAGAAGAAAGGGTTTTAAACCATATTAAGCCACACTTGTTGAGGGTTATCTCTCCCCCATTAAAATAAAAAAGGTTCATACATAAATTTAATTAAACAATATCTGCAGACCCAAACGGTTTGACTAAAATAATTTAAATCCGGTTGAAAAGTAAATTATGAGAGAGAGAGAAATTTAAGATATATTTAAGTGGAGAATGAGGAAATTATGGGAGGCTAGGCAGAGAGATGTGAGTTTAAGTAGAGGGAGAGACCGAAAATTTATTAAAAAAAAACCGAGTGATTGGGATTTTGGATGTTGTAACTTGCAAAAGGTAAGAGGCATGCACACAAAAAATAGTTTTAAACCATGTTAAACCACACTTGTTGAGGGTTATCTCTCCCCCATTTTTTGCAAAACAGTTCGGACATAAATTTAATTAAACAATATCTACAAACCCAAACGGTTTAGACTAAAATAATTTAAAGCTGGTGGAAAAATAAATTATGGAAGAGAGAGAAAAATTTAAGATATATTTAAGTGGAGATAGAGGAAATTATGGGAGGGAGAGAGATGTGAGATTAAGTAGAGGGAGAGAAAGGAAAACCGGTTCATACTAAATTTAAATTTGAAATTTATGGGAGAAAGAGATATGGATTTTAAGTAGAAAGCGAGAGACTTGCTTGTTTTATGGGGAAAACCAGTTGAAATATAAATTATGGAAGAAAGAGAAATTTAAGACATATTTAAGTAGAGATAGAAGGAGAAGTTGATAGGTCATGGGAGCCTAGGAGGTAGAGTTAAGCACAAAGAAATGGGAGAGAGAAAGAGAAATTTAAGAGATATTTAAGTAGAGATAGAGGGAGAAGTTGATAGGTCATGAAAAGTAGAGTTAAGAAAAAAAAAAAGTTCAGATATTAAAAAAGATGGACACGTGTCGCAATTCTAAACACTCTTAACGTCAAATCCGGTTGAAACATAAATTATGGAAGAGAGAGAGAAATTTAATATTTAAGTGGAGATAGAGGGAGAAGTTGATAGGTCATGAAATGTAGAGTTATGAAAAAAAAAACCGGTTGGGAGGTAGAGTGAAGCACAAAAAAAAAAGGTGCAGATATTAAAAAAAATGGACACGTGTCGCAATTCTAAGCACTCTTTACATCTAAACTCGACTTTTATATATATATATGATTAATATACTTTTGGTAAAAACTTCATACCCACTATATCTCCCAACAATTTGGCTCCCAGTTTACTTCTAGAGTAATAAACCAGTCTATATCCATACTTGTCAATCAATACACCATCTGGATGTCACCAATCTAACCAAAGATGAATATTAGTTCCATCCCCGACCATGAACCTCAAAAACTTCTTAGCAACACCCCTCATTTTCAATATCTTTCTCCAGCACCATGAGCAATTTTGGGGTATTTTTAACTGCCAAAAGCACCTACCCTCATTCACACTTCTCACAGTGTAAAAAACCTGAATATCTCAGGTGGATTCGCTGCTACCCATTTATTGACCTCTGGTGTGTTTGAAAAAGTATATTTTTACCTTATCTATATACCCAAAGTGAAAGAGTTTGGAGAAGTTCGGAGAAATCTGTTTTGGTTGCTAGCCAAGAGCAGAGTAGTTCATTTATATTTATAACCAAAAGTGCAGAGAGTTGGGTACAAGGTAAATGACAAGAAGTTCAGAAACCAAAGGAAAAACAAGAGAAAGCTTTTACATAAAGTACTACACTTGAACACAAATGAAGAAAGTGTGGAGACTTCAGCTTTCGTGAGATGACGCGGCTGTGTACTCAGGGTCAGTGCAGGAAACATGGAGAGCAATTGAGCGTAAAACAAGGGATGAGAGAGTACAGCTGTCAGGTGCAGTAAATCAGCTTCTGTTGTGGGCGTGGAAGGGCTGCTGAGGTTGCCGGAGTCATCACGAATTGTGGAGGATTTTAAGGAGTCTATTTGCTGACTATCGTGGTTGATTTGACTGAGCTTTGATATATCTTTATAACAGTTATGCGGTAGTTAATATGCATAACTAGTTTAGAACCATTTTGGTTGCTCAGAAAGAAAAAAAAGAAGTTGACAACCATTTGGTCTGCAGTAAAAGTGAAATTTCTATACCTCACTGCCCATAAAATTGCCAAAGATGTGACAAGTTTTTTCCTTTGGCAACTATTTTACTTACATATTTACCCAAAAGCTGAACTCTGTTTGGTATTTGGGAGAAGTTCTGCATGAGACATCATACCTAGGAACCACCATTGATATTGTGCTCAGAAAACACTAATGGAAATTTTGGTCCTATTTTATTCCCAAAGCAGAAATAAAATTATCTGGGAAAAATTTTGGTCCTATTTTGCACAGTCAGTTTAGAGTGATTTTCTGAGAAAAATTATATTTGTCGCCAAATTACCACAGCAATTGCACTTATATCTTAAGACTTCGGCTCACTCTAAACTGACTGTGCAGCCACCTTTTTGTTTAGATGAAGTGGTTGCACAACCACCCTTTTTTTTTGACATGTCCACACAAAAAAAAAAGGGAAAGGAGATTCGAACTACCCTTTGCACAAGGCGTGGTGCATGCTGATTAAGCTACTCCTTGCACAACCACCACTTTGTTTCTCTTCGTTATATTTTTATCATCGTTACTAAAATAATGTGTTTCCATATAAAATATGGACAAATTAGTAAGTGAAAGCGGCTCAAACATGCATGGTAGTCGTGTGATATTTTCCATTCAAACTAACGGTCAGATTTATCCTGACACTAGAGGTAACTCAAAACATTTTTGTACTTTAGACTTGCAAGTGTAAATAAGGTGATAATTTGAAGGATAACATGTAATCATCCCTAAAGACAAAAATACAAATACACGCACACCCAAACACGCTAGCTAGAGTGGTTGGAAATGTTCAAGGTAAATAAATTATTCACTATGAAAATAGAAGTACTCAGTACACTCCTATACTGTGATGTTCAAGTTGTTGCAAAAGATAAATTTTATGGTGCAATGCAGCTAGCTATTCAAACTGGGAGAAAGGAAAGGGGAGAAAAAGACCCAACATTCTTGTACATTTTGCTCACTTTGGACGCAAAATGTAAAATCAATTATGGTTTCAGGCTCTTTCCTGCTTCTTGAAGTAGAGTGAGTACTCGATGACTTTGTATGGAAGTGACAAGGAAGAGGCTTTCAAATTAACTTCAAAGAGCAGAAGGACAGCATTCTAGCTCTGTAGGAATACTATGCCCAAGATTCAATCCCTTTTCATTTAAGATATCCTAAATGATTCGTGCCTTTTTCTTTTTCAACTACTCTTCTTTGGGTTGATTGCTTACAACACGCATAAATATGGTGGGGGGAGAGAGAGAGAGAGAGAGAGTCAGAGAGAATGAGTGAAGATAGTGCAATTTCTATAACTATATACATATAGAATGATGATCAATAACAGAGATTGTTAAATGTCATTTCCCTTAAAAAAAAACACGTACAACAGTGTACATGTTGAAAAAGAGAAAGCATGTGAGATGTTGAATGAGAAGACATGTACAAAAACATAGATGGTAAATAAAAAATTATACCACTTCAACTTTTCCAATTCCCGCTTTACAAAGTTCTACGGATAAAAAGGTGGTCCTCTGGAGCAAGAACTCGATCACCAGTACTCTCTACATGCCCACATATGCTCGCACCACATCCATTATTGGAGCTCGACATATTGGACATTTGCCGTTACTCCATTGCAATTCATGAGCACATTTGAGACAGGTGCACATGTGTCCGCATCTGACACATACGAGAAAGGATATGTTTCACGACAAAATACATAACATATAAATCAACAGCAAAGGAAAGGGAACCTTTGTTTCAAAGGAAATACCTGTACAAAAGTGAGTCCACTTGCATTTCGTAGCAAATACAGCAATTGCCTTTCTTTGGTGCCCCGTCATCGGACTTATTCCCTTCCCCTCGAACTGTCACAATGATTTCACACGTTAGACATGTATAACATGGATTTCAGTCATAGCTTAGAGGAATGAGCACAAACCTGAATGAACCTCTTGATCAATGGATTGTTGCAACATCGTCTGCATGTCCATGCAGCTCTTTATTGATTTTCTTAGCTCAGACATCTCATGATAGAGTTGCTCCATATGGCCTCTCAAATCGCATATGAGTTCCATTTCCTGCAAGTCCATCGGCATTTTATTTCATTGCCAGAAACTCTCAACAACTTAATTTATATTGACATAACTCATGGGGAGATAAAGTAAAGAAAAACTCTCACAGTTGAATTATGATTTCTGGAGGAAGGGGTTTGCTGACTATCCTGATTGTATGGTTGAGATAGTTGCGGGGACTGAGATGTAGAGTTAACAATTTCAGAATCATCACTAATTTCATTATCTCGATCAGTCCACAACCATAATTGAGAAGGTGAAGGCATTTCCGGCAATGATGAGGATTGATCAAAATAAGCACTGGCTTCATTATACTGACCGCCAATTAAGCTTTCCTCCTCCTCACTCTCTTCTTCTTCTTCATCTGCCCCATCTCTGGCTTCCTCCTCCTCTTGTCCTTCTGCAACATCTCTGGCTTCCTCCCTCTCCCTATCCTCTTCTTCTTCATGACTGCCCGACACATGCCTATGTCTTTGCAACAAAGACATAAATTGGTTCGTTCTCTCTTGGTTGCCATGCTCTTCTTCTTCTTCATGACTGCCTGATACATGCCTATGTCTTTGTAACGAAGACATCAATTGGTTCGTTCTCTCTTGGCTGCCATGCTCTTCTTCTTCTTCTTCTTCTTCTTCTTCTTCTTCATGACTGCCCGATACATGCCTATGTCTTTGTAACGAAGACATCAATTGGTTCGTTCTCTCTTGGCTGCCATGCTCTTCTTCTTCTTCTTCATGACTGCCTGATACATGCCTATGTCTTTGTAACAAAGACATCAATTGGTTCGTTCTCTGTTGGCTGCCATGCTCTTCTTCTTCTTCTACTTCTGAATGCATTGTTCTTTCCAATCGAGACGTCATCAATCTGTCAATTCTCTCTCTGAAGTCGCTGACAAGAAAAGTTGATACTGTTCTTCTGCATACACAAAATTGGAAATCCAAATTGGTGAAAGATGAAAATATTTGTACAATATCTATAAGAAGAATTTTACAAATACAGAGCAAACAGTTTTCTAGTTACAAGGCCATGCTTCACTAGTCATTATCAACGGTATCTAACTTCACATTTGCCTGTTATAGTTTATTAACTCTTATATGTCAGGAGTAGAACAATGTTGGGAAAAGAGAGAAAACAGATTGGAGGAAAGCAAGCTGGTATACCTTTCAAGGAGTTTATGGATCTCCCCATTGCTCGTGTTGTTAAGCACCTCCTCATACCGTTCTCGTCTGCGGCCTTCCCAATAACTTCGTGGGCGAGAAATGTCACCAATCCAATCGTAACTGGATTCTGCATACTCATGGTCACTGACCTCTAGTTCTTCTGCTATGTCATTCTCATTCCAAAAGTTCACGGAAGCAGTTGTACTATCTATGGTTGTTTGTGAGTCAAGGTTTCTAGCCTCTAATCTTGTTCCTTGGCTTGTTACATCTGACCTTGAACTGGCTTCTTCACAAACTTCTTCCCTATCGTGTGGCATTGAGTTCTGTACCTGCAGCGTGCTGTGCTGCTCAGTTATACTAACTTCTTGATTAATGGTGTGTTCACTAGGCTGATTGGTGGTGGAAGAATTGTCCAAATCGACAGTGTTGTTTACTATCTCCTGATGATTGCTTCTTGGCAAAGCTGCACTATTCTGGGCTGTTGCTGCTTGCTCAGCACCTTTCCTAAATCTGTCCCTGCATCAGAAACCAAATGTAATAATTTTTTAGGCTTTAACAAGGCAGATAGATTCATAGGTTCAAATAACACCCAAATTGCCAAATCATTTTCACCAACTTCGCAAACTATGTTCAGAACTCAAGGGTTCAATTTCAAATTTATCTGATGAAGTGGTTTTAATAGCCTCCTAGGCCTGGTACCAATGGATGATGATACTGTTAATGGTAACTAAAGCTTCAAAACCCCAAACAGAAAAATAGATGTATTCCATTATTATACTTTGAAAGCTACCCAGATTTATCTGATTCTCGATTTCTTTATCTAAATTAAGAAATGCCAACTCTAAATTTTCTATTTTAAACCAGTTCCCATATCAATTTTTTTCTTTGAATTATATGCATAGGCAAACTGCAACATTTAACAGCATTACTTCCAATTTTTTGGCCTCAAAAGCTCAAAGCTTTAGATGTGTCATAATGCCTAAACTTGCTTAACTAATTGATTCAAATGAGCATGCCCCTTTTGTCTAACATTGAAATTAAACAATTTGTCACATTCCTATTGTTGAGCGTACCCATGTGAGTGTAAAACAATTAAGTCGCATATTAGAAACATATCATAAGAATTAGCGGTTAATATAATATATTCAGGCTCAAAATCATAAATTTAAACTTTGGATTAAGTGGTGTCTCACTAAAAGAGTTTTCCTAAGAAATTGTGTTCCACATGCTACAGCAAACCATATTGCAACTTGTCAATGGAAAAGGATTATACACACCTCAGATGCACAATGTTAGATCCCTGTGGTATAATATTCACTCCAGTTGATGTTGATGGTGGGAGCTGCGGATCTCGAATCGCCATGCCACGCTGTAGTAATCGAAGCCGAATCAATGACTGCAAACAAGCATGATACCAGGATATAAATTTGTATGGATTGTATATATCACAAAGGAAGTATATATCTGTTGAAATGAATGAAGTAGTTTACCTGAATGCGGCCTTTTTGTGTGAATCTTGAAACAGGCCGACGTTCAACCAATGTCTCTAGCTCCCTATGCCTGTCGCGTTCCAAGTGCATAAGCAAATCCGTGAATGCTTGGCGTCCTCTTATCCGAGGTGAATTTATAGCCTGCGAGAAAACTCTGTGCTCCATTTGTTCGTGTAACGAAGAACGCTCTCTGGTTGGCGATGCCTGCACGCTAGAATGCCCATGGCCATGATCATTATCGTCGCTCCGAGAAGTTACTGGAGTGGGTGTTTGATATGCAGACGCCAATCTCTTAATGATATCCGCAACTCTAACCTTCTCATTCTCCCCTGCATCTGACTTTCGGCCTTGTGATGAAGAAGGTGCATCACTCAGAGCCGTTCTGTCTGACTCCCAATCAGGAAACGGGTCGTCGTTGGGTGGAGCATCATATCTTTCATGAACAGAGTCCCCTGTTTCCCCTGCTTCTTCGGCTGATGATGGTTCTTCAACAGAGGACCCGTGAGGTTCTTCAATGCAGCTGAATCCAGAAGTAGACCTGGAAGGTGAAAGTGAGGTCGTCGAATTCAATTTCAAACCATTCAACCGGTTTAGCCTCTTCTCCCATATCTGAACAAGGGAGGAAGCGCCAAGGATCGAGGTTTCAGTAGAACCATCCGATGGAGCCGTAGAGTCTTCCCTCTTAGAACTCGAAGCCCTTGATGAAACAAAAGACGGTGAGTTCGATAGTTCTATGATATCAGGCTCCTGGCTCTGTTTCTCAATGGTTGAAACCACTTCTCGTGCTTGTTGGGTAGCCAATCGATCAAGAATTCCCGGCTGCCTCTGGCTGTCGTTGTTGTTTTTCAATCGGAGGCTTCGGTGATTGTTGGTCTCTCCGTTGGCGACCCAAGAGTCAACGTTGTTGTTCTGATCCCTCTCCCTCTTCTTGTCGGAAGAGATTGAAATGCAGGAATGGAGGTGACCTCTGACCAAATTCTTGAGGTTTTTTTGGAAAGTCGAGTGGGTGTTGCTTTCTCTGCGTCGGTCTCGCCTGTTGTGGTCCCTCAAAACACAACCAAACGGCGCAGAGCCGGCAATGTCGACCTGCGAGGACGCCATTTTCATTGGAATTTGGATTCTCACACTCTGGATATTTCAATCAATCCTTTTCTAAAACACAAAAGACGACGTAACCCATTTCAAGAGAATGGGTGGTAAGATTGGAAACCCAACCCAACCTCACAATCTTTGTCACCCCTCGATCACTCTTTCAAGAATTGGAAAACCCCCCAAAAACGCAGAAATATGGAGAGAGAAAGAGAAACAGAGGAGGAGAGCCACTCGCTCTGACACGGAACCAGAGGAGCTGTTTAATGCCAATATAAATCATCCAACGCTAAGCATACCTCACAACCGTTTGCAATTTACCTTAATTTAGAACTCCATGTAACAGCATAGAAAGAGAAACAAACCCACAAAAGAGAAAGAGACAAAGAGAGAGAGAGAAAGAGAGATCGCAATGGTGTAAAAAATGATTAGATTTATCTAGCAAATTAAAGACGAAGAGGGTTTCAGCTAAAATTTGAGTTGTAACAGTTAGCCTCAATGAGAGAAAAGAAACAAAGTATGAAACATCCGAGGAAGCTTCAAATGTGTTGTGAATATATCAATCTATTGTAGAGGACGAAAACAGAGGAGGTGGTCAGTGGTGATATAATGAAACAGTGAAAGAGGTTGGTGAATGGTGAGAGACGTTGGTTTTGAGCCGTTGGGAATGTGGGGTCGCAGACGCCATCTATGGTTAGCGGTAAAGCAAAAGAGATGGAGTGGAAAAAATAAGCGTCTATCTGTATATACTATATATATTGTAACCCTTTTTTATTATTCGACTTTTTTAGGTTAATATTTTTCATTATATTACCATTTTCACATACTCTTGCCTTGATTCGCTGCCTGTTTAGGATTGCAAGTTGTGATTAGGCTTCCTTAATCACAACTTACATGCCTAATATGTCCTTAATGAGAGTGCGTTTTTAAAACACAGAGAAAACTGTGTTTTCCGATCGTAGGCAATGAGTGTTTGTTTTTTTTAATAAACGCACTATTCAAGAAGTTAAATTGCAATTTTATCGAATTTTTAACTATGTTTTTAAAGTTTGTAAAAATTTGTATTTTCAAATTACACGTTTTAAAATCGTTATTTTTTTTGTCTGTGTTTTTTGAAACCGTAAATCCAAACGGACTTTTAATAGCATTAAAAATCATATCTTTATTTCACAATATTTATGCGTTAGTCTCAACCAACTCTTGAATTCGTCATTGTAAAACAAAAAAATTCAGTGTTAGTTAAAACCGACACTCCAACATTATAGGTTAATTATAAAATAAAAATGTAATTTTTAAGGTAGGAAAACTTTGCATAGGAAGTTGAGTTTTTTTTTCCCCCCTAAAAATAAAAATAAAACGACAAATAGGTTCAAGCTAAAATAGAATATTTTTCTTACAATGGAGAAGAATTGTTCAATATTAATCAAATTCTTGATCTATCATTGGCATCATTTCTACCAGCTTTTCCTGGCACATTCACTTTACTATTTAATGAACCATTTTCCTTTTAAAAAATCACTAAACATAAAATAAATTTGGTTAATTTTCTTAATTATATTTTCACAAAAAGTGGAGCAAGTGGATATTCGAAATTCCATAAGGAACTAAAATGGGATTCCGACCTCACCTTCGACTCTTATTAGAATCTAAATTTGAACTCTATCCTTGCCTCCGGTTGATGTCGAAAGCAGACTTGCATCAGTTGAAACTAAGTTACAGACGAGTCGGGAATTGAAATGTTAAAATTTGCATACCCTAGTGTTTTTAGTTTCAAATAAGAAAAATAATAATAATTAGGAAAATGGTTAAAGGGGCAGCCATTGCTAGCAAATGGTGCAAAACGAGCCATTTGTAATTAATGTGTATGTATTTGAGCACGTTTTGTAATTATCTACATGTTAATATGCTCAACCATTTGTATTTGTATTTGTATTTTTTTTTTTTTTTTTTGTGTGTGTACAGGATATGATAAGTAATTGATTTATTACAAATTCTTCAACAAATTTTAGATAATAAGTATAATCGGAAGAATTAAAAATAAAAAGAAAGACTATCGTGTTTCACATCAATCATCATCAATGGAACTCATAGGAATAATTAAATATTCTGAATATTTGTGAATGCAAGCACGTTCGAGAGAATGCCCCAAATTTTTTTTTTTTTTTTTTCAGCATGAGAAAATGTCTTAATTTAACTTTAATCTTAAAACTTTACAATGATGTTTGCCAACATTAATCCATGAAAGTAGAGTATGTATTTAAAAATTTATGATTTTGTATTGCAAATTCAAATTCTATTCTATCCAGTCTTGCTATATATCCATGCAGTTGAATTTTATTCTATATGATTTTGGGGTTTAATTAAAAACACATGATTTAAAAAATAATGATCTGAAAATGTACTATTTAAAAACTTAATTTTAAAAAATATATAGTTTTTTTTTTTTTCTTCTTCTAAGCAAAATGGTAGGCTGTGAAGACTAATTGTGGCTATCCTAGTTGGGTATAACCATTGTAACACCTATCCGATTAAAACTGCCAATGAGGAGCCTAAACAATAAAAACTGCAGGTACTTCCTTAAGTCTAACTAAGTCATAGAGGCCATCCCCAATCTCCATGTGTATTAACGACCTTTATCTATCTCTAAAAGTTAATTATTTAGCGGCCATCTCCAATCTCCATGTGTCACACCTCCTCACAATTGGCAGCCGCTAGCTCGATACCATCCAATGATCACCCAATTAATTAGCATAAAAAATGAAAAATATAAGGCTAAAGTGTAAAAAATCATTTGTTATTAATTATTATTTCAAAAACAAAATATCTCCCTATCTTTAAATACCTTCATTGAATCAGTTGTTCGAATTGCAACAAAATTTGTTATGTGTTTTATTCGACTCAATTAATTCTTTAGGTGACACTCATGAGTTGCTTAGAATACGAAATTAGTTCACAGTTGGCCCTTTGATGAAGTATAAGGGCCAATGGGATATAATATTTAATGAGAAAAAATAGTTAATAATTTATAATTTATATTAACCATAGAAAGGAAGTTTACAACACAAACATAATAGACTTACCACTCTCCAGGCCAAAAACAAACAAACAAACAAACAAGTGATTCGACCATTTGTATTCAAAGGAGGTGGTTTGGCTGTCCAATAATAACCGCCATGTTATAATTTAGATTATTCATTTAAATTATAAATGAAATATCTTATTTTTTATATAATATTTTCGGTGCATCACCCTATGCATATTGCGATGCACCCTATGCATATTGCACTGAACCTCATAGTAAAAAATTAGAGTTTATAATTTTTTATACGACTAGTGAATTTAGTATGAACCTAACACAAATTAGTGGATTAGGATTTTGTATAATTAGGTTTGGGTCGAACTAATTTAACTTGTTTAATAAATATATTAATCCTAGGTCAACTCATTTAATCCATGAGTGACTCGCATAATCTATATAAAATATAAATTAAATTAGATTGTTTTTTACAATTAAAAAACAAAATCATAAACATTTCAAAAGAAAAAACAAAACAAAACCCTAAAGAGCCTAGATGGGTTTAAGCAATTAAAAAACAAAGCCCTAAAGAGTCTAGATGGGTTTAAGCAATTAAAAAACTAAACCCTATGATCTGGCAGTCAAGTGGTGTTTTAAGTACTGTATATTGAGAGAAAATAATGAATGTTACATTATGCAAGTTTTTTTTTTTTTGAAGAGGATTATGCAAGTTGTTAGCTTAATATATTTAAATTAATGCTCAAAAAGCACATGTCATTATTATAAATTAGGTTGGAAGAAATTCTTTTAACATAATTTGGAGGAAAACTCTATCCCCGTCTTAAAATGATTTGATATTATCTGGTTTAGGCCAAGCCAATTTTATTATTGGGTTTACTCCAAAAGGCTCATACCATTTTAAGTAGAGCATATTCCATATAAATATATCATTTTTTTTTCATACCCAAGCAAAATGTGAAATGTCACAATCACCTCCTCTTGGGATCCAACATCCTTGTTAGTGACCCTCATTGGCTTGTGCACAGTTCCCCTCATTTCAGGTTGGGCTACAGTTCTAATACTATATATACGTAACACCACGCCCTAAATGATATAATATTGTTTGCTTTGTACCAAGCCCGCATGGTTTTCAGTTTTATTATTGGGTTTTCCCCAAGACTTTATATCATTTAGAAAGAGCATATTCTATATAAACTCATCATTTTTTTCACACTCAGGTAGTGTGGGACGTCATTAATGGTTTGTAAATATATATATTTTATAAATCAGCCTCTAAAAGTGACATGTCCCTTAGCAGTGAGAAGCAATTTTTTTATTTTTTTTATTTTTATCATGTGTTTCTCATATGCTTTTTAATAGTTTAAAATAGACATAACTTTTAGACGCCGATTTGTAAAATCTTTTTACAAACTGGTTCTAAGTCATACATGGTTAAAACATGTCAAATGGGTCATGTTTGTGTCGCTTACAACTTATTTATCAAATGAGTTATGCGGGTTAGGTTGTGTTGGGTCAATTCAAAACGACATGTTTATTAAACAAGTTATGTAGGTCATGTCCTTTCATTAAATAGATGATGTCATAATTGACTCATATCAAGTTAACCTGTCACCTGTGACACTGCCTATCATTCAAACACGAAATTTTAACGCTATCCTATATGAATAGTTTCAAACGATAAATAAAGTAAAATATCTTTGATAAAGGGTTTTCAAGGAGTAACTCAGGCCACACTTCATAAAACGAAGATTACTTATTCAAATTTCTTTACACTTTCCTTGAAAGAGACCTTTGGTAAAGGGAAGATCGGTAAATGGATTTTAATGACGGAGTAAAAAAAAAATTGGACAATATTGCCTTTTTAAATAACGGAGGAAAATAGAGAGGATCCTTTTCATAAAAATATGGTGCGAACGTGGCGGAATCACAAGGGCAAACGATAATTGCCACACTGCAGATTCAGGTGGTGAGCCGAGTGTTGGTGTTTGTAGAGAGAGAAATGGCGTGGAGCGCTACGATGATCGGAGCCCTGCTGGGATTGGGCACCCAGATGTACTCCAACGCCCTCCGAAAGCTTCCCTACATGCGCCGTAAGTTTCCATTTATTTCCCAATTCGTTTCATATTCTCTTACTCATCCATCCAGACAAACAAATAGACAAGTTGATTGATGTGCGTTTTAGATCCGTGGGAGCACGTGCTGGGGATGGGACTTGGGGTCGTGTTCGTGAATCAGCTCGTCAAATGGGACGCTCAGCTCTCGGAGGACCTCGACAAGATGCTCGCCAAAGCCAAGGCAGCCAACGAGCGCCGCTACTTCGGTATTCTTTCTTTTCTATCTCTGTTGGGTTTGCGCTTTTCGATTCATTTCATCTGGGTCAGAGTCTTTTGCAAACTAATGCTTGTTTCATCTAATTAATTTGCACTTTGAAATTCTGAGTCATGTGGGTATGTGAAATTCCAATCATTCTACACGCTTACATTACGGAATCGAATTGCCTTTGCGTGTTCTCAAACCAAATTGCCTATATTTTTACATCCCAAATAGTGTCTTGGCTACTGAGGCAAATAAATTGGAAATTAACAACCTCTAAGAAATGATCAACTTGATAGCAAAGTATTTTTGGTTAGGATGGGAAAGGGCGCACTGAGGGGATAGTTCTTTAACATCAGATATAGGTGCTGATGTTGAAACCGCACTATCTGAAGCGCCTATTTTGATTTTATTGGGTTTCCTGATAATATTTCTGTTGCATTTAACTTGCTTGTGTGGTGTTTGAATTAAAAGAAAAATATTTCTTTTTTCTTTTTTGGGTGGGGGGAAGAATTGTGCCCTCTTAATGCCTTCAAACTAGTCCCACCTGGGTTGCTCTACCGTGAAGAATGTTGTAATGGAGATCCAGTTATCCAGTGTGTCATGGTTTCAAATAGAATGGTTTTGTTTCAGCCACTAAGTGTTGTTTCTTGGTTGTAAGCGCAATTTGGTAATGACGTTTATTTATGAAGGTCCGGTAATAGATACAACAGAATATTTAAGTGGTAGGAATTTTTTGGCAGCTATGGTTTGTTGTAGATGATGACTTGTTGTTTGTGTTTCACATTTCATAGACTAGTGGATACAGGTGTTTGATCTATTATGATATTAAGATTAATGCTGACCTGCGTTTGCAGTTACATTTTCACTTTTGTTCTGCCCCCTAGTATTTTGAAGTAATCTTCGAAGCCATCTATTTTTTAGCAACTCCAAAATATCTTCTCTTGGTGTTAGTGGTGGTGGATCTTAGGATTTTGTTAAAGATTTCAGCTTCTTTTAGTGGTGATCAATAGAGTGTGTGCTATGAATTTTTTTGTTGAGGCTGATAGATACCATAGATAACAGTTTATATATGCTTCTATGGATCTTGGACCAAATGCCATTGCCTACTTCCATGAGTAATGGGTGGAGAGGCTAGGTGCCCACATAGGGTGGGTGGTTTATAAAGATAATCATGAGTGCTAAATCTCACATTGCTTAGTTATTAGGTGAAACTGAGCTTTATAAGTGATCATAGGGAAGTTTCAAATTGAATAGTCATTTTGGGGTCATAGTTGATAGAGCAGATATGGCTAGTATGTTTTTTTGGGTTGTTTCAAATGGTATCAGAACTACCTAGTAATGCCATGTGGTACTGTCAATACCACATGATGTGGCCTTGACGAGGACATCAAAGATTTAAAGAGGGAAGTTTGTAACACTCTGGAGTTAGCCACATAGGGTTGGATAGTTTATAAAGATAATCATGAGTGTTAAATTCTACATTGTTTAGTCACTCTTAACTTTACATTTTTTATCCGATCTGTGTGGAGATGGCACTTTACACAAGTCCGAGTTTTACCTAACAAAGGTGGGTACACGGAGTGGCTCTGTCTTGGAGGGTTCCTTGTTATAAAAAATTACTAGATGAAACTGAACTTTATAAATGATTCTAGAGAAGTTCCAAGTTGACTAGTCATTTTGGGGTAATAGTGTATATGTGTGGCTAGCGTTTTTCCTTAAATTGTTACACGATGTCATGTCAGGTAATCCTTATCAGCCTCCTAACATTGTACTCTTAAAATGATATGCATTTTTATCTTAGGCACTCTTCTGATACCTTACAACATTCTCACTTCATCAAGATCTATCTTTTTATTTTTTATTTATTTCATAAGTATTATGACCTATTTATTAAGAAAAATTTATTTATTTTCCATGTTCAATGACAAATTTGAAGTTTGATTTTCATTTTAACAGTTTAAATTAATATCATGCAAAGTCCTTTATCTAACATTTTAAATAAAGTTGTATGATTTTAATTAGTATCATACAACTTTATTTATTCTCCCTCAATTGTCTCTATTAGAGTCAGGAGTGGCATTGTGATAGATACCTCTGCTCGTGATTACCTAATAGGAGGATTTTGCAAATTAATTAGGGATCAAATTTTTGGGCTAAGTCCTATAATCGGGTGAGGATTTGATAATGGGCGTAATAAAATGGAGTTTTAGTCCATTTAAGATGGATTTTTGAAATAGGGCCAAATGGACCTAAAACTAGATTTAATTCACCCTTTTGGAAATTTTAGATTTTAGCAATTAAAATATTGGGCCAAGTGAATATTAAAATTTAGAACAAGTAGGCTTGATTAGGCTTGGGATAAGGCCATTAATATAAAGATTTTGCCAATTTAGATCTTCAGTGCAGAAAAAAAGGCTTGACTGCACAACAAGTGTCCTTTTGTGCGCCCCATTCAGGTAAGGCCACCGTTTTACAAGTAGAAAGTAAAAGAAAAAAAAGATGGCGGGGGTGGGGGTGGGGGGCGTAGTGTGATTTGAGGGCTAAAAATTTGGGCTAAAAATTTCAAGTTTCATGGGACCATGAGGAGAGAAAGTTTTGGGCCATAGTAGTTCTTGATCCATAATTAATAGAATGATTGAATTCTAGTAATTGATGTTCAAATTAATAGGCTTGGTCATGAATTTGTCTTGTGAAACTTAATGATGGAATCAAAATTTACCTCGTTTTGATAGGAATTATAAATTGAGGGCGTTGCGGGCAAAGACCCTCTTGCCTAGCCCTTCTCCCTTTGTCTTGCTTAGAAAGAAAAAAGTTTAATATCATGCCACCCTGCATACTTGTATCATGGTATCCCATGCTACCAAACCTACATTGGCTAAGTTTTGCTAACAAAAATACAGAAGCCCTAGAAGGTTACTTGCTTTTGGGAGTATTCCAATGTGAGCAATATAAATACAAGTGACCTCGCAGTACAGTGTGAACTCGCAATTCACTCTACCTTTTCATGCAGTCATGTTTGAATTTGTCCTAATCCTTTTATTTTTGGTTATTTTTTGGAATTGAATATATATAACAGAGATTAAATGTATTCTTCTCAAGTGAATTTAGTGCTTTCGTTTCTTAGTTGGCTAAAACTAAGCTGTCCTCTGGAAGCATCTCTGTGGAAGTTTACCACCCAATAAACCTGTATGTTTGAATCAATTGAAAGTTCAACTAGTGTTTGTTTTCACAGGGTACTCCTGCATTGAATATTTTTCTTCTTCTGGACATTTTATGAGCCAACTAATTTGACTTATAAAGACTTTTAGTTCACCAATAAAAAGATGAGAGCTATTTTTGTTACTTTCTGTAGCACCTTTTTCCCCACCTCTTTTAACTCTATTTATTTTGTAATTTTGCTATCATTTCAGATGAAGACGATGATTAGCTTCCCTTTCCATGTTTCATGGCATCTTCAGACAAGGCAATTCTTGTTCTTAGAAAATGTGGCCTTCAAGTTGAGATGCTTTATTTGCTTTTCAATTAATGTTGCTCTGTTTGTAAGGCTGATAGAACTCTTCCAACTCTATTTACTTTTTTGGTAAACAAAATCTTTGAGGTGGTTTCACGGTGCAAACTGGCTAATTCAATATATCCATCAATAAATGGAATTGCTTGAGCTGTACTCTTTCTAGCAAGAACATTTTGGAAGCAAAGTCTTATGATAGATATCACACAAAGGGATGTCACGCTTTTCATAATTTTTAAATGCTTTATATGATTTCTAGCAAGAACAGCCTTCATGCTCGGGACAGGAGGCTCCAAAATGCTCACAATAAAGGAGTTACATTTGTCTTAATGTTCAACTGATGCTAGTAGTTAATCTGTTGTACATAAAAGACTGCACTAGGATTGAAGTTAGCAAAAATCTACATAATAATTTAAAGCTTGTTCCAACAGGCTGCGTGTTTATTCTGATATTGTACTTCAATCTTCTCAAACATGATTTAATTATGCATAAGGATCCATGCTCGTCTTTCCGAAGTCCACCATCCTATTGTTAAACACATGTACAAGGAGATCGCACGCTTGCCGGGAAGATGGCCTTTCTTGCGGGGTAGTTTTTGTGCACTGGAGGGCTATTTCAAGCACTTGGAAGGCTGCACATTCTTCACCCTGTAAGAGCGGTTTCAATGCCTGATCGATCAACTCCTCGCGGTCGGAACCTTGCATTTCGAAATGTGTCTCCACCCATCTCACCATGTCCATCTCCATGCCAAAAGCCGCATTCGTTGGCATTTTTCCACTAACAAGCTCCATTAGCACAATGCCCATGCTGTAAACGTCACTCTTTTCTGTTGCCTTCAATGAATATGCATACTCTGAAAACATGGTAAATGTTTGTTAGAATCATCACAAGCAACGTTAAAAAAAAAAAAACTCTAGGAGATATGTACCTGGTGCGATGTAGCCGTAGGACCCAGCAAACCACGTATTTGATTCCGTGTTAGAATCACAATCCTCGGCGAGCACTTTTGCGAGCCCAAAATCCCCCAAATGTGCATCCATATTCAAATCTAGCAACACATTGCTTGATTTAATGTCCCTGTGAACGATCTTTGGTACACAATCATGGTGGAGGTACTCCACTCCTTGAGCTAATCCCACTGCAATCTTCAACCTTGCCTCCCAATCTAGGCTTCTGTTCTTCTTGTTACTTAGCGGTTGTCCATGCAGCCAATCCCATACGCTACCATTCACCATGTAATCGTATACCAACAGATTCAAACCTTCCCTTCTGTTGCTGCAGTAACCCATCAATTTCACTAGATGCCTGTGCCTTATCCTCCCAAGCGTCTTAACCTCTCTTGTGAAACTCTTATTCAGTAGAAGATCATCTTTCCACAATATCTTCTTGACTGCCACCGTTTCTCCTGAGGCCAATTCAGCTTTGTAAACCTTTCCAGAACCTCCTGAGCCAATTATGAACTCATCGCTTAAATGGTTTGTAGCTTCCATAATGTCATCCCATTTTAAATCTCGCTTTGCAGCACCATTTGGGAAGAGTAGTCTTCGCTGTGCTTGAGAAGAGCTTGATGAGTATGCACAGTTCACTTCACTGGCTTTTCTGAATTCTCTTCTGTGTTTTAAAATGAGAGTGACCCCAAGAATCAGCAGACAAATTACAGCTAGAGTCGATATTGCAGAAATGACCACTACTGATGCTTCACTTAAGCCTGACTGCTGATTGCCAGATCCGCCACCATTACAGCGACCGAGAGAGCTTCCACAAAGGCGTAGATTTCCTTCAAATACCTCGGATGGCCAGCGTGAGAACTGCTTGCCCAATTTACCTTGAAGATTGTTATAAGAGAGATTGAGTTTTCCCAAGCTACTCATCTCCCCAACTTGGGGAGGTACTTCTCCATCGAGTTGATTGTGAGAAAGATCGAGTGCTTCGAGTTTTGACAGTGTTGTAATTGATGGTGGGATTTGACCGGTGAGATTGTTGTAACTGAGGTCTAGTATGATTTGAAGATTCTGGAGCTGAGCAAGCTCAGTAGGAATTTCACCATTAAGGCCGTTTCCTGAAAGCCGAAGCTCATACAGCTTGCCTAGCTTACCTATTGCAGGAGGGATTGGTCCAGAAAACTGGTTTTTGTTGAGGTTGAGGACATTAAGTGATGACAGGTTTCCAACTTCAGAAGGGAAAGTTCCATTAAGCGAATTGTCATTCAGAGAAAGCACTAGCAGCTTAGAACAATTGAATAGTTCTCCAGGAAGAGGCCCAACAAACAAATTGGAGGAGAGTTTCAGTTCTCCCAACTGAGGTAAACTTCCGAGCCATGACGGTATTGGTCCAGAAAGAAGGTTATTGTTTAAATCAATATGGGAAAGTTTCTTGCACAATGAAAGCTCAGCTGGCATTCCTCCAGTGAGTGAATTGCCGGAGAGATCCAACAATGATAGTTCATGGATGTTTCCCAAAGTCCATGGGATTTTCCCAGTGAATTGGTTGTTCCCTAATCTTAGCCTCTCAAGAAAAGGTGAATTTCCCAGTTGGAGAGGAATCTCATGGTCAAATGCATTGTTTGTGACATCAAACGAAAGAAAAGAACGTGAGCTACACAATGTACTAATACTACCATTCAATCTGTTTTTCGACAGATTCACTCTGGTCAGGTTGGCTACATTAATCAGAGTATCAGGGAGATTACCTTCGAGTGAATTGTTGTAAAGCATGAGCTGTTCCAAAGCTCGAAGGAATCCAAACGTCAAGGGAATGCCACCGGATAGACTGTTGTCTGCCAAGTCCAGAATAGTTAGTTGATGACAGTTACCCATCGTGGCGGGAATTTCACCCACAAGTTCATTCTGCCTCAGATGAAGAAAATTCAGCTGCTTTACCCTTCCAATAGTAATGGGAATTTCCCCACTGAAATGATTTCCGAAAAAATCAATCATTTGCAAGCTCGAACAATTGCCAATCTCCAAAGGGATCTCCCCAGATAACTGGTTATCATAAAGATACAAAATTTCAAGCTTCCCGAGCATACCAACCTCTTTAGGCAGAGTGCCGTGCAAGTTGTTATGGTACACTGCAAGTGTCTGCAGATTACTGAGGTTCCCAAGGAATGGAGAAATTGAACCCACTAAGCTGTTGTTGTGGAGCAAGAGATCAGTGAGACCAAGCAGCCCGTATAGTTCAACTGGTATAGACCCATTGAGCGTGTTGTTGGACAAATCAAGTTGTTTTAGCGATTGACACTGGCTCAATTCTGCCGGAATTGCACCGGAAATTTGAGTCTCGGCTAGCATCAAGTGCTGCAAATTGGTTGTGTTGGAACATATGTTTCTTGGTATGACACCAGACAGAATATTGTCTGACAAAACCAAGTAAACCAGCTGGCCCATGTTGCCTAATTCCTCCGGAACACCTCCACTGAGCCTGTTCATCGACAAATCGAGGTTTTGAAGGCTACCCAACTGAGCCAAAGACGTTGGAATCGGACCCTCGAGCTGGTTCCCCATGAAATTCATGTACACGAGTTGACTCAGTTCACCGAGTTCGCTCGGTATCTCACCCGAGAGACTATTGTTGGCCAGGTTAAGAGTTTGGAGATTCTTGAGCCGACCCAAATCCCCTGGGATTGATCCGTTGAGACTGTTGAGAGCAACGGTGAAGACTGTGAGGCTCGAGCAGTTCCCCAGCTCGGCTGGAATCGGACCCTCGAGTTGATTTTGTTGGAGAATCAAACTGCCGAGTTGTCCGAGCTGTCCGAGTTCTGAGGGTATTGGACCAGTGAGACTGCATGAGGCCAAGCCAAGAGTGACTAAATTGACAAGATTGCCAAATGAGGAGGGAATCGGGCCGGTGAGTCCATTGTCTCCGAGTCGCATGAATCGGACACTCGCGAGTGAGCCGAGCTGAGTTGGGATAGGACCAGTGAGTTGGTTAGAGAAAAGAAGCAAAGACTCGAGGGAAGAAAGGTTGGAGAGGTCAGGTGGAATGGGACCCGAGAGGCGGTTAGAAGAAAGATCAAGGAGGAGCAGGTTTTGCAAACGACCGAGTGAGGGTGATATTGACCCGGCGAGTGACGAGTCAGAAAGGTTTAGACTCACCACTTCCACTGAGCCATCAACCGAGTCTAAGCCACAAGAAACCCCTCTCCAAGTACAAAAATTTGGGTTGCTTTCAGACCAATCATGCAAGACTTCTTCTGGGTCCTCCACAAATGATTTCTTTACCTCCAAAAGCACCCCAAAAGTTGAGCTACTATCAAGCTTGGCCTTGCTCAAGACAAACGCAGACGAAAAGCACATGAAAATTACACTGAGAACTGATAAATATCGAACAAAACAAGCCATTTCTATGAAAATTAAGCGCTCTTGATGAGAAAAGAAGTTCAGAAGAGAGCTTTGAGATCGAGAGAAAAAAAGGGCTTACAACTTGTTTGGAGTTTGACCTATGACATAAAAATGGGAGAGCTTAATTAATTTGGTTTGTAGGCATTAAGGACAGCTCTATGTTTCTACTGGTGAAATTGGCGGTGGCAGAGAGAAAACACGTGGCTTGAACAAATTAAGAAGGTATCTCTCGATGTTTCTTGAACTGTGGGGGAAGATTGATGGTTGCATGCGTTGGAAAGTCGGTTTTTGCAGAGAATTCAAGAGATAAGAGAACAGCTTGCTATAAATGAGAACACAAATCTGTCAGTCTGTCTACTGCAGCAATTGACATTAATGAGCGCACAACTTCTCCTCTGCTCTTTACACAGAGAGAGAGAGAGTCAAAATGGGTCACAGAAAGAAGATGAAAATATATGAAAAATATTCAAGAAACGAGATTAAGTAATGGAGATATGGGGTTACATGGTGGAAGATACAGTGGTTGGGTGACCGACAGGGATGATAGTCGTGGGTTTGCTTGTTATAGTGTGTTAGCTAAAAATGAAAGACCCAAATAAGAAAGTGAGCGGTTGAATTTCCATAATCTTCTTCTCTGTTTAGAAAATATATATACTTTGAAGTTTGAAGCTTTACAAAAGTCAATGCAGTCCCCCACAAACCCTTGTCATTCCCCACGTATGCACAAAACCTTCCAAATCCCAACTCACCACCTTTGCGAAGAAAGGAAATGCTACCATATCATATAGCTTAGGAAAAAAGAAAGAAAGCTACCATTATAGCTTTTGGGAATATTATTGGGTTAAGCTACCAAATCCTTATGTTTTTTTGTGGCCTTTCCACTGTTTGATTGGTTGCACTTGCATGCAAACCCTGTTGCCTACTCCAAATGCCTTTCTTTCTGTTTTGCCCACTCATTTTTTTATTTTTCTGCTATTAATTATCATGTTAATCAACTTACAATTAATGTTAATTTCTTATACTCTTCCTTTGGTTTGTTCAAGCAAATCCAACCCACTTCAACAGATTATGTGGAGAAGTCGCGGGGCATTTCTTAATTCTAGTATTTGGCAGGTTTTATATGATGCTTGTAACCTTGATGATCCACCAGATAGATCTTATCTTTGCCAGAAAAATTATCTTATCATCAGGAAATTATTAGTCAATCATCTGATTTTCGAAAAAAATAAGTTTATAAAGTATATTATTTTTTCTCATGATAGGGTGCCACTTTCAACTAATAAAAATCTTTTCACACATATATACTAGTTAGAAATTTGAGATGATCAAATCCTATTTTCATTAGGAGAAAATACTTTGCATGGTTGTGTTGAAAGGGTAGAAAAAGATATAACATCATCAATAGTGATCTCCATTGAAGTCCCTTTCTACCGCTAAATTTTGACTGTTGTATCATTTTGAAAACGAAAACATTAAAATTTGTTTACGGGGCACTAGGTAAACAAAAAAAATATAGATGTCATTTTTATGGTTATTAAAAGATCATATATCTTTGTGTAAGATTAGACAGGTTCCTGATTGATTTTTTAAGTCAAAGAAAACCTCCGATATATGAAACATTTGATCATCAATTTACACCAGTAAGTAGTCTCTAAAGGTCAAAATAAACAACAATGATTTACCCTTGTAATAATATAATTGACAAAAAGTTGTAAGGATCACACAAGTTCCTATGTGTAACATTGACTACTGAGAATATATATATATATATATACACAGTACACACATTTAAGGAACCTTTTATTGGTTGGTGGTGGGGGGGATTAACAAAATGATCAAGACTTTGGTTAAATATGTTACTTTGATGTTTTACAGGCAATACCAGACAAATTTGTTCATGTTTCCTCCTCTTGACAGGATTAAAATTAGAAGGTGAGGATCTGTTCATCATAAAGGTATCACTAATCTGGTTGGATTTAGTTGTTAAACAACCTCTTATTCTTCTTCCCAACTCTAAAAGTGC
Organism: Carpinus fangiana; assembly: GCA_006937295.1. NCBI lineage: Eukaryota > Viridiplantae > Streptophyta > Magnoliopsida > Fagales > Betulaceae > Carpinus > Carpinus fangiana. Next base: position 13,572,347 of record CM017321.1, on the reverse strand, counting down.
TCAAATCATTTGCATATAAATGTAAGATGCTTTCTTCTTTGAAATATATAACTTAATTAAAACTTAATGAATAATAATGAGTCTACTTAGCTGCCAAGTATATATCAAGTTGCATGCCAACAATAATTGACCCCCTTTGTCCCGCTCTTATCCGTTTCTACCTAAAACATACTCCCATCCACAACTATTAAGCCCCATTTCATAGCCGTTATTAGCTAGCTAATACATTATACCAGTTTTTTAGAGGTGACAATTTGTGTTTATGTGTCTTGTAGGGTTTGGAAATAGCAATTCCCCTTTCACAATAGCCATTGATTTTCCATTAAAACTCTCTCGTCTGAATACCGTCTGCAGCTCAAGATGTGTACTCAGATTCCTTGGTCAAAGTCTAAGACAATAGGTTCACACTTTATTCTGACAAACAATGACAAACGTTTTACATAGCAAAAGCATTTATACACAACACACAACCCTGTCAATTATATGGACAGGTTCTGCCCGTGACACTGTAACATATCGCTACAAAATATATGATCTTGTATAATATCGTAGATTGCTCATATGATTATCCAAATAATATTATATATTCAATACATTATTACTAATTATTAATAACAAGATTCTTATGAACAATTAGTTTAATGTAAGACGTGGAAATGAAGAATATTGGTTAGACTTGGACAATATTATAATGTGATGAATTAAATTAACTGTGGATTCTGTGTCCAAGAGAATGTGACAAAGATCATGACGATTCTTTAAAGACTTGGACCTTCACCCACTTCCTAAATTCCTCCACAATTACACCCAAATAGCTCTCTGTAAATTAAATCTCGTCTTTTATATATGGTTCTGATTTGAATCAGCTCATATGGTCTAGTTATGGTCCAAATATCAAAGGTAGGTAGTTGACAAAAATGTTCTATCTTAAAGGAATTATATTGACACACGCAAACAAAAAAAATTTCTGTACTCATGGACGCATTAGATAGGCAGACATCATATCATAACATTGTGTCTGGATTCTAGTAGCTAAGAACAGAGTTTTTTTTTTTTTTCAACAAAACAATCTATCTGTTTTCTTTGCTGCCCACAATCCTGACTTTGATTCTTGGATGAGCAACCTTCTGGATGATGTGATATGTCACGCTCAAGTTTTGGGAGCATTGGGGCATGTAAAATGCAACACGCGAATACGAGTTATCACTATTAATATTGATTTTAGAAGTTTCGGGTTTGGAGAGTTTGATATTGATCCATCATGTGTCACAATATTAAACTAACTAGTTTTTGGAAGATTATATTTGTGATGTAGAAGTGACGTGAATTTGAACTCATAAATTGGTATTCCTACGTGAAAGCAATTAACCATAGTTGGAAGATAGAGGTCAGAAACAACCACCGGATTTATTCAACTCTCACCAACTCGACTGGATGCCATGTAGAGAAAAAGTTTGGCTCAGCTAGCTGTTTGATAGGGTCCAAGATGAAGCAATTATGTGGGCAGGGCTGGAGTCCAGTTTTGATCATTCGCATGACTTTGGGGGTTGGTATGAAGGACAAGTTGAAAGCAAATTTTCTTGGGATTGGAAAAAGGAAGTGTGATTTGAAGTATATATACATGTTGGTGTTCAAAAATTGGGCACCAGAAATCTTTCAAGGTCAGTAATAGAATCTGCATTGGTAGTCGGTAGATGTCATGTTTACGTACTTTTGTCACGTTCTTTGGAGTTTGGACTAGATGACATTGCATCACCGCACCAACTCTCGTTTTTGTTTGGCACATATATGTTGCATCATTACTCTGGTTGGACTATTTCTTAGGGTCACTTACTTGGGAATAAACCACACCAATTAGTCGATCATATTGCAGGTAGTTAATTTGAGAAATCATATATAAGATTTGCATGCTGCTGACATGTGAACTTTAAGTCGGACAAGCATGTCTTACCTATGGGTGGGAGTGAGATAACTCGGTTATGAAAATGGGATTTTTGCATTTTGTACCGTTATTGTCGGTAAAGTCGAAATTTTCACCGACTTATTCTGCCAACTTTTTATTTCATTATTGAATGGCGATCGGTAATGTTGATAAACAAAGAAGTGGAAAATTAGTTGGCAAAGTTGGTCAGTAAAGTCGGTTCGATTAGAAAATGTTATTCCACCTATCAAATCGAGTTTGTCGGAAATAGAAAAAGCTTGTTGCCTATTGGCCATCGGTTAAGCAGTGTCGATAGATGTCGGTTGGTAGATGGTCGATAATCGGTAAGCAATTAATTTGCTCACCTTAGTCTTGCTCATAACCTCAAGGTCACTCCCATGGCAAAAAGAGAAATTGAGGAGGGAGCAACTCTAGGAAATGATAAAGGTGAACCAGTGGTGCCCTCTTGCCTCCAAAATGTTGCAATGTTGTTTCAAATGCTTAACTCCATCGAGGTAGCTGTAGTGGCCCATGATTGTTTTGATTTCAAGAGAGGGAATATATTCCATAAAAGAGCTACTTTTATGGGGTTGTGACACAAATTCACTATTTTGTGCCTTCCAATAAGAGATTGACACCTTGTCTTAATACAATTTCAGAAAATAAAACAAAAACACCATATATATCATATCCATATATGTGAGCTGAGATTTTTTTTTTTTAAATTTAATTTTTAGTAGATTTGGGTGTGATCTAGTGTACGTGTTTGTTTTATTTTCTTAAGTTGTGCTATATTGATGTGTCAATATTTATCAGAGAGTTTAGGAAAATGAATTTGTGCCACAAGCCCACAGAAGTTATTCCCCTCATGAGAATTGTAAAATGCACGTGCGGTGAACAAAATATTGGATAAATTCGTCTGGCCCTTGGCACCAGTCACTGGATTGGACTATTTCAATCTAGGCTCCCCCAATCCACAAATATGACCCATTAATGCTTTGGGCTTACTTCATGTCTAAGCCTATGACAAAGTTCAACCAAACTATATTCGGCATAGGCTATATCCCTTCATGTCTAAGCCCATAGAGGCCCCTTGAACTTTATTTTGAGTAATATGACTCTGCATATAGCCTATGCCAAATCAACGCCATATATATATATATATATATATATATATAATGTGTCAACATACACATTATTTTTCCATTTTTCAAAAAGAAAAGAAAAACACACACATGCATGCACATTCTCTTTACCATCTCGTAGGGATGACATGCAATTTTTTATATGTGTAAACTCAACATAAATTCAATACGAAATTAGCGAGTTAGGGTTGAAAGTTTTAACTGTTTAATTAAATGGATTTTATATTATACCAATACCTGGCCTTAAGATGACTTGAACCCAATACGCGACATTTAAGGTTAACTATTTTGACATAATCTACGAATCTAACATAAAATTAGTGAATTAGGATTAATAGGTCTAGATCGTTTAATAAATGAGCCTAGTTAGGTAGAGTTGATTTATAATTTTATATAATCTTATATTCATATATCAACACGACCTAAACACTGCACATGGACATGAATTGTCCTCCTACCACAGCGGCAGATATGCACTTCTCTTTAATTTCCTAGACATTTCCTCCTACCAAACATGCATTCAAAGGTGGCTTCTCGCAAACTAAGGTGTCCGGTATTCCATCTGTCAAACCCAAATCTCCATTAATGGGGGTGTTAGTGTATCCAATGTGGCAATGTCTGCTGGAGAGCTAGCACGTTCTCATATTATACTTCTTCAACCTGGTTTTTTTTTTTTTTTTTGGTTCCATAGACCTTAAACAGCGCTGAAGTCTCATATTCTATTGGCACAGAAAGATCTATTAGAGATTGATCATATCCATTAAGTTATAAATAGCATGCGATTAGATTAACAATTATTAGTATCTTCATTAATAAACAATTTTAATTTGGTGCAAATTATATCCTAATAGAGCTCTATTCTTTTATTCCTATATATTAACGTTGCTTAAGTTAATATCATGAAAGACAATAAAATAATAGTCAATTTCATACCACTTCATTCCTTCATTAACAAACATCTAATGGGATTATTGTCAACCGTACATGCAGGCATGTCACCTTTGTTTGAGGATGTGCTTCCCACGTTGTTCTACATACAGAAATATTAACATATTCCCATGCCTTCCAATTACATTATTATGTAATTATATATATTGTCAAAGTCTACCAAAGCCCCACAATCGAAGTACTCTTCTCCTTCCTCGGGACAACAATCATGAATTCCTCAATTTCAGTGCTCCTCATTCTCCTCCTTGGTCTACACTTGATTTCGGCCGCCTCCGCACACCCCGGCGAAGCCGATGATGTTTTGAAGATTCACACGTTGTCAGAGACCTCACCTTTCCAAGACTGCCTTTCATTTTCTTATTATCATCAGAAATGTCCAGATGCTGAAGCCATTATCAACAGAAAATTAAAAGAATGGTTTCAAAAGGATTACACCCTCGCTGCCAGTCTCATTAGGTTGCACTTTCATGACTGCTCCGTTAGGGTGAGAATTAATTAATGTTTTCTATATATATAATCACTATACATGTTGAAATTTAAGTCGTCTATATATATTTATGCATGGCTTTCTTGTTATGCAAGGCAGGGTTGTGATGGTTCGGTGCTTTTAGACCATGAGGGAAGTGAAAGGAGGGCAGAAGTGAGCAAGACACTAAGAGGATTCGAAGTGATTGATGATATCAAAGCGGAGATTGAGAAGAAGTGCCCGCGTACGATGTCTTGCGCAGATATTCTGACAGCAGCTGCTAGGGATGCCACTGTTTTTGTTGGAGGTCCTTATTGGGCGGTCGAGTATGGAAGGAAAGATGGGCTGGTTTCTCTTGCCAAAGAAGCTGAATCAGTGCCAATTGGTCACGAAGAAATCACTTCCATGATTGAGTTTTTCCAGTCCAAGGGTTTGAATGTCGTTGATTTGGCTATTCTTTCAGGTGAACCAACTATATATAGCCCATATATAAATATATCGTATTGAGGGTGGTAATTTGTATTTACGTGTCGGATTCGGACAATGTCAAACCATGAGTATAAAATTATATAGGTTAATCATAATTCGACTTATTTAATTAAACGGGTCATATCAGACCTCTCGACCCTAACTTGCTAGTTTTGGGTTCAATTCGCATGTCGTGTTAAAATTTATCAATTTTAGTATTATGTGTTGGGGAGTAATGCTACAAGTCTCTCTTATGTCACTCTTGTGTTCCTCAAACAATGATGTGGCTCTTAAATCACAATTGGGCTTATGATTGATTATTATAGGATTTTGATCGAACAGTAATTTTAAGAGCTACATTATTTTTGGAGGGACACTAGAGTGACTTCTATAATTACTTTGTGTTGGGTTCAGATTATATTAAAACATAAATTTAAGCTTATATAAATTAACCATAATCCGACTCATTTAATTAAATATGTCAAATCCTATCAACCCTAGCCCACTAATTTAGGGGCATTATTAGAATATTAGAAGGGGATGTAAAAGTTAATTTTGAGGGGTCAATTTCATAAAAATACATAAAATTTAGAAAAAAAAAATAAAAGAATTGAAATTTTTGTTGCTAATTTTGTGGGGCATGAAGGTAGACGTTCCACCCTGTGCTAATTTTGATGTCGAATGTACATAGATCGTATCTAAAATTGTCTACCCTAATGATATCCGTTCCATATATGAAACTCTGACATAAACAAAAGTGTTTCATGTACTCTTTGTCCAGTTGGAAGTATTAATATATATATATATATATATATCACTGTTATGGCCCTAAATTTGTACCACCTACAAAATGTTGTGCAGGGGCACACACCATTGGAAGGGCATCATGTGGTTCCATCCAACAAAGGATCTTTAACTACAGCGGGACAGCAGGGAAAGCAGATCCATCCATTGATCCAAAATATCTGAACTTCTTGAAAAGAAAATGCAGATGGGCATCGGAATTGGTTGATCTTGATGCCACAACCCCAAAGACCTTTGATGCTGTGTACTACACCAATCTTCCAAAGAAGATGGGGCTCTTATCTTCAGATGCCAAGCTGTATTCTGATCCAAGGACTGCACCTCTTGTCAATGCATTGGCTTATCAGCCATCTCTCTTCTTGTACCAGTTTGGGGTGTCCATGGCAAAGCTTGGGAATGTGCAGGTCCTCACGGGTCCACATGAAGGCGAAATCAGAACCAAATGCAATTTTGTCAACTCTCATAAATAATTTCTTAATTTCTATACTATATATCATGCTTTCTTTTGTTTCACTTAATTGATACTTTACTTTGTATTGCTGCTGCTACTGCTATATGATGATGACATTGTCACTACAAAAAACACGGCATTTACTAACGTGGCTACTGTTCATATTTTTTGCCACGTTAGCAATTACTAACGTGTTAAATTACAACACGTTAGTAATGGGACCCAAAAAAAAAANATCTTTTTGTTGGGAATCTCTTGCTCAGTTTGTTTGTTGCTGCTAAGTCCATGACGTTTGGTACATATTGGGGTAATTCGTATTTGTGTATCGGGTTTGAGTCGTTTATGTTGAGGTAAACCATAACCCGATCTTCAATTCTAACATGCTAATTGCATGCTAGGTTTATGTTGAGTTTGCGGGTTGTATAAAAAAGTATCAACCTTAAATGTTACTGGTCAGCTGGAGCAGAACTTAAATATTTAATTAGTTTGGAGGGAACAAAAGTTAATTTTTAAGGGTATTTTAACTCTTTTTTTTGGATCACCCTATGGCTTGGGGGACTGGAGCCCCCAAGCCAAGGGGTGATTCTGCCCATATGCTTGTTAGATTCGAGTCATGTCGAAACATATGTATAAAATTATATGGTTTAACTCTAACTTATTAATTACGTATCAAATTTACGGGCCATGTAAAAATATTTTAGCTCTAGCTAATTTGATATAAATTAATTACTCCGTCATAAGATTCAAGCAAGTGGCACTGACAACTGAAATTGTGGTAGATGTTTAACCCTTTGCCGGCCACAACAACTTTGTGTTTATCTGGACTAGCTTTTAAGTAGCATGGCCGGGCAACCTGAAGAGAGTAGGACACCTTTTAGGCCTAGAAGCGTGATCTATTGGGCTTTCTTTTATTTGTGGGTTTAAAATCCTCTTGGTGTTGAAGAAGCCATTATTCCCATATGGGCTAGGATGGAAGCACAAAAGCCTTTGACCATTGGTTCCTTTTAATTTTGGGCCTCACTTCGTCATTCATACACTTAACGTTATAGAGGAGCTTAATGAAGCTAAAAAGAGTCACAACTTTTAGGTTCTTTATAATTTAGTGCAACTTCTTAAAATAATAAATAAATTAATCATTGTAGTTATTGTTGTAGCACAAACCGTAGACAATGTTTACATGATAGCATCACCAATTCCAACGAAATAGTTATGTTTGATTTTCAACTCAGATTTGATATAAAAAAAATATGTAAAGCTTGGGCAAAAAGCTTGCACTAGTTTCTTTTGATATTTTAATGCGCACTTCAACACATGTTCCTCGGTGAAAGACTAATGTTATGTACTAATTTTTATCTTATCTTTATTTTATTGGTCTAATGTGATAGTTTATAAAATTTTAAAAAATAAAAATAAAAAGACTAATCTAAGAACTAATTGGCACCTCTTATCAATTTAGTGAGACAAAAACGAAATAAAAGTATAATATATAACATTATTCGTTTTGGTTGAATCATGTATTGTTTTCAATATATATATATATATAGATTTTGCTTGACTCCAATTTCCATGCACCCATTTGGTGAGTGGGCTCTACTTGGTCCTCCTGGTAGGGGACTATGGGCTTTGCTTTCAAGGGCGCGCTCACTGTCATAAAGGTCAAACAAAAGATCACCCTCTCTCTCTCTCTTTCTGACACATACACATTCTTTTTCCTCTCTCAGTCACCACCACAAGACATGTTAAAGCAATCCATCTCCTCATCACCTCAAAGGCATTGTTAAAGCAATTCACCACCCCTTGCTTTCCTCTTTTTATTCTCTCTCTCTCTCTCTCATTTGAATTCTTATAATAAGCCCTACAAGGTATCAGTCTCAACATGACCTCTCATTCCCATCTATCTTCAGCTCTGAGCTTTAGCATATATGGCCAAGTCCAACCTTTGATGACTTAAGACCTCTTGGATGATTTTATATATAATATCATTTTGCATGGCTAGTGATGATGTTCTCACTCCCTACCTCACTTCTTTGACCCTCTTCTTCTGCTTACTACTTCTGTCTGATTCCACCATGGCCGAAAAGAAAGATAGCTTCCCACCACCTCTCACCAACATTAGAGATGGAGCTGCCTTGAAGAGAAACGCTATGGAATTTACTTCAAGAAGACATGGCGCTGCCAAGTCCAAGACCGATTCTACATGGAAAACCCAGTCAACGGCTACCAATGGCGCCATCCACGTTCGAAGGAGAGGAAGTAAACCACCATTGCCATGGCAAGAAAAGATGTTCAATGCCGGTGAACATGAAGTCCCAAGTGGTCCAAATCCCATTTCGAATAGGTAAGGTAAGTAAGAAAACAATGTAAAAGAAGGCAAAAGAAAAGGGTTTTCTCCATCTTTGTGGTTTGTGTTTTTGGCTTATATATATATATATAGAGAGAGAGAGAGAGAGAGAGAGAGTTTTAGGGTTACTACAATAGTGAAATATCTCTACAGTTTATTCTTATTATTGTTTTCCAAACAGAACCTACCAACCAATCATTTAACCATGAAGATATGTATATGAGATTCTAGTGTTGATCTTTGGTTTCTTCATTTGTGGAGTAGTACTCATCATTATGCCGCCCTCCTCCATCACCTACTAATGTGTTTCCTTTCACTTTTCTTTGTTGATGAAAGGGATTACTGTTTTTCTTATATATATATATATATGATATTATATAATAGAAAGGATATATATTCTTGCTTTTTGGCACTGTTTGATTTGTATGTATGATTAAGAGAAGCACTTGTTTAACTACTATAGACAAGAGTCGGTTCCCATTACTATATTCATTTACAACTTCACCGAAAGAAGAAAAGACAATGCTCTTTGCCTCTTTGATATAATGGAAAAGACAAGAATTAAAAAAATAATATTAATAAAAAGGCAATTATACAGGGCAAGACCCAAAAAGAAAATTTAAAAAAATTAAAAGTATATATTAAAAGGTGATCACTAAAATACTTTGAATTAGGGCCGACAATTTTTGCAAACTCAACAAAAATTTAACAAGTTAGGATTGAGAGGTCTAAAGTTTTTGGATACAAATAACAAACTTAACGAATTAGAGTTGAATGATCTTACCCATTTAATTAAAGGGGTCATGTTAAGATTGACATATATAGTGTTATTTTTATATTTAAACATGATTCGGTCTTGACACGAAAACAGAATTGTAACCCATGTTTTAAATTGTTCGTATATATGAGTTTGGGTAGTAAATTTTTCTTGGATGTGCTCTTGTTTGACTCTAAGGTCGTTCTTGAATATATATTGACCCATCCAAGGTTCTTTATGTTTGCCTTATATCTATTTACATATATATATATATATTGACCCATTTATTACATATATATATATTGACCCATTTATTAATGATTTTTGAGGGAGGTTTTTTTTTTCGAAAAAAAAAATCTTATATGACATAAAAGTAAAAATAGTTTTGATATGTGAATATTTTGTGTTTTTAATGTTTTGTTTTGAAAAAAAAAAAAAAAAAAGAAGATGAAGAGAAGAAAAACCTTTTAACAAAATTAACCATTAAAAAGATAGATGAAAAGTATAAATAATATAATAGATCATGATGTATAAACATGGTATTTTTGAATAAGAAGAGAGAGAGAGAGAGAGAAATGAGGAGGTTACTGTAATTTGGAAGCATGATGATGAGGGAATCAAATATGGTAATGGATAAACAAAGGGGAAAGGAGACATAATGATTCAAAAAAATGTGTGGGTTTGAAGCTTTTGTTTAGGACGAGACTGCATGCAATAATGAAAGGGAAAATCAAAGAGGGAAAACCCCCCCCTCCGCCATTGTTTTGCGTGTAAAGTCATACGGATCTGGCATCCAAAGCACTGCTGAAGGGTCTCTTTCCTATCAATTTCCACCACCTTTAGATTTCAATGCCATTACTATTCATTCTGTGTATATATATATATGTCGTCTTCTTTGATCAAAAGCTGGAATGCTGGACCAGATCATTAAAGGGTGCCCTCCGTCGTCATCCGCCATCTCCCATCTCCAGTGTTTTTATCCTCTTGGCTGCTTCCCTCTCAAACAAAACTGCTACTTGGCTTTTTTTGGCTCTTGTTATTTTTATATCAAATATTTCTGGGAAAAGCAAATGGATTCTCTGAAAGAGAAAGGCTTTCTTTTATCATCATTCGTATGGCTTTTTATGATTGCTCATGGATTCCTATGGGTTTTAATCATTGATAATAATTCTGGGTATGCAATTATAGATCCTCATTATGATGGAAAGAGATGAAACTAAATCAATCTCATATATATATTCACAATGATTTATAAAAAGCTATCACTAAATTGTAAAAGTGTGGTATTAATTAGTTATTAAGAAGAAGTTTTTATTAATTAAATATGATTAATTTTTTAAAGACACCTCCTATGCCATTTTAATGTCATATTTGGAATTACGGAACAAAAAAATTTCATAAATAAAACTTTAGAAGAGAGGTGTCTTATGACTTATGCTCAATCATAAAGTTTTCTAAATATTCATATATTATCTCATCCAACTCCAATACTATTGAGTTGATGTGATAGTTCTCATCGACACTTTATTTTATAAGTTATTTTTTCTTTTTGAAATAAATAACGAACTTTATTAAAATAAATCATGAAGCTTGCTCCACACTTACAATATTCATCACTGACAGAGGAAAATTATCATGTCATGTATGGTCAATCCCATTCAATAAAGCCAACCTAACTAAACTATGAGCAGCACCATTAGCCTCTCGTCGAACATGCTTGACTTGCCATGCGTTAAAATTCTGGAACAACATCTTTATGTCGTTCAAAACTGGTCCTTCTCGGCCCCAACAGTAATCGACTTAGTTGAGTCCTTGAACCACCTCCAAAGCATCGCCCTCCAGTTCCAGATAAGTTGCTCCCAGTTGCATTCCTAAGACCACCGCTTGCCAAGCTGCTAAAGTTTCTGTCGTTGTGGGATGGGTGATGTGTGTCGAATTGAGCTAGACATGGCCACCACCCTTCCCTCATAGTCTCTTGCTATCGTGCCCAAACCCGTCGTGCCTGTAAGAGTGTCCATCGCAGCATCCCAATTGATTTTTATGACTCTACTCGGTGGTTTAGTCCAACACCCTATACCAGATTTAGTCACCCTAATGGAATCATCTTTGCTCCTTTTGATTTGTGCTTGGTCGTACTGGTTCATCTGATTATACGCAACTTGAATAATTTCCTTCAGAGATTGGAAAACCTCCTTGAAGACAACCCCATTGCGCCGAAACCAAATCTGTCTTGCAATAAAAGCCATCTTCCTCAAATCCTCGACCGATAGATGCTCCATTAAGCGCTTGAAAATGCTCGAAAAGTCATCCTCGTTGCACGGACTTTTTTGAATCCTCATGGGACATTCCAACCATACATCTTTGGCCGCTTGGCAACTCCATAGACTGTGGCCGATAGTTTCCATCTCCAGCTTGCAAATTGGACATTTATCGTCAGGAGTTACACCTCTTCTAGCCAGATTTGCTTTAGTAGGGAGCATGTTGTTGCAGGCCTTCCACAGAAATAGATGTACCACTCTTGGACAATTAAGCTTCCATAATGTCTGCCACATTCTCTCCTTTTGTCCTTCGTTTGAACATTCACCTTCATCAGTCAAGGATATTTCCTTTGCAAGATGATATGCGCTTTGAATTGTGAAAAGTCCCTTCTTTGTACCTGCCCAAACAATTTGATCTTTTTGACCTAGTGAACTCACAACCATGTTGCATATACGTTTGGCCTCATCTTCAGGAAAGATTTCTCTTATCAGTTCATAATTCCACCAATTGGTCAAGACATCAATTAAGTCCCTTACTTTGGCATTTTCTTCCAAGAGTCGCACAGGAGATTGAATCATTCCTGATCAAATGACTAATGGACATTTGTATATCAGCCTGATGGTATGAGAGTGACTGAAATAGGAGACACATATATATCATTACTCATACTGATAATTAATGCCTTATAGATGGAATACACAAGCTCGGTATTTATAAGTTAGGTCAAAGAGCCTCAAATATAATTCTACCTTAGTTATTTTTTCCATCAAGAAATCAGAATTTAATTCTAATTATAATTCCATAATTTATTTCCTTATTGGAATAAATTACCAAACACTTTGAATTTGTGATTAATTAAACCACACTAAATATCATGTGGTATATGGGGCACACTTTATTAGTAAATTTCGCACTGGATAATCCCATTTAAACTGATAGAAAGAAAAATATATCACGGCAATTTGGTTGAGCTTCACTAGCTAGTGTAGAAAAATAGATTTCCAAATTGATAATAGGTTTACGCATCTAAATCATACGAACAATATTAGACCTAAAACTCTTATATAACTTGTTCACACACATGAGCAAGCTGTAAAAAGAGTTATAAAATAGTTGTAAGTAATATGACTCAAATCATATGAATCTAAGAACAACCAAATGCGTTCTACCTTCACAAGAATTGGGAATTGGGGGCATGGTCAATGAAAAAAAAAATGGTTTTTATGTTGTCCGATAAAAAATAATTAGACGAGCTGCTTGAGATCTGTTCGAATAGTTCATCATCCACATACAAAAATAAAGGCAGAGATTGGGGAAAAGAAAAAATCTCCAAATTGGCACAATAAGACAGTAAATATCTTTCTCAGGCTGGTAAATGCCAATATGATTTGCATATATAGGGGCATCATGATATGTCATACAGGGCATGCATGCACACATTAACGTCAAGGAGATAAGACAAGAGGAGACACTGCCGGCCATATGATGAGACAGATTGTTGACTAATTGATGATGTTTTCTAATTGCATTTGCTAGTGTTTTTGTGTTTTCAAAAACATCTGTTTCAACTTCTCGTGAGGATCACGCTAATGAAAAGGTGAACATGGCTTCCTACTGTGGCTTGTTAGTGAGTTTTGATTTTGTACTTTCTCTCAATCAGCAACTATGGAAGTTTGTGGAGTTTTACCAAAGCAAAGTCTTGTAGGACACTTGGAAGTGAGAAATTAGGTTACCGTATGGCGATACCATTTACTAGAAACCCCTAAAATCCACTCAAATTCACTAAAGCTTGCTACTGATCAACGGTCCATAAAGGTCTATCCACCCTTAAGATGGACGATGCTCGGCAAGTCCCCTCTCCCTAGGGAATTACTGACCGCCGGTCATCTGCTTGATGGCCACGTGAGAAGGGGACTATAGAAGGAAAGGTATCTTTCTTATCGACGGTCTTATTTATTTAGACTTAGCTCAATAAAAAAAAGCTAGTCATGAGAATATATCACATTTCATGTAAGACCCTTGACCTTCGGTCCTTGCCATAAGTAAAGGTGACAGATCCTATTCTGCACACTTTCCTCTCCCCATTCTCTTGCCTATTGTGTTCTTTCAAATAACTCGTTGAATTAGGCATCAAAATGTTCTCTGCTAGCATTTTCGATGAGTCTCCCCTATTTGTTTATTGTCTAGATTATGTACGAGCAACGTACAACTTCATGTTCAAATATCATGCTCCACTATGCCTAAAAGCAAAGCGATATGTATTTGTAACATCAAGATTATTCGATCAACAACTTTCCGTCGTAGTGAAAACGTTAGCTAGGGAAAGCATGTTTAAGTCAAGACAGAGACAAATAGATTTTGATAATCTTTGCCTTTTTTCATTTCTCCCCCACCTCTTTCTAAGTTCTACATGTCTATAACAGGAGGTAACGTGGTTTGCTTTTGGCAATCAAAGCATCATTCTGTCGTTGCTTTTGATTTTGAGTGATTTTTTAACACTTTAAGAAGCTTTTGTAACAAAGACTCAACCCACCCTACAGGTTTACAGCAGCTTGACTTGACCTGCCCAATGGGACTCTGTAGCTGTAGATAGAACACAAAGTTAGAAACCACTCAGCAGTCTAGTCATCCAGAAAGAGAGCAAAAGAACTGCTTGTCTCCCTTGATAAAAGTGATTAAAGTGAACATATATAGCTTTTCTTTACCAAAAGTGAACTTGTGATTAGAGATTATCATTATGATCAGATAGGGTTAACAGTAAATCTAGACTGCATGGTTTGGTGAAATCAAATCGTAATCAGGACTCATGGTGTGCATGCTTGGTATCTGAAAACACCCACTTGAATTTACCATCAACAATTGATCTTAAATTCCAAGCAATTCAGGCAAAAAAAAAAAAATGAGAAAGTCCATATAAAACTCACCTACTCCAACATATGAAGGACTGTCCGAAACCTATCTAGGCAGATGACCCCTATAAAAGCTCTCTCACATTTATTATCAACATTGCTAGCAATTCGAATAGCAAAATTACTGAGGATCTCTATCCCCTTAACAATGATATTTGCTGTGTGAAAAAGCAAAACAAGTGAATATCATGATCAACTAGCCATTCACTAAAACCAATTTAGTGTCGTGTCAATTTGTCTTCCACTACGTATACACAAACTTTATTTGGCCTTATCATTATGAGATTCTGTCACAGCCTCATCTGATATTCCCTTAACCTTGCAATCATACTTGGAGCCCTTTGCATGAAATCCAACCTTCATTTGATTAATACAGTTATAACTTATAAGTCCTCATCTGATAATGATCCAGAAAAATCTCAAAACTGCATCTCACATTTCTTCAAGCCATTAAAAACTATCTCAAATCCCATAGACTTCTACTTGGAAGGTACATGTTCTACTCAACTACTATATACATCAAAACTGTTGGGGAAAAATTCAAAACTCAGCTGAAACGGGCCAAGACCATTACTCTTTCACCCTGCTTACATTGATAGCTGTCACTTACAACGAAAAGATGGCATCGCCTGGTGGTTTAGTGCGCAAAGGCTCTCTGCGCTGTTAGTATTGTCACATTGTGCTCATCCATATCAAAGGAAGTATAATGCTTTGCACGTTTGAGGGGAACTGCTTTTCAGAGCCAGAATCTCACCACCAACAATACACTTGAGACAGATATCACTGCTTCACTATAAACTTATGACCAATGCATGTAAAACAGTCCTTCATGGGATCCCAGCCATGCCTCCAAACCATATCTCTGCTGATATAGATACTCTGTGTAGCATTGCCCTTCATCTTGCACTCCCATCAATCCTACACAGGAATTGGCTACTAATAAGTTTCTAAATTGGAAAAATAAAATATGTCAAAGAGCATCTGAAATATTATTAGGATGAGAAACTAAGAAGAAATCCAGATACTTTCAGCACTATGCCAGCACACGGTTGAAGGGACCGAATTAGAAAATTTTTCCTCAAAGAGCAATTCACCAGACTTGATGCTCCACAGCCGTAATTTGCAGTCCTCTCCACCTAATATGAATACAATGTCAGAAAAGCTCAAATTTCTGAGACTGCCACCAGTTAAATAGCAAGCACTTGAATACCTGACATCACAAATTTCTCGGATGGGTCAACTGCAAGCTGTATACGAGTATGAGAGTTAACAAGCCCTTCATAAGATTGAATGGCCCCTCTCTGGATTAGACGATGATCATATAGTTTTACCTGGAAAAGAATGCAAGCCTAGGAATGAAAATCTCCCTCTCACTCCCTTTTTGGATGGGCCAACCATAACACAAACTTGAAACTGAATGTGGAAATCTAAGTACATACATACATATATATAATGGAAATTTATTTGGAATAATTATTATTACAATTAGAATACTCATGAAAAAACAACTGCAATAAATGCAAAGAGAAATCTTTCACCCAGTAGCAAAGGGTTTGAACCAAGATTTCCAGATGGAGACATTATTTTAAGGTAGCAGCAATGGAAATGTACATATCTCCATGGAAAAGAACCGCAATGGAAACAACTCCAATAATGTCTCCCATGCGTGTGCGATACATGTTTTACAAGGTTGTTCCAATGTTGCAATCATACATAGAAAGGATTAGCTTAGACAACAACGTTGAGAATGTCATGGTTAGATAATAATCATTTCGCAGAATAACCAATGTCACTGGAGCATGTGATTATAGCTAAACATATAAATCTGTAGTGTTAATATGAAAGAAGAAGCAAAACAGAGACCAAGAAAATATCTTCATCTTTTTGTCATTGGAAATGAGTCCCCTCCATTCGTTAGAGCATTCAAAAAAAAGTCCTCTCAAGGGGAGGTAACAAGGCATGGGAGGCAGAGGAAAATCGTGCATATCTTGAGAATTACATACGATATCCCCAAATCAGGCCAATCTCCATTTTTTTTTTTTTTTTTTGTATTCTTTCTGCAATATAGTTAGAGGTCCTTTTAACTAGAAGATTAGTTTTAACCTTGCATGACATATTGTCAAAAAGATACATGTGCCCAAAATAAACAAGGCTAACAAAGGAGATTATTTTATTCATTTTTCTCTTAATTATTAATTTTTTTTAAAAAAAAGGAATTTGTAAGCTGAAAGTTCATTTCAATTATATATATCAAAACGCTGGAAAAAAAAAGTAAATAATTATTTTTATAAAAATGTAATAGGCCTGAAAAAAATTGAAAACTTTAACTTCCCATTAATGTACAGCTAAAAATTACTATATTGAACCATAAGTTTCTGTTTGATCAGCAACAAAAGGAAAGAAAATAGAAAAAATACCTTCTGAATCTTAAAATCATGGCCAAAAGTACTATTAAAGATAAACATTTTGCCCAAGGCTTAGCCATAATAAAAATCCCATAAAAGCTCTCAAGTACAGGTTGATTATCTCATTAGATGCTCTTCATGCACACCTCAAACTGGTTTTGGAGAGGGATAGCCACTGCCAGAAAGGGAATAAGGGGAGAATGAAGGAAAGCCAACAAGACATACTTATGAGTTACGTCTAGTGTTTTAGAAAATGAAATCTTTTGGCTTTTAGAAACTTTTGGAGACCAAAATTTTAAATTTTAGAAAAATTAACTACACTTGTTTCTAGATTTTTTGGGCTAACTTTTTAGTTTTATAAGAGCCATATATATATATATTAGACCATTTGCCCCCACCCCCCCCGACTCCGCCTCTACTAACAATAACAAAACAATTCAATTTTTATTGTTACGCTCAATACAGGAATATTAAGCAAATAGAATTCTAGAAAGAGAGCAAACACTTACCGATCCATCCATGGAGCTTGCCAAGAAGTAGTGGTCATCAGACTGAAGTGATACCAAACTAGAGTTCCAAAACCAAAGTAAAAGTTATAAATGTAATAAAAAAGACAATTTGAGGGAAAAAAGAAGTCCATTAGATGTTGCCACTAACCTAGAAATAGATGAAGGCATTTTTACAGTACATGAAGGATATATGTTTCCAGAGAGCTGCACAACAAGAGATCTAATTCCATTATCCAAAGCTTCACCCAAAAGCAGCTTCAAACAGGTTCTCATGGGATAGTTCATCAAATTTAAGTATAGGAGTTTCAGAAAGATCAATTATAAAAATAAATGATGAAAAAGCTGTAAATATGTGGACACCTAAGTTACCAACCACAGAAAACAGAATCAATGAAGTGCCCAAACTTATTCCCAGCTAGCCCCTCATTACTTTGAATCACAGACTAAAACACAAACATGGAGAAGGAGAACTTGTTGTCTCAAGTCAGATTATGAAAAAATTAGTGTTTATTTGAATGTACTTGAAGACTTAAGAACTGATTTATTAACAGAGAAGAGACCTTATTAAAATCAATATCTTCACAATAAATGTCCACATCAAAAAAGAAATGTTTGGTGACAGAACTTCTGGGTCTCAAAATGAACACATAAAGATACACTCACGCAAAAATGAAATTAGATTAATATTTCCAAAAGAAACTTCATACCTTAAACAATTGCCTAGTAGAATTTCCAACAGTTTTATCCAAAGGTGCATGAGTTATTCTGTGTCTAATAAGTCTGGCAGAACTCCCCGCCCGTTTCTCACGAGCATCCACCATCACAATTACCCCATTCCTGAGTCCACATAAAATAGCACTTCCCTGCAACAATATATAAAAGACATCAGTTTCAAGAATATGCCTGCAAAAAAAGTAAAGAAAAAAACACAAACACATGCACACGTCCACACACACACAATATATATATATATATATATTCTACCTTCATGTCATTATAAATAGTTATTTTTATATTTTATCATATAATAGAAATGTATATAACCAAAATATAAAAATCACCCACGATCCAAAGGCTTAGTCCATTGAAGTATAGACACGTATGATTTCATCAGGCAACTCAAATACATATCTACTGAAGCTCAAATGTTGCAAAAATTACCGATTGAATAAATTGTAGCGCAAAAACATCACTTTTACTATGACACACCCATGATCGTACTCCAGTTTCCAAATCCACTAAAGCAGCTCCAAGATTAGTACCTATAACAATCAAAAGACAAACTTTAAACATCCTAACAAATGTAGACTGAAAGAATTTTTAGGAAGAAATTACCAGCTTCAATTTTCCTCGCTAGATTTCATTTACTTCCAATTTTTATTTCATGACCCAAAAATGAAGTACAGTTCACAAGTGGATGCAATTGCTACAATATAAAATAAGGCCAAGTATTTATAAATTCATGTCAAGAGCGATCCTATTATCCTTTTGCTACAAGAAGACAGGAAAGTGAAAAACCAATATACCCTTATGGGAACTTAGTCCCAGTATTGGAGAAGTTTGCATATAAGCGAACACGACGATAAACTAAGGACTAAAATCTTACCTAAGGAGAAAAAGGGGGTTGAGAGAGAGAGAGAGAGAGCAGAAAAAAAACTTGCCAATTACTGCTCGATTCCCATTAAAATTGCAATCTGCAGTCCAGACCGTACAATCGAAAGAAGCAACCTTATGTATTCTTCGACTTATAGTATGGATATTTGAATCGAGCTCTAGTGGTTCAATGAACTTAACAATATAGAGAGATCCACCTGATGTCTCTGATCCCAAAGTACTTATCCTGTTTTCTTATGTCAAGGCATTACAACTGCAAAAGTAGATTTTCCTTTTCAAAAATGTAATGAAGATTTTTCAACAAGAACATGTTAGGTATTAAGAGTATAAAGGGTACGTCAAAAGTAAACCCCAGCATATAAACTATACAAACCATAAAAGAAGTAAATGCATATAAATGCATAGAAGCAAGTTTAGAATCAAATGGCAGGGCCCCCATGAAAAACTTCTTTACACGAAGACCAAAGAGGTTATGATAGGGACTACGTAACTATCCAGTACTCCAAGAGAAGCCATAAGAACATTGTATAAGGAATTAAAAAGATAAACTACTTACTTCTTCCGACAATTACACTAAAAAGATGATTCCTTATAGTGATAAAACCACAAAGGTGAAGGGCATTACCCAATAAATCGCAAATCTGCTAAAAGATTTGGATCAAACTGCACATGACTAATAAACAAATAAAACAAGAGTTCGGAAAATATCCAATTCCCAGAAATTCAATTAAATAGATATGAAAAGCTCGATAAAGATTAAAAAAATAAAGAAAGAAGAAAGAAGCAATACAACAACAGAGGTTTACTAAAATTTGAAAGGATACAGTGCTTTCTGGATGTTTGAACTATCATCCATTGTGGAAGAGTGCTTTCTGAACAATTTTATACAAGAAATATTTGATGACATTTGTAATGAAGCTCCAGCAAGTCTCCGAATATGCCCAGGAATTCTCACAAAGTCTGCATCGTTTTCTTTAATTAAAGGCCACACACGATCTGGCATGCATTTTACCCCGTAATCAAAATGTTGTCTAACTTTTCCAACTTCAACAAAACTGCAAGAGTACAAAACTTCATATGCAATAAATGGTAATGGACTTATAATGCAAAAAATTAAATATTCATAAAAACCATACAAAAACTTGAAATTTAGCAGCACTATTACAGAAATGTTATTGTTATATCATAATAACAATAAAAAAACTGATAAGTTAAGCTTTTATAAAAAGTGAGCATTATGCTGTCCAATTTGCAGCACAATCACGTAAAAGTTTTTATATCATGGCAACAATTAGAAACTAACAAGTTTAGTTTTTCTAAAAAGTGAGCATTACTCTGTACTCTGAAAAGTAGTAGTAATAAAATTAAAATAAGGATGCTGGCTCTGCAAAAGCACGTGGTAGAACTTCTAAGGCAAGAGAATACCAATTTCCTGTGTAAGAGGAGAGAGAGGGTTAAGGAGGGGGTTGTAGGTTACGCCGAGGCAGAGCTAGATGCGAAATCATGCTATCACACTATGGGGATATGAGAAGGGTTTTCTGGATTTCTTGACCTTAGTTGATGAGGGACAGTGTCAAGAGGTTCCAGTTTCTGCTTCTAAACCTAAATTAAGAATTTAGAGTGCTCGATTAACTTTGATGCTAGGGGTTTTTTCTATCTATTGGGTTTTTGCAAGTGTTTTCTTTGTTTGTTTGTTTTTTTTTTTGTTTTCGTTTTTTTTTTTTTTTAATTTTGATGTTTTGGTGTTCTTCTTGACTTCTTGTATGCTTAAGGGCGCCTTACGCTTTTTATGATATTTCTTTGATTACCTATAAAAAAAAAAAAAATTATGTGTAAGAGAAAAAAAGGCAGACAACAAACTATACCAAGTTTACCAACTGAGCCACATTAGAAGCCTAAGGTATTGCAACCAAGGTATCATCAATCTAGTAGGGTAAAAGATCCAAGTAGAATTTGATCTGACAATGGAGCATAAGACCACTGGTGGAAAATGTAACCTAGAGCCATAAAATGCAAAGTAGAATACTAATACAATCATAAACATGTCAAGGCTCCATTCTCTCTATATAAAGAGAACTTTGAAGAAGAGACATTGAAATGTTAGGAGAAAATGCCAATAGTAATAGTGACATGAAGATATGATTATGTGGACTTATCAAAAGAAGGATATGTGTAACGTTGTTTTATTATGATATTTTTTTCACCACGTTTTTTCATGGTTCCACAAACTTCAAAGTAATAGGGATGTCTTTGATAGTGTATTCTAAAAGACATAAGAAACCACTTAATGAAACAATAATAACCTCAACATACATTATCTTATGGTATAGATGTATCTTTTACACCTAAGCTTAGAGGGGAAGGGGGGAAAGAAAAACAAATTCCCTTCAACTTCTTATAGCAGGATATATTATTTGAAATTACGGATGAATGACGCACCATGAGCAGTCCAGGTCTATAAACGCCACATTACAGACCCATCTAAAATGTACTAGATATGTCTACTCAAGGTCCCAAATCAATACTCAGCATATCACATTATAACAATTAGGAAGCCGCTTAAATAATCTTGGAATATATATGTAATAAAAGATTATAAGCTGCGTTTAGCATCTTAAATTTCTTAATATGGGACCCAACAGTTCCCTCCACTGTCTCTTTTTGGCAACACAAAAACAGGGTAGAAAAATCTATCCTGAATGGAAGAAAAAAATAAGTATAAAAATCAATGCATTGTTCAACTATCTATTCTGAAGTCCAAAAAAGGCCCAAAAAAAAAAAATTTGATTAATGAAAAATAATCACTTCCTCTTTTTTCTACCTCCTAGCACAAGGAGGTTTACCTGAACGAAGTGCCTAACATAAGTCACAACGTTCAGTTGTTAAAAGGACATTTCATTTTGTAATGCTGCTAGCACAACAACAGCACGAGTTGTGAATATTTTTCTGGCATGTTCCACTTCTAGAATCTTAGAACCCAGGAGACAGAATTATTTATTCAAGTGACCATAGCTTACTGCAAAACCTCAAATGTCAAGGAATGTTTTAAGAAGCTTGCATAACTGGTAGAGCATACAGGCAAAAGTGCAACATTATGCAATTTCAATATACCTCAAGGAGCCATTTACACCGCCTGTTAATAGAACATCAGTTTCAGTTTGACCCTCAGGTGTCTGTACACCAATGTGTATTTGTTCCAAAGCACCATCAACAATCTTATCCGTTTCACTATACTTCCACACCTGCAACATACAAAAAATAATAATATTAACAAAATAAAGTATAATGCAACTCATATATTACAAATTTCAAACATCAATTCACTATATCCTTAAATGACATTCTGAAACAAGCCACATCAACCTTATTATGATGATATAGTTTCCACATGCATGACCAGTTGACCAAGAGAGAGAGATAACTGTACATAATCTCACTTGGCCAGTAATCCCCGTCAAATCATAGATAAATTTAGACGATGACAAAATACAATTAGATGACTAGTACTTGTTAAAGAAAAAAAAAATAATGATTATACCTCAGTGACTGGGATTACTGGCCAAGTGGGAAAGTGTATGCATGCCTCAGTGATTCCCAGAGGTTAATGCAACTCATAAATTAGAGATTCAAAGATAAATTCATCATGTCTTCATATGAGTCATGACTCATATGAAGACATCATTGCAAAATAATTAAGTAAAAATAGATTAATGCAATGAAAGATAACAGGAAATGAGACATTGATATGAAATCTTTTGGGTGATCCCAGAGCCAACATCAGATAAAACATCTCAAGATCCCAGTTCTTCATGTATACTCTCATAGGTTGCAAACAAAAAGAGCAAGAAAAGGAATGATGTTTGCTTCTATCAGCTAAACCCTTGACTCTTTATGGGATGTGATGCTATACATTTCCGTTTGGTTATCTTCCACCTTCTAAAGCAAATTGTTATGTATTACTTGACATCTCACTCAGACAAGATGAAGATTTTAACTTCACTAATCCCACGAAAAACTACAGCAATTGCTGCATCATACATGAATTGTCATTCAAATACGGTTCGAAAAGGCAAGTCAAANTCAAGATCCCAATTCTTCATGTATACTCTCATAGGTTGCAAACAAAAAGAGCAAGAAAAGGAATGATGTTTGCTTCTATCGGCTAAACCCTTGACTCTTTATGGGATGTGATGCTATACATTTCCGTTTGGTTATCTTCCACCTTCTAAAGCAAATTGTTATGTATTACTTGACATCTCACTCAGACAAGATGAAGATTTTAACTTCACTAATCCCATGAAAAACTACAGCAATAGCTGCATCATACATGAATTGTCATTCAAATACGGTTCGAAAAGGCAAGTCAAAAATCAGTTCATGAGACATCACATCTTTTTAAATTCACAAATATAAGCCATGTGAGCACAATCATAAAGAAAACGGAACTTCTTCACTTGCACTAGACTTCAATGCCATGGCTGAACCAAACAGGCTGCATAGTTCACATACATTTTGAATCCACGAGAGTAGCTTTATAAATCTTGCCATCAAACTCCATAAAGAGAAGCATATTTTTCTCTGATGAAGCCTTTTTTTACTTTCTATTCCTTCTTTTATAATCAAATAGTAACAGTAGGGTACACAATCACGTGGTCTTCCCCCTTACAAATCCCTTACTTCCCATGGGTTGAAACTGAAGACCTCCTCCTTATATGGGGAACAGGCACCACCTCGCAACAAGGGTAAGTGGTGATGAAGCATGTTCCAAGATTCTTATTTTGAATGAACAAATTTTTAAAAGCTTAATGAATAAAATAAAAAAGGAAGAAACCAAACCATCCATTTAAATGACAGAAAATCTATTAAGTACTAACCCTCATTAAGTGATACTGTCATATAGATTATCAAATCCTTTACAAGTAAATGTGCGTGTTATAGGTGGCAATGGCCCATACTTAGATGCTTATATGTTTCCCAAAATTCCAACAACTTCCACTGGTTATGGTAAACATAGAGTTGGGAAGGGCCCATGCAAACAAGTACTTATTACCCAGAGAAGAAAATTCAGAAAAGGATTTTGAAGTTCGTATAGAATCATGAGTTGATAAAGGAGAACATAAGGCTGGAAAAGCAATAAATTCAAAAATTACACGCTTATCTTCAATCAACATACCACANCTTGCACTAGACTTCAATGCCATGGCTGAACCAAACAGGCTGCATAGTTCACATACATTTTGAATCCACGAGAGTAGCTTTATAAATCTTGCCATCAAACTCCATAAAGAGAAGCATATTTTTCTCTGATGAAGCCTTTTTTTACTTTCTATTCCTTCTTTTATAATCAAATAGTAACAGTAGGGTACACAATCACGTGGTCTTCCCCCTTACAAATCCCTTACTTCCCATGGGTTGAAACTGAAGACCTCCTCCTTATATGGGGAACAGGCACCACCTCGCAACAAGGGTAAGTGGTGATGAAGCATGTTCCAAGATTCTTATTTTGAATGAACAAATTTTTAAAAGCTTAATGAATAAAATAAAAAAGGAAGAAACCAAACCATCCATTTAAACGACAGAAAATCTATTAAGTATTAACCCTCATTAAGTGATACTGTCATATAGATTATCAAATCCTTTACAAGTAAACGTGCGTGTTATAGGTGGCAATGGTCCATACTTGGATGCTTATATGTTTCCCAAAATTCCAACAACTTCCACTGGTTATGGTAAACATAGAGTTGGGAAGGGCCCATGCAAACAATGTACTTATTACCCAGAGAAGAAAATTCAGAAAAGGATTTTGAAGTTTCTGAATTTTGAAGTTCGTATAGAATCATGAGTTGATAAAGGAGAACATAAGGCTGGAAAAGCAATAAATTCAAAAATTACAAGCTTATCTTCAATCAACATACCACAGGTTGTGATATCTGTATCTTCTGGAATTCCTCCTTGAAGTGACACTTTCCTTTACTGAACGGAATAATGTTACCAAATAACTCCCTAAGGTGAAGCAGCTTAGAAGCTCTCAATCCAGTTCTCCTACCTAAGACCTGTGATAAAACGACTCAGTGCAAGCCCAAGAATTTGTAGCCAAAATTAAAGAAAGAACTATTATTAAGAGAAAGAAGAAAAAAAAAAAACAATTGAGGCAGAGGCTGCTATAAATTTTGGACAGCTCCAGATGCAAGCTTAACTTCTTCTATGAGAATTTAAAACAATTTTCATGAATACACATTCAAAAGCAAAAATTGTTATTTATAAATAGAAAAAGTCACATATATGTACATGTATAATATTAAGTAAATGGAAGGGTTTGAGACCCTTATGCAATGATGACAGGCAGAGGTACAGTCAATGGAGTAAGTTACAATAGTTAGCTGTTTCTTCTTCTTAGCAGCTAAGCACATCATACCCTCAGGATTCATCAGCAAGGAGTACAGGATTGTTTGCCACTTCAAAAACTCAGCATGTTCTAGCACTAGTACTAACAGATTTACAACTTTTAATACTTTTTTTTTTTTTTTTTGGATTAATGCTCCATTAGGTAGTCATATTTGTTTTACAAGAAAAGTTCACGGCTGTCTCAGCTTTTGTATAAATCATGATGCATAATCTCATCAAAGAGTTAAGACTAGATTTCAGGAAAATGTCCCTTGCGAGAAAACAATTAGTGGTGTGAACCAGAAGTCAAGGAAAACATTTAGTTTCTTTTTTCCTATAAATTAAACAGACCCTATAATAAAGAAAAATTTCCCCTGTAACATAAGATGATCAATGGGCATATCATTCATATAAAGTGTAAGCTCTTTTTTTTTTTTTTCTTTTTTTTTTTTTAGGGGGGAAGGGGAGGGGAGGTGTTTCCTACAGTTCAGAAGGCCATAAATGAACATGCTACAAATATGGATAGAGCTTCCTTAACCAAATAGTATGCCACCCTGAGGCTTGAGGGTTGAACAATGTTCCTACTCCTCTAGATTCTGAGAACCCAGTCTAAACTCTTTTGCACAAAGCATGAATGTCAATCCAGATTGCATCATCACATTCAACCAATAATCCACAGATCAAAACAAAGAAAAATGTAGATATGCCCCAAATTTCATACCAAACAATTTAATAATTCTCATTGTTTTCAAGGAACCAAACTATTCAAATTACAGTCTACACACCGCCTATTTATCTCTCAAATGCCATCTAAATGTATATACACTAATCAAAATGTAGCGAAACTACCACAACTCGTACAGCATTAACATTACGATTGTTGAAAATTGGAAACTACAAACACTAAGAGAACACGAAAAAGGAAGAGAAACACTGAATTAATAGAGGACTTTGTAATCTTTTATTCAACTTAATTAAAATAACTTGCTTACATGAATATTTACAGGATACAAACGACCTAACTTCGTCACATTAACTTCATTAATTTACATCTCATATAACTCCCATGTAGCTCCTATGTAAAATAAGTCTTGAAAAACCAAAAGACACAACCTCTTCAAGTCACTTAGTAACATACGAGAATATGAAAGGACTCAAATAAATGTTATTAACAATTAAGTTATTATCCAACAACACACCACAAGCATCCTTCATCTAAAACAAATGCAAGATTTTAACCAAAGCACGCTGAATAAAACTTGGGAAATCAAATGCATTATCCAACAAACAAGACATTTGACCATAACCCATTAAACATACACACAAATAGTGCTCTGGTAAGAGATAAGTAACAACAACACCAACCCCATGACACTCGAAGCTCTTCAAGACATGCCATCCTCACAAAAATCAAATATTTAGTATATAATGCATAAAATAGCATATACCCGTGTGGACTTTGGAGTTGGTTTTTGAGCAGCAGCCGAAGAAGAAGAAGAAGAAGCACGAGAAGAGCCGGGTATTGGGCCTTTAATAGGGAAGTAGCGGTTCTTCTCCGCATCATAATAAAACCCAGGAAGATCTGCCATTTGTATGTACATGTATCACAATTAGTGTCATTAACCGAAACAAAACCCTGAATTTAAAACAACCCCCCCACCCCACCCAAAAAAAAAAAAAAAGCAGAACAATTGAAATTATATATGTGAGCCCATCAATGTGAAGCGCAAGTTAAGGAGGGAGAGTACCTTGTGGCATAGCTTCAGAGGAACAGAGAGCTAGAGAGGAAGGGAGAAAGCTGGTGACTTGTTTGATGAAAGAAGATGGTAAGAGCTTTGGAGGCGCCTAATCTCAGAGATAAACGGTCAAAACCAAAACTTCCGTGTGCTAAGGCGGTGGAACCACCCCAAACTTGAAGTGAAACCTCTGGGTTTTTTATTTTTTATTATTATTATTGAAGCTTGTTGGTTCGACAAAGGTCCAATTTTAGGAGTTGAATGTGAAATTACAATTTGATTTATAAAGATTTTATGAATATTTATTTTGGTCTACAAGTATACATTTTTATGTGATATCTATAATATGGGAAATATTAGTTGTTATTCTAGTGTTCTCATAATGTTCTTCCAACAATGATGTGCCTTTCAAAATCACCAATAGATTAAAAAGTTAATAATAATAATTTTAAATTCAACGGCAATTTTAAAAGTCAAACTTAAATTTTGGGAAGCAAGATTTTCCAACTCAAACTTTTTTCTTTTTCTTTTTTAAATTCATGTTTGGCAATTTTTTAAACTCAACTCAAAAATTTTCAATTTAACTCAAAAATTTTAAACCCAATTAATTAAAATTATAAATAAAGATTTAAAATATATATAGGATGGCTGGAACACCCGAAGTGATGGCTGGACCACCCTTAAGAATTTGAGGGTAATCGATCCACCCCTCCTCCAAAGGCTAAAACCAATGGCCACCCCCACCCTCGTCTAATTTGGGGGTGATGAAACACTCCCAAGTAGCTGCTAGGGGTGGCCAAGCTACCCCTATTAACTTCGGGGGTGGTTGATCCACCCATTAGGGGTGGATCAACTACCCCCAAGTAGCCCTTGAAAGTAGTTTTTGGGTGGCTCAAAATCGTTGTTGGGGGTGGCCCTCAATTTCGAAGGTGGCGGATCCACCCCCGGTGGTGACTCAGCCACCTTTAGACACCCAAGGGTGGTTGAGCCACCCCTCAGTGGTTGTCCGGCCACCCCTAGGGGTGGTTCAAAATTGCCCCTAATTCTTAAAAAAATATATATTTTTTAATATATTTTTTAATTATATATATTTTTATAATTTTTATTTAATTTTATCAATTACCATCCAAACATAATCTCAACTCTTTTTTATCCTCAATATTCACACTAA
Source organism: Carpinus fangiana (assembly GCA_006937295.1). Classification (NCBI taxonomy): domain Eukaryota; kingdom Viridiplantae; phylum Streptophyta; class Magnoliopsida; order Fagales; family Betulaceae; genus Carpinus; species Carpinus fangiana. Next base: position 13,544,059 of record CM017321.1, on the reverse strand, counting down.
GAATAAAACTAAAAAATGAATTGAGTTCAAAACATAAAAATCGCATTTCCAAACGAGCCCAGCATTTCCCCTACAATATATATTTAGTTTATAAGTACAAATAGGGATTAGAAAAATAAATTAGAGTCCTTTAGAATAACTAGAGAATACACACAACTTCATGATAGAATTGTTAGGAATTTAATTATTATTTTTAAGTTATAAAATCTAAATAATTTAATTGAAAATTAATTGTCAGGATCTTAAGAACATGGGCAAGAATTATCCTAGAAAATATAGAGGATCTAATCAAAATTAAGAAAATCAGGTGAGAGAACACGACCTTGATTATAAGATCTCAATTTTCAATTTGATAAATTCAAGACCCAAGCTAAGTTTACTTTTAAGAGAAAAATAGTATTTCTCTTCCAGAGACTTGCTATTCGTCCATCTTTTCTTTAATTCACCATTAGATATCTTCTACAAAACCAATTGTGGATTTGAAAAAAATATGGATGTACGTTAATGGATAGAAGAGATGAAAAATAGCATTTCTCTTCCACTATAAATGAATGTAAAAATATAATTATGTCCTTATAATAAAAAAGAAAGTACCCAAAAAAAAAATAATAAACACCTAACAAGGGAGTGGCAAATCTGAGGTGATGACCATATAGAGGAAGTGTTCATTAGCCACCCTCCTTTTGGGTAGGGAAAAAGGACATTGCAAAAAATTGAAATATTGAAAAGACATTACAAAAATAGTGATAATTCTAGGTGAGGAGTGCTTACTATTTGGATCGGAGCTGGAGAGAAATGCTTATAAGAGTATTGGTCCAAGCAATTAAAGGGGGATCACCATGGTGTAGTTTTGGCCAAATCGTTGAAGATATCCAGTCTATTTTGCTGGGTTTTAGGAGCTGGAGAGTGGAGTATGTAAGAAGAAAAGCAAATGAAGCAGCTCATGGTTTGCCAAGGGTAACGGGGATTAATGTTGGTATTTCTATAATCTGGATGGAAGAGAATATTCATGATATTATTCATGATGTAGTATTTTCAGAACAATCTGCTATTGTTGTTTAGAGCTTTATGTTGGTGTTTAGAGCTTTGGCGCTAGATGTTTTTATCTCTCTCAATTTTATTTGAATAAGATCACTTTTTTTTTTCAAAAAAAAAAAAAAGTTTCCTTAATAAAAGTAAGGGGATGGATTACGCTTCATCAGCCGACACTCGCTAAGAAAAATTAATGCACTTCCAAAAGGGGGAAAACTCGCGCGAGTAAAGGAGACAAACTCTCTAGAGAGTTTTTTTTTTAATCGAACCGACAATTTATGGTCAACAATTAGTAATGTAGATAACTTGTGTGTATAAGAGATGTATAAATGAAACAAAATCTGGATCATATATTAAACCAACCAATAGCATATATATATATATATCTTAAATCCTTACATAAACATTAATTACTACAAATTAAAAACCTAAAAAACCACTCTACTACGAGAGGTAGATAATCCGTTTTTGACTAAGAATCAGCAAATACGAGAGTATCTTGGGATTGCTTTCGGAAATTAATTAACTACCAGATATCCTTCACCAACTTCAACAGACTTTTATTTATTATAGTTATGCAGGAGATAATCAGAGTGAATTAATTCCTGTGGTCATGTATATTTTAAAGCAACAATTAGAAGGAATTATAGGGAAGATATATTCAAGGGAAGGCTATAAATTAAACTATTTATATGAAAGCATAATAAGTTTTAATTAGCTGGCCGGTAGCACAGGCATATTGCTTTCAACATGTATAACTCAAGGAAAGCTACATTAAGTCCATGCTTTCATTTTCTATGAACAGAGCCGTTATATGTTATTGTCCTGCCGGTAAAAAAAAACAGAACAAAACAAAAAAGGTGACTGTCGGATCGTGATAGTGTTTGTAAGGCATAATTTTCAATAATTTTGCTGCAATTAATATATATGTGCTTTTAAATAAAAAAAATAAAAAAATAAAAATTGAAAACCCTAGTAAGAAAAATGTTACTGGTTTTTTGGTGGAAGATGTCCCATGAGTAGTGTATTTTCTTTTTGGAGAAAATTAAATAACTTGCTTTTAGGATAAAATTAAACCATTTGCCATGCAGGCCTTAGCTTCTGGTCAAGATGATTTGGCATCGAGTTTACACTAGCAAACCTGAAATTTTTAAAAGACACGGTAAACCTTATATTTAAACGAGTTATTTTATTATCAAGATTTTGTATTGTTATATTTAACGATATACATAATAGTACGTTATTTAAAACTTTTAAATAACTTCATATTTATTGTGTGTGCGCTAAGTACTGTAAACTTTAATCTTAAACATGATTAATATAGTTCCTAGATTTATTTATTGACATCTGTCTGTGGAGAGTGGATATCTAAATTGCTCAAAGCTAATTGCATGCAATGGAGAAGAAATTAATGCCAAAATGTAAAGAAAAAAGTTCTCATCCATTTAATTTTTTTTATAGCTGGAATGTAGCTCAGAGGGGAGAGACAGAGAGAGAGAGAGAGTAATCTTTTTTTCTTTCTTTCTTTTCTTTTCTTTTTTCAACAGATAGAGCAAACTACTACTTAATTACTAACAAGTAGTACTGTACCCTTTTTGACATTTTTTGTGCTGCTGCCTGACCAAATAAAACAAAGCCAAAAAAAAAAAAAAAAAAACCAATAAGATACATATTGGAAGGAGATGGAGGGAAAAGGGGGAGGGAAAAAGGGAGGGGGTTGGAAACAATCCCATGCAAATTGATTAATGGGACTCACATTATAGTACATAGCACAAGGCAATAATATTAGTGTGAACTGCACAAAATCAAAGTTAGAGGAACAGGGAGCTAACAATCCCATGCAAATCCATCCGTTGGACTTGTATTATAATACATACCACAAGGCAATAATGGAGACTCCACGAAATCAAAGCCAAAGTTAGAGCTCCCAAATGAAGCATCCATGTTCAATATATCATCAGCCTTCTCAATTTCCATCTCACTGGCCTTCTTCTCTTGCTGCTGTGGCTGCAACATTTCATCCTGTCTGTTGAGCTGATCATCAATAGGTTGAAAGCCATTGCTACTCCATATGCAGTTCTCTTCATTAACAATCCCAAACCCAGATGTATTTGAGGGAGAAGAGGAGATAATTGGAACACTTCCCATTGATGTTTCCATGTAAGTGTTTGGATGTTGTTCTTGGGTTGTCCAAACAAGATTAGGGTTTTGGTTTTCATAGATTGGTATGGTTGGAGTATCATCATTAGGGAGACTAGAGAGTAATGTTGAAAACGGTATGCTCATGTCCATGGAAACATCTTTGGGTTGTGAATGCACAGAGAAAACTGAAGTGGGTTTGGGATTGTTGTGATTTTTATTAGGTTTGTGAGAAGGTGGAAGGAGATTATGAGTGTTGGGATCTAACCCTTGTGCAATGAGCTTTTTCTTAACACAAGAGTTCCAAAAGTTCTTGACCTCATTGTCTGTTCTACCTGGCAAATGCTTGGCTATCTGAGCCCATTTGTTCCCAAGAATCCTATGAACATCAATGATGATTCTCTCTTCCTGTGCAGAAAACGAACCCCGTTTGAGATCTGGTCTCAAATAGTTTATCCATCTTAATCTGCAACTCTTCCCACACCTTTCCAAGCCTGCAGTTCAAGACCACCTCAGGAACAATACATCAAACACTTTTGAAAAAGATTGATAAGATAGAACAAGAAACATGATCAGCATGGAAAGAAAGTTCATATAAATATACCTGCAAGTTTTGGCACTGAACTCCATGAACCATGGCCGTAGGTGGTTATGTGATTGATAAGCTTCTCATCTTCTTCAGGTGACCATAACCCTCTCTTCACTTTCTGTTTGCTGCAGCAGTGATGGCCCATCCTAGCTAGTTTCCTGCTTGCTGTTCCTCACACCGTTAAGTTTGGGTGCTAGCTTCCTTATATTTGCTTCTTCATCTTTAGAAAAATAGACCAATTTCTCTTAATTTCTCTATATAATAGGTGGATGATGCAAATGGAGAGAGAGAGAGAGAGAGAGAGAGAGAGAGAGAGAGAGAGAGAGAATGTGCTGGAAATTTAACGTGGGGTTTACTCATAAGAGGACCACTAATCTATTGAGTGCTTCGATAGCTTCCAAACCTTGTCTTCGACCATTGGTCTGATCAACTCAATTACTTTTCTTTCTTTGAATTTAAAAAACTTGACTTCAGTGGTATAGAGATATAGTGACCCTCGAAGAAAGCAACATACTAGCCATTTGATGGGTCAAAGCATTTAATCTATCACTCCGCTTAAAACTAAATACATCTTCTATGCCAAAGAGTTTGTCTTTAGAAGTTAATTAAGATTACCACAAGCTTTGAATGAGCAATGAAGACACTATTCTCCCATGCATTTTTACGCATATATACTTTCTTAACATGAATATATATTGCAAGTTAAGACAAATGTGAGAGTAAGCAAGTTTATATATGTATACTATAAACTAGGTAAGACTTAATTGATTACGTGAGCTTGTGTGCCATTAATATATATATATATGTATATGATCAATGTTACTATATATAATTCAAGCAAAGATATTTGTAAAAATCAAACCGTAATAGGAAAAGACATGATTAAGGGCAGAGGATTAATAATAAGATGGGCAGTTCCGGCAAGAGACCTAATGATGTAAAGGAAACACTCATCATTTCTTCCATCCGAATATTTAATATATAAACACTCTCCACCCGAATAGCCTTCTCTCTCTCTCTCTCACGAGAAAGTTGAGGTTTGAAACAGGTATGGAAATGGAAGAGTATATACGTATATCTCTTATAGCAAATATTTAAATGGAGAATAGGCGGCATATCCTTCCTTCACTCAACCCTTGCTTGAGGTTGGGGGTGTCAATTTCTTGATGTCAACGACGATGATTATGATTGGATGTCTGCTTTCATGATTTTCACCCCTCATCAATTTTCTGTTGCATACTTTCCATAGATCCTTCTTTTTTTTTCTTTTGTTTTTTGTGTACGTAGGAGAAAATCACGTCCAAAAGCAAAACCAGATCAAAAGGGTTGGAAAAGCAAACAGACTTGAAATTAAACCCCCCCCTTCAACCTTCTACAATTGTCAAATTTGTCTGCCCCCACCTCATCAATTACAAGAACAAGTGAAATTCTATGTTGTCCTAAGATATTTCTTTCCAGGTCCGAAATCATTGCTAAGTGTCATGTCTATATATAGTAGAGATAAAATATATTTCTCATGATATTGAAGCCAAATATATATCTGTTTCTATATAGATTCTACTTCTCTTTCATTCATAAAATACATACATGCTTCAAGCTTAGCAAATTAGTTTTCCAAAGATCATGCATCAGCCTAAACAAGTCATTAATTTTCAGGCAAAATTACCAAGCAAGTAATACTATCTTTAATACACCTATTTTATACCACTAAATTGCTTTTTCGTTTTAGCCACTTAAAACAAACACGTCAACGGGTATAAAATTGATATAATAAATGGTTATAAAAAGTAGCATTACTCTTACTAAATATCAAGCCTGATCGAGCCTCACGGTCTTAAGTTAAATAGGCTCATAAAGTTTAGGTTTAACTTTTGCAAAGCAGACTTGGTGAAAGAAATGACATTAATAATATCTAAAAAATATGAAAGAAGTGAGAAAAAGTACTTTAATAAAGTTGGTAACCAATTAACATAATTACGAGAGAGTAATGATCAGTAATGCTAGCAACTACATAGATATTAGTCATATTCCCGTTTTCTCTCTAGGATTTCTTAGCTTTAGCCAGCTGCCACCGCCCCTTCCCAAAACGCCGTAATTGTAGGGGAGGAGGGATGGCCTCCGCCATCCCTCCTCCCCATGTCCCTTTCGCACCAAGTTTTAGTAGTTTACTTGATGTCCTTAGACCCGGTGCCCTCGTCCCTATTCCTCTTCCCTTGCCTCCTCCTTCTACTACGGTCTTTCCTCCCTTGGGGTCTAGCTATTTACCAGATGATCTAGCCCTGGCGACTTTTTCCTTATTTTTCCGTTTGTTTTTGGGTTCCCCTGTTTGGGTCTTCCGGTGTCTGGTGATTCGCTGTCCTCCGTCTACTGCAGGTCCTTCACGTGCCCCCATCACGTCAGGCATCCATCGCCTCCTCCAGCTGCGGTGTTTCAGCCAGATCGCGTCCGGGCTTCCCTCCGTTTTTGCCGATCTTCTCCGCGCTAGTTTCGCTGCCCTTTGTCCACTGCTGGGCTTTTTTCGCGCCACCACAGCAATGAGCTTCCACCGTGCTCTTCTTTGTACGGGGTCAGCGTATACTCGATCGATTTCTTTCTCTATTTTTCTTTCTGCTTGTATTCAGTTCTACTGTTTTTCTTTTCCTTATATTTCGTTTGTTATTTGCTTGTAATAATGCTTTGGCCTCGATGGTTCGTTTGGATCCCCTTTGATCCTGACCTGCGTGTCGTGGATGTGTATGTTACTCTGGCTTTCGGGTTGAGGAGGAAAAATGGTTCAGACTTCTGTATTGTGGATGAATGTGTATCCTAGCTTAATTGTCGAGGAGGATGAGTAGCGGCATAAGAGGGTTTACCTCTTAGGGTCGTGGAATAAAAGCTTCATGTGCAGCTTATGGTGTCTGCTTGGCTTAGTAGTCTTTGAACCTGCCAAGCAGATTTGAATGTTTATCCTGCTGTTTTAGTCATAAGGTAGTGGATGTGTTTTTGAATTTGGTTGATTGGTTGGCCTTTGTTGTCTGGTTTGTATGAGATTCTGCCTATGACTTTGTAGCTTAGGCTACGGTTACTTCAGGGCTTGCCTTGTGATTGTAAGAGCTTTCGCTCTTGACTTCTATGAAATGAGAACGAGTTCTTTTTTTTTTTTTTTTTAATGCTAGCAACTACGCTTTTATCCCACTAGTATTACTTAGGAAATAAATAAGAGTATGTAATGCTATTTAGTAGACTGCGTGCTATACGACTATCATAAAAATTGAGATAAAATGATAGTAAAAATCAACTATTGAATCAGCACTGTTACATCATCAAGTTATATGACAGTCATATAATAGTCTATTAAATATCATTATTCTTCTAATAGTAAACTTGAGAATATTGTTGATGCATTTACTTTAATTCCATTATTGAACATGATATAAAGTACCACTGTCAAATTAGATTAGCTGATCAGACGGTTATAATCAAGCTATTATATATATATATGATCAAAACAAATAGAGATATATGTTAGCAATTAATTAATTGATACACTTTGTTAATTAGGCGAGTGCTCCATCTTATGCTGTCTTACTTTTGGGGCTACATGATACTCATCAAGGGTTGACGAAAAGCATTTTCTTTATTTCTTCTTTTGTTTCTTTTTTTTTTAGGGCCGAGGGTTGTGATTTGTGAAGTAAAATTAGGCTTTTTCCCCACGTTTTAAGGGTGGGCCTTGTGAGTGTCAGAGGGGGTAACTATCTAGTATCATCATAATTATGGATTATGGGCCACGATTCCGTTATAATTTCTTTTTAGGAATATAGTAATCGTACCGACAGTTTAATGATTATTTCTTTTAAGTTTTTCTATGTGCAAAAGATGAACAATCTTCATTATCCCCACACCCCACTTGCCAAAGTTGTCAATGTCTCAATGACTCGTTTTTACCTTGTACTCATTCTCTTCTCATAGCCTTTCTTTTTGTCTATACCACATTTTTCTTTCCTCTTAAATATTCCTCCCCCTTATTGCACATGGTTAAAGTTAATCTTAACTCAAAAAAAATTAAATTCATTATTTTTTTATCAATCAAGCGTATGTATGTACATAGATATCCCGAATTGAAATTCCTACATTATGACTCATCATTAATTTCAGCTCAATATTTTATGTGTTGGGCATTACTTGTTTATCAGAGAGAGACTGGGCCCAAATATATGAAAGAGTATTAAAGTACTAATTATATTATTAAATTCATTGTTTCCTATTAAGTTATGATTTTAGAATAAGAAATGTTGTAACTTGTATCTACATACATTTTGACTAATGTTACTCTTCGCACGCGTTTATCACATTTATTTCACATTGGTTGATGATGCGTATTTTAAGTAACTAAAACTTTTGTTTGTTTGTATAACACATAACTTTAACATTTACAAGGGGTAGTTTAATCAGCTGAAGATCACGACTTATGAAATAGAAGTCATTTATTCGAATCCTTATTCTTCTTGTGTGGACATGTCAAAACCCATGCAACTTTAGCCAGTATTAAATGAGTGTGAAGAATATCATTATTATAATTTTTGTTTTTGTTTTTTTTTTTTTTAATGAGTACTGCTATATATTCTTCACACTAGATTTTTATAACAAATTCCTAGTGACTGATGTGGCACGCCACATCAACTACCATATGGTATTGTGACCCTCACCACGTGTTCCTCGAAAAAATATGCCACGTAGGAAGTGGGCCAAACCCCATGATATATCATGGATCTCACATCAATAGGGAGTATTATTGTACAAGATTTGTCAAGTTATTAGGTTTGAAATTTGAAACAAGTTTTTGGTCAGCTGGGTTTGTTATAAAGTGTGCACATTAAATGAATTGAACGCATATTTTAGACAATTAAGCCTAATTCTCATCACACACCTGGATTTCTTAAGCTTGCCAATGTCTTGCTAACGATGATCACTAAAAACTTCAGTTAAGGAAAAACAGCAAAGCTTATGATAAAAGATTATTAATTGAAAAATTCATGCAACAAAAGATCGTGAGAACTTTCAAACTTTGATTAAATACACCCATTAAATATAATTTATATATGAATAAAAAACACAACTTGCTTTTGGCTTGCAAGTCTAAGAGTGGTAGATGTAAGAAGTAAAAGAAACAACAAAAGAAATTAAAACAATAATTATGCATGGTGTGTTTTTCCAGCTCTGAAAAAAAGAATCGATGGGGACTTGAAGTGTTCAAGTTAATAATCAAAGTTTACACTTCAAATCAAATGAATGTATATATAAGGAAATTAATTAATGCTCCTTTATAAATATATTATGATATTGCTGCGGCGGCTATTACATGACTTATATTGTTTGATTATGTCATTTTTGTTCCAACAAGTCACATCTACGTTAATTCTTGTGTCGCTTTTTTATCCATGCTAGCCAAATTAATCATATATAAACCTCAAACATGTCATGGTAATTGAACTTTCTTATAAGAAAAGAAAAGAAAAGAAATTAAGAAATTTATCCTGAGGATAAACATGAAGATGAGAAGTCTCTTGACGATGACGTGTCGAAGATCTACGATTGAATTCCACTCACAACAGGTATAGGAGATTTAAAGAAATGAGACAATTACCTCATTGTGTAGCTAGCTGCCTTTTTTTTTTTTTAATATAATTTTTTTATTATTATTCATTAGATACAAAGAAAAAAAAAAAAAAGAAAAAGAAAAAACTCAACATTACCCGAAGGGGGAGGCAAATGAACAAGCTAAAAGAACATTGAGTGTTCTTGAGGAGAACAATATAGAGCCAAGTTGGGAGGAAAGAAATTAACCTGTAATTTAAAATTGGAATAATCTAATAAATAAATAAATAAAAAGTTGGGTGATGACTTTAAATTGGAATAATTTAAAAAAAGAAATTCAATTTATAATTGGGCTTCGAATCGAAGAATTTTTTTTGTTTTGGGCTTGGAAGTGAAGCCTCTTTTTAAGGCAAATTGGTTCCATTGGTTCATTCAAGGCCCAGTGTTTTACAAGGCCGCATATGAGAAGTCCTCACACAACCCTCTCTGATTTCTCTCGGTTATTTGTAATATTTTTAGTATTATTCGGTGTTACTCTAGTATTTTTCTAGTGTCATCTTTATTATAATATGATTTTTAAAATCACTAATAGATTGAAAGTCAATAATAATAATTTAAAATTTAGCAGTGATTTTAAAATGCACATCATAGTTGAGAGGACACTAATAGAACACTAAAAGAACACCTAACATTTCCCTTCGTAAAATATAAAAATTACTTTTCGATATTTGCATATACATCATATTTTTATCAATTACATTCGCATGGTTACTGCGGTTATTAAATATGATTATTATCAGCTTTTTGTATTTTAGGTAATAGGTTGTTTATTTAGTCTCTTGGGCCTTCGTTGAGTCTTTATGATGACTTATTTTAAATGATTTTAAAAATATTTTAAACTATTTTTTAGTGTTTATATACACTCAAATGATAATTATTTAGGAAGAATAAATATTACCAGGAATAAAGAAGTTTGAGTAGAATGATAATTCTTATTGGTATGACTAAATTTTTTGACTTAGAATTGAATCAAATTTCAATAAAAATTTTACTTATAAAAATAATAACTTTAACAAATATATATATATAATCATTCATTTCTATATATATAAAATCATTCGTATTCGTCCCCAAGAAGTAGCTTAATTGACTGAGATCACGCCTCTTGAAGTGGAGGTCATTAGTTCGAATCCTTCCTCCTCCTCTTGTGTGGACATGTAAAAAATTAAAAAAAAATAATAAAAATCATTCGTATTCTTTGTCTCCCATATTGGTGGCTGATGATGGAGGGCTGCCAAATATGACAATAAAAGATGTCAAACGGTGGCTAATGACGGCAAGGGCCTCCAGAGACTTTATGGTTCTGTTTGCCAAAGGATCTGACTGGACCGGACCCAAAGATCCACATCTCGACATCAACTCTAATATTTTTACTTTTTACATCACATTAATCATTTTTTTTTATTATTCAAATAAAAAAATTACTGCAAAATAAAAAATTTTCACTTTTTGATACAAAACATCTTACTCTTTTTTTTTTTCCTTACATCAATTAAATGTTCCAGTCCACTCCCTTTTTCAATTTCTTTGCCAAACACATCCTAAGAGCATGTAATCAGGAGTAACAAAGTTTTGGCGCGTCAGCTCAATTTGACACATGCCCTATTTCTTGAATGGAATGGAGCTACACAATTAACAGAGGCTCGCCATGCTAGTCAGTCTCACCCATCACCTACTAAAACATACTAATCACTGGGCTTGTAGTTATTGGTCCATCAAAAGCTTCAACTCATGGGCATTGGCTATCAAAAATGCTGCTTCTTCCCATCAAGCCTTATACCTATACTCAAAAATGCATCGCTTTTCTGTACCCGTTGATAGTTTCTCAATACTCTTCACACTAAAGTCTTGTACCCAGTTGCAGAATCTCACTGTTATTCAACATCTCCATGCCCACATTGTGAAACTCGGCTTCAGTCCCCACGTCTATGTCGCCACCTCTCTTCTACACGCCTATGTTGTCACGTCGTTTGAGAATGCTTGTACACTGTTTGAGGAAATTCCGGAGAAAAATACAGTCACTTGGAATACAATGATTGCTGGGTATTCGAGGTTGGGGGATGTGGAGAGAGCGCGTGCTGTTTTTGAGGAAATGCCACTGAGGGATGTTGCGTCATGGTCTGCCGTGATAGCTGCGTACATGAATTGCGGTTATTATGAGCATGGTTTAGCGCTCTTCCGAGAAATGATGGCAACTGAGAGTTCGAAACCTGACCAAGTGACTGTAGGATCAGTTCTGTCGGGGTGTGCTCGCATGGGTTCTCTTGGATTATTGGTGGGGAAATCAGTTCATGGGTTTATTGCGAAGAATGGGTGGGAGTTGAATGTGGAACTTGGTACAATTTTGGTTGAGATGTATGCCAAGTGCGGCTTGATGAGGAAGGCCTGCTGGGTTTTTGAAATGATGCCTGAAAGGAATGTCATGACTTGGACTGCATTGATTTGTGGGTCAGCACAACGTGGATGCAGCAAAGAAGCATTATCTTTGTTTGAGATGATGCAAATAGCTGGTGTAAGACCCAACGAATTGACTATCACAGGGATTCTTAGTGCATGTGTGCATACAGGATTGGTGGAGAAGGGCCGCAAATATTTCAAGATGATAGAAGAATGTGGCTTGGAGCCAAGAATCCAGCATTACGGGTGCATGGTCAATTTGCTAGGTAAAGCAGGGCTGTTAGAAGAAGCTTATGAGATTATTAGGACAATGAGATTTGAGCCCAATATTGTTGTCTGGGGGTCGTTCTTGTCAGCTTGCAGGGAGCATAAGCAATTTGAGATGGCTGAGAGAGTAATTGATCAGGTCTTGGGGATGGTAAAGCCAGAGAATGATGGAGGGGTTTATTCCCTTATTTGTGATTTGTATGTTTTGGGTGAGAAGTGGGATGAAGCAGAGAGGTTGAGGAAATTAATGGCCGAAGAAAATGTGAGGAAGGCTAGGGGCTCCAGTTTTATCAGAAGCCCGTAATGGAAAGTTTACTATTTTACTGTCCTTGGGAAACTCTATTGAGTTGATGAGACTATTAACAACAATATCGCCATAGATTGAGCTTCAGTATTTCTTGCATCAGCATTCAGATCAAGAGAATTATCAACCAGAAGTTCTTTTCAATTCTTTTAGTTGGTATTGTAGATGACGAAGTGGAATAAGACGAAGTAAAAGGAAAAAAGGAGTTTTAGTAGCTTCTATCTCAAAGCTAGGAGGATTGGCAGATCATTCAGATGGTTGGATCTTGAGTGCAACTGGGTCGACCTACTTTTTTTCTTGATACATGGTCACTAAATTTATTTTTAATGTAACTTTTATACGAGTTTATTTATTTATCTTCCTTTTAACTGAAGTTTGCTTCAAGCAATCTTCTGGTTTGTACTAGCTTTTATAAACGTTTATTATTCATCTTTTGAGTTATAAATGCCCCAAAGCGTTATTTGTGTAATGTTTTCCATCCAAACAATGTTCATGATTCTGAAAGAGGTTCAATTCCCCTTGTTCCTTGGCAGCGACAGTTTTGGCTTTACATCAGTCATTGAAAGGTTTTTTCATCTACACTTTGGGCTTTGTGTTCGAGCAATACTAGGCTCCTAATGGGTCGCAATTAGGCCAGTTGGGGCAGCCTAGCCCATCACATCCCTACTTGGATCGGATATTTGATAGAATTTTATCACTATCCCACTTTTAGTCTTGCTGAAGCCTATCCTGTTTTTATCTCTTTCAAAGAACTGGTTGGTGCAGGAGTGGAGATGAGCTCACTCGCATTTTCAGTCGGGATTGTGAATCCCAGAAAGTTCAGCACAAAATTACCCAGAAAAAAATTTGGTTCAACAGAAGCATCAAACATCAGTTTCTCAAGCCTGCCCCAGCAGAGTAGTAGCTCTTCGGCTCCTGTCCTCCAACAAAATGTGAACCCAACTCTCCTCGGGAGAAGAGAAGCACTGGGTTTCGGCTTCTCTTTTTGCTTTCTTGATGTTCTCTTGCAACCAGAAGCCATTGCAGCAGCCAACGCGCCTCCATGTGAGCTCACAGTAGCTCCCTCAGGCCTCGCCTTCTGCGATAAAGTTGTAGGAACTGGCCCTGAGGCTGTCAAGGGACAGCTCATTAAGGTGATATGTAGTTTTATCCTTCTTTTCTAAGCTTCCAGACTATGAGGAGATCAAGATAATTGCATTCTTTGTATGTATGTATGCTATTAATCAAGTGCTTAAATACCCATTTTTTGGAATATGTATGTATGATTGCTATATGTCATAAGTGATATATTCAGTGGATGAAATGATGAACAGGCACATTATACTGGGAAATTGGAGAATGGGACGGTTTTTGATAGCAGCTACAATCGTGGAATGCCTCTTTCATTTCGTATTGGTGTTGGTGAGGTATATATTAAATCACTACTTGTACTACAAAATGAGCTGATAGAAGAAATAAATATAATCATTTAATCAATATTTTAACTTTATATATGTTTTAAACACTTTACATCAATCATTTGCTAGGTTGGTATTTTCCTAAAGGCTGAGAAGTGAACTCTGTTTTCTTATGGTTGATTAGTTATGGCTTTGTGATTTTAAATATGTGAACATCATACTCAAAAGTTGACTTTGATGGATGTTATTATAGGTCATCAAGGGCTGGGACCAAGGCATTCTAGGAGGTGATGGAGTCCCCCCAATGCTTGCTGGTACAAAGAGAAAGAATCCATGAAAATCCCATTCTTTTTTCATTGTAATTTAATTTTGTAGCACACTTTTTAAAGTTTATTTGGTCTTGCTTTATTTAGGGGGAAAACGCACACTAAAGCTTCCTCCAGAACTTGCATACGGCATGAGAGGGGCTGGGTGCAAAGGAGGTAAGCAGTCATCTTTTATAAAAGACAATTTCTTCATGCGTAAATTTCCCTTGTACATGTAAAAGGAGCTTAATCCTAATGTTTTGTATATAAGTAATTAGATTTAACAGTAGCAGTATCTTAAGTTTTTTCAGCTTATTTTGTATGTTGCAGGTTCTTGTATTATTCCTCCAGATTCGGTTCTTCTGTTTGATGTAGAATTCATTGGCAAGGTATGAGAAGAAGTGGCCACAAAGAAAGTGTCTACATCAGTCAGTTTTTGGTTTTCTCCAATTTTTATTTGTAAAGTTGAAGAGAAGCATCAAGAAAGCACAAATGTTTCTTCCATGAATAGCGTTCATGCTTTCACTGTTGCACACATTTGTCAATTAGAGACCCAAAAGACAGATCTTTTATCATTATTAAGTAAATACATTGGGAAAGTGAGTCGAGGGTTTGACCCCTTGAGTGCAAATAATTCTTTTGGATTATGCTCGTGAGCAAAAGCTTGAGTTTTACCCGACTTGTATGGTAGGAACGCATTGCATAATATCCTAAGAATCAAGTTTTACCCAACTTGTATGGAAAGAATGCTTTCCTCACCATTAGAACATTAGACGCCTTGTTTACTAAATATTGGGCATTGAAAGTGCTATTAATGATTGTAGTGACAATGATAGAAGGTGTTTGATCAAAATGATGACTTGCCAACAGTATCAGTAATGATAGTAGTGATGTGAATAATGATGCTAATGATGGTAATTCAATTGTATTGGTTAATATGACATTTAGGGACGGAATTAGAATTTCTTATTGAAAGACCATAGCATAAATGAAAGGTAAAATTTAATTTTAATAGGGCTAAGTCTAATTTTTTGGCCTTTATATGTATATAAAGACCGACAAATTGCAAAAAAAAAAAAAAAAAAAATTTTCCAAAATAAATTATAAAATTCCTTTCAAAACTTAAAACACTTCTTAAAAAATAAAACACAACATATATTTTGTAAGAAAAATAACTTAAAAATTGTTAAAGAAAATAATTTTATTTTTCAATTTTCTTTTTATTTTATAAAAATATATATATTTTTTTATTTTTCAATTTTACAAAATATTATTCCAAAATTTTATCAAACCAATTATCTACTTTTCTCAAATATGATCTCCACCAAATAAATTCTCAACTTTTACATTTTTGAAACCTAAAAATGCAAAANTTTTTTTTTTTTTTTTTTTTTTTTTTTTTTTTTTCTGAATAGCTTTCGGCCCAAGTTGGAAAGTCGATTATTGTTTAAAGAAATAATTACTAAGGAGAGAGTCATTGTTATATTCTGTGGTGTTTTAAATTTTAGTTCGAGTTCTTGATGTATTTGTAGTGAAAAATTGTAAAAAGAAAAAGGGCAAAAAAGAAAAAAAGAAAAAAACGTGGAACAGGAAAATCCTTATCCAAGATGGGAGGACAAGCTCCGAAGCAGCCAAACGGACCCGAATATAGGCGAATCCAGAAATCAATATTTGTTTAAAACCTAACGCCCCCGATAGACAAAGCGAAAGACTAGCGAAGGCGGTGGGTGAAGAAGAAGAAGAAGCGATGGCGAAGTCAATGAGGTCGAAGAAAGAGAAGAGGCTTCGAGCGATTCGGAGAGAGATGGTGGAGCCCTACTACGACAACAAAGATGTTGCTAAGCTAGCTGCTCAGGAGGCTGCCCTCGCCGCCCCTAAGCTCCTTGCCCGTCCCACTTCTACCAATACCGATATCACTACAACTTCAAACGCTATGGGTAACCTCTCTCTTTCTCTCTCTCTCTCTCTATGCAAATTATCGAGTTTCTGGAGTCCAATGATTCGCCTGGTATTCAATATTTCCCTATTGTTGATGGTGTTGTGAGTAGTAGTTTATAGTTTTACAGAATTATGTGCTCTTGCATTTGGGTTTTTTTCATGCTAGTTGGTGATTTTGTGTGTAGCCCATTTTTGCTTATGATGTAGAACCCGTTACCCACCAACACATCAACGCCACTTTTCATGTCCTGCCATAATGATATGTTTCAATTCTTATACAATGACCGGTGATACCCCTTCTGATACCTCAGTGTACGCAGGAATGGCAAAGGGGGAGAAAAAAATGGAAGCTTTGTACTGAATGAATTTTGGTACGCTAGTCTCTTATGTTGGATTCCTCCATTCTACCATCTATTTTTGTTCTGACCTAGTTCTCTCTGTGAAACCGTTTTAGTTATTTCTTAAGGAGGAAGCAGATACTTGTATTTCTTAGCAACATGTTTTGATTTACAAGTATATATGTAAACCCGATCTGCAGCTCGAATTCTCACATCTGTTTTTTTTACGCAAAAGATAAAAACTGCACTCCAACTGAGCACTACTTTTCAAACTCAGTAATATTAGCAAATAGTTGGCTTTGTCTGTTAATGTGTTTTGTGGGTGTCTTTTTGTTTTTGATTTCACATAAAGTTGAAAACTGCTTCTTATTTTTTTGGTGTTTTGAGGACCAATTTGCCAGCCCATGGATAGATATTTGTGTTGGATGGTGTAGATGACAACCAGAGAGTCTCCTTCAGTGATGATGTTCTTTATCCTCAAATTTGTTGCTTTCTTGATGGCTAGAAGCCGAAGGGCCGCTTTGGCTTCTCCCATGTTGGGGTTAGAGTGGGCTCATTTACTGCTTTCTCTCAGCTTATTATGGGGCATTATTTGCTTTCAAGTGAATATATAAATTTTGCAATTGATAGAAAATGAGAATGAGTGGCACCCAATCCCACCCCTCAAACAAGCGGCATATCTATTTGCTAAAGCAATTGAATTATGAGTAATGCGATATACTACACTTCCATCCCATTTCTCTTTTACTTGGCTGTCGTGTTTTTTTTTTTTAATTTTTTTTAATAAAGGTGACAGACAATGCCACATCAACCCAAAATGCTGGGATGGGATGTGGGTGTAGTATGTAGCATTACTCTTGAATTATGCTTCAATTTTTTTTGGTTATAAGAATGAAAATCTAAATACATGATGAGAACATTTCATTGAAATTCAAAACAAGGAAAAAAAAAAGAATTAATATATTGCAATCAAAATTTTCTTGCGAGTATTGCTATTGTGAGGGTATCCATCGTTACATTACATTGACTCATTTTGTTTTTTGAGGTACTTTGGAAATTGTAATTCATGTACTCTTCAGATTTAGAAAATTTATCATATTATACTTGATTTTTATAAATTGTTTGCAAAATTTTATGCATCAAAGATGTTGTTGATAGACGAGCCAGATTCAGTGCTTCCATGAAGTAGGGACAAATTCTGCACAATGTCGAGCTTGTTTCCCTCTTGGAAGTTTTGAGGGTGAACATGAGGCATAAATAGAGGCACCGGAGTCAAGGATCCAGGAGGGCCCAGAAATACCTGTGCGGTCAGCCGAGGTAGACAGCGCGTAAGGGCTCACACTCGGGCTTTGGGGCTCGGGGAAAGCAAAAGATAGAAAATGAGAAGTTTAACAAAGCCATTGATTTTCTAATAATTGTACTATTTTGATTTCTTACTTCCGTTTTCTTGGCAACTAAACATAGCATAGGTGCTTACAGTTATATGCCACGATTTTGAAATTAATTGTGCCATTTTGATTTCCTGCCCTTCACTTTTTCTACTTGGATTGAAGTAATTTAAGAATAGCATGGTTAGGTTCATACTATTGACCTCAATTTCTTCAGTCATTTTGTGTGACTTTGCTTATTCTATGGAATTATCACTAGTTGATTTTTTGGTGATCAATTGTATTGTACATGGAAATGCTTTTGCATTCAAAATCTAGTAAGAATGGAACTTTACTATGTGAATGTACTGCCCGATTTTGCTCCATCTGCAATTAGTGTTTGTTTCAAGTGAAAAAAAGTTGTCTCTAATGCCTGTCAGCATTTTCAATTTTAATGATTTGGATTTTCTCTTCATCATTTGACAGATGTGGAGATGGCTGATGGGAATCAAAGCATGCATTCTTTAAAGCCTGCTGGTGGAATAGGGAAGAAGTTCAAAAGGAAATTCAAGATGGGTAAAGGCAAGCGCCGTGGTAAGGGCATCAGGAGGAAGCACCATATTTGATTCCATAACAGATACTGGTAATTGATATTTCTCCTACTGTAGTATTAATGGTATCAAGTGGCATGTGGGCAATCTTGGTAGTTCTAAGATAGGTATTTTGTATTCTGATTTTGTTGAGTGACATGAATGTAGACTACCCTTTTTCTTTTATCACAACTTATAAATGTGGATGGATGACTTTTTTCCCCACGCACACAGAATTTAGTGGATTGAAGGACATGGGTACCTATATTCAACTGACTGTTTTACCAAACCGTGTTGGAACAAGTACAAAGTAGTGTAAAAAACTTAGGGAAGCCCCAATTCTTACGGAGGAATCTAAATTATGAAGTCCAAGTTCTTATTGTTTTTGAACTGAAAACAAGATGCTACAACAGTCTGACAATTATAAACAATGTTAAGCATGCGACTTTTGTTTTGAATGAGAGCTATTTAAGTTTTTATAAAAAAAAAATAAAACACGCAAATGAGAACTATTTAAGTAGAGGGATGCATAATGGGCCTTCTTTGGATCTCTATTGAGGCATATTTTTAATGCTTTTGAAAATATTTTAAGCCTCCTTTTTTTTTTAAAGCCATAATGTTTTAGATGAAATCTATATCTTGATTCCACATTTCCGCTTAAAAATAACAAAGAAAATACAAACACTTCATGATGTGTTCATCTACAAAATACAAATTACAAAGGGCGAATGTTCAAATGTAAATCCAACAATATTACAAATTCAGCAAACATTAAAAGAAAAAATAACGAATTCAAAACATAAAAAGCATAATTAAAGTCTAAATGTAATGCATTCAAAAGTGGATGATGAATTTGTTGCAAAGAAACTTTTTTGGATTGAAGGCTAAATTCCACTACGTCTATGGTATTCAGAATGTCCAACTTTTCCCCCTTCTAAGAAAATATATATATATATATATATATTGATAAATAACATGTTATAAAAATCAAAAACCCCGCAAACAATTACGCAGGGGCGCACCCTAAAAGAAGGGAGCACAACACAGTAAAAGAGAGCGACAAGAAGCCACAAAGCACCTAAAGAAAACCTAAGCTCATAAGGAGCACCCAAAAAAGTCTCCCTCACAGAACCCCAAAGAAAACCCAAAAAAACCATCAGCAGCCCAAGCATACACAAAAACATCCAGCAACCCTAGAAAAAAACCCACAAAAAACAAAATCCTAGCAATCCAACAACCCTAATGAACTTCAGGGGGAATGGAAAGAGCATATTTAGACCCAACATCTCCTCGCCTACGCTGGCCCTTCATCGGACACATGGAGCAATCCAAATTCTTAAGCTCCCTTAGCCTTCCGCACCGTAGGAGGAGACGCAGCTCTTAGACCAAAACAACCCCGTCTGATCAAACTCTTTGTCGGAGAGGGGTTTCGAGTAGACCTAGTATGAGATGAACCACGAATAGCGTTGGCCGAAGTCTCCTCCAACACCGACAATTCGATAGTATCCGCCACCCCAAAAACCGAGGCTTCCCCATCACTGTTGCCCGGGCTCACCAAAAAGGCGAACGCCTTAAGAATAGCTGGATTAGACACACACCTAGAATCTGACAACAAATCAGCCCCCAGTCGAGCTTGAGTATTAGACCATCACCGAAAAGGGATATGATCATCAGAATAACCCAATCACCGAAGGAGAAATCCGAGCAGAAAAAGGCGAAGCAGGAACCAGACCCAACGTCGGCCGGCCCAGAAATCACGCCTAAGACCCCAACCTCCAACGACTCCAAACCAGCATTAGAGACCAAAAGAGGCATCAACGAATGCTCCGGAAGCAACGCGAGGGCAAAAGAAGGCTCCAGCGGAATAGAAAGCGAGGCAAGATCCAGATCCGAAACCAAATCCAAGATTGGATCCAAACCCAGAACAGGCCCGAACGCCCAGCCCAAATAAGAATCTACAAGGCCCGACACGCGAGCCTTATTCCTCCTAGGGGTGGGCTTTGACAACACACCAAGAAGGACCTAGTCCATCTTCAAATGAAGAAACCCTTCTAAGAAAATATATTGAGGTACCAATCCAATAACTATTAAGTAATAAATAAAAAATAGACAACTTTTTCTGGTTTGAAAGACTGAATAAGAATGAGTTTTTGTTTTTTCTTTTCTTAGAAGCATAGAGCGGATGCATCATTCCCATTTTTTTCTTCTCTGTTTGGAACTGCATCCTACCTTCAACTTGTTAAACCCATTTCATGTACCAAGAGCCCAAATTTAAGATGCTTAGGTGGAGAGGAAAACATATATTTATGCCACGTGTAAGTGTGTCCTCTCTCATCAGTCATCGCCAGGAATAAATACTTGAACTCCCCCAAGCACGTCTTAGGCCTCACAAGCATTTCCATCAGTGGCAGAATGGTTAGCTCTTCATCTCATCTCCATTTTTTTCTTCTCTCTGCTTGGAACTGCATCCTACATTCAACTTATTAAACCAATTTCATGTACCAAGAGCCCAAATTTAAGATGCATAAAGGTGGAGAGGAAAACGCTTCTTAGCTTTAAAGACAATCTTACAGATCCATCGGGTCGTCTCTCTTCTTGGGTTGGTGATGATTGCTGCAACTAGATAGATGCTGGTTGTGACAAAAACACAGGAAATGTCGTCAAGCTTGACCTCAGAAACCCATTTATGACGTTTAATTATTATGATGTTGATGATCCATATATACTTCTTTCAAATGAAGAGATGAAAGCTTACAACAAGTCACGCCTTGGAGGCAAGATAAGTTCTTCTTTACTTGATCTAAAGTATTTTAGTTACTTTGACCTAAGCTTGAATAATTTTGATGGCATCAATATTCCTAAGTTTTTGGGTTCCCTTGAAAGTTTGACGTATCTCAATCTTTCTTTCTCATTGTTTGTTGGAGTTGTTACTCCCCATCTTTGGAATCTTTTAAGGCTCCAATATCTAGTCATCAATTCATTTTCAGTTTTCACCGACTCTTTTAACTTTTCATCTCAAAAATTGGAAGTTGGAAGTCAGAAATGGGTAGGTAGTTTTCCTTCTCTTAAGTACCTTGGAATAGATTTTGTAAATCTTGAGAAGGTTCCAAATTGGTTTCAAGCGGTTAATATGATTTATGCTAGTTACTTATAAGTTTTTCATTTTTTATTTAAGCGGATGCATCAATTAATAGCACATCATTTTCTGGATGACGATATTAGTTTTGGTAATGTAATATTAAGAAAGATGGTAATTAAGACCCTAAAATGGTTAAATTAAGAATAAGAATATAATGGTACCATTTGAGCAAATGGTTATACGAAAATGGGATGCAATAAAAGAAATAATGCATCGCACTATTGTAAAATTATTCATTCACATATATGACTTTAGCGAGTGAAGATTGGAGCATATCTTATTACAACTACTTGCAAAAACTTATAATAC
The DNA here is from genome assembly GCA_006937295.1 of Carpinus fangiana. NCBI lineage: Eukaryota > Viridiplantae > Streptophyta > Magnoliopsida > Fagales > Betulaceae > Carpinus > Carpinus fangiana. The sequence continues at coordinate 13,522,314 of CM017321.1, read as the reverse complement.
ATAAATAATGCATATTATAAAAACCCCAATACCTATAGCTTCAGTTTCTCTCCGCCTAGACCTGCCTTAGCAAGTGAACAATTTTTGACCATATCAAACACATTAATCTTGTCTTTAAAATTATCAAAACTTTGAAAGTAAGCTTGTCTCCATGATGTTTTGATAATCAGTGTACCACAAATTTTTCAAAATTCAACAATAAACCAGTTGTCATGCTAATGTAGAATGAGAATGGCTTAATGCTAGCTTATCCATTTTCGTTGGCTACTTTGTTACTACTATTTGGTGTTACTTTAGGTTTAGTTTTATCCTCTAAACACTTTTGGTTGACAAAGAAGGCTCAATGAGTAAAGAGTTACATTCGTAGATAGAAGAGTCATTCAATGTTTGAAGTTGATCCTCATTTGGAATTTTTCCAAATTTGTTGAATGACAAGTTCAAGTGGCTTAAGTAAGTCAAAGAAGACTAGCTTTTAAGGATAGGACCATAAAGCTCATTCGCTGAGAGATCAAGTGTTTCTAACCTGTGTAAATTCCCAATTTTTTTAGGAATTCTTCCCGTGAGATGATTCATTGACAAATTCAAAATTATCAATCCTACTAGGCTTGTAATATTAACAGATATTTCTCCAGATAAATTGCTACTTGAAAGGTCTATAGAATGAAATAGATCAAGGAGTCGATACATATTATCTTCCCTTAGAAATCAACAACATTTGTTCACCAATAAACATTACTTCAATTTCATCATTACTAAAGTTTCCTAAACATTGAGGCATGGCCCTCGAAAAATTATTGTGTGCAAGGTCTAGGATGTGAAGATTTGAAAGAAGATATAATTGTTGTGGTATGTCCTCGTGAAACAACTTGGACCTTAGGCTTAACCTCGTTAAATATGGTGAACTTTCACCTATCCATGATGGAAGTTTTCCAAAGAATTTGTTTCTTCCAAGATCAAGGGTGTTCAAGGTTCTATAATTTCTGAAGAAAGAGGGAAGCTCTCCCTCGAGGAGATTTTGGGGCAATAATAATACTTCTAGTGAACTTAGATGCCGCATTGAGTGGGGGAGTTTCCCAGATAAGGAATTGTTTCTCAAAAAAAGACTGCTCAATTTCTTTAGCATTCCAATAGAATGCGGAATTTCACCAATAATTGAATTTGAAGAGAGGTTCAACCACGACAGTTTGGGCAATAACTCACTTATGTTTTTTGGAATAGGTCCATAAAACATATTATTCTTGAGATGTATATTGCTTAGATTGCTAAGAAAAAGTGGGAGTGGACCCTCTTAAGTTGTTGGAACTCAAATAAAAAACATATGCCAAAGGGTGAAATTGAAAGTATGGTATCTACCCAGAAAGATTGTTATCATATAGACTCCAATAGGTGACATTTAGGCAGTACTTCCAAAGGCCATACGGAATGGTATCAGAAATGCCAGCATTGCTTATCACAAGAAATCCAAGTTCATTTTGTGTTTTTAGCCATGTTGGAAAGTTTAGGCCGATTCGCACGTTTGCTAATCCATTATATTTCAGCTTAAAAGGAGGAACCCAATTGTGTTTGACATCTAAAACCGATGTTGCTTTCACAAAAACTTCCATAAACAACAAAAGAGATTTTAACCGAGTGAGATTTTGAAAGGTCAAGTTCTTGCAATGACGATAAGTTCCTACTACCTTCAGAGCTACTGTTGAAACATTGAGACAAGCCATCCTCAAACTCAATTATCTCCCCATTTATATTGTTCCAACCCATATACAATGCTCGCAACTTGCAATGGTAGGCAAATGAGTTCGGAATCTTTCCAATTAAATTGTTTTGAGCAAAATTCAAGCCACGCAAGTAGGTTAGACATCTAATCGACTTGGGAAGGTGAAATTTATTGAATTAGCAAACGTGCGGGTTGGCCCAAACTTTCTAGCATGGCTAAAAACACAAAATGAACTTGAATTTCTTGCGATAAGCAATGCTACCATTTCTGACATCATTCCACGTTGCCTTTGGAAATACTGCCCAAATGTCACCTATTGGAGTCTATCTGATAACAATCTTTATGGGTAGATACCATACTTTCAATTTCACCCTTCGACATATGTTTTTATTTGAGTTCCAACAACCTAGAGGGTCCACTCCCACTTTTTCCTAGCAATCTAAGTAACATTTATCTCAATAATAATATGTTTTCTGAACCTTTTCCAAAAAACATAGGTTAGTTATTGCCCAAATTGTCTTGGTTGGACCTCTCTTCAAATTCAATTATTGGTGAAATTCCGCATTCTATTGGAATGCTAAAGAAATTGAGCAATCTTTTTTTGAGAAACAATTCCTTATATGGGAAACTCCCCCACTCAATGCGGCATTTAAGTTCACTAGAAGTATTATTATTGCCCCCAAAATCTCCTTGAGGGAGAGCTTCCCTCTTTCTTTAGAAATTATAGAAACTTGAACACCTTCGATCTTGGAGGAAACAAATTTTTTGAAAAACTTCCTTCATGGATTGGTGAAAGTTCACCATATTTAACGAGGTTAAGCCTAAGGTCCAACTTGTTTCACAGGGACATACCATAATTGTTATGTCTTCTTTTAAATCTTCACATCCTATACCTTGCACACAATAATTTTTCGGGAGCCATGCCCTCAACGTTTAGGAAACTTATGTAATGATGAATCTGAAGTAATGTTTATTGGTGAACAAATCTTGTTGGTTTCTAAGGGAAGAGAATATATATATATGTTGATCGACTCCTTGATCTTGTTCGTTCTATAGACCTTTCAAGTAACAATTTATCTGGAGAAATACTTGTTAATATTACAAGCCTAGTAGGATTGATGAGTTTGAATTTGTCAATGAATCATCTCACAGGAAGAATTCCTAAAAAAATTGGGAAGTTACACATGTTAGAAACACTTGATCTCTCAAAGAATGTGATTTATGGTCCTATCCTAGAAAGCTTGTCTTCTTTGACCTACTTAAGCCACTTGAACTTGTCATTCAACAAGTTGTCTGGAAAAATTCCAAATGGGAGTCAACTTCAAACATTGAATGACTCTTCTATCTATGAAGTTAACTCTTTACTTTGTGGGCCTCTCCTCTTTTAACCAAGTGTTTAAAGGATGAAACTAAACTTAGAGTAACACCAAATGACGGTAACAGAGTAGCCAACGAAAATGGATGTGCTGGCATTGAGTCATTCTACATTAGCATGATAGCTAGGTTTATTGTTGGATTTTGGAGAGTTTGTGGCAACACACTAATTATCAAAACATCATAAAAACAAGCTTACTTTCGATGTTTTGATAATTTGAAAGACAAGATTAATGCGTTCAATATGGTCAAAATTGTTCACTTGCTAAGGCAAAGAGAAATTGAAGCTATGGGTATTGGAGTTTTTCTTAATATGCATTATTCATGTATTATAAGTTTTTGCAGGTTGTTGTAATAAGATATGCTCTAATCTTCACTTGTTAAAGTCATATTTATGAATGGTTTTACAATTGTACGATGCATTATTTGTTTTATTGCATCACATTTTCGTATAACCATTTGTTCAAATGGTACCATTGTATTCTCATTCTTGATTTAACCATTTTAGAGTCTTAATTACCATCTTTCTTAATATTACATTATCGAAACTAACATTATCATCCAGAAAATGATGTGCTATAAATTGATGCATCCGCTTAAAAAACTCATAAGTAACTACCATAAATCATATTAACCGCTTGGAACCAATTTGGAACTTTCTCAAGATTTATAAAATCCATTCCAAGGTACTTAAGAGAATGAAAACTATCAACCCATTCCTGACTTCCGACCTCCAATTTTTGAGATGAAAAGTTAAAGGAGTTGGTGGAAACTGAAAATGAATTGAGGTCTAGATATTGTAGTCTTGAAAGATTCCAAAGATGGGGAGAAATAACTCCACAAACAATGAGAAAGAGAGATTGAGATACATCAAACTTTCGAGGGAACCCAAAAACTAAGGAATATTGATACCATCAAAATTATTCAAGCTTAGGTCAAAGTGACTCAAATACTTTAGATAGAGTAAAGAACTTGTCTTGCCTCCAAGGCATGACTTGTTGTAAGCTTACATCTCTTCATTTGAAAGAAGTATATTTGGATCAACATCATAAAATTTTTTTTTATTGGCACTAGGTGTCCAAAGCTTCGCTCCGACTAATCCCGGGAGTGCACAGGCCCTCAGCAAAGAGTTTCCAGCAAGTGCACCTCGGTTAAATCAAGGGACGAACCCCCAGTCCGATGACCCCAATGAGCAGTTTACACCCATGAGGTGCTGAACCTTGGACCTTGAAGGGAACAAACCTTCAAGACCAAGGCCTTCACCACTTGGGCCAATCCCTTGGGATTAATCAACATCATAATAATTAAACTTCAGAAATGGGTTTCTTAGGTCAAACTTGACGACATTTCTTGTGTTTTTGTCACAGCAAACACCTGTCCAGTTGTAGCAATCATCTCCAACCCAAGAAGAAAGATGACCCGATGGATTTGTAAGGTTGTCTTTAAAGCTAAGAAATGCTTTCCTCTCCGCCTCTAAGCATCTTAAATTTGGGCTCTTGGTACATGAAATGGGTTTAACAAGTTGAATGTAGGACGCAGTTTCAAGCAGCGAGAAGAAAAAAATGGAGATGTAATGAAGAGCTAACCATTCTGCCACTGATGGAAATGCTTGTGAGGCCTAAGACGTGCTTGGGGGAGTTCAAGCATTTATTCCTGGTGATGACTGATGAGAGAGGACACTTACACGTGGCATAAATATATGATGTAATTTTTATTTTATTTAAATTTAAGCAACAACGTGTAAAATATAAAAATATGAGGAGAATTGGTTTGGAAAGCTAATAAGCAAGTAAGATGAAGTTATATATATATATACTAGTTGGAAGGCACGTGCTTGGTTCCCGATGTACTGTATTTTTGTGATTCTTAACATTAACAATAATAATTTTATAAACAAAACTATTATGTAATATCATTGTTTCATAAACTTATTAATCCATTCTAAAAAATATCATGTGGGATGGCACGTGCAAGGCACGTGCTTGATTTCCTATGTTCAATAATAATATATGTAATTTATTACATGATACTTAAAATTAAAATCTACATATCATCTATAAAAATTAGCAACATAAATTTAATATCTAGTCGTTAAACAAGTGCAAATTTAAATTGTTACACAAGTGGAATTATTTTAAAGGGCAGACACATATTATACCCATAAAAGAGATCATGTGTTTGTATTCTTAATATGCTATTATAGGAAAATAAATTAATATGTTATACAATAAAATGTAACTTTACGCTCCATTCTCTCTCCTAAGCTTCTTTTCAAAATTCAAATTTTTTCAAAAATCCTTTGGAGATCGCAGCTTCCAGCGCTGATGTGAGTCCCTTTGTCCTCATTCTCCTCTCTCTAGCGAGGTCATAGCTGTGTTCACACTCTCTTGGGTAAAGATAGGGTTTTTTCATCTAGCAGTGGCGCGTTTGGACGCGTCCCGCTAGAAGTTTTGTGCTCTGGTTTGGGGGAAGAGCTTCGTAAAGTTGAGATGGAGTGTTGGTTTTCTGTGGAAGCAAAAACCTTCTTCGTTTCAGTGATCTCCAGCAAGGCAATGCTCCACTTGGAGTAGAAGCGAAAACGATTCGGTGGGTTTATTTTGTTGGGGGGTAAAGGTTCGGTCTGGTTAGCAGACATGGTGGATGAGGCGCTTGGGGTTCCAAAGAAGGGGGAGTTTGCCAGATCTGTCAGTGACGAGGTAAGGGTCTTAAAGATTCGGATGGGCAGCAATAGGGCTGGCTGTTTCTTAGAGGCGGCGATTTTTGTTGAAGGTGGTTGGAAAGGGCTAATTAGGCTCCCTGAGGGCCGTGGAGGTTGGGGCTGGCAGAGAGGAGCTTTGTCCCCTGTCAGCGCATCTCATCACGAAGGTCTTGTCGGTGGTTGGTAACGTCGGGGTGGGTGGTAGCCCGCCTTCCTATGTTGAGGTGCTTGCTGCGCCCTTGGGTGGTTTGAAGCCGGCTTGCGGGGAAGCTTTAGTTTCTGATTTGGGGAGGTGGTTTTCGACAGGTGGCGCAACATGCTTGACGGAGCTACTGAGAAGCTTGGCGATGGAGTTCCTAGCCAAGATGAGGGCGGAAGTGGATCAGATTCTTTTCTTCGGTTTGGGCCAAAAAATCAACGCATCAAGGGATGTAAGGAAGAGATTGGGCCAAATCTTATCTCGATTGGGTCTGAAGCATAAGCTGACTTTTGCGCCTAAGCATAAGGCTTGTGGGCTGGTCTTGAGGCCCAAATCTCTGGTCTTGAATTCCTGGGTTAAGCTTGTCGAAAGGGTTCAGGAACTTTCGAGGCAAGGGGAGCCCTTATCGAAGAAGATGCCAAAGGGGAGTGTGATTGAGCTTGTAGCAGCTCCATTGGGTAAGACGTCTCCGGCAAATAGTTGGTTCCGGCGAGGGTTTCTTAGGCCGAGGTTTTCATCATCGTCTAAGGAGGTAGTGGTGCTGTCGCTGAGTCCTGCTAAGTCAAGTTCCACTTGGGAGAGTCCGTCAGAGGAGCGTCTGCCTTCCTCTGTCGTTGCTGGGAGAAGGCCCAGGTCGTTGCCGAAGTTCGCCTTGGCATCGCTGGAGATGAGCTTGACTTCGACGGAGACGATCGCCTTAGCGTCGCTGATCGTGTCTTCAACGATTCTGGTGGTGCTGGAGGCCACCGAAAGTTCGCCGACAATGATCGACGCGGGCTCTATCCTATTGGGTTGCACTCATATAGTGCCGGAGACGAGCTTGACTCTGATCCCGATGGGTTCCACTCAAATCGTGCCAGGGACAATCCTGACATCGACGGAGGCTGCTTCATTCTATCTATCGTCGCAGTAGCTCGCCCAGACAGTTTCGGTGGGATTGTCGATTTCGCTGGAGCCTTCTAGTCTCGTCGATTTCAGTGAAGGGTCCGAGTCTGCTCCTGATTTGGCCGTTCCCGAGGCTCAGCTTTTGGTCAATGATCTTACTGAAGCTCAGGCTTGGTTTCTTGAGTGGTTGAGGGATGGTACTCGGAGCCATGAGTTGCTCGCTGCCATTGATTGTTTTGAGGTGCAAACGCGGAGGAAGAACGAGGTTGCTCTTCCTCCGGTCTGTTCTATGGAGCTCCCGAAATTGAAGGCAGCGCTGGAGGCAGGGATACGGGACGTTAACAGGGAGACTGTGGTTCAAAGTTTGGTGCTTTCTATTGCGGCAAGCCTTAAGGATGGTTCTCCGGAGGCGGCGATTGGGGTTCCTGCGGTTCCTCTGACGACCTCTGCTAGGGCTGGTTGTATCACTCCCCCGAACGTCCCTGTTGGGCGAGGGAAATTTTTTCTTTTCCCTCCCATTNATGTGCTTTATCGATAGACGAATGTATGGACTAGTTAATAGCAAATAGAATACGCCTAGTAGCGTAATTTTTGTTGAAGTATGAATTAGGCATGTTTATATGTTGATTTAATTGTGGTGAGGTAGATTAGGGACCTTAGCATTTTTATTTCTTTATTTTTTATTGCATTTTAATTTACTTTTATTTTCCGCACACCATGTGTTTGATATTGGGACTAGGTTAAGATAGGATTAGTTTAGGCATTTTAAAGTTGATTTTTAACGAAACACGATTCTCGGTGGGTTCGACCTCGCACTTGCACATCCGCTATATCACAAATGACTCGTGCAATTGGCGAGTACAATTAAATTTGTACATCACCCTGCAAAAGAGAGAAAAACCAACCACAGAGGGTAACTACACTCTGTATGAGCGGAGTGTAGTTGCCAAAAACAAAAAAATGGTCAATTTTATAGAGATTGGGGGTTTTAGGGATTGGGAAGAATATGGGCCAATGTGGGGCTTTGTGATGATGTGGTGATGCGGGGAGTGGATGTACTGGTTGATGGTGGCCGCGAGTGGTGTTTTGTGGTGGTTGGTGATGATTTGGTGTGTGTTTGTGGTGGGTTGGTGCAAGTGGAGAACCGTCGGCGTGCAGGTGGATTGGGTGGGGTAGGTGAAAGTGATGGGGAAAGAAGGGGAGCAGTGACCTAAATAGGTCACACGAGGCAGTCTCCTTCGAGGACGAACGATCGCCTAGGGTGGGCGAACGTTCGCACTCGAGTGTTGGTGTGGGCGAGGGCTGGGGACGAACGTATGCCCTTGTGCGCCTGGCGAGGGAGCGAACGTTCACTTCCTCAGTGTCTACAGCACTTTGGAGAAGACTTCTACGAACGATCGCCCTAGGAGGTGCGATCGTTCGCTTACACAGTGTGTTTAGCACTTTGGAGAAGACTTCTGCGAACGATCGCCCTAGGAGGTGCGATCGTTCGCCTGCACAGTGTGTATAGCGATTTGGAGAAGACTTCTACGAATGATCACCCCAGGAGGTGCGATCGTTCGCTTACTCAGTGTGCCAATTCCTACTGTGAGCAAACTCCACTAAGAAAAATAAAAATATCAGAAAAGAAAAGAAAAGAAACTGCATAAACTAAGTGAACTAAAAATAAAACCAAAAACAAAAAACAACAAAAGTAAAGAAAAACAGAAAAATAAAAAAAAAATTTACCTCTTAGTGGCATCAGTACCACTGACCTGAACAGGGACGTTTGAGATTCAGGACTACTCAAACGCCTCCATGGTAGCTACATGCATGATTAAAACGAATAGACGGGATCCGTCAATTTGACGGATTCCACATCTGTACTTGGCTCGGGGTTCTGAATGCAAGGCTTTAGTCTTTGACCATTCACCTTGAAAATGTTGCCATCCTTTGGGTCCTTCAACTCAATTGCACCAAGTGGAGATACTGAAATGACTATGAAAGGGCCATCCCATCTGGAGCGGAGCTTACCAGGGAAGAGCCGGAGTTTGGAGTTGAAAAGCCATACTTTTTGGTCCGGCTCAAATGTCTTAGGCCTGATGTGCCGGTCA
>CM017321.1:13478421-13513251 GCA_006937295.1 Carpinus fangiana | reverse complement strand
TCCTCCAAGACTGACCCTTGTAGACGCTTCAATAAGTCCGAGTCACCTAGTTTGTATATTTGATATTGTTCTCCTTTAATACGATACCTGAGACGGATAGTAGTTACCTTCTTGACTTTCCAATAATCTTCACCTCCATTAGGTTGCATACGTAGCACAAATTCTCTCTGCATTCCATAGAAGTCGATAATCTTTAGGCTTTCAAGGTGCTGGATTCCAGAGGGTACTTCCTTCATTTGCGGGCATGGCCCAATCTCTAGTTGCTCAAGACCGGGCAGTGATCCTCTGTCTATTTTCATCATCTTTAATTTTTCCATCTCTCTGAGTGTGAGCTTCTTGAGTTTTCTAAAACTGCCAGCCTCAAAATGCAGTTGCTCTCCTTCGCACGCATTATTGAGGGAAAGGTTAATTAGATTTGGCAAAGCTTGGACACACAGCAATGGATATTCCTCTAATGATGAGAAAAATAAGACTAGTGTGACCAGATTTTGAAGCTCTGGAATCCAGTTAGGCAACTTCTTTAATCGCCCTCTCAGATAGATATGCTCTAGAAATGGAGGGGGCGAAGAAATTGATTCTAAGTCTATAATCTCATCTTCACTAATTGAGCTTACAGTCAAAATTTTAAGGTGGACCATTTTTTGTACAGAGGTACATAGGGCCCTCCCACGTTCTGCAGTCATATTTGAAATAGCCAACACCCTCAACTGACTCAACTTTCTGAGCTCTTCAAATAAACCAACCCCATGATGATTTGCCTCAATCATTGATAGTTCCTGCAATTCGTTTAAACATCCAATCCCTTCATGTACTTTTACTCCCCGCACTGAATAAAGGCTACTTTTAATTTCGACGTCATGAGAAAAAGCCATAAGCCGTCTTAGCTTATAAAGCATAAATATCTCAATTGGAAGCTCATGCACTAAGGATTCCACGACATTTAGTGTCAGTAGATTCTGTAGCCTACCCACTGAATTTGGAAGTCTCTTCACTTTTGTTCTCCTCAAACCTAAGTACTTCAAATGGAATAAAGTACCCACTTCTTGAGGAAGATAGTCAATAGGAGCATCTTCAAAATCTAACACTTTCAAAAGCTTGAACTTTTTGAACAATTTAACTATGAAAGACCTAGGCATTTCATTAATGTTGTAGAGAAAAATAGAACGGACACGAGCGTACTCACTTGTCTCAAAAATATTTTCTCTAGCATCGTGGATTGATAGGCACCGACTTTTTACTAGGAAAGTTGCGTCACCTGCTTCAAGAACTTGACAGAGGTTTAACTCCCCAACCTTCGATAGTATGATTTCATGCAACAGATCATGGATTCTGTACTTTCTGAATACTTCATAATCAAGCTCCCCAAATGAAACTTGAACCAAGTTTCTGTGGATGAGCTCCATTAAGTATTCTTCAGCTATGTCTTCCAATGGTTTTCCCTTCTTTTCTTTTATAAAACCCTCAGCTGCCCATAGTCGAAGTAATTTTGGACCAACGATTGAGTAGTCCTCTGGAAAATTGCCAAAGTACAAGTAGCAAGACTTTAGGTAACATGGAAGATCATGATAACTAAGAGAGAGAATTTTTGTTACACTTGTAAGGTGTGGATTACATTCTAGCTCAGAATTGAGGCTATCATGCAACTTTTTCCATTCTAATGGCACCATTTCCTTTGTTGATAGAAGACCACCTATGGCAACAATTGCAAGTGGCAAGCCTTCACATTTTTTGACAATGTCCATCGACAGTTTCACCAACTCTTTGGGACAACACCCTTGAAACTCGAACTGGAATGCCTTTCTACAAAACAATTCCCAAGCGTTGTCTTGAGACAGAGGTTGTAGCTTGTGGACTTGATCAAATAAAGATTCTTTACAAGAAACACCAATAAGATCACTGCGTGTTGTGATAATAATCCTACTTCCTCTGCCATTGCATGGTAAAGCATGTTTCACAATTTCCCAAAACTCTGTCTTCCAAACATCATCAAAAACCACAACGTACCTCTTTTGTTGTAAATATTTCCTCAACTGACTAATTAATGTGATCTCGTCCATCATGTCTGTTTGCCCTGGAGCCATTTCTTTTTCATGGTAGACTTGCTTTGTCATGGACATGAGTAGCTTATGGACGTTGTATGATTGAGATACAGTGATCCAAACACAGTAGTCAAAATGTTCTTTCACTAATTCATTCTCATATACTTTTTTAGCAAGAGTAGTCTTACCAATTCCGCCCATGCCTACAATTGAAAACACTGAGCGTTTAGATGCTCCCCCCACTAACCAGCTTACAAGCTCATCCTTCGCAGACTCAATGCCCACAACTTCATCTTCCTCAATGAAAAGTGAACCCATTCTAGGGTCATGCCATGTAACATTGGATTCACGGCTACTTGATCCTTGCTCTACGAAACGAAAACCGTATCTTTCACTTCTTTCTTTGATTTCACGGAGTGATATTTTGATATCTTGAATTTTGGTAGATATGTCATGACGTGGTTTTAGTTTTTTGAATATGTGGCCAATTTTATAAAGAAAACCAATAAGACTTTGCTGATGACGATATTGTGCCATGTGAAGAACATATTCATCTATTACGTCTTCTATATGATAGGCTACTTCTCTCACTTGTTTCACCCATGTTTTGACGCCATCTTGGAGGTCTCCTTTATCTGCATCTTTGAGGAAACACTGGATGCTCTCAAGTTCATCTCTAATGTCCACAACATCTCGGTGGACACCCCTTAGCAATTTTGATTCATGAGCGATCAACTGAACTAGCTTATTGATGACAACGGTCACAACAGTTTCTGTCATGGTGTCCTCTCTGATTTTCACCTAGTGAATGATATTGTCACAATTAGAAAAGAATTTGGGCTGACTGTATAACACTCTAGTCCCATATTGGGAATATGAGAAGAAGCCCACATAGAGTGGGTGGTTTACAAAGATAGTAATGAGTGTTAAGTCCCACATTACCTAGTTACTAAATGAAACTTGGCTTTATAATGATTTCTAGGAAAGCTCTAAATTGACTAGTCCTTTTAGGGTGATAGCGCAGATATGGCTAGCGCATTTTCCTAGGTCGTTACAAATGGTATCAGAGCCACCTAGTAGCGTCAGGTCATGTGGTACTGGAGCACTGCATGATATAGCCCTGACGAGGACGTCAGGAATTTAAGAGGGGGAGTTTGTAACACTCCAGTCCCATATTGGGAATATAGGAAGAAGCCCACATAGAGTGAATGGTTTACAAAGATAGTCATGGGTATTAAGTCCCACATTACCTAATTACTAGGTGAAACTGAGCTTTATAATGATTTTTAGGAAAGTTCCAAATTAACTAGTCATTTTGGGGTAATAGCCCAGATGTGACTAGCACATTTTCCTGGGTCGTTACAGACCCATCCCAAGCGCATAGCAGGACATGACACTTACTAAGAACTATTTTTGTTTTTTTATAAGAAATCAAAATATCATTAAAAAGTGAAAGCATAAGTCAAATATACAAGCATATACAAGAAAAGCACCAAGCTAAAATGAGTGAAAAAAAAATCGGAAAACTAAGCAAATTGAGAAAGACAAATGGAAATGTTCCAAAGGTAAAGAGTACTGAATAACAAAGACTATTTATACTAAGAACTGATAGTAAACCTAACTGAAACATTTTCTTATAATTCTATTTCATCCAAGAACCAAGTATTTGCACTACCAAATTACTTAAAACAACATCAATTAGAGATCTATAAATAATGCTACAAAACTTAATAACAAAATAAATTTTCTAGTTAAAATACTCCATAATTGCCAAACACAATAACTCAAAAATCCCAATTCTTCTCTAACATATATTCTCCCAGCAGCATAGTTTGGGTCCAATGTACTTATAAACTACAAACTCCAACTCTAACTAATACAACGACATACTTATTGGAACCTCTACATCTAACCCGACTCCAACAATCAATTAACTAAGTATCTCAACTCCCGAAACCTCCTACTAATTCTGAAATTAAAAAAAATAAGAGATAAAAACAAAAATGCCATGTAAGAAGCATAGATAATAGGGTTGGGAAATGCAAGTTCAAGCTAAATAATATATCAAATTCAAAACCCCTATGAGCCAATCAAATTCCCCACAAAAGAATATTTTGACTATGAATTTATCCAAGGTCACATGATATATAAATACCATTATAACCATTATGGCTGCATTGAGTTTGACAAAAATGTAGCCAGAGGAAGCTTGCGGGTGGTGAGATGGCTGCTGCTTTTAACTTGTGGTAGCCCAAACGATGGAGAGAATTGAACCAGGATACACGCAAACAATTTAATGTTTGCCAACTCTAGAGGGTAACTTTGAAGAATAGTACGCTGTATTTTTCTGAATAGCCTCCACTTTTCCTCTTAACAACCAAAAGTCTGGTCCATTTTTCAGTTAAGCGCCAAACAAGGAAAACAGGGTCGGCTAAAGGTCAAGTTTCTATTTGGTTTGTGCTATAAGGTGGCAGAGACACGAAAGAATAGAAAATAACTTCTATAAAAACTGTCACAAACTAAGTTCTTTGTGCCTTCTAATAAAAGAATGACATCTCAACATGAAACCAAAAAAAAAAAAAACAACTCAAGTTTGTAAATCACATCTTGAACAAAAGCAAGCATCTCACTCAAGCAAATAGTTTAAAAATTGTAACTCTTTCATTCAATTGATATTTTCGGGAGTACATTACGGCTTATAGAGATTCTTCTTCTTTTTTTTTTTTTTTTGAGGAAGCTTATTGAGCAATATTATTTCTTTATCAACTTTTCTTATTCCCAAACAAGAAAGAGAACGAGATTACTTTTTGTATTTATATGGATGAGCTCGTTAGATAAAAATAATTTTTAAAAGAAAGTAAATTTTGTGTTGTGCAAATTAAATTATACATAAGAAGAATTAAATGTAACTCAGCACAAAATATAGCATATGTTGAAATTAAATGTCTCATAACAAATATGAATTTTGCAAGTTGTTCGAAAAAAAATTAAGGCCAAAAAGCAAGAAAGAATAATGTAAAATAAAATTATTTAATTAACTATTTAAACATAAAAATAAAAATAAAAAAGGGTCGTACCTTATTGTTTGTCGCTTTAGACTTCAAAATGTATTAAGCCACAACTCCCATCATATGCAGAAGCAAGCCCATGATACTTGAGCAAAATAGCAACAATAATATTGCAAAGCCTTCTTCTTAGCTTCCGTCAAGGGTAGGCATTCAAATAGAAGAAATAATCTTACAGCAGATTCTGCAATAAGCGTCAGAAACATCAAAAACTCATACTCCATTTACTTCTACAAAGCTCAGAGAAGCATCAAGAACATCGACAATCTAAATCGTCCCCTCTCAAGCAAACCTAATGAAAACAAGAACACCCACTATAAAAATCCAATCTTTAAAGCAAAAGAAAAGAATTCCCAAAACGTAGGGTCATGTTCAACAACACCCAAAAAAAAAAAAATCTATGCTTAAAAAAAGAACAATGCAAAAACTTGGGGAATTTGAAGCTTTTACCTTGAATTACTTTGGGTATGGCTGCATTGAGTTTGATAAATGGCCAGCTGCTATTTTTCACTTGTGTGGTAGCCCAAACATTGGAGAAATTAGCTTCAGTTTCAGTTAAAAGTATGGAAAAGTTAGAGACACAAAACAGGGGGTCTTGGCTTTACACAACCATACAGTGGTGTGATGGTAAGAGTATTATTATATAGGGGTCTTGGCTTTACACAACTAGACAGTGGTGTGATGATAAGAGTATTATTATATAGGCTGCTGATTTACTGGCCTCTTAATGGCTCATGCAACTAGTTTCCTTTGTCCATATTCCTACNCAGATGGGTCGGCGTGGACGTAGATGTTGTAAAGGTGACGGTTGCCATGGAAGAATTTTCATAGATGGGTCAGCCCAAACCACCATTGGGGGTGGCCGAGCCACCCCTTGGTACCTAAGGGGGTGGCCGTAGCCACCCCAGGTTATTTTTTTCTCTTTTTTTTTTTGAAAAATATATATATTTTTTAAAAAAATAAAAATTTAATTAGGTGGCCACTTGTTAACTTTTAATTGGTCTACGCGTTAATCCGTTAAGTCAACTAACGGTCAACTGATGGATGGATTAACTTGGTCACTTTTCAAAATCACAAGGACTAATTTGGTCACTTTCCAAACCCTAAGGAGGAAAAAAATAAAGTTTCCAAACCTTTAATGGCTCATGCAACTAGTTTCCTTTGTCCATATTCCTCCGATGCCTTAGAGAGGTGGTTGGAGAAATTTACTCCACTCAGGAAATTTCTGTCCAATTAAGGAATCCTTGGAAATTAAACTCATTCCCACTTGACCATTTCTTGCT
The DNA here is from genome assembly GCA_006937295.1 of Carpinus fangiana. Classification (NCBI taxonomy): domain Eukaryota; kingdom Viridiplantae; phylum Streptophyta; class Magnoliopsida; order Fagales; family Betulaceae; genus Carpinus; species Carpinus fangiana. The sequence continues at coordinate 13,506,864 of CM017321.1, read as the reverse complement.
CTTGACTAATCAGCACACAGGTCATTCCTATGATGCCTTAGAGAGGGGGTTGGAGAAATTTAGTCCACTCAGGAAATTTCTGTCCAATTAAGGAATCCTTGGAAATTAAACTCATTCCCACTTGACCATTTCTTGCTCTTGACTAATCAGCACACAGGTCAATTGAACAAGAATACATGCAACTAATGTTTGCAACTCTTCTGAGTAACTTGTGTGGTAGCCCAAACGATGGAGAAATTAGCTTCAGTTTCAGTTAAAAGTATAGATGCTCTCAAGTTCATCTCTAATGTCCACAACATCTAGGGGGACTCCCCTTAGCAATTTTGATTCATGAGCGATCAACTGAACTAGCTCATTGTTGACAAGGGTCACAACGGTGTCTATCATGGTTTCCTCTCTAATATTGTCACAATCAGAAATGAATTTGGGTTAATTGTCACGTCCCAAGCGCAAAGCAAGACATGACACCTACTTAGAACTTCTATTGTGTTTTTTTTAGAAGTAATAGAAGTATCATTAAAAAAAAATAAAATGCAATGCAAGAACACATGAACTATACATGAGAAACACATAACTAGGAGAAAAAAGAACAAGAAATCCTTTAAACTAAGCAAATTAGTAAAAACAAACGTTGTTGTCCAAATGCAAAGAGTAATGAAAAGCAAATACAACTTATAAAAATATTAAATCTAATTGAAATATTTTCTTACAGTTATATTTTATCCAATAACTAATTACTTAGAGCACTAGCAACAAATGTCCTATATGTCATTCCTTTCCCTATATTTAAAAAAATTTCCAAAAAACCACAAAAACCTACTCACATCGGATTCCATATATTTAATCAACCATCAAGGGTTGCTACAGTATTTCCCAATGTGTACGGAATCAAAAGTGGTTCCCTATACATTATTTTTATATAAACATTTCTCTATCCTCTCTCCTCTTTCATCTTTTCGTCTTTAATTGGGGATTATGTTGCGATTTTGTGAAAAAAGTGAGGATAGGTAGGAAACTTGTATTTTGTAAAGAATAATATTTTAATGGTATAGGAAAAGGTAAGTGAAGTTATTGTGAAATATATTTTCATAGGAAAGCAAAAAATAGTTTTGTGCCCTAAACAAAGTAGTTTTGTATCCTAAACTTATGAAAAATCAAAGAAAGCTGCTGCTAGTGCTCTTATACTACCAAATTACTTATAAAACATCAATTAGAGATCTATAAATAATCCACACACAATAAATCAAAAATCTCATTTCGTCTCTAAGATATATTCTCCCACCAGCATAATATGGGTCCATTATAGTTAGAAAGTACAAACTCCAAATCTCATCTTCCAATAGTGCAAAAACTTACACAAAGACATACTTAGGGCTGTAAACGAGCCAATATGCTAGACAATCTGTTGGGTTAAACTCAACCCGAAATCGAGCTCGACACTGTACAAACTCACTTATTACTGTAGAAACCCGCTTGATTAGCAAATGATACATATTCCGCTCACTCGATTGAACTCGATGGGGGTTCACAAGTGTTGTGACAAACGTAGATCCCATATCACAAAAGAAGCAAAAACGTGCAGAATAGAAAAATTACACACAGCCACACAAGACACCAAGATTGAAGTGGTTCGTTCGGCATAGCATGCCTACATCTACTGACGGAGACGATCCAGGAGAAATTCACTAACAAAAGTGGAGTACAAAAAGTAATACAAAAGGGACCACTAAAACCCAAAAACCACAATACACCTAAATCTCACAAATACACAAAAGAGAATTAAATACAAAAGAAAAAAAGCTTCTCTATAATTCTCTAAGCTTAAATAAGCACTAAAAAGTGAGATCAATAAATGAATTGGTGTATCTCTCTCACACAAAGGGCTAGTTGCCTTCTATGCAACCCTAAATCTCTTCTCACTCTACCCACTACATCTCTCTGCAAATGGAGCTTCTGCGAGCCCAGTCTCACTCACTCTCACAACGGAGCTTCTGGTCTTTTTCCAAAATAGCCGAATGACTATATAAGAATTCTTCTCCAAGAAGCAAAGTCAAAGAAGGGTGCTGCCCTCCATAAATGCTATTCTTCTCTTCAACTTTTCTTCTATCCTTTTTGTAGTTGCCGCTTCTCTCCTTGACCGAATGGCTTCATCCCATTAGCAAGAAGGCCATTATTTCAAAGCTTCTAGAAGAACTTAGTAAAGAAGAGACAAATGGGCAAGTGAAAATAAATGAAGCCATAAACATTTGGGTCCACGGTAAGACTTGTGAAAAGCAAGTCATTATTCAACAGCAAGCTCGACTGGATCGCTAGTACGGCTCGTTAGACTTGAAGTACCTCACATGCACATATTTCCTTCATCCAACTACCATTTTTTTTTGTTAAAAAAAAAAAAAGAGTCTAAATCTTCCCCTCTGAATTAGCAAACCCAGTGAAAACAAGAACACCCACAACCCAAAAACAAAAAACCCACATAAAAATCCATTCTTTAAAGCAAAACAAAAGAAAACCCAAAAGGAAGAGTCATGTTCAACACCAAAAAAAAATACAAAATACAAAATCTGTGCTCACAAAGAATATTTGAAGCTTTTAATTACATTGAATTACGTTGGGTATGGCTCCATTTTGTGGATGATTCAATTAGTTTTTGCAATCCAGCAGCAGTCTAGGACACCCGGATTATTCTTGACTAATCAGCACACACAAAAGTCAACTTGAGCCTGGCTATACTCGCAGTCAATGTTTGCAACTCTTTTGATATTTGGAAGAGGGTAAAGATTAGTACTTCGAAGAATAGTAAACTGTATTTCTCTGGTCTATCATGTTAAAAGCAAAACAAGCATACACCCTCTTCTTTTCCTTCGGCCAACCTAAAGTCTGGTCCATTATTCAACTGGCCGCCACTCAAGGAAAAAACGGTCAGCTGACGCCGAGATATTAGAGGGAGTCGCGGTCTGGGATTAGGTAATTTGGCTGCAGATTATTGAATGTCTATTTGCTTTAGCCTTAATTTACCTAATTACATATTATTCATGACTTCCAGTGCGCAGCCGATGACTATTTTTGCTTTGGAAGATATATGCATTTCAGTATCTTCATTCCTCCATTCTGATTTGCTAATCCATTCATTTTCAAATCTCAGCAATTTTCACGACAAACATAGTAGTATTTAACTTGACAAATTTTCAAATGCTTTATTTTGTAGAAGATTTGGAGACTTGTGTCGGCATTTAAGGTAATATATATTTCATCGTACATGAAAGTCTAACACGTTTTCTTTTGCACAAAAACTGAATCTCCCCAAAAAAACTGAATAGTTATAATTCCAATACTTGATAATATTATTCATCAATCCCTTAAGTATTATAAGACACTGTTGATAAGAACAAAGTAGATGAATTACTACAAATATTGATAACTACTTTTACTAGTAACTACTGAGGAGACACCCTCTTATTCAAGAAATCTATTGAGGAGATATCCTCGATCTTATTCCAAGAGTCCTTCAACCTGCATAACTACGTCTTACTTCCCCTTGTTTTATGATTCCTGCCACGCAACAGAGTATAATGAAAATGTCAATTGTTTCCGGGTCATGAAATCAGTGATCTATATATTGCTGCCACCATGAACTAAAGGTCAAATCAAAGCACCAATAAGAACAATTGGAAAAAAGAAAGAAAGATGGAAAATAAATTTTTTTGTTAAATCATACCTTGTCATTCACGGAACTGCAAGGCAGTTTGATCCTCCAACACTCACCCTTGTAGACGCTCCGACAAGTCTGAGTCATTAAGCTTGTATATTTGATATTTTTCTCCTTTAATCCTATACCTGAGACGGATAGTAGTTACCTTCTTGACTTTCCAATAATCTTGGCCACCATCTGGCTGTATACGTAGTACAAATTCTCTATGCATTTCATAGAAGTCGAGAATCTTTAGGCTTTTCAGCTGCAGGAATCCAGAGGGCACCTCCTCCATCTGCGGGCATGGCCCAATAGCTAGCTCCTCAAGAACAGGCAGTGAGCCATTGTCTATTTCCACCATCTTTAATCCTTTCAACTCTCTGAGTGTGAGCTTCTTGAGTTTTCGAAAACCACCTTCCTCAAAATGCAGCTGCTCCCCATCATAAGCATGATTAAGAGAAAGGGTGATTAGATTAGGCAAAGCCTGGACACTGGACAGTGGATCTTCCTCTAATGATGAGAAAAATAATACTAGTGTGACAAGATTTTGAAGCTCTGGAATCCAGCTGGGCACCCTCTCCAATCTCCCCCTTAGATAGATATGCGCTAGAAATGGAGGTGGTGATGAAATTGATTGCAAGTCTATGATCTCATCTTCACTGATTGAGCCTACAAGCAAAATGTTAAGGTGGACCATATTTTGTATGGAGTCACACAAAGCCCTCCCACGCTCTGCAGTCATATTTGAAATGCCCAACATCCTCAACTTAATCAACTTTCCAAGGTCTTCAAATACACCAACCCCATGATGATTCGCCTCAATACTTGCTAGTGTCTGCAATTCGTTTAAAGATCCAACCCCTTCATGTACTTTTACTCCTCTCACTGAATAAAAGCTACTTTTAATTTCAAAGTCATGAGAATGAGCCAAAATATGCCTTAGCTTATAAAGCTTGAATATCTCAATTGGTAGCTCACGAACTCCACTTTCCACAACATTTAGTGTTTGTAGGTTCTGCAACCTACCCACTGACTTTGGAAGTATACTCACTTTTGTTCTTCTCAAACTTAAGTTCTTCAAGTGGAATAAATCACCCACTTCTTCAGGAAGATAATCAATACGACCATCTTCAAAATCCAATACTTTCAAAAGACTGAACCTTTTGAACAATTTAACAATGAAAGACCTGGGCAATTCATTAGTGTTAAAGAAAAAAACAGAACGAACTCTAGAGTACTCACTTATGTCAAGAACATTTTCTCTAGCATCATGGATTGATAGGCACCGACTTCTTCCATCGAAAGTTGCATCGCCGGCTTCTAGAACTTGAGATAAATTCAACTCTCCAGCCTTTGATAGGATGATTTCACGCAGCAAATCATGGATTCTGTACTTTCTGAGGATCTCATAATCAAGCTCACCAAATAAACCTTGAACCAAGTTTCTGTGGATGAGCTCCTTCAAGTATTCTTGCGCCACGTCTTCTAATGGTTTGCCTTTCTTTTCTTTTATAAAGCCCTCAGCCACCCATAGTCGAAGTAATCTTGGACCAGTTATTGAGTAATCCTCCGGTAAATTGCCAAAGTACAAGAAACAAGACTTTAGGTAGCAGGGTAGATCATGATAGCTGAGAGAGAGGATTTTTGTTACACTTGTAAGGTGAGGATTGCATTCTAGCTCAGAATTGAGGCTATCATGCAACTTTTTCCATTCTAATGGCACCTTCTCCTTTGTTGACAGAAGACCACCTATGGCAACAATTGCAAGTGGTAGGCCTTCACATTTTCTCACAATGTCCATCGACATTTTCACCAATTCTTTGGGACAACACCCCTGAAACTCGCTCCAGAATGCCTTTTTGCAGAACAATTCCCACGCCTTGTCTTGAGGTAAAGGTTGTAGCTTGTGGACATGATCGGAAAATGACTCCTTACAAAAAGCACCGATGAGATCACTTCGTGTTGTGATGATAATCCTGCTGCCTCTATCATTGAATGGTAAAGCATGTTTCACAATTTCCCAAAACTCTGTTTTCCAGACATCATCAAAAACCACTACATACCTCTTTTGTTGTAAAAATTTCCTCAGCTGGGTAATTAGTGTGATCTCGTCTGTCATGTCTATTTGCTCCAAAGCAGTTTCTTTCCCTTGGTAGATTTGGTCTATCATGGACATGAGTATTTTCTGCATGTTGTAAGATTGAGACACAGTGATCCAAACACGACAGTCAAAATGTCCCTTCACTGATTCATTCTCGTATACTTTCTTAGCAAGAGTTGTTTTACCAATTCCGCCCATGCCAACCACCGACATCACAGAGCGCTTAGATGCTTCCCCCACCAACCAACCTACAAGTTCATCTCTCGTAGACTCAATCCCCACAACTTCATCTTCTTCAATGAAAAGTGCACCCACTCGAGGGTCATGCCACGTAACATTTGCTGCACCATTACTTGATCCTTGCTCTAAGGAGCTAAAACCATATCTTTCACTTCGTTCCTTGATTTCACGGATTGATATTTTGATATCTTGAATCTTGGTAGCTATGTCATGGCGTGGCTTTATGTATTTCAATAAGCGGCCAATTTTATTGAGGAAAGCAAGAAAACTTTGCTGATGACGACATTGTGCCACATGAAGAACGTATTCATCTATTACATCTTCTATATTATAAGCTGCTTCTCTCACTTGTTTCGCCCATATTGTGACACCATCTTGGTGGTCTCCTTTATCGACATGTTTGAGGAAACACTGGATGCTCTCCAGTTCATCTTTAATGTCCACCACTTCTTGCTGGACACCCTTAAGCAAATTTGATTCATGAATGATTAATTGAACTAACTCGTTGACAACAAGGGCCACAACTGTTTCTGTCATGGTTTCCTCTTTAATCTTCACCTAGTAAATGATATTTTCACAATTAGAAAAGAATTTGGGTATTGCCACACTCTAAGCCCAAAGGAAAACACTACTAAGAACTGATTTTTTTTTTCTTTTTTTTGACATTGATAAATTATATTTACATCAAGCTGCAATGATATTTGATACTACAAATCAACAAGTCGACAATTCCCCATAAGTAATATCAAGTAATGCATTTACGCAGAAGTAAAAGAAAATATCCAGCAATATAAAAATAATTTTGCTTTCACGCACAAGGTTCTAGAATCTCATTTAAACAAGTAAAAATTATATTTTTCAGATTCCTTTATCTCGCTAACATATATAAATTACCCAGCACCAAAAATATTTATAACAATTCGTCAAAGCTTGAAAAACTAATATTTATTGTAATAAACGAAATTTGAGACAAGAAAAACCAAACTTATGTGTGACAATAATAACATAACATGAAATATACTGATGCCGAGCAGAACTAAATCCTTATTGAAAGAAGAAAAACTAAAACACACATATAATTAAAATAACAATTTTCTCAAATTTCTCTTACATCATATGCCCTGATTCATGAAGCCTAAATCTCATTTCTACAACCAAACTTTACATAGCAGCCCTTGAACTTTCCAACAAATTCTTTCAAAACACCCCATCAGTGCACATACATAGCTGTTGAATTCTTCCCAATCCTTCACCACCCTTAACAAAAAGTACACAAGCCAATAATGACAACTCTGAATGCTTTATCAGTGGCTCAATTTCTTCAACTTCTTTTTTTTTTCTTTTTTATTTTTCTGAGCAGCTCAGTTTCTTCTACTTAGAGCATTTATATTAGCTAAATTTTAGTTAAAGAATTGTATTTTTCTAGTTTAGCTATCTATTTTTCTAAATACTTAAATTCGGCTCAAAATTTTTACTATTTACTTTTAACTTTTTTCATTAAAATTTTTTTTTTCAACTTTTCTTATTCAGAAAGAAGAGAGAGAACAAAATTACTTTTTTTTTTAATTTATTTATATAGCTGAGCACTATTTATAGCATCTCAATAAAAATCTTCTCCATTCCAAAACATTTGTACATAGAATTGAATTCCAAAATATTAAGACTTTAAACGAAAAGAAGGAGAAAAAGAGAATGTCACATTGATTGCACTCCTAAAGCAATTACTAAACTCATAATTTCACCCCTTAAAACCAATGTATTGGTTAAGTTTGTTCAATAAAATAATTTTTAAAATAAAGTAAATTTCATTTTGCGCAAATTAAATTATACATAGAAAGAATTAAATATAACTCAACACAAACTATGACATCGGTTGAAATTAAATGTCTCATTAACAAACATGAATTTTGCAAGTCATTTGAAAAAATACTAAGCCCAAAAGGCAAGAAAGAATGATGTAAAATTAAAATTATTTAATTAGCTATTTAAACATAAAAAATAAATAAATAAGGTCATACCTAAGTTTGTCGCTTTAGACCTCAAAATCTGTTAAGCCAACTCCCATCATATGCTCAAGCAAGCCCATGATACTCAAGCAAAATAGCAAGAATAATATTGCCAAGCCTTCTTAGCTTCCGTCAAGAGTTGGTACGTGTTCAAGTAGAAGAAATAATTTTACAGTAGATTCTGCAATAAGTGTCAGAAACATTAGAAACTCCTACTTCATTTACTTCTACAAAGCCCAAAGAAGCATCAAGAACACCAACAATCTAAATCTTCCCCTCTCAAGCAAACCCAATGAAAACAAGAACACCCACAAACCAAAAGCAGAAACCCCATATAAAAATATAATCTTTAAAGCAAAAGAAAAGAATTCCCAAAAAGAAGAGTCATGTTCAACACACACCCACCACCCCCCAAAAAAAAAAATCTATGCTTAAAAAAAGAACAATGCAGAAACTAGGGGAATTTGAAGCTTTTACCTTGAATTACTTTGGGTATGGCTGCATTGAGTTTGACAAATGGCTGCTGTTTTTAACCTGTGTGGTTGCCCAAACGATGGAAAAATTAGCTTCAGTTTCAATTAAAAAGTATGGAAAAGTTAGACACAAAGCAGGGGTTCTTGGCTTTACACAACTATAGGGTGGTGAGATGCTATCTTAACCCACAGATAAGAGTATCATTATATAGGCTTTTGATTTACTGGCCTCCTAGTGGCTCATGCAACTAGTTTCCTTTTTCCATGTTGGTATGATGCCTTAGAGAGTGGGTTGGAGAAATTTAGTCCACTCAGGAAATTTCTGCCCAATTAAGGAGTCCTCCTTGGAAATTAAACTCATTCCCACTTGACCATTTCTTGCTCTTGACTAATGAGCACACAAGTCAATTGAACCATATACACGCAACTAATGTATGCAACTCTTTTGAGATTTTTTAGAGGGTAAAATTTAATATATGCTTTGTTTAATTCTTAGAATTTCACCGTCCCAATCAATTTCTAGATTTGCAGCATATTCCAGCGAATCATATCTTTGGCCAATGTCCAATACACCACAACTTTCTCAACTAAAAAGTGATTTCTTGGCTTTTCCATCTCTGCTACAAAGTGCATTCCCAAACACAATCTCCTTCGATGCCTATACCATCCATGACAATATTTCTTCTATATGCTTGATAATTCTTTCACTATCAGTCAATGATTTGCTCCTAGAAAAGAAGCAAATAAAAAACAAAATTTATGTCGAAAATTTAAGATTGTTACTCTTAAGGTTTTGTGTAAACAAACCTTTAGAACGACTAAAGGAAATCGAAAAAAAAAAAAAAATGAAAAAACTTAACCCTATAGATCAATACCGAAAGCATATATAGAAAGAAGACAAACAAAAACTATTGTATAGCCTTAACATCAAGAGTCTCATCACTATATTATTCAAAAAAAAAAGTTGAGAGAGGTTTCTTCCTTCCTTCCTCCTAGAATGATTTTCTGGCTGCTAAGATTTTAAAGCATTCACATCCGGCTCAACAAATATTTAGCTAAAAAACACATTTTTTCTATTTTAGCTATCTACTTTTTCAAATGACCTACATCGGCTCAACATTTTATCTTTTTACTTTCACTTTTTTATTTTAAATATTATTTATTTATGTACTTTTCCTATTCCCAAGGAAGAGAAAGAGCAAGGTTACTTTTATTCTTAATATAAATTAGGATTTGTTGAGCTACGGTAGTCAGCAAATTACCAGCTAAACAAATCCTTAATCAAAAAGCCAATTTGCAGAAGCCAATTATGTGAATTCTCCGTGTGTTCCATTGTATTTTTCTAGTCTATCATATTCTTCAAAAGTCACTTGAACCAGGATACAAGCAACAGACTTGAGATTTGGAAGAGGGTAAAGAGAATGCTAAGCTGTATTTTTCTGGTCTATCATATTCTTCAACAGCAAATAAGCATTACAATCCTCTTCTTTTCCTTCGACCAACCAAAAGTCAGGTCCAATATTATTCAGTTGACCAGCAACAAGATAAAAATGGTCGGCTAAGTAATAAGGTCAAGCTTCCGTTTGGTTTGGGCTTAATTTGCGGTGGCAGAGACGACAACGCGCGTCGCTCACAAAGAAAAAAAACAAAACAAAAAGAGTCAAAAGCCATCGTATAACCACGCGTTGTTTCCACTACTGATCGTAAATGAGACGGTGATCTTGACGTATGTGCCCAAGTAACGTGGTTCCAAGATCGTTGAAGATCTGGAGAGTTGGCCAGTGGCTGCTGCTTTGTCCATGGCATGGCGTGGTAGGTAATTGATGTTTGAGTGTTAAAGTTCACGTCATGGTCATCTAAAAATATGATAAACTTTAATTTAATTTCTTGAATGATGGATTTACTTGTCTTAACTTTTCCTATGATGGTTTCGAACACAATATAGAAGCAAATATTTTAAGTTTAACAATGTAGGTAAAGTATTTTCTGATGGAGCCAACATTGAAATTTGGAGTACGAGCGACATATGTAGGTAAGATATTTTCATATGCAATCTGCATTGGAATTTAGAGGATCTACTTGCCTTAACTTTTCCTATGATGGTAAGATGGCTTTTGTTTTTAACTTGTGTGGTTACCCCAAACGATGTAAAAATTAGCTTCAGTTTCAATTAAAAGTATGGCAAGTTTACACGGTTACAGACAAAAAAAGGCATTACAAAAAAATCAAAGTTTAGCGACATTGGTATTTGGGGCATTTTTTGTCCAAAAAAAGGCCCCCAATGAAATATCAACGCTTTATTAGGGGCACTTAGAAAACGTCAATTTTATAGCGACTAGAATATAAATTATAACGTTTTTTATTGAAAACTGCTTCTAAAAGGGGGCATTTAAAACAAAACGCCCTCTTTTTTAAAAGGGGGCGCTTTATGGCAAGAAAACGCCTCCTTTTTAAAAAGACGACGCTTGCCTAGGAAAGCGCCCCCTTTTTAAAAAAGGGGCATTTACATGCAAGTGCTTCCTTTTTGTAAAAGGATACACTTTCATGTAAAGCGTCCTTATTTTTATATGGGGGTGCTTCCAAAGCACCCACAATAATTAATATATGAGAAAAATATTCCGCCCCTACAATCTGTATATATTTTCTCCAAATCCATAAAATTCAAATTATACAATTTTTTCCATTCATCAATCTTATACAATCTTATTTATCTCTCATAATACATTTCTAAATCTATATATACAATCTCATCATATCTCATAAGACATACTAAATCTAAAATGATATTATAAACACAAAGTGTACCACATCATAAAGAGTTAACCAATAAGGCTCATACATATGAAATAAAGTATCCAAAACGATATCATAAACACAAAGTGTATTTCTTAAGGAATTAACAAAAATTAGTCCACTTAAATGCGTATAGCTCTAAGAATTCTACGTCATCCCCTGCTTTTGATGTTACAGTGAAGTTCGTATCGACACCAGCTAAAGCCTTTAATAACCCCTGGAATACAGCAAATAAATGTGCTGAAACCCCTCCAATCACCCAAAACTGCTCATTTCTCCACCACTCATCGATTCCAACTCCACTCCATCTCATTTCCAGTATACTTGTCGCAAAGATACAAATGAAAAGAGACAGAAACCACAAGCTAGCAACATTAATGAGCTGCAATATGAACAAAACTCTATTAAATCTATTACACGTATTTCTCAAGTAACATTATAATAAAAGCAAAATGTCTTGTCAACAATCAAACATATAAAACTCATACCTCAGGAGTGATGAATTTTCCCGTGAGCAAGCACACAGCAGGTAGAGTACAATAGGCAGCAGAGGAATTGAAGTCCATGGATATATAGTAGCATTTATATAAGACAGGCGCTCTAACCACTTCAGGCCTCCTCCATATCCATACCAGAGAGGGCAGTGCCTGCTCAAAAATATTTCAACAGAACCAAGGGCCCACCTAAGGACTTGATGCAGACGATCAGAGAGATTAATGGGAGCAGATCCTTTAAATGCAGGCAGGGATACAATATATTGATCGCCATCCATGGCAATGCATTTTAAAACCTGTCAGTATATCTTCCGTAACCAACCCATAGATCCAGCCAACCTGGGTTGCAACAAAATTTCGGTTGAGACAAATTCAAAGTCCAAAAGGATAATGTCAAGTGAAGATGTGAGGACATGACTCCAAACTTCACAGTTACCTCTTTTCCCCATTCGTTTTATCTTCATAGCCACAGCTAATGACATGGATGGCTTCTTTAAGCAGGGATGCTGGGCTAGCACTTTTCAGTGTCCCTCCGTCCTCTAGCAGAGTAGACGCAACAAACACAGAAGATTGTTCAAACTTCTTTTCTAACTTCTGCTCAGACATCAGAGTATAATTTTCGCGCTCAATTCCTGCATACAAGCTCTTCCAAGTTATATAACAAGATAATTGAGCCTGATGGACAATAACGTGGTAATTAATCTTTGAAGAACTTAGCTTAATTCACCTATTACTTAAAAAAATGATACAGAACGTTTCAGTAAGCCTTCTGTAATCTTACCCTAATACATAAAGTAGGTGCTCTCACATGTCACTTTTCCAATACATCTATCCAACACCTTATTTTACCCCCTAAAAAAAATGAAAATCCACAATGTTTTCTTTGCTTTGCACCTTCGAATCAGGTGAAGCATTTTGATAGAGCTTAAGCTAATCACTTGGTAGTGTTCTTTATTGCGATTCAAACTACACTATGCAGTAGGCACTGGGTGACAAAGTGAGACCTCATTTTAATAAGCTAAATTACCTTCAATCCCCTCTTCAATGCCCTCCAAAGAGCACACAGGCACCAGATGCTCCCACGTCTCCTTTCCTAGAATTTCTCGTCTATATCTCAGATTTAGGTTTGTTAGTCTTCTTCTTCGTCTTTCCAGAACAACAGCAGCCACAACAGCACCACTTCAGCAAACAGTTACAAGTCCTGGTTGGAGGTTTCTTTGCTTTAGGGGCAGCATAACCGTAGAATGCCTGCCTTCTGAAGACACATCCAGTCTCAACATATATAGGTCCTTGGATGCCATCCAAACCTTTCATGTTAATCTGGAATGGAAAGCTTGCGTTTTAATTTTTGCATAAGTAGATGAACAAAGAATATGATGCATGATTACATGTTAAACTGCATAAGAAATGCATTTGTATGGATGTTTATAAACATGCTTACATCAAAGAATACGGTGTTGCGGTTGGCGTATCGGTCGTGCTTGTCAATACCATCAAACCTCTGCGGGAACTGGACATAGCACACCCTCTTTCCAAGCAGTGGATCCATCATGAAACACATTGCCTCTCTAAGAGCCTTACTATTATTGATGTAGTGATCACAATCCAAGTTCAACAGATGCAGCATTTGTCAGCACAGCAGAGACTCTAACCTGTTTCACAAAAATAAATATAGATCATGTTCAAGACACATAAGGTTTTGCCCAGAAAGTACATGGAGTTGAAAAAAAAGGCTTCTTTCAAATTACTTACCAAAGCATTCATAGCTCCAGCCTTTTTGTGGTGATTAAACCCAGGTTGCTTTTCTCTAGAAACATACACCAGGTGTGGTAATTCATTTCCATCCGTGTCAGGCCCTCCACTTTGGCCAAGAAAAACCTATCGAGGATTGCACAAATGTCAGTGACAATGGGCCAATAATGAGAATTGCACAAAACAAAAAACTAAAATTAATGTACCTGAATCATCCCAGGATGATCCCTGACATTATTCCCAGGCCATGGAGTCCCGTCCTGCATTGTCCACCCTTCTTCTGGGACCTTTTGGGCCTTGGCAACCAAAGCATTGATTCGAACTTTAAACTCTTCATACTCTCTCTGTAATATGAATTGAGTAAAAAAACTTAACATATGTTTGTCAAGGAGTAATAGGATAACTCAATGCATTGCAACTTATTACCTTGCTCTCCGCTCCTTCACAGATGATGGCAGCACCTTATCTTTGAGGTAATCCATCTTTTGCGCAAAATAAAATTCAGGGGCCCGTGGCTCAATGTTGAACTTCTTACAGAAAGGAACCCACTTCTTTGCAAACTAAGATGTTTCAGACAGTGCCTCAAATGTCAGCATAGCAGCATGTCAAATGTGTAATCAACAAGATGAAATGCAAGAAAAGAGATTGAGTGAAGAGAGAAAAAGAGAACTTCTCATTACTTGAGTAATCAAGCTTACTATTGAAAGGAAGGATTGTACCTCTTTATATACAAAGAAAGAACTAACAAACTAACTATTTATTAACTGTACAAACTATCTTTAACCATACAATTAACGAATAAGAAGAAATCTTGTCGACAGGGTAGTCCACTGCAAGGATGGAAAGAACCGTGTTTGCAGTCACCAGAGGAGGTTCTTTCAATGGATCAACAGTACTCACAAATATGTCAACTGGACAAAGTTGAGAAGGTTGGCCTTCCTGTTTGTGGGGGAAAAACAAAGAGGATAGGGAAAGTGAAACAGACAAACAAAGACAAGAAACCAAAGAGGATTTCATATTGAAGTGCATTACACATCACTGAGTGATGGGATCGATGGTGTCTCCAATGGCTTTTTTCAAATAAACTAAAGCCTGTAAGCCGGAAAGAGAGAGCCCTGTCTACCTAATAATCCTTCCAAAATTCATATTTGCAGTACAAAATTCAAGAAGAAAGAATCACACAAATTATCAACCGAGAGAAATTCTCTCCTTATCACAAAATCAGAAACTGAATTTGGGGGAACAAATATATATATATATTTTCTTTCTATTTTCTATTTTTTCTTCTTTTACTTTCTAATTTATATCAATCAATTCTCGAAAAAGACAAGAGAGAGAGAGCTTTTATTCGTTATTTCTCGATGAAATATTATACTACAATTATTTTCGTTCTTTCTTTATTTATTTTTCCTATAATAGTTATTTTCAATTTTTCAATAGTTGTTTCTCAATGAAAAATTATACAACAGTTTTTTTTTCTTTGTCTTTTTGTTTTTTATTTTGTTTTGCTAGAATAATTATTTTCAATTATTTTAATATTTTTGTTTTTTTGAATCTTTATTTCCAGTGCTTAAGTTCTTCCATTTTTTTTGACTTTATATATTATTTTGTATTTAAATGATTACTTTTCTTTTGCAAATTTTACATTGAATTCAGGAAATAATAGTGAGAATTTCTTTTCATAGAAACTCAATTTTTTTAATATGTTTCAGACTCAATTTTTCAATCATAGATTTTTTTTGTCTTTGTTTTCATGTATGTCTTAAAATTAGTTTCTTTTTCTTTTATATATGTGAAGGATGGTTAAAAAAAAAAAAAAACATTTATTTTCCATTATATTAGTATTGTCATTTTATATGTTTTTTTTATCTTTATTTTCTATGCTTATGTTATTTCATTTTTGTTTGTCCCTTATATTTTAAAGAGTTTCTATTCGTTGTTTCTCAATGAAAAATTATACTATAGTTATTTTCCTCTTCTTTTTTTTTTTTTTGCAATAATAGTTATTTTCAATTATATTAATTTTTTCATTTTTTTTATCTTTATCTTCGGCATTTTTTGTTTTTGACCCTTATTTATTTCTTTCTAATTTATATATTATTTTTTATTCAGATAAGTCAGGTTTCCCTTGATTTCTGCTTCTATAAGATCTCCTCCTCCCTCTTGAGCTGTTCTTGAAGTTCAAACTGGAGTTTTTCTTCCAGGTACAAATTCTCAGCCGTGGGGTTTCATTGATTGCTGCCACTAAGCTTCTGATTCTGCTTTGAAAATGGTGAAATTTTTCATTTGGAGATGTCATCAAGTTAAGAGCTTCGGTTTGCTTGATTAAGGTTTCTATTTTTGGAGGGATGTACGAGATGAAAGACAAACTGAAGCACAGAACAAGGCCAAGGAAAGAAAAAGGTTATAGAGGTGCACTACTAAAAAAACAAGGGGCACTTTAATAAAACGTCTTTATAAAGGGACGTTTTAATGTGTAAACGCCCCTATTTAATTAATTAAGGACACTTTTTATTGAAGCGCCTTTAATTTGGGATGCCTGCTAGTTAGGTGTCCTTAATTAGGGGCGCCTAACAATCAAACGCCCTTAAATAAGATCCCAATTAAATTAATTAAGGACACTTTATATCTAAACGCCTTTAATTCGGGACGCTTGCTAATCAGGCGCCCTTAATTAGGGACACCTAATAGTCAAGCGCCCTTAAATAAAATCTCAATTAAATTAATTAAAGACACTTTTTATTTAGATGCCTTTAATTCGGGGTGCCTGCTAGTCAGATGCCTTTAATTAAGGATGCCTAATAATCAAGCGCCCTTAAATAATATCCAATTAAATTAATTAATGACACTTTCTATTTAGATGTCTTTAATTCGGGGCGCTTGACTATTAGGCGCCCTTAATTAGGGACACTTAATAGTCAAATGCCCTTAAATAAAATTCTAATAAAATTAATTAAAGATACTTTTTAATAGGCCCTTAATTAGGGGCGCCGAACAAACAAACGCCACTAAATAAGGGCGCTATGCTGAAAAGCGCCTCTTTTCTTTTCCTTGTTGGCCTCTCAAACACATTCCTCTCATCTAGTCACCTTATCCCCCTTCTGCAGAATACCAGGAGTGAGAGAGAGTGCAGAGAGCTAGAGACAGAGAGACAGAGAGAGAGAGAGAGAGAGACGGACAACATGAGAGAAACAGATGAGACAGAGAGAGAGAAGCGATTCAAAGTGGGTCGTCAGAGCGAAAGGGCCTTGTCCATCCGTATTATTTATTTAATTGGGTCTTTTATTTTTTCTGATGAAATGATATGTTGTTCTCTTCTCGGTATTCAGGGCCTTAGGAGGAAGGTAGAGAGAGCAAGGACACTAAGCTCGGTTGCTGTATGTCAGAGGATTGCATTGAGACCTATTGCGGCGGATTTGGCCAGCTCGTGAACCCCTTGCAATGGCCTCAGCTACGAAAAAAACGACGGTGTCTGGATCTTTCTGTGTCGATGACGCCCTTCCTTCGTCGTCTATTTCTTCCATTTCCAGAGCGGCGGCATCGGCGGCGTCAGCTCCGGTATCGGCCTCCGCCGGAAATGCCCTGCAGGATTGAACCGTGGCCTCCACCGATCACCGCGATGATCAGCTCGGCAAGAAGGTCGCCATGGCGTCCATGATCCGCGCCGTCGATTCGCTTCCTGAACCTTCCGCCAATGCCTCTTCCAAAGGTTCTTTCTCAGTCTCAGTCTCTGTCTCTTTATCTGTCTCTCTATGTATCTCTATCTGACTATATACATGTACATGTATATACACTCTTTTTCTTTTTTGTTATTTTTGTGAAAAATGGATGATATTGAAGGTCGATGCTTGGTTAATGTGTATTTATCTCCTTGGTTTGTTTGTTGTTTGTGAGAATCTACAAATGTGTTTCTCAGGTTTAGATTAAGTGAGGTTGAGGTTCGTTTCTGTAATTTTTGTCTTTTGTGAGATTTGATTAAATAAGAATAGTGAAAGGAAAGAGAGAAAAGCAGAGAGAAATAGTTGAGGATTGACTGGTGTAGGTATTGCCTGAGCTTATTCAAGTTAAATTACATATCTAACATATCCGTTTGTTTAGAATTTATTTCCACTATAATGATTCTCTACAGGGGACATTTTGATGTTCACATATGTATAGGCATTGTTTTGTATATTCTGTTCTTTTTTTCTTCTTTTGTAGCTGCTACCCTCTCAGCCCTTGTTCGGTTCCATTCATTTCTTGATGCTTCAATTGAATTATAATGCTGCAGCTGCTGTCAAATAGTATGCTAGATACAGTTCTGGTCTTGTTTTTTCACCCTTGTGTGAAATAGTATTATTCTAGAATTTTTACAAGGCTACAGATGTATAAATGATAGATGAAGCTAACTATTATTTTTTCCCACCTGGAAATTTCTAGAAATGTCCAGTCCTCCAATTACACGTATGTTCAAGAACACTTTCTAGTCTGGATTTTTGTCCATCTTATACAGCCTTGGGTATGTTGTTTTATTATTTCTTTATTTGAATTCATACTACAATTTTCATACTGAAGCACAACCTTTGTTTGATGTTGTAGGAGCAAACCTTTGCAGATATGGGATAAGGAAGGTGAGTGGGTTTTCTAGGTGCTCTGCATTATTGTTCCTAACAAAATTAGTTATTATCTTGTAGGAGAGTGTTGGGAGATTGCTCTGCATTATTGTTCCTTTAAAACTTTTTTGTATGATATTTGTCTGAAGAATGTTATTTTCTTGTGTATCTTAATGAGTTTGATGTGGTATTCGAGTTTTAAGTTTTCTATGAAGTTCTCTGTTCGGGTGGTCCTTTTTTTGAGTCCTTGGAACACTTGTCATCTGCAGCTTGGCCCTCTTTTTTCAAGTTTAATATTATAAAATTGTACCATTCGTGTCACACTTTTTGCAGTTGTCAATGGCCATGTGAAGCGACCACAGGATGAAGATATACAATCCAACGTCCTTGAAATAGTTGGATCAAATATTCAGTCTACATACATTACTTGCCCAGCTGACCCATCTGCAACACTTGGTATAAAACTTCCATTTTTGGTCGTGATTGTGAAGAATCTAAAGAAATATTTTACATTTGAGATTCAAGTCCTGGACGATAAGACTGTCAGGCGGCGTTTCCGAGCTTCTAATTTTCAAGTGTGTAAGTTTGCCCATGTTTTTTCTGTTCAAACGATTCTCAAAATAGCCCACCCCTTCCCCTTTCTTTCTTTGTGTGTACTTGTACGAATGTCTTTTTGGAGAATATTCTGGTAAGAGTGACCACTTTCATTTTTTATAGTTCTTAAGTAATAGCTTGAGAACTATTACCAGTAAGATGAATTATTAGATAATATGTTTTGTTGGCTGAATAATATACTAAAGAAGACAAGTGATCAGTAATCTGAGATCTAGATGTAGAAAATGTGGATTTTTTTGCACTATGAATTGATTTTGCTGGTCGTGTTGAGATCTTTTGTACAAGTTCCACTTCAATTCATATAAGATACTTTAGTTTAAACCCGGAGGCCTGTGGATTATTTCAGAGGGTCATGGAATTGGCAATGTAATATTTTGTCTCTTCATCTCTAAGTTATATGGTTCTCTTACCATCTCTAAACTACATAATTCTCTGTTACACTCGGTTTTTAAATTTGTTTGGTGATACCTGAAATGTCAAGGTTTAACTTGAGGTTGGACTGTTGGATAGGCTATGCATGTTAGATTTGTCATTAGACAGTTGAGTGAGAAATGATAAGATTGATGTGTGGATTATCATGTAGCTAAACCATTTTTCTTTTTCTATTAGTTGTAGACTTCCTACTGGGATTAGTGCATTCGCCCACATTGTGCAGAAAGAATTTTAATAAGATTATTTTGGATGGTGTTCTGAAGTTATGTCACCTGTGATCCAACGACAAAACGTCCTCCATATCAGTGTCCGACACGTATCATGTAGGAAGCTTAGACATTATTGATAAAGAGGATGTTCAGATTTTTTTCAATGTAGTGTTAAATAATTTGACAGTGATTGCTAATTGTAACACTGTGGCTTTGTGATGCAGAGTTTTCCTCTGTAATAAAGCAAGTATATGTGACACTAGAAGTCTACAAGGTGGGTGTTGAAACTGACTATTTTTTCTTTTATTTTTGTAGGCTGTCACTCGAGTGAAACCATATATCTGCACCATGCCACTGAGGATGGATGAGGGCTGGAATCAAATTCAACTAAATCTAGCTGATCTTACCAGGAGAGCTTATGGGACCAACTATGTTGAGACATTGCGCGTTCAGGTTCATGCGAACTGCCGTCTGAGGAGGATATATTTCTCCGACCACCTGTACTCAGAGGAGGAGCTTCCACCGGAGTTTAAATTGTACCTTCCAATGCAGCAGGTAAGATCGAATCAATTATGTGCTCGCACTAATTTTGCCTATAGCAGTTCTCAGAGTTCACCTTTTTCCTCTTTTTTTTTTTTTTGTTTGTTTGTGCATTTAGTTCCTGATATTGTTTTGGGATGTCCTTTGGCAGGGCATTGCTAGTGCAGTGAAGTGTGGTGCAACCAAGGCACAATTTGACAGCACGGTAATCTCAAATACAAAGAACTAAATCTGGGCTCATATGCATGCTTGTGATTTCATTTGGCAGTATTTAATCATGCATTGGACAATAATAGAATGGAGGGAGGGAGGGTGGGGTTGTAATAAAGAGATAAGAGCTAACTCACCATATATATAGCTGTGGGCCTCAATCTCTTTCCCCTGTTTTTGCTTTCTATTGTACCAAGTGTTAGTTTTATTCCACTTTATCTTCTTTTCCAAAATGAGATGAAAAAATTCCGTTTATTTTATTAATTTAGTTAAATAGATATATTTTATTGGTGCTGCCTTGCTTCAGGAGGAATGAAAATGGCTAAGCTTTCTGAAGGCTTGTTGATCTTAGATTCTTACAAGTTTCTTTGTATATGCAGCTTTTCCAGTTAGGTACTTACTTTTTTAAACCTGCTAATTGTCAATAAGCACCTTTTTTGGGGGGTTAATTCTCACATCATCCGATCCACATGTATGTGAATTTTCTATTTCAAATTGTTTAGATGAGAAACTGTAGCTGGTTATTAGATGATGGCCGGCATTGTCTCTTCGTTAAACAATGCAAGGTCTTTTGGATGGGGTTGTTTTCTGAGTCTGCTGGCTGTTGGTGTTTCTAGTGCCTGCTGTTTTGTTCTTTGCGGGTTGCCGCTAGTTCTTTTGGCAATTTCAAAGAGGTAGAGATGCTGGGGTATCAGGTTTATACCATTTGTAAAAAGAGAAAGATGCATCCTCCTTGTAAATGCAAACTGTTACCACTGATATGGAGAAGCCTATTTCTTCTATTTTCTGTTTTGGTTATACAATTGTTGAGCAGATATAGTTTCTGTGTATAGGAGGTTCTGTGGATGTAAAGAGATGTTTTAGTTTGTTTCTTGCTATCTATGAAGTTCTATTTCATCTCAAATTTAGTGGTTTTTGTTTCTGTAACAGTACAACAGAGTTTTTTTTTTTTTTTTTTTGTATGGTGTTTCTACCATGGAGTCTTCTGGAGAGAACTTTGTAAATTTTGTGTGGAATGAAAAAAGCTATTTATTTAATATATATATATATATTTCAAATATAGAAATAGGGATGATTTACCTGAAAGCGCCCCCTTTTTAAAAAGGGGACGCTTGACTAAGAAAGCGTCCCCTTTTTAAAAAGATGGCGCTTGCATGTAAACGCCCCCTTTTTAAAAAGGGGGCGCTTTCTTAGTCAAGTGTCCCCTTTTTAAAAATGGGACGTTTTCCTAGGCAAGTGCCCCCTTTTTTAAAAGGAGACGCTTTGTTTGAAATGCCCAATTTTAGAGGCATTTTTCAATAAAAAGTGTCCCAAATTTATATTCTAGTCGTTATAAAAACTGACATTCTCTAAGTGCCCCTAATAAAGCGTTGCTAAGTCATTGGGGGCATTTTTTTGGCCAAAAATGTCCCAAATATCAGTGTTGCTAAACCTCCTTTTTTTAGTAGTGGTGGGACATTCTGGAAGAGAAGAACTTCCACATGCATTCATTTTGTAAATACTAGAAAATGAAATAAGGCCAAAATACTCTCTAGTTTTTACAAGGTGCAACACTTAAAGAAAAAAAAAAAAAGAACACAAAAAAAGGGGGGGGGGGGCATGAAAATTACATGTTTTAGGGGCAAGTAATGTTTTTTTTTTTTTTTTAACAAGCAGGGACGAGTAATGTTAAATATTACATTTTTATCTTATAATTATCTCATAATGTTAATATGACAAGTCTAACTAGCCATCAAAAGTTTTTTTTCTTATTTTTTTTCAAATTAAAAATAAAAAAAAATACTCCAGAAATATATAAACAAACAAAGATTTAGTTCTCCCTTTTTTTTTTTCTTTTTTTTTCTTTTTTTTTTCGGTGCTTCTACCATAACAATTTCAAAATTATTGGTTATTACTCATAGGTAGTCAATTATCTGTTAACCAACATGATAAGTTACACTTCTCTACATCTGTTTCTGATTCAAATTCAAATTCAAGTTCACATATATCTACAAAGGTGTAGCTTCATCAAGATAAGATATACTTTGTTATTTGTGTTGAGGGAAAAGTTGTATATTGAATCACACGTATAATGTACAGAAGAGGCTTATTTATATAGGCTAGTAATACAGGCAACATATATACATAACCAATGTGGGACAAGACTACATATATAATCTAACAGCCCCCCTCAAGCTCAAGATGGAGTGCGAGAGACCAATTTGAGTTTGGACACAAGATCACGAAAACGCCTTGGAGGATGTGACTTTGTAAAGATGTCCAGAAGCTGATCCCAAGATGTGACAGAATGAAGCTGTAGTGAGCCCTGACGAAGATGATGACGGACAAAATGACAATCAATCTTAATATGTTTGGTCCATTCATGAAAAACATCATTATGAGCAATTTGAATAGCACTCATGTTGTCACAGTATACAGGAGTAGCAGAAGAAAGAGAGACACCCATATCTTGTAACAGCCATCGCAACCAAAGAAGCTCCGAGGTAGCGTCAGCTAGAGCACGATATTCTGCCTCAGTGCTAGAGCGAGCAACAACAGTTTGTTTCTTACTTCGCCAAGAAATGACCGAAGTGCCAAGTAGGAAACAATAACCAGTGGTAGAGCGACGATCTGTCAGATCACCAGCCCAATCAGCATCGGTATAAGCATGCAGCTGAATAGAAGACTGAGAGGAGAAATAGAGCCCATGAAATAATGTTCCCTTCAGGTAGCGAAGAATGCGGAGGACGGCTGAGAAATGAGTGAAGCGAGGAGCAGCCATAAACTGACACACCTGATAGACAACATATGAGATATCAGGTCGAGTGACAGTAGGTAGACAAGACTGCCAACTAAATGCCGATATAAGGTAAAATCACGAAGAGTCTCGCCATCATCAGGAGTGAGACGAGTATTAAGCTCAGTCGATGTGTCGACAATCTTACTGCCTGTGAGATTGGCCCAGGAAAGCAGATCAGAGATATACTTGGCCTGTGTCAAATAATAACCATCAGAAGAAGAAGAGATCTCAAGACCAAGAAAATAGCTGAGAGGGCCAAGATCTTTCATCTTAAAGTGCTGACTGAGGAACTGTTTAAGTTCCTGAATACTAGTGATATCATCTCCAGTGATGATCATGTCATCAACATATAGTAGAAGAAGTATGGTACCCCAGTCTGTGCGGCGAATAAACAAGGCTGAATCATATGAGCTGATGGAGTAGCCAAGGCGAGAGACAGTAGCGCTAAACTTAGCAAACCATGCTCGAGGAGCCTGCTTAAGTCCATATAAAGCTCGACGGAGACGACAAACCTTGTTTGTATGATGAGATAACCTAGGAGGTGGCTGCATATAGACTTCTTCACTTAAATCACCATTAAGAAAAACATTCTTGACATCCATCTGACGAAGTGACCAATGTCGAGAGGTTGCAACAGCCAGTAGAGCACGCACAGAAGAGAGGCGAGCAACTTGGGCAAAAGTCTCCTCATAATCCACACCATACTCCTGAGTAAAGCCTTTGGACACAAGTCGAGCCTTGTACCTATCAACAGTACCATCAGAACAAGTCTTGATTTTGTAAACTCACTTACACCCAACTACAAACTTTCCAGGAGGCAAGTCAACCAGATCACATGTATTGTTCTTATGTAAAGCATCAAGTTCCTCTTTCAGCTTGCCAAAGAGGGTT
Source organism: Carpinus fangiana (assembly GCA_006937295.1). Classification (NCBI taxonomy): domain Eukaryota; kingdom Viridiplantae; phylum Streptophyta; class Magnoliopsida; order Fagales; family Betulaceae; genus Carpinus; species Carpinus fangiana. Next base: position 13,483,049 of record CM017321.1, on the reverse strand, counting down.
AGTGGAGGCCTCACGAAAGGAGTGAGGCTCATGCAAGGTAGCTAAGGCATGAAAGCAATGAAAGTCTTGTAAATGGGATGGAAGGGATCTTACTCGGGTTGATCGGTGAAGGTCAGGTGGTGAAGTGCAGATTGGATCCTCAAATGGAACAGAACCTGGGGACGCGGGTGGAGTGGCGTCAAGAGCATCAAATGACTGTTGTTCAAGTGAGGTAGACTCTGGCAAGACATTGCTAGTGGGAGTTGGAGAAAGAGGAATCTCAAGAATGGTAGTAAAGGGAGGGAAAGATGGCATGTTGAATTTGCCGACTTCGTGGAATAGTCGATGCTCCCAGAAAACTACATGATGGGAGATGCGAAGACGAAGAGAGATAGGATCATAGCACCGGTAGCCTTTTTGTTCCACTCCATACCCAAGAAAGCAACACAACCTAGCACGAGGCTCGAGTTTGGTGCGCTCATGAGGTTGGAGTAAAACAAAACATGCTGAGCCAAAAACACGAAGATGATGATATGAGGGGACAGAGCCAAACAACCTCTCGTAGGGAGTGTAATTATCAAGGATAGGGGTAGGCAACCTATTGATTGTGTAGACAGCCATGAGAGTAGCTTCACCCCAAAATGGGGTAGGAAGAGATGTGGAAAGAAGCAAAGCACGGACAGTGTCTAAAATGTGCATAAGTTTGCGTTTATGATGCAGCGCGACTTAGTGGGCTGCAGCGAAGAACAACATTCAAGCAGCGGATAGGTAATTCTAGATCAGAGTCTATCGACAATCTAAGAATTCTTCTCAAAATCTAGAGTCTATCTACGATTTTAAGGGAAAAAGATGAAGAAAACTCGTGATGATGCAGATCAGATCTAGTTCGGACCCAATCTGCTAAAACAACGAACGATCGCACCAAGCCAACGATCGTTCGCAGAACTACGCCCAAACGCCCAGAAGCTATTGAGCCAGCGACCGATGAGGAGGGATCGTGCGCTTGATCGTTCGCCCAGCTGCGAACGATCGCCCCCCGTGTTGCGATCGTTCGCTCACGGGGCCTATGTTATATTTTTGCATTTTTCTATTATTAAACCGATGTTATTTAATTGTTTTGGTAGTCTTAGGGCTTTAGGAGTCTTTATTTCGTTATTTTATTAGGTTTAGGGTTACTGAGGGTATTTATGTAATATTTTAATATGTTTATGGTTTGTGGCTATAAATATATGCTTATAGCCTCCAAACAAGGGAGTTGTTGATTATTATTATTTTGTTGAATAAGAATTACTCGCAAACGAGTTTTCTTCCTCTTTTTCCCTTAAAATCGTAGATAGACCTTAGATTTTGAGAAGAATTCTTAGATCGTCGATAGACTCCGATCTAGAATTACCTATTCGTTGCTTGAATGTTGTTCTTCGCTGCAGCCCACTAAGTCGCATACCAACTGATGCAGCGCGACTTAGTGGGCTGCAGCGAAGAACAACATTCAAGCAGCGGATAGGTAATTCTAGATCTGATCTGCATCAGTTTAGCACGACCATTTTGTTGTGAGGTGCCTGGACAAGACAAGTGAGAAACAGTGCCATAATGCTTGAGGATGGATTGAAAATCATGTTGAGTATATTCTAACGCATTATCAGAACGAAAAGCTTTGATGGGCTTTGAAAATTGGGTTTCAACCATTTTTGCAAAATTGCAATAAATATCCAATAATTCAGAACGAGATTTCATTAAAAATACCCAAGTGTAACGAGAGAAATCATCAACAAAGATAACAAAATAACGTGAACCACTCATACTAGCAACAGGAGAAGGTCCCCAAACATCATAATGAATCAAATCAAAAGAAGCAGTAGCATGAGACTCACTATTATTAAAAGGAAAAGCCGGTTGTTTCTCAAGTTGACATGAAATACAATCAAAAGAATTACTAGACACTGAACCTAACAAACCCTTTGATGCTAAAAGCTGAATGCAAGATGCAGATTCATGACCAAAACGCAAATGCCAAAGTGCAAGAGATGGTGATGACGAAGAGGCAGCAGCAGAGATGCTTGTGGTGGGGAGACGTAAGGATGAGAGTTCGAATATACGTCCAATTCTACGCCCGGTCCTAAGGGTTTGATTCGTGTGAGGATCCTGCACATGCACACCAGAAAAGTCAAAAACAAGTCCATATCCAAGTTCACACAGTTGACCAACAGAGATGAGATTGAAGGACAATTCAGGCACATGAAAAACTTCAGGAAGAGAAAGGGAAGGTATACTAATAGTGCTTATATTTTTAACATTCATAGTAGAGCCATCAGCTGTGCGAATCAATGAAGAATGAGGTAAAGGTGCAGATGTGGTAAAGGAAGTAGGGTGGGGTGTCATGTGATTGCAATAGGCAGAGTCAAAAAGCCAAGGAGAAGAGGTACCTGGCAAGACTGAGAAGATAGAGGAAGATGCGTTACCAGAATGAGACATAACAACTTGGTTGACTATTGCCTCGAAGTCAGCTACAGATAAGGTGACACTGGATCCTGATGCCTGGCCAGAGGAAGCAACTGAAGAGGGAGCAACTGAAGATGAAGCAGCTGGAGATGAACCACTCTCAGTATGAGCATTAGATCTTCCCTTACGCCAACACTTGTCAATAGTGTGCCCTCGACATCAACAATAGCGACATTAATTGTTATCTCGAGACTTGGGAGGGAGCCGAGCAGTATCAGACTTGTCATAATGCTCTCGCTGGAATGACGAAGAACCAGATGATGGTGCAACTAACACTGTATGACTAGGCTGAGAGCGCATAATCTGCGATATAGTCTCGGCACAGACAAGTTTGAAGATGGCAATGTCCAAAGTGGGAAGAGGAGAACGATGCAAAAGTTGCACACGGACAGGCTCAAAATCATCACGCAAGGCCATCAAAAATTGGTGAAGGCGATGTTGATTTCTACGTGTAACATACATCTCAGCATCTTTGGGATCCTTCCAAATAGGATCAGAAACATCAATTTGGTTGCACAAGAATTGCATACGAGCAAGAAAATCATTGATACTTTGAACAGGTTCCTGCCTCAGATGAAAAGGCTCGGATAGAAGTTGATACTCGTGAGCACCATCCACAGAAGAATAACGAGAAGCAGGGACGTCAGCACCTTGCACAAGCTCCTACAAATCAGCGGGTGAGTAGATTCAAACTCAACATTCCAGAATTCCACAGGAAATTCCAACCTGAAGAATTTTTGGATTGGGTGTTGGCTGTTGAAGAGGTTTTTGAGTTCAACGGAGTGCCCAAAGTGCCCAATGAACGACGAGTCTCTTTGGTGGTACACACATTCAGGGGAAAAGTTGCTGTGTGGTGGCAACAACTGAAGCAAAATCGAGTACGGAAAGGCAAATTGAAGATCAATAGCTGAGAACACCTATTGAAAAAGATGCGAGCCACTTTCTTGCCCCATAATTATAAGATAGAGCGACAACCACAAAATTGGAGACAAGGGTCTATGGCTGTGATGAAAAAAATACGAAAATTTCAACAAAAAGAAGGTATTTCGGGAAACACGGCGTGATGCGAGGAGTCCACAACAGGCCAATTAGGCTCATACCTGCCAACCACTAATCCCTACACCGAATCCATATTATGTGGAGGAGGAAAAAGAATCTGTGGATGGGGAGTTTCGGGAATCCGAAATCAGTGATGAGGAGTTTGAACATGAATGCGTTGAAGAGGGAGAGACTTCACAAGGGTTTGTAGATTGAGGTTCTACACCAACCTATGATGAGGACGTCAATGAAGAAGATTCCATTGAAGAACCTTTGGCATCTGACTTAGAGGAAGAGGAAGAGGAAGAGGAACCCTTGGAAGAGGTAAGTCTTTCAGAGAGTTTTGCAATTTTTCATGAAGAAGAGGAACCGGTGGAAGAGGTAAATCTCTCAAATAGTCTGGCGATTCTTTATGATAATTCTGTACATTGTGTGGTTGATAAGAGCTTCGAGGGTAAAATTTGTGATTTTAATGTAGAGATAATTGATTATGTTGATTTCCTTGGGATAGATAACATTTTATTCAATCTTCATAACAATGATGGGTTTGGTGCGGTTGCCAATAATTATATGTTCAAGAGAGAAGTACCGGCTGACCCGTTCTTGAGTATCTTTACGACACGTGGAAAGGAAAAGGAGCGAGAGGAGTACGGCAAATCCGAAGTATTGCCAAGTGGTGTGTGGCGGCACAACAACCATCAAGGTACTCCACTAATGAAGAGCATTTTGATTATTATGGGGCGTGGCCTTGTTGTGAAGTTGAGAAGAGGAGAATGGAATGAGTTGACCGGATGATCGTACAAATTTAATTGTACTCGCCAATTGCACTAGTCGTTTGTAATACAGTGGATGTGCAAGTGCGAGTGTCGAACCCACAGAGAATCGGCTTTGCTAAAAATCAATTCTAAAATGCCTAAATTAATCCTATCTTAACCTAGTCCCAAAATCAAACAGTTGGTGTGCATTAAAATAAACTAAATTAAATGCAATAAAATAAATAAATAAAAACGCTAAGGTCCCTAATCTACCTCACCACAATTTAATCAACATATAAGCATGCTAATCCACACATCCATCAAACAATTAGGCTAAAATGTATGTCCTATTCTCAC
>CM017321.1:13413185-13475338 GCA_006937295.1 Carpinus fangiana | reverse complement strand
GCTAAGGTCCCTAATCTACCTCACCACAATTTAATCAACATATAAGCATGCTAATCCACACATCCATCAAACAATTAGGCTAAAATGTATGTCCTATTCTCACGATAGTCCACACACCCGTCGTACGGCCTAGCTCGACGCATGTTCTTTTGCCTTTACAAAATCTAGTCGAATCATGCGATGTATTAACCCATAAACGGTTGCAACGGATGTTGAGCCGAGATCGAATCATCCGATGTGTCGTTGACGACAACGGATATTGGACTCGCTTAAACTATCCGATGTAGCCCGGATAAATCACAACGCATATTGGACGATAAACGATCTATAAACAACAACCAATCACAATCTTGTCACGAGATTGTGATTAAATCGAACAAACGTTAAATTAAATGACAGAAAATGTAAACTAAACATGAATATACATAAACAAATCCATAGTGAGGGAAAATAAGAGACTAAATTAAAACAACTAAAAGCATTAAATAAAATAAATGATAAAATGACGTTTGGAGAGTTTTATAGTGATGAACGGGGAGGATTTAGGCCACAAGGGGCGCCTCCAAGCGTTTTCCAAACGTAAGCAATACAAAATGCACTAAATCCTATTTATAGACAAAATTCAGCATGCTGCCAGGTCAGGGGTGCGTTCGAACGCAAGGGGTGCTTTCGAACGCAATTCTACGTGAGTTCGCTCATGGTGCTGTGCGTTCAGTGGCAGGTGTGCCGCCGTGCTGCGTGCGTTCGAGAGTAGGCACTGCATTCGAACGCACATTACTGCCCACGGCGTAAGGTTGAAGCGATGTACGATAGGGCCGGCTAGGGCAACGTGGGAAACGCGGGCTGACTGGACCTGCGTTCGACCGCATTTACGTTCGAACGCACCAAGTGCGATCGAACGCACTTCCAGGGGCTTGACTCCTTCTTTGCTTCATTTCTCCCCTTTGAGCTACCTTTTGCACCAAAGACCTACAACACACTAAAACACTAAAACAAGATAAAACATTAAATATTAACAAAGCTAAGAGCCTAACAAACATAAGTTAAGGGGGGTCCAATATACAATATTTGACACCGATCACCGGACATCCGAAGGACCATGGAAAAGACAGGCCGAATTCAAGGACAAATTCTCTCCAACCTGGGGAGGATGATGCAGATTAGACTCAGAGATCGAGCTTTTCTGTTCTTGCGATCGATCCTGCAATCGATCGCACGATCGAGCGCATGCCAGCGAACGATCGCACCCACGCCAGCGAACGATCGCAGAACTCAAGCCCAATGTCCAAAACCTACTGAGCAAGCGACAGTTGGAGGCGATCGATCGCATGATCGTTCGCCCATCTGCGAACGATCGCACTCGTCCCTGCGATCGATCGCACATGGGGCTGTTATGTTAATTTCCGCGTTTTTTAATTACTAAACCTGATGTTATTTAATTGTTTTAGTAGTCTTAGGGTTTTGGGAGTCTTTATTTCGTAGTTTATCAGGTTTAGGGTTATGAGGGTTATTTATGTAATCTTTTTAATAGGTTTAGGGTTTGTGGCTATAAATATATGCTTATAGCCTCCAAACAATTCAGTTGTTTATTTTATTGATATTGATTAATGAGAATACTCAGAGTTGAGTTTATTCCTCTTTTTCCTTCAAAATGCTATAGAGTATCTAGATTTTCAAGAAGAGTTCTTAGGTCATTGATAGTCTCAAGATTTAGAATTATCTATCCGCTGTGTATTTGTTGTTCTTCGCTACAGCCCACTAAGTCGCGCTGCATCATAAGGATTAACCCCCCTGTATTTGTGCTTTGAGAGTGTGTTCCTGGAGTACCATTAGGTACTCGAAATCTGACCAAAAAGCTTCTGTTTTGACTTATGGGTTATGGCTTATGAAGGTGAAGTGGCGATGGCTACTGGTGGGCTAAAGAACATTCTGGCCAAGGTAGTCACTGAAGGAGTGAACGAAGCAAGAGCAAGGATATTTGGGCACGTACTTAATCCAACAGGCCAGCGATCACCGCACAAGTTGTTACGAAATAAGCTTATCAGTGACAAAGTTGTTGAATGGTACCCACATGACACCGTGAAGGATGATCCTCTTGTGATGGCTCGTCGAGAACAAGAGTAATCGCTCTCTCTGCCATCAAATATTTTCTTAGCTTTTTCAACCACATTTTTCTTCGTGGAACTTGTCATGATACCAAGGATTTTAGGAAGTCACTCTTATGTCACTTCAGGAATGAGGTGGTTTTTAAAATTATCACTTGATCAAAATTCAATAATGATCAATTATAAGTCCAATGATAATTTTAGAAGTCACATTATTTTTAGAGTGATATAAGAGGAACATAAAAGTGACTTCTAGCATTACTTGTGTGTTATGAGAGGGTCTTTATGCAGTTTATGTCTTTATGAGTGTGGATTTGGAGCGGTTAACAAAAGCAAGTGTCTGTTATGGTTGCCTGTTTTGTAGAGGCAGGCAGCACCTTATTGGTTCATAGTAGTTGAGCAACTCAGAGAAAACTCTCCCCTTTGATTATTAAGTTCTTCATACAATGTGGATAAGCTCCTTAAACTAGTCAATCTAGAAGGTTGGGTTATTGCTTGAACCATTAGGGCTGCAACTCTTACTGACTCTGAATTTCCTAAAATATCCATCAATACAGTGAATATTTTAGCATATAATTATTTATTTTTTTCTCGTTTTCTGAAAATAATTATAAAGAAATTACTTTTGTTTCAGTATTTATGTGTTTTTAGTGTAATTTCTTCGTATATTTTATGAAATGAAAATTGCTTCTTTTCTTCCTTCATTTGCAATGTAGGCTTGCATTTAGTGCAATCGATTAAGACTGCTTTGTACTTCAAGAAGAATTTCTCCAGAATGTTTTATGAAGCTTGATTATTTGTACCTCTTAATGGTTATGTGGATAGGATTCATGCACATTTGAACCATCTGACACGTGTATTTTGTTTTTTGCCTAGGCGCTTATCTAAGCTCGAAATGTTGAAGCGTCGAGGAAAGGGACCACCTAAGAAGGGTCAAGGAGAGCAAGCTGCCAAGCGTAAAAAGAAGTGATATCTTTTAGTGTTGATTGAATTGGATGGAGTAATCTTATTGAATAAGAAGGCTGTTAGTAGACTTTTTGTGAACGCTTAAAATTTCTTCTTCGCTGACTGAGCTCACTACCAAAACCTTAAGTTGGACCATATTTTGTAGGGAGGCACAGAAATCCATCCCATTTTCTGCCGCCATATTTGAAATGTCAAGCATCCTCAACTGACTCAACTTTCCCAGCTCTGTGAATAGACCAACACCTTGATGATTTGCCTCTACAAGTGACAGCGCCTGCATACGAGAAGGGGTGGAAGAATGTGTTCTCGTATATTCGATTTTGTTGAAGATTTGGAGGGTTTTGTTGCTTTGTCATGTGACTCATCTTAAGAGTCCGCAATTAGTCTTTAAGCGTCAAATTAAGTCATCTTAAAATATAGGTAAAACATTATATAGATTACCTTCAATATAAATTCTTTAATTAAACGAGTTAAAAATAGCATGTCGGATTTACAAGTATAAAAAATAACATCCTAAATATCGCATGTCGGGTTTGTATCGTGTTGAGATATGGATATAAAGACTATATAAGTCAACTTCAACTCGCTAATTTCATGGAAAGTTCGTGTCGAATTCACAAGTGTACAATTTCCACCATATATGAAATTCTTTTTCTCTTTTCTAATTTATATTATTTAGCTTTTGCACGAAGTATATAATGGCATACCCCATGTTTGACCTAGTTGTGTAGGTTGAAGATTGACTTCTTTCTATTCATTGAAGGCTTGGTGGTACGCAGACTATAGCTTAAAATAAAATAGTTATTTCATTTATTTGGTTACTTTATGATTCGTGGGATAACTATTCATACTATTAATCTTAATGAGAAATATATATTAATCTTTTTTTTTTTTTTTTTTTTTGAAGAATTGACTGATGCTTCTGGGTTTTGGCTCAAAATTGCACAAAAATTTTATGGTCCCAAGATGGAAAATATCAAATAATAAAAAAACACCAAGGAGCACAATCAGAAGTGTAAAAGGTTGTGGTAACATTTCAAATTGTAGCTTAGGTTGGATCTCACTGGCCAATGCAAGTCTGTCTTATACAGCCACATAATGTAAAGAATTTTATCATTACATATAACATAACTAAAAAAAAGCAATGGAAATCCTATGGCCTAGAGGCACATACCTTGTTTATCACTCAACTGCATCGCAGTTTGATCCTCCAAGACTCACCTTTGCAGACGCTCCAATAAGTCCGAGTCACCGAGTTGGTATATTTGATATCATTCTCCTTTAATCCTATACCTGAAACAGATAGTAGTTACCTTCTTAACTTTCCAATAATCTTTGCCTCCCTCTGGCTGCGTACGTAGCACAAATTCTCTATGTATTTAATAGAAGTCAAGAATCTTTAGACCTTTTAGATGCTGGATTCCAGTAGGTACCTCTTTCATATGCGGGCAAGGCCCAATCTCTAGTTGCTCAAGACCAGGCAGTGATCCTATGTCTATTTTCACCATCTTTAATGTTTTCAACTCTATAAGTGTGAGTCTCTTCAGTTTTCGAAAACCGCCTTCCTCAAAGTGCAGTTGCTCCCCATCATACACATAATTGAGGGAAAAAGTAATTAGATTAGGCAAAGCCTAGACACACGGTAGTGGATCTTCCTCTAATGATGAGAAAAATAAGATTAGTGTGACCAAATTTTAAAGCTTCGGAATCCAATTCGGCAACTTCTCCAATCGACCTCTTCGAGAAAGATGTTCTAAAAATGGAGGTGGAGATGAAATTGATTGTAAGTCTATAATCTCATCTTCACTAATTGAGCCTACAAACAAAATTTTAAGGTGGACCATATTTTGAATGGAGATACCTAGAGCCCTCCCACGCTCTGCAGTCATATTTGAAATAGCGAACATTTTCAACTTACTCAACTTTTTAAGCTCTTCAAATAAACCAACCCCATGATGATTTGCCTTAATAACTGATAATGTCTGCAATTCGTTTAAACATCCAACCCCTTCATGTACTTATACTCCTCGCAACGAATAAAGGCTACTTTTAATTTCGAAGTCATGAGAATGAGCCAAAATCTGTCTTAGCTTATAAAGCCTAAATATTTCAATTAGTAGCTCACGCACTGCTGTTTCCATGACATTTAGTGTTTGTAGATTATGTAGCCTACCCACTGACTTTGGAAGTATCTTCACTTTTGTTCTCCTCAAACTTAAATACTACAAATGGAATAAATTACCCACTTCTTGAGGAAGATAATCAATAGGAGCATCTTCAAAATCTAACACTTTCAAAAGCTTGAACTTTTTAAACAATTTAACAATGAAAGACTTAAAAAACCTAAGGGGGGCAGCAACTTGTGTAGCCTTTGTGGTGGCGCTCGTTGATGTCTGAATTCCACTAGGGAGAGAGTGTTTTTCGGCTTTAAGTGTGTGACAATTATAATTTATTGTTTTCTCTCTAGCGATATCTAGAGGAGGAGGAATTTGTTTTTCCAGGGTGATAAACGTGTGAAAGGAAATTGTTTGTTCGAAAGGGCTTGATATGGCGGATGATTTGACAAACCTGTGGGATAATTTTTCACTCACAGAGGATGAAGATTTGGAACTTCCAATCCAGAAAGTGGAAATACAGGCTAGAGTCACGAGGGGTAGAGCATGCGCTCTGGGAAAGTTGGTCTCAGACAGAATGGTTAGTCGTGATACTCTGCAATCCGCACTCATGTCACTGTGGAAGATTGAAGGAAATCTCTCCTTCAAGGTTCTAGGAGAGAATCTTTTCTTGGTTGATTTTTCTTATCCAAAAGACAAGGAGAGGGTATTGAAGGGAAGGCCATGGGTTTATGAAGGACACCTTTTTCTGGTTGAGGATTTTGATGGAATTACTCCACCATCACAATTCTCTTTCGACAAGGCGGCATTCTGGGTGCGGATGATAGATCTGCCCTTGGCATGTATGTGTTTGGAAATTGGTCAAAAAATTGGAGCCTCAGTTGGAGAGGTGGAAGCCGTTGATACGGATGCGGAAGGGATTGGTTGGGGAAAATACCTTCGGGTTAAGATCCGATTGAACTTGGAAAAACCTTTTCCAAGGGGTAGAAAAATTAATATTGAAGGAACTGCTACTTGGATTACGTTCCAATACGAACGTCTTCCAAAATTCTGTTTCCAATGTGGCGCGATTAGGCACAGCAAAACTGGGTGCTCAAAAAGGAGTGGGCTGCATCAACAGGATATGAACCAATATGGATCGTGGCTAAGGGCGGCTTCTCCCACTCGAAAATCAGATAAGCTTTTCACCAGGCCTCAAAATCATAGGGCGTCAAATTTCCACCACCATGAAGAGGAGTTTCAACATCGTTGGGACAGGGGGCAAAAAAACTCAGATGATCGGGGGAAGGAGCGAGACAACTCAGGCGACGGTGGGAGAGATCCTGGTGAATCTCCGGTAGCAGAAAATCTGGGAGCCAAACATGGTAAATCTGGAAAGTATGGCTGGCATGGAGATTCAATGGGAGGAGTTAATGCGCATGGATATAGAAAGAAAATAAAAGTAACCGAAGTTTATTCAAAAAATGAGCTTGGAAAGTCAAACACGGCAGCAACTTTTATTGAAGAGAGGGATTCTCGGGTGAGAGATTTTCAGGATCCAGGCAAGATGGGACCAAAAAATGGGAATAGGATCCTGTCCATTTCAAATGAAATGGATAATATCCATTTAGTATAAAATGAAGGGTAATATTGTAAATTTAGTCCTTCAATTTTAATGTTAAGACAATACTACCCTTTATTTTATACTAAATGGATATTATCCATTTCATTTGAAATGGACGGGATCCTATTCCCAAAAAATGGCACCATGAGGAAGCCTAGACCAGCTAGCACGATGCATGGTATGGAAGTAGAAAAGTCTTGCCTAGGTGTCCTAATTAATGAACCTGGAATGGGCCATGGAAAACTTCACCAAACTAAAGAGATATTGGGCCAAGGTGAGACAGCTATGAGTCCGGGTAGCTATATGGGTCCCTTAATTTCTGATGTGGAGAAATCCATGCAAGAGAAAGGCTATGTTTCAAAAAGTGAGAAGGGTCCAATTAATACAAGCCCAGGAAGAGTCACAGGGGCCAGCAAGAAGAGAAGCCATGGGGAAATTGAGGGGCGTCCTGAAACTTACGCACAAGTAGAGGGACAATGGAGAATGAGTGGCCAAAAAGATGGAAGCCCAGATACAAAAGGGCGGAAATTGAGCACTGAGATAAATAAAACCATTGGTTCGGGGATGGCAGAGGCTGTGATGCAGCCCCGCCGACCGCAATGAGAATTATAAGCTGGAACTGCCGAGGGCTTGAGAACCTTCGGACAGTTAGAGAGCTTTGTCGGTTGGTGAAGCAAAAGAAGCCCATTTTGGTTTTCTTAATGGAAACCAAATTACGAAAAGAAAAAATGGAGAATGTACGGTGTAAACTTGGTTTTTCGAGCATGTTTGTTGTGGATAGTGTCGGAAGAAGCGGAGGTTTGGCTCTTTTTTGGGGAGAAGAAACATGTGTTACTATTCAAAATTTTAGTCAACGCCACATCAATGGTGTGATTAGAACTTCGGATAGTGTTATGCCATAGAAATTTACCGGTTTTTATGGACATCCTGACGTTGCAAAAAGAGATGAAGCATGGGCACTGCTCCGATATCTTGCCCATCTAGACCCCACCCCATGGATGTGTATAGGCGATTATAACGAAATTGTCGAAAATTCGGAAAAATTGGGGGGGGGGGGGGGGGGTGGGCAGGACGTGCCCAAAGTCAAATGCTAGCTTTTCAACGTGCTTTCGAAAATTGCGAACTTTCAGACCTTAGTTTTCGAGGCCCAAAGTTCACTTGGAGTAATTGTAGAGACAAGGAGGAATTTACGAAGGAACGCCTAGATCGGGGAGTGGCTAATTCGGCATGGAGAGGGCTATTCCCGGACATGGAATTAGTTGTTGAAATTAATACTTGTTCAGACCACACCCCATTAATTCTTTATTTGATGGGCGTTGGGATACATGGGCGGGGATCTAAAAATTTTCGGTATGAGGCAAAATGGAGATGTGATGATGGCTATGAAGAGACGCTAAAGCAGGCTTGGGTTCCTATGTCTGATGCTGAAAGTGGGTGGGATACAATTGGGTCCAATTTGTCACGATGCCAAAATCATCTTTTATGTTGGCAGAGGGGACAAAATGGGGATATCAAGGAAAGAATAGCCCAACTAAAAAATCAGATGCTTGCTTTACAGGGAACTGCAGCAGATGGGGTTGGTGGAGAGATGAAGTCCCTTCAAAGGGAGTTAAATGTTTTGCTGGAAAAAACTGATAAACAATGGAGACAAAGAGCAAAAATTGAATGGCTACGGGACGGGGACCGAAACACAAAATTTTATCATGCGTGTGCGAACTCCCGTAAAAAATCAAACACCATCTATTCAATTTCTGATGTCGATGGGAGATTTTGTACGACGGAGGAAGAGGTACAATCGGCTTTTGTCAATTATTTTGATGGTCTATTCACTTCTGAAATTGCAGGAAATTTGATGCCATGTTTGCAACCATTAAATAGTCGAGTTACAACGGCTATGAATTGTTCGTTGTTGCAGCCTTTCACCGAAGAAGATGTATATTTTACTCTTAGTCAAATGGCAGCTCTAAAAGCCCTAGGTCCTAACGGGTTTCCTGCAGAATTTTATAAAAAAAATTGGAGCCTAGTGGGGGACGACATGTGCCGAGCTATTATTGGATCTCTTAATTCGGGTAATTTACCTGAATTTTTTAATATGACAAATATTGTTTTGATTCCTAAGAAGAAAAATCCCACTAGTGTGACAGAATTTAGGCCAATCAGTCTCTGCAATGTGGCTTATAAATTAATTTCCAAGGTGCTTGCGAACAGATTGAAAAAAATATTGCCCCAAATTATTTCACCTGTTCAAAGTGCCTTTTTACCAGGGAGGTTGATTATTGATAATGTCCTTACTGCTTATGAGACACTACACACCATGCATACACGTATGAAGGGGAAGAAAGGTTTCATGGCAGTAAAATTAGACATGAGCAAGGTGTATGACAGAGTGGAATGGCGGTTCCTAGAGGAGGTAATGAGGCGGATGGGGTTTGAAGCACGGTGGATTAATCTCATTATGATGTGTGTGAAGTCAGTTCAATATGCAGTTATAGTTAATGGGAAACTGTGTGGAAAAATCATACCGCAGAGGGGTTTGAGGCAAGGGGACCCTATCTCTCCCTATTTATTTATTATTTGTGCAGAGGCTTTGGGTGCTTTATTGACAAAAGCACATGAGGATGGGGCTTTGACGGGGGTTCCCACTTCGGTTAGGGGTCCTCAAATTAGTCACTTATTTTTCGCGGATGATAGCCTCCTCTTTTGTCGGGCAACTCATACACAATGGGAGAACCTTACTCAAGTTTTACAGATTTTTGAGAACGCTTCGGGGCAAAGACTTAATGCTAGTAAGACTTCAATCTTCTTTAGTAAGAATACTACTATGGAGGATAGAGGGCAAATTTTGGAGGCTTCAGGTCTCCCTTCTACCCAGCGCTATGACACTTATTTGGGTCTCCCGGCTCTCGTAGGGAAATCTCGAATGACAGCTTTTAAGGGAATTATTGATCGTATATGGAAAAGGCTTCAGGATTGGAAGTTGAAATTTTTATCTCAGGCGGGTAAGGAAATTCTTCTTAAGGCTGTCATTCAGGCGATTCCCACTTATTGCATGAGTGTTTTTCTTCTCCCACGTGCTCTTTGTGTGGAAATAAATTCACAAATGCGTAAGTTTTGGTGGGGGAATCAAGATAAAAATTCCCGAGTGAGTTGGATGAGTTGGGAGCGTATGGGTTTGTCAAAATAGCTCGGAGGGATGGGGTTTTGTGATTTTACAAGCTTTAATAAGGCTCTTTTGGCCAAACAAAGTTGGAGGTTATGGCACCAACCGAATAGCCTAATTGCTCAAATTATGAAGGCGAAGTATTATCCGGAGTGTTCTATATTGGAGGCAAAGGTAGGTAGACGTCCTTCTTTTGCTTGGAGGAGTATTCATGGCTCATGTGATTTGCTTCGAGAAGGGTTGATATGGAGGGTAGGTAATGGGTGTAAAATTCGGATTTGGAAGGATCGATGGATTCCGAATCCATCTACTTACAAAATTATTTCTCCACCTATTTTTTTAGATTCGGAGGCCATGGTTAGCTCACTTGTTGATGCCCAATCAAAGTGGTGGAATATCTCCCTTTTAGACTCTTTATTTACCGAATATGAGGTGCAAAAGATTAAGGAAATTCCTTTAAGTTGTACCCACCAAGAAGACACTCTTATTTGGAGGGGCAAGAAGAATGGCATATTTTCGGTAAAGAGTGCATATCACATGCACAAGGAGTTAAGTAATCGGATGGTGGCTGCTAGTTCTACACCAACGGGGAGTCATGATTTTTGGAGGCATTTGTGGGCTTTGCCAGTGCCTAATGTGGAGAAAAATTTTCTATGGAGGGCTTGCCAAAATATTCTACCAACCAGGGACAATCTACACAAAAGGAGGATTACTTTGGATCCTCTTTGTCCGGTTTGTGGTCTGGAGGTTGAGACGGGTTTCCATATATTGTGGAAATGTCCTTCGGCTATGGATGCGTGGACCTTGGGTGCAGCCAAATTCCAGAAATGTTCCTTCTCGGGGCATGATTTTATGCAGCTAATGGAGTATTTGTTTGACAGGTGTGAGTTGGAGGAATTAAAATTTTTTTCTGGAATGTCAAGACGTCTTTGGCTACGAAGAAATGACTTAATCCACGGGAGCCACTTCACACATCCGAAGATGCTTGCTGCTCAAACTGCACAGACCATCATGGAATTCTCCTTGGTGCATGAGCATGACGAGTCTCACATACCAACTCAATTACCGCAAGCTACATTTCACTGGAAGGCTCCGGGGCTGGGTTGGACAAAGGTGAACTTTGACGCTGCCGTAGTGAAGAAACATGGCCGTATAGGGTTAGGAATGGTATTCCGGGATTCTCAGGGGACTATGTTGGCAGCGAGATGTGTAGTCCGAGATGGTTGTTTGGCTCCGGCAGCAGCTGAGGCGATGGCTATTCTCTTGGCCATTCGCTCCTGTCATGAATTAAATCTCTCCCAGGTGCATTTTGAAGGGGATGCAAAATCTGTGATAGATGCCGTGAATTCGGAAGAGATGGATTGTGGCTGGATGGGGCACATCATCGCGGATATAAAACTGGAACTACAGACTTTTCAGCAATGGCAGCTTACTTTTACTATGAGGGAAGGTAATCAGGTTGCGCATTTATTAGCAAAATATGCGGTAGATTGTAACCAGGATTTTTATTGGAGAGACATGCCTCCCGAATGTATTTGTGATGCTTTGCTACTAGAGCAATCTGCTCTAGTTGCTTGATTTATAATGAGAAGTCAGCTATTCTTTCAAAAAAAAAAAACAATGAAAGACTTGGGCATGTCATTAATGTTAAAGAGAAAAATAGAATGAACACGAGAGTACTCACTTGTCTGAAAAACATTATCTCTAGCATCGTGGATTGATAGGCACCGACTTTTTCCATGGAAAGTGGTATCATTTGCTTCCAAAACTTGAGAGAAATTCAACTCTCCAGCCTTCGATACGATGGTTTCATGCAGTAGATCATGGATTCTATACTTTCTGAATTCATAATCAAGCTCCCCAAATGAATCTTGAACCAAGTTTCTATGGATGAGCTCCTTCAAGTATTCTTGCGCCATGTCTTCTAATGTTTTGCCCTTCTTTTCTTTTACAAAGCCCTTAGCTACCCATAGTTGAAGTAATCTTGGACCAGTGATTGAGTAGTCCTCTGGAAAATGTTGAAGTACAAGTAGCAAGACTTTAGGTAGCATGGAAGATCATGATAACTAAGACAAAGAATTTTTGTTACACTTGTAAGGTGTGGATTACATTCTAGCTCAGAACTGAGGCTATCACGCAACTTTTTCCATTCTAATGGCACCTTTTCCTTTGTTGATAGAAGACCACCTATGGCAACAATTGCAAGTGGCAGGCCTTCACATTTTTTGACAATGTCCATCGACAGTTTCACCAACTCTTTGGGACAACACCTTTGAAACTCATACTGGAATGCCTTTCTACAAAACAATTCCCAAGCCTTGTCTTGAGACAGAGGTTGTAGCTTGTGGACCTGATCGAATAAAGATTCTTTACAAGAAACACCAATGAGATCACTACGTGTTGTGATAATAATCCTGCTTCCTCTATCATTGCATGGTAAAGCATGTTTAACAATTTCCCAAAACTCTATATTCCAAACATCATCAAAAACCACATACCTCTTTTGCTATAAATATTTCCTCAACTGGCTAAATAGTGTGATCTCGTCCATCATGTCTATTTGCCCTGGAGCCATTTCCTGTTCACAGTAGACTTGCTTTGTCATGGACATGAGTAGCTTCTGGATGTTGTATGATTGAGATACAGTGATCCAAACACAGCAGTCAAAATGTCCTTTCACTAATTCATTCTCATATACTATTTTAGCAAGAGCTGTCTTACCAACTCCGCCCATGCCTACAACTGAAATCACAAAGCATTTCGATACTCACCCCACCAACCAGCTTACGAGCTCATCCCTCATAGATTCAATGCTCACAACTTCATCTTCTTCGATGAGAAGCAAACCCATTCGAGGATCATGCCATGTAACATTTCTTGCACTACTACTTGATCCTTGCTCTGGAGATCTAAAACCATATCTTTCACTTCGTTCCTTGATTTCACAAACTGATATTTTGATATCTTGAATCTTGGTAGCTATGCCATGACGTGGTTTTAGTTTTTTCAATGAGCGGCTAATTTTGTAGAGGAAAGCACTAAAACCTTGCTGATGACGACGCTTTGCCACGTGAAGAACGTATTCATCTATTACATCTTCTGTATGATAGGCTACTTATCTCACTTTTTTCACCCAACAAGTGAGAGAAGTAGCTAACTCTTGACGCAGGCTAAGAAATAATCTTACAGCAGATTCTGCAATAAAAGTCAGAAACATCAACATCTACATCTAGTTCTTCAAAATCCAAAGAAACATCATAAACTCTTACTCCATTTAGTTCTACAAAACCCAGAGAAGCATCACCTTCCTCCACTGTAAAAATCACTTTGAGCATTTTATTCAACTATTTTTCTTTCTTCTTTCACGAATATTATTTTACTTATATTTCCTTCTCTTCCAACTACTTCTCATAAACACGAACATGAACACCCACAATCTAAATCTTCACCTCTATAGCAATTAAGCAAACCCAATGAAAACAAGAACACCCACAAGCCAAAAACAACAAACCCACATGAAAATCCAATCTTTAAAGCAAAATAAAAGAATACCCAAAAGAAGAGTCACGTTCAACAACATAAAAATAATAATAAATAAATAAATATACGCTCACAAAGAACAATGCAGAAACTAGAGGAATTTGAAACTTTTACCTTGAATTACGCTGGGTATGGATGCTTTTGGTGGGTGATTCAACTAATTTTATTTTCCCATAGTTGTATGATCCTTTAGAGACTTTCGAGTAAATTGATTCAACCAATTTGCTCATCTTTACTGCACAGACGAGTAAATTGGGCCTAAGTTGAACTAGTGAAACTCACTTCCTAGCATGAACTAGGATACACGCAACCAATGTTTGCAACTCTTTTGAGATTTGGAAAATGGTAAAGATTAGTATTTGAAGAATGGTATATTGTATTAGTGTATTGCTATGTTCTTTAAAAGCAAATAAAGCATACAACCTCTTCTTTTCCTTCGACCAACCAAAATTCTAGTCGTCGCTAAAAAAGAATGAAAAATAAAATAACAATACAACACAAAAGTCAATGTATAAACAACGCGTTCTTTCCATCGGTCATAAAGGAGAGCATCTGATCTTGACATGTGTGCCAAATACGTGGTTCCGATTTTGTTGAAGATTTGGAGGGTTTTGTTGCTTTGTCATGTTAAGAGTCTGCAATTAGTCTTTAAGCGTCAAATTAAGTCGTGTTAAAATATAGGTAAAACATTATATAGATTAACTTTAATATAAGTTTTTTAATTAAATGAGTTAGACCATTCAACTCTAAGTAGTTAATTTCGTGTTAAGTTCATGCAAATTTACAAGTCGTATAAAAAATTAACAGCCTAAATATTGCATATCGAGTTTGTATCGTGTCAAGATATGAGTATAAAGACTATATAGATCAACTTTAACTGTAACTCGCTAATTTCATATTAAGTTCGTGTTGAATTTACAAATTGTATAAAAAATATTTTTATACTAGTCCATAACGTGGTGTGACAACTTATAATGCTATACTAATCACTTTTACCATTCTAATTTAAAATAATATCCCACCGTACATCAAATTCTAACACTCTTTTCTCATTTAGCTTATTTAGCATTTGCACTAATCGTATACGGTATACCCCATGTTTGACCTAGCTATGTAGGTTGAAAATTAACTTCTTTCTACTCATTGAAGCTTGGTGGTACGCAGATTATAGCTTAGAATAAAATAGTTAGTTCATTCATTTGATAACTTTATTATTTGTGGGGATAACTATTTATGCTCAATAGTTATTCCTCTTTTTCTTTTTTCTTTTTTCTTTTGAAGGATTGACTGATTCTTCTAGGTTTTGGCTCAAAATTGCACAAAATTTTTATGATCCCAGATAGATATGGAAAATATCAAATAAATATAATTACAAATAAATATAAGTACATAAAAACAAGGAGCACAATTTGAAGTGTAAAAGGTTATGGTAACATTTCAAAATGTAGCTTAGGTTGGACCTCACCAGCCAATGCAACTGTGTCTTATATAGCCATGTAATGTAAATAATTTTATCATTACATATAAAATAACTAAAAAAAAAAAAAAGTCATGGAAATCCTATGGCCTAGAGGTGCATACTTTGTTCATCACTGAAACTACATGGCAGTTTGATCCTCCAAGTTTGATCCTTGCAGACGCTCCAATAAGTTCGACTCACCGAGCTTGTATATTTGATATCGTTCTCCTTTAATCCTATACCTGAGACGGATAGTAGTTACCTTCTTGACTTTCCAATAATCTTCGCCTCTATCAGGCTGCATACGTAGCACAAATTCTCTATCCATTTCATAGAAGTCAAGAATCTTTAGACTTTCCAAGTGTTGGATTCCAACAGGTACCTCTTTCATATGCGGGCATGGCCCAATCTCTAGTTGCTCAAGACCGAGCAGTGATCCTCTATCTATTTTCACCGTTTTTAATGTTTTCAACTCTCTGAGTGTGAGCCTCTTCAGTTTTCGAAAACCTCCTTCCTCAAAATGTAGTTGCTCCCCATCATACACATGATTAAGGGAAAGAGTAATTAGATTGGGCAAAGCCTGGACACACGGTAGTGGATCTTCCTCTAATGATGAGAAAAATAAGAGAAGTGTGACCAAATTTTGAAGCTTTGGAATCCAATTCGGCAACTTCTCCAATCGACCTCTTAGAGAAAGATGCTCTAAAAATGGAGGTGGAGATGAAATTGATTGTAAGTCTATAATCTCATCTTCACTAATTGAGCCTACAAACAAAATTTTAAGGTGGACCATATTTTGAATGGAGATACATAGAGCCCTCCCACGTTTTGCAGTCATATTCGAAATTGCCAACATCTTCAACTGACTCAACTTTCTGAGCTCTTCAAATAAACCAACCCCATGATGATTTGCCTCAATAATTGATAGCCCCTGCAATTCATTTAAACATCCAACCCCTTCATGTACTTTTACGCCGCGCACTGAATAAAAGCTACTTTTAATTTCGAAGTCATGAGAATGAGCTAAAATATGTCTTAGCTTATAAAGCCTAAATATTTCAATTGGTAGCTCACGCACTGCGGTTTCCACGACATTTAGTGTCTGCAGATTATGTAGCCTACCCACTGACTTAGGAAGTATCTTCACTTTTGTTCTCCTCAAACTTAAGTACTTCAAATGGAATAAATTACCCACTTCTTGAGGAAGATAATCAATAGGAGCATCTTCAAAATCTAAAACTTTCAAAAGCTTGAACTTTTTGAACAATTTAGCAATGAAAGACCTCGGCATTTCATTAATGTTGAAGAGAAAAACAGAACGAACCCGAGAGTACTCACTTGTCTCAAAAACATTTTCTCTAGCATCCTGGATTGATAAGCACCGACTTTTTCCATGGAAAGTGGTATCACCTGCTTCCAGAACTTGAGAGAAATTTAACTCTCCAGCCTTCGATAGGATGGTTTCATGCAGCAGATCATGGATTCTATACTTTCTGTATATCTCATAATCAAGCTCCCCAAATGAAACTTGAACCAAGTTTCTTTGGATGAGCTCCATTAAGTATTCTTTTGCTACATCTTCCAATGGTGTTCCCTTCTTTTCTTTTATAAAGCCCTCAGCTACCCATAGCCAAAATAATCTTTCACCCGTTATTGAGTAGTCCTCTGGAAAAATGCCGAAGTACAAGTAGCAAGACTTTAGGTAGCACGGAAGATCATGATAACTAAGAGAGAGAATTTTTGTAACATTTGTAAGGTGGGGATTACATTCTAGCTCAGAACTGAGGCTATCATGCAACTTTTTCCATTCAAATGGCACCTTTTCCTTTGTTGACAGAAGACCACCTATAGCAACAATTGGAAGTGGCAGGCCTTCACATTTTTTGACAATGTCCATCGACAATTTCACCAACTCTTTGGGACAACACCTTTGAAACTCGGAATGGAACGCCTTTCTACAAAACAATTCCCAAGCCTTGTCTTGAGACAGAGGTTGTAGCTGGTAGACCTGATCGGATAAAGATTCTTTACAAGATACACCAATGAGATCACTGCGTGTTGTGATAATAATCCTGCTTCCTCTATCATTGCATGGTAAAGCATGTTTCATAATTTCCCAAAACTCTGACTTCCAAACATCATCAAAAACCACAACATACCTTTTTTGTTGTAAATATTTCCTCAATTGGCTGATTAGTGTGATCTCGTCTGTCATGTCTATTTGCCCTGGTGCCATTTCTTTTTCACAGTAAACTTGCTTTGTCATTGACATGAGTATCTTCTGGACGTTGTATGACTGAGACACTGTAATCCAAACACGGCTGTCAAAATGTCCTTTCACTAATTCATTCTCATATACTTTCTTAGCAAGAGTTGTCTTACCAATTCCGCCCATGCCTACAACTGAAAACACACAGCGTTTAGACGCTCCCCCCACCAACCAGCTTACAAGCTCATCCCTCGTAGACTCAATGCCCACAACTTCATCTTCCTCAGTGAAAAGTGAACCCATTCTAGGGTCATGCCATGTAACATTGGATTCACTGCTACTTGACCCTTGCTCTACAAAACGAAAACCATATCTTTCACTTCTTTCTTTGATTTCACATACTGATATTTTGATATCTTGAATCTTGGTAGTTATGTCATGACGTAGTTTTAGTTTTTTGAATATGTGGCCAATTTTATGGAGAAAACCAATAAGACTTTGCTGATGACAATGTTGTGCCATGTGAAGAACATATTCATCCATTACGTCTTCTATATGATAGGCTACTTCTCTCACTTGTTTCACCCATGTTTTGATGCCATCTTGGAGGTCCCCTTTATCTACATCTTTGAGGAAACACTGGATGCTCTCAAGTTCATCTCTAATGTCCACAACATCTCGGTGGACACCCCTTAGCAATTTTGATTCATGAGCGATCAACTGAATCAGCTCATTGATGACAAGGGTCACAACGGTTTCTGTCATGGTTTCCTCTCTGATTTTCACCTAGTGAATGATATTGTCACGGTTAGAAAAGAATTTGGGCTGACTGACACATCCCAAGCGCATAGCAGGACATGACACTTACTAGGAACTAATTTTGTTTTTTATAAGAAATCAAAATATCATTAAAAAGTGAAAGCGTAACTCAAATATACAAGAATATACAAGAGAAACACCAAGCTAAAATGTGTAAAAATAAAATAAAATCTGAAAACGAAGCAAATTGAAAAAGACAAATGGAAATGTTCTGAAGGTAAAGAGTATTGAATAACAAAGACTATTTATACTAAGAACTGATATTAAACCTAACTGAAACATTTTCTTACAATTCTATTTCATCCAAGAACCAACTATTTGCACTACAAATTACTTAAAACTAGCTTAGAGCCCATGCTATGCACCAAGTTTTTTTTTTTTTTATATATATATAATTAAGTCAAAAAATCTTTAAAAGACTATGAACAACAAAATTTATTTTCTTCTCTTAATTAACAAATTAGCTACCAAAAATGAAAAATGTTCATAAATCATTTTAAACCATAGTTTTACTTAATAGCATAAACCCATATATCCAATAAATTTAAAAATTCATAAATTTTATTTCTTATAAATTGAAACATGTAAAATATTTGTTCCCGTATATGTAGTTTAAAATGAAATATAAAGGAAAAAAATTCAAAATAAAAACCTAGATTAATCAATTATAGAAAATGAATGATTAATAATTATATTCCAACAATGATTCCACTTCTCCTTCACTACACAATCCATTGTGATAAACTTTTGTCTTTCAGGAATTGAAGTTTCTCCACATAAACAATTTTTTTGAGAAATTTTACTATTACACTGACGAAACTAAAGAAGTATTCTAAAATATATAAGCATATTGATATCTTATTACAGTCAGTGGCAAGAATATTGGAACACCCAAAAACAAAAATAACAACAAAAGTAAATTAAATTTACAAAAGAAAATTTGTAACTTGTATTAAATAAAATTAAGAAAATTTGAATGAAAAATAATATTTAAATTGGAATAGAAATTAAGGACAAAAAAAAAAAGGTTAATAAATGAAAAATACTAATATAATAAAAAAGAACTATCTTTTTAGTATATTTTTCTTAGTTCCAATGAAATCCACAAATATAAGAAAAGGAAACTAATTTTAAGACATACAGGAAAACAAAGACAAAAAAAAAAAAAAANAAAAAAAAAAAATTAAACCAAAAAAATAAAAAAAAAAAAAAAAAAAAAAAAAAAAAAAAATCTACGATTGGAAAATTGAATGTGAAATATATTGGAAAATTTGAGTTTCTATGAAAAGAAACTCCCATTATTATTTCTTGAATTCAATGTAAAATTTACAAAAGAAAAGTAATTATTTGAATAAAAAATAATATATAAATAGAAAAAAAAAAAAAAAAAAAAGGGTCAAAAACAAAAACTGAAAGAACATAAGCATTGGAAATAAAGATAAAAAAAATGAAAATATTAATATAATTAAAAATAACTATTCTAGCAAAAAAAAAAAAAAAAAAGAGTAATCATTCGAATAAAAAATAATATATAAATTAGAAGAAGAAAAAAAAGGGTTAAAAACAAAAAATGGAAGAACATAAGCACTAGAAATAAAGATTAAAAAAAAAATATATGAAAATATTAATATAATTGAAAATAACTATTCTAGCAAGCAAAAAAAAAAAAAAAAAAACTGTAGTATAATTTTCATTGAGAAACATCAATTGGAAAATTGAAAATAATTGCTATAGGAAAAAAAATAAATAAAGAAAATAACTGTAGTATAATTTTTCATTGAGAAACAACGAATAGAAACTCCTTCTCTTGTCTTTTTCTAGAATTGATTGATATAAAATAGAAAGTAAAAGAAGAGAAAATTAAAAAGCAAAATAAATATATATATATAAGGGACAAAAACAAAAATGGAAAAACATAAGCACCGGAAATAAAGATAAAAATAAAAAAATAAAATGAAAATACTAATATAATGGAAAATAAATATTCTAGCAAAAAGAAAAGAAAAAAAAGAAAAAAAAGAAAAGAACTGTAGTATAATTTTTCATTAAGAAACAACAACTGGAAACTCTCTCTCTACCTTTCTCTCGTCTTTTTCCTATGAGTGTGAAATTTACAATGGAACATTGAGATATAAATAGAAAGTAAGAAAGGAAAAAATAAAAATAAACACAGAGAAAGAATTTGAGAACCTTTTGTTTTTTTTCATTAAGATATCAATTAAATGCATCCCAAATAAAACTCATACGTTTTAATTGTCTCACATTGAAATATAAAGAGAAAGTAAAAGAAGATAAAAAGAAAAACAAAGAAAGAGAGAGAGAGACCTTTTGTTTTCTTCATTAAGATATCAATTAAATGCATTCCAAATAATATAAAGGGAAAGCAAGAGAAGATAAAAAGAAAAATAAAGAAAGAGAGAGAGAATTTGTGAACATTTTGTTTTCTTCATTAAGACAATTAAATATATCACAAATAAAACCTATACATTTTAATTGTCTCCCATTGAGATATAAACATAAAGCAAGAGAATGTGAAAAAGAAAATTAGATAAAGAGAGAGAAAGAGAGAATTTGAAAACCTTTTGTTTTCTTCATTTAGACAATTCAATACATTACAAATAAAACCCCTATATTTTAATTGTCTCACTAAAAGGCTAACATCTAAAACGCCACGTGTCGCAATTCTAGGTACTTTCTAATAGGACCAGTTGAGGACATGTGTTGCAATTCTAAGCTCTTTCTGAGCCAAAACTCAGCCTTTTTTTTTAAGGGAAAACAACTCATTTTCATTTATAGAAATCGAGAGCGAAAGCTCTTACAATCACAGGGCAAGCCTTGAAGTAACCGTGGCCTAAGCTACAAAGTTACAAACAAAAACCCAAACAACTCCACAAACAGAGAAAACTCTAAAAGCAAAATCAAACCCGAAGACATCCGCTACCCTATGACTAAAAGTAGGTTTAAAAACAATTCTGCTTGACAGGTTTAAATTCTTCTGAACCAAGCAGACGCCATCAGCTACATAGGAAGTGTTTTTTCCACGGCCCAAGAGGTAAAACGTCTTGCTCATCCTCCTCGGCTGGAAAGCCAGGATACACATTCATCCACGACACAACAGTCTGAACCATTTTTCCTCCTCGACCCGAAGGCCAGGGTAACATACACATCCACGACACACAGGTCAGGACCAAAGGGGATCCAAACGAACCAAAGAGGCTAGACCATTATTACAAGCAATAACAGGAAATAAAACAAAACATGGAAATAAAAGAGAGATAAAAAATGGTACAAAGGAAATACAACTAAAAGGAAAGCCGACACAGCGAGGTTGTCGATTGTACACACGCCAAAGACCGACAATGGTAGGGGACAAAGGAGGCTCGGCGTGGTGGGGACGCTAGATAAGCCCGAAACCAGTGAACGGAGGGCGGCAAAGCCAATCGCCAGCTAGCCGAAAACCATCGCGGCAAGGGCATTGGAGCACATCGCAGAGGGCATGAGGAAAATCCAGCAGCAGACGGTGGGCGACATAGCAGGTGGAGGAGATCGGCGAAGAACACAAACAAGGAAACTGGGGGGGAGAGTTTGGATGAAACCCCCCAAAATCACCACCCCCGCCGAGCGGCAAGACAGTCAAATCTACGAAAGCAACACACCAGAGATCCCCACCAGGGACAAAAAGGGAACAAAAAAGGAAAGGGTGGCAAGGAAGGGGAAGAGAGGAGGCAGCCCGAGCCAAGGACATCGGGTAAATTGCTGGCTCCCGGAGCAAGAATAGGCGAGGGGGAGGAGGGAGGCAGCAAGCAGCCAACCTTCCTCCCCTCACCGGAGGGGAGAGAGGGGCTTACCTGGGTGAAGCGCTAGGGAGAAAACGAGAGAACCCTAGAACCCGTAACTACTTTTACTTGATTGCCTACCAAAACTCGGCTTTTATATATACATGACAACATCAATTAGAGATCTATAAATAATGCTACAAAACTTAATAACAAAATAAATTTTCTAGTTAAAATACTCCATAACTACCAAACACAATAACTCAAAAATCCCAATTCTTCTTTAACATATATTCTCCCAACAACATAGTTTGGGTCCAATGTACTTATAAACTACAAACTCCAACTCTAACTAATACAATGACATACTTATTGGAACCTCTACATCTAACCCGACTCCAACAATCAGTTAACTAAGTATGTCAACTCCCGGAACCTCCGGCTAATTCTAAAATTAAAAAAATAAGAAATAAAAACAAACAAACGAATTAAGAATGTGGGCCAATGCCATGTAAGAAGCATAGATAATAGGGTTAGGGGAAATGCAAGTTCAAGCTAAATAATATATCAAATTCAAAACCCTTATGAGCCAATCAAAATTCTCCACAAAAGAATATTTTGACTATGAATTTATCCAAGGTCACATGATATATAGAGTAAACACCATTATAAACATTATGCCACGAAGACGTAAATATGCCACAAAGAGATCAATTATGTTACAAAGACATCAGTTGCCAAAACCCCAAGGACAAATTCATAAAATGCTCACATGTTTAATATAAATTAATGCATTTACCGACTGATATTACCGACCAATTTTCCACTTCTTTGCTTACCGACATTATCGACCGATATTACCGAACCGACATTACCGACAATAATCTAAAACCTAAAACCATAACCGCCTTCAAAAGTGGTTAGCAATTAGCGGGTGGTCATTAACCGCCTACATTTTCACCCCTAAGTACCAAACCCAGCATTTCATACATGCCCAAAAAACCCCTATAAACTACATGACTATGTTTTAGTGGTCACACATTTGGTCTCTGCTTTTTGACAGGCATACCAATTCTAAGGCGAAGACAACCATATTGTCAAACCTGCTTCTTAGCCTGCGTCAAGGGTTAAGCGTTCAAATAGAAGAAATAATCTTGCAGCAAATTCTGCAACAAAGAAACATCAAAAAATCTTACTCCATTTAGTTCTACAAAGACCAGAGAAGTATCACTTCCCCTATTGTAAGAATCACTTTGACCATTTTATTCAACTAATTTTCGTTCTTTATTTACCAATATTATGTCATTCATATTTCCTTCTTCCAACTACTTCTCATAAACTCAAACACCCACAATCTAAATCTTCCCCTCTTAAGCAAACCCAATGAAAACAAGAATACCCACAAACCAAAAACAGAAAACCCACATAAAAATCCAATCTTTAAAGCAAAAGAAAAGAATGCCCAAAAAGAAGAGGCACGCTCAAGACACCCAAAAAAAAAAAAATTATGCTCAAAAGAACGTTGCAAAAACTAGAGTAATTTGAAGCTTTTACCCTAAGTTACATTGGGTATGGCTGCATGGAGTTTGACAAAAATGTTGCCAGTGGAAGCTTGCGGGTGGTGAGATGGCTGCTATTTTTAACTTTTGTGGTAGCCCAAACGATGGAGAAAATTGAACCAAGATACACGCAAACCATTTAATGTTTGCCAACTCTATTGTAACGACCCAGGGTTTATTAATATAATTTATGATGTATTGATTTAATGAGTTAGATTCAGATTATTAAGTAGAAGTTAGGATGTGAGAATGATATTTTGGAGATATTATAGATTATTACGATATTTTAGAGATATTACGATATTTTCGAGATATTAAGGATTATTACGATATTTTGTAGATATTATGGATGATATTGATATTTTGGAGAATATCTTATATTAAATATCTTTTATAATATATTATATTAAATATCTTTTATAGATATTTTATACTTTATAGAAATATCTTCAAATATCACCTATAAATAGGCCGATGGTTTTCATTCAAAAATTTATATATCTCTTTCGCGTACTAGAGTTTGGAAGAGAGAGAAAGTCAGTAATCGGGAAATTATGGGTAATGATCAATTGCAGCATAATGAGTGTCGACAAGTAATTACCTTTGATGATTCATTCATGTAATTCACTGTAAGTATGCTTACTTACTGAGTATGATATTGATATCCAATAATACGGATTCTTGTGGTTTTATAATTTGTATGGCCTTTTGATATATTTATGATTCAACAATGATTTATATTATCGGGAATCAATTGACTTACTACTTCACAGTTTTTGTAGTGCTTGCAGAAATAGAAAGTCAAGGTTAATTGGTGAAGTTTGTCTAGAGTTTAGACAGTCACTTAGATTTGTATAAATGCCTTGTACGACATAGCTTTGGGTGTTTTTGTATAAAGAAAAATATTTTAACGGTATTATTTTATATTGATAATTGCACTTTTCCGCTATGTGAGATTATTTCAGCGTAACACTCGAATTTATTTATAAGAATAAAAGCATGATGTTATAGAATGGTATTAGAGCATTACCTAGCCTTAGATGGTGGGAGTTGCAAGCTTATGAGGGAGTAGCTAATGTCATGCTTTGGAATGCCAAGAGTGGGTTACTTCATGAGGGTCAGGGACGCCAAGAGTGGGGTAATTCAGTGTGGGTTATCTCATGAGGGTTGGGGATGCCAAGAGTGAGGTAATTCCATGAGGATTACCAATGGTGACACTAGTTCCCAAGAGGAGTGCTTGTAGTGCCTCACATCGTCTAGGTGTAGAGACATGCTATGGTATTTATTCTAGTGGTATTCATTTTATGAACGGATAGAATTTTAAAGTTATATGGTAACTTGGATAAGTAATGGTTTAAGTATGATTTTGTTTAAATTGAGTTGCTCAATTGGAATATAGGTAATAATTTATAGGCTTTAATTTCGAGGACGAAATTCCAATAAGGTGGGTAGAATGTAACGACCCAGGTTTTATTAATATAATTTATGATGTATTGATTTAATGAGTTAGATTCAGATTATTAAGTGGAAGTTAGGATGTGAGAATGATATTTTGGATATATTATAGATTATTACGATATTTTGGAGATATTACGATATTTTGGAGATATTATGGATTATTATGATATTTTGTAGATATTATGGATGAGATTGATATTTTGGAGAATATCTTATATTAAATATCTTTTATAATATATTATAATATAAGATATTATATTATAATATATTTTATAGATATTTTATACTTTATAGAAATATCCTCAAATATCGCCTATAAATAGGTCGATGGTTTTCATTCAAAAATTTATATATCTCTTTCGCATACTAGAGTTTGGGAGAGAGAGAAAGTCAATAATCGGGAAATTATGGGTAATGATCAATTGCAACAAAATGAGTGTCGACAAGTAATTACCTTTGATGATTCATTCCTGTAATTCACTGTAAGTATTCTTACTTACTGAGTATGATACTGATATCCAATAATACAGATTCTTGTGGTTTTATAATTTGTATGGTCTTTTGATATATATATGATTCAACAATGATTTATATTATCGGGAATCAATTGACTTACTACTTCACAGTTTTTGTAGTGCTTGCAGGAATGGAAAGTTAAGGTAATTGGTGAAGTTTGTATAGAGTTTAGACAGTCGGTTAGATTTGTATAAATACCTTGTACGACATAGCTTTGAGTGTTTTTGTATAAAGAAAAGTATTTTAACGGTATTATTTTGTATTGATAATTGCACTTTTCCGCTGTGTGAGATTATTTCAACGTAACACTCGAATTTATTTATAAGAATAAGAGCGGGATGTTACATCTATAGGGTAACTTTGAAGAATAGTACGCTATATTTTTCTGAGCAACCTCCACTTTTCCTCTGAACAACCAAAAGTTTGGTCCATTGTTCAGTTGAGCGCCAAACAAGGAAAACAGGGTCGGCTAAAGGTCAAGTTTCTATTTGGTTTGTGCTATGAGGTGGCAAAGACGCGAAAGAACAGGAAATAACTTCTATAAAAATTGTCACAAACTAAGTTCTTTGTGGCTTCTAATAAAAGAATGACATCTCAGCATGAAACCACAAAAAAAAAAAAAAAAACTAAAGTTTGTAAATCACATCTTGAACAAAAGCAAGCATCTCACTCAAGCACATAGTTTAAAAATTATAACTTTTCAGTCAATTGATATTTTCGGGAGTACGTTACAGCTTATTGAGCAATCTGCTTATTTGTAAAGGAGCGTAAATAATCCTAATACAGTAACTAACAAATGATGAAGGTGGAATAATTAGATGGTAGATAATTGATGATAGAAGAAGTCTTCAATTGAGCTACGGAAATGATCAACTGAATAAATTCCACTCTAGACAAATTTCCTACAAATTCTTTCAAAACACCCTATTTCTTCCCAGTTCCCAATCCTTCACCACCCTTAACAAAAGTACACAAGCCAACAATGACAACTCTGAATGCTTTATCAGTGGCTCAATTTCTTCTATTTTTTTTTTTTCTTCTCAGTTTCTTTTAGTAAGAGTTAGATTGTATTTTTTTTTCTCCTATTTTAGTTATCAACTTTTTCAAAATACTTTTAATTTTACTTTTTTATTTAAAATATTATTTCTTTGTCAACTTTTCTTATTCCCAAACAAGAAAGAGAACGAGATTACTTTTTTTATTTAGAGAAAAATACAGTTCACCCCTCCAAAGTTAATAGCGTTTTTCAATTCAAACATTAAAGTTTTAATTTTTGCAATTCACTCTCACAAAGTTCCAATTTTTTTCAATTCGACCAATTTTATCCCAAAATTCTCATATTGCCCCTGTTCTTTATTTTTTATTTTTATTTTTTATAAATTAAAAAAAAACAAACAAATTTGGCGGTGCAAAAATGGCTAGATGGCCAAAGTGGTGGCTACAGCCACCCCAATTTTTTTTAAATTTTTTATAAAAAATTAAAAATTAAAAAATTAGGGATAATATGAGAAGTTTTGGATACAATTGGTCAAATTGAAAAAATTTGGAACTTTGGAGGGATGGAATGCAAAAATTGAAACTTTGGTATTCGAATTGAAAAATGATGTCAACTTTTGGAGAGTAAACTGTAATTTTCCCTTTTATTTATATGGATGAGCTCGTTCAATAAAAATAATTTTTAAAAGAAAGTAAATTTTGTTTTGTGCAAATTAAATTATACATAAAAAGTTTATGTATTAAATGTAACTCAACACAAAATATAACATCTGTTGAAATTAAATGTCTCATAACTAATATGAATTTCGCAAGTTGTTTGAAAAAACATTAAGGCCAAAAAGCAAGAAAGAATAATGTAAAATAAAATTATTTAATTAACTATTTAAACATAAAAAACAAAAGGGTCATACCTTATTCTTATTGTTTGTCACTTTAGACTTCAAAATCTATCAAGCCAGCGCCCATCATATGCAGAAGCTAGCCCATGATACTCGAGCAAAATAGCAACAATAATATTGCCAAGCAGCCTTCTTCTTAGCTTCCGTCAAGAGTAGGCGTTCAAATAGAACAAATAATCTTACTGCAGATTCTGCAATAAGCGTCAGAAACATCAGAAACTCCTACTCCATTTACTTCTACAAAGCCCAAAGAAGCATCAAGAACACCCACAAACCAAAAACAGAAACCCCATATAAAAATCTAATCTTTAAAACAAAAGAAAAGAATTCCTAAAAAGTAGAGTCATGTTCAACACACCCCCCCAAAAAAAAAAATTGCTTAGAAAAAGAACAAAGCAGAAACTATGGAAATTTGAAGCTTTTACCTTGAATTACTTTGGGTATGGCTTCATTGAGTTTGACAAATGGCCGGCTGCTGTTTTTAACTTGTGTGGTAGCCCAAACAATGGAGAAATTAGCTTCAGTTTCAGTTAAAAGTATGAAAACGTTAGAGACACAAAACAGGGGGTCTTGGCTTTACACAACTATACGGTGGTGTGATGATAAGAGTATATAGTATTATATAGGCTTCTGAGTTACTGGCCTCCTAGTGGCTCATGCAACTAGTTTCCTTTTTTCCATATTGATGTTTTCAATTCCTTTACTGGCCTCCTAGTGGCTCATGCAACTAGTTTCCTTTTTCCTTTCTCCAACCAACTTATAGAGTGGGTTGGAGAAATTTAGTCCACTCAGGAAATTTTTTCCAATAAAGGAATTCTCCTTGGAAATTAAACTCATTCCCATTTGACCATTTATTGCTCTTGACTAATCAGCACACAAACCAATTGAACCAGAATACACGCAACTAATGTGGAATGGGATTCTCTCCGATCAAAAATGGACCTCTAGTTCATGGTTAGGATCTCGATTCAACAACCACAAAGATGCCACGTGTCTTTTTTATTAAAAAAAATAAAATATTATTCAATATTTTAAAAAATAATAAAATAATACTTTTTTTTTTTAATATGGCCTTTGGGGTGGCCAGACCACCCCCAAGGGCCACCGTTTAGCCGTGGGGTGGCTTCAACGACCCAAGAGAGAGAGTGGGTTGGAGAAATTTAGTCCACTCAAGAAATTTCTGTCCAATAAAGGAATTCTCCTTGGAAATTAAACTCATTCCCATTTGACCATTTATTGCTCTTGACTAATTAGCACATAAACTAATTGAACCAGAATACACGCAACTAATGTGGAATGGGATTCTCTCCAGTCAAAAATGGACCTCCAGTTCATGGTTAGGATCTCGATTCAACGACCACAAAAATGCCACGTGTCTTTTTTATTAAAAAAAATATATATTATTTAATATTTTAAAAAATAATAAAATAATACCTTTTTTTTTTTTATGGCCTTTGAGGTGGCCAGACTACCCCTAAGGGCCACCGTTTGGCCATGGGGTGGCTTCGGCGACCCCAAAGAGTGGGTTGGAGAAATTTAGTCCACTCAAGAAATTTCTGTCCAATAAAGAAATTCTCCTTGGAAATTAAACTCATTCCCATTTGACCATTTATTGCTCTTGACTAATCAGCACATAAACCAATTGAACCAGAATACACACAACTAATGTGGAATGGGATTCTCTCCGGTAAAAAATGAATCTCTAGTTCATGGTCAGGATCTCGATTCAACAACCACAAAATGCCACGTGTCTTTTTTATTAAAATAAAATAAAATATTTTTTAATATTTTTTAAAAAATAAAATAATAAAAAAATATATATTTTTTTTATATGGCCTTTGGGGGTGGTCCGGCCACCCCAAGGGGCCAAACAATTTTTTTTAAAAAAATTCTATTTGGCTGTTGGGGGTGGCCGGACCACCCCAAGGGCAATATGAGAAAACAAAAAAAAAAGTATTATTTATTATTTATTTTATTTTATTTTAAATATTAAATCATATTTTATTATTTTTTAATAAAGAAGATACGTGACATCTTTGTGGTCGTTGGATCTCTTAAATGAGATTTTTGACCATGAACTGGATACCTTCTAGTCCATTGTAGACTGGAGAGGATCCCATTCCAACTAATGTTTTCAACTCTTTTGAGATTTTTTAGAGGGTAAAATTTAATCTTTGCTTTGTTTAATTCTTTGAATGTCACCATCCCAATCAATTTCCAAATCTGCAGTATATTCCGGCGAATCATGTCTTTGGCCAATGTCGAGTACATCACAACTTTCTCAACTAAAAAGTGATTTCTTGGCTTTTTCATCTATGCTACAAATGCATTCCCAAACACAATCTCCTTCAATGCCTATACCATCGGTGACAATATTTCTTCAATATGCTTTATAATTCTTTCACCATTAGTTAATGATTTGCTCCAAGAAAAGATGCAAATACAAAACAAAAGATAGGTAGAAAATTTAAGATCGTTACTCTTAAGGTTTTGTGTAAACAAACCTTTAAAACGAAGAAAAAAAAAACTTCATCCCGTAGATCACTACTGAAAGCATATATAGAAAGATGACAAACAAGAACTGTTGTAGAGCCTAAACATCAACAGACTCAGCATTATATTATAAAAATTAAAAAATTAAAAAGAAAAAAAAAAAAAAAGAAGAAGTTGGTAGAGGTTTCTTCCTTCCTTCCTTCCTCCTAGAATGATTCTTTGGCTACTAGGATAAGAGCATTCACATCCGCCTCAACAAATATTTTGCTAAAAAAACACATTTTTCTCTTTTAGCTATTCACTTTTTCAAATCACCTATATCCGGCTCAACATTTTAGCTATTTACTTTTATTTTTCTATTTAAAATATTATTTATTGTGGTTACTCCCACCCCAAGTGGAGATTATCAATTTATCGTTATTGACTTTGATTGGGATCTATCATAATGTTTGCCAACTCTTTTGAGATTTGAAAGACGGTAACTTTGAAGAATAGTATGCTGTATTTTTCTGGCCTATCATATTCTTCAAAAGCAAATTAAGCATACAACCTCTTTTTTTCCTCTAACCAACCAAAAGTCCACCAAACAAGGAAAAAAGAGTAAAAAAAATAACATTTAAATAATATAGATAAAAATATAACTAATTGAATGTAAGAAATCCTTAAAAAATGATTAGCTAAACTAGATAATATGAGTTTTGATGAGCTATTTTCCATAAAAAATTAGCTCCTCCTTCGGGAATGTTCTAAGGGTAAACCCCACGTTTGAACTAGTTGTACAAGTCAAAAATTGATTTCTTTCTACTCATTAAAGGCTTGGTTGGTACGCAAATTACAACTTAAAATAAAATAGCTAATGCCATGTAAGCAGGATATAAAATACAGTTAGGGAAATTGCAAGTTTAAGCTAAATAACACATCAAATTCTAAAACACTATGAGCCAGTCAAGTTCCCCACAAAAGAATATTTGGGCTACAGATTTATCCATAATTTTTTCAATGCACAAGTAAAAGAAATATCCAGCAATATAAAAATAATTTTACTTTAATGCACAAGGTTCTATAGAATCGCATTTAAGTTCCAAGCTAAGCTACATGTCTCCCAAAAGTTGCAACAACTCACTAAGCACCAAAACTATTTATAACAATTCGTCAAAGTTTGAAAAACTACTATTTATTCTAATAAACTAAATTTAAAATAAATCAAAAAAATATGAGTCACAATAATAACATAACAATAAATATGCCCTAATTCATAAAGCCTAAACCTAATTTCTACAACCAAAATTTACTTGGCAGCCCTTAAGCCAAATTCTGAATGCTTGATCAGTACCTCAATTTCTTCTGCTAAACTGTGCTAATAGTGTCTTGGATACAGAAACATCAATTAAAGATAAGTTTTGTGTTTCTCATTCCAGAACCATCATATATATCAGTACCAGACTCAAATTTCATACATGCCAATCAAACCCCTACAAACTTTTATGGATTATTTTTTTTTTCCTATTCAAATACAAGAAAAGAGGGAGGGGAAAACTAAAAAGGAGGGCCCTTGCCACTCTTATTACCATATAGTTATGTATTTGAAAGGAACTCTTGCACGATGCTGCTTAATTTCAGTGAACTAAAAATGCCGTTAACCCACCAGAAAAACAACCATGGCTATCTTTCAGCAGAGAGCCCACCACATTTGGCCTCTGCTTTTTGATAGGCATCCCAATTTTAAGAATCGTCATGTACACATGCACAGTTTTGCACAGGAAATAAACACTTATCAAATCATACGCACAAGCAAGCTCATGATACTCAAGCCAAATAGAAACAATAATATTGCCAAATAGAGCTCATATTGGTCATGGGTTGAGAACAGGAATTGAATTCTATGAGATCTACATTTAGTTCTTCAGAATCCAAAGAAACATCAGAAACTCCTACTCCATTTCATTCTACAAAGCTCAGAGAAGTATCATTTTGACCACTTTATTCAACTATTTTTCGCTCCTTTCACGAATATTATGTCACTAATTCATCAAAATATACATATATGTCAATTAGCAACTCTTTTAATATATGCTTTGTTTAATTCTTAGAATTTCACCGTCCCAATCAATTTCTAGATTTGCAGTATATTCTAGCGAATCATATCTTTGGCCGATGTCCAGTACACCACAACTTTCTCAACTAAAAAGTGATTTCTTGACTTTTTCATCTATGCTACAAGTGCATTCCCAAACACAATCTCCTTCGATGCCTATACCATCCATGACAATATTTCTTCTATATGCTTGATAATTCTTTCACTATCAGTCAATGATTTGCTCTTAGAAAAGAAGCAAATAAAAAACAAAATATATGTCAAAAATTTAAGATTGTTACTCTTAAGGTTTTGTGTAAACAAACCTTTAGAACGACTAAAGGAAATCAAAAAAAAAAAAAAATGAAAAAACTTAACCCTATAGATCAATACCGAAAGCATATATAGAAAGAAGACAAACAAAAACTATTGTATAGCCTTAACATCAAGAGTCTCATCACTATATTATTCAAAAAAAAAGTTGAGAGAGGTTTCTTCCTTCCTTCCTCCTAGAATGATTCTCTGGCTGCTAAGATTTTAAAGCATTCACATTCGGCTCAACAAATATTTAGCTAAAAAACACATTTTTTCTATTTTAGCTATCCACTTTTTCAAATGACCTACATCAGCTCAACATTTTATCTATTTACTTTCACTTTTCTATTTAAAATATTATTTATTTATGTACTTTTCCTATTCCCAAGGAAGAGAAAGAGCAAGGTTACTTTTATTCTTAATATAAATAAGGATTTGTTGAGCTACGGTAGTCAGCAAATTAACAGTTAAACAAATCCTTAATCAAAAAGCCAATTTGCAGAATCCAATTATGTGAATGCTCCGTGTGTTCCATTGTATTTTTCTAGTCTGTCATATTCTTCAAAAGTCACTTGAACCAGGATACACGCAACAGACTTGAGATTTGGAAGAGGGTAAAGAGAATGCTAAGCTGTATTTTTCTGGTCTATCATATTCTTCAACAGCAAATAAGCATTACAATCCTCTTCTTTTCCTTCGACCAACCAAAAGCCAGGTCCAATATTATTCAGTTGACCAGCAACAAGATAAAAATGGTCGGCTAAGTAATAAGGTCAAGCTTCCGTTTGGTTTGGGCTTAATTTGCGGTGGCAGAGACGACAACGCGCGTCGCTCACAAAGAAAAAAACACAAAACAAAAAGAGTCAAAAGCCATCGTATAACCACGCGTTGTTTCCACTACTGATCGTAAAGGAGACGGTGATCTTGACGTATGTGCCCAAGTAACGTGGTTCCAGGATCGTTGAAGATCTGGAGAGTTGGCCAGTGGCTGCTGCTTTGTCCATGGCATGGCGTGGTAGGTAATTGATGTTTGAGTGTTGAAGTTCACGTCATGGTCATCTAAAAATATGACAAACTTTAATTTAATTTCTTGAATGATGGATTTACTTGTCTTAACTTTTCCTATGATGGTTTTGAACACAATATAGAAGCAAATATTCTAAGTTTAACAATGTAGGTAAAGTATTTTCTGATGGAGCCAACATTGAAATTTAGAGTACGAGCGACATATGTAGGTAAGATATATATATATATTTTCATATGCAATCTGCATTGGAATTTAGAGGATCTACTTGCCTTAACTTTTCCTATGATGGTAAGATATTAAGATGGCTTTTGTTTTTAACTTGTGTGGTTAGCCCAAACGATGGAAAAATTAGCTTCAGTTTCAATTAAAAGTATGGAAAGCTTACACTGTTACAGACAAAAAACAGGGAGTCCTGGCTTTACATAACCATATGGTGATGTGATGCTATCTTAACCACAGATAAAGAGCATTATTATATAAGCTTCAGATTTGCTCTCACTACCCCAAAAACAAAAAAAAATAGAGGTAAAAACCATCACTACCTTTGTAGTGACGGTTCCAAATGGTANTGAAGTTCACGTCATGGTCATCTAAAAATATGACAAACTTTAATTTAATTTCTTGAATGATGGATTTACTTGTCTTAACTTTTCCTATGATGGTTTTGAACACAATATAGAAGCAAATATTCTAAGTTTAACAATGTAGGTAAAGTATTTTCTGATGGAGCCAACATTGAAATTTGGAGTACGAGCGACATATGTAGGTAAGATATATATTTTCATATGCAATCTGCATTGGAATTTAGAGGATCTACTTGCCTTAACTTTTCCTATGATGGTAAGATATTAAGATGGCTTTTGTTTTTAACTTGTGTGGTTAGCCCAAACGATGGCAAAATTAGCTTCAGTTTCAATTAAAAGTATGGAAAGCTTACACTGTTACAGACAAAAAACAAGGAGTCCTGGCTTTACATAACCATATGGTGATGTGATGCTATCTTAACCACAGATAAAGAGCATTATTATATAAGCTTCAGATTTGCTCTCGCTACAAAAAAAATAAAAAATAAAAAATAAAAAATAAAATAGAGGTGAAAACCATCACTACCTTTGTAGTGACGGTTCCAAATGGTAGCTAAATAAGGGTAGAAAAATGGAAGAAAGTGTAGGCTTGGGCAAAACCAACACTTAAAAGGTGTCGGTTTAAAACCCATCACCTTCAAAAAGGTATCGATTTTTTAAAAAATCATCACCTTTTAAAAGGCGTCAGTTTTTTTTAAAAAAAAACCATCACCTTTTAAAAGGCGTCGGTTTTTTAAAAAACCATCACTAATTAAAAGGTGTCGATTTTTTAAAAAACCGACACTATTTTTTTTAATATATTTTTTTCCTAGCAACAATGCAAGAAGCTGGCCAATTGTCCATCTTAAACATAATTGGAATTCTATAAACGCAAAATTTTCAGCCATTTTGTTCTAAGTTCATACATTCTATCACTTATCTGTTTCTCAGTACCCAACAGACGAATTAAAATTAAAAATCCAAACAAAAATAGGAAGAAATAAAGAACATCACTAGTTTCATGCAATTAAAACAATAAATCCTCCCACTTAAGAGAGTATTTATCCACATAAGAGTATTTTCTTTATTGTATTTATCCATCAACTCTGCCTCTGAACTTTTCCCTTTGTTTTGCTCTTCATTTGAAGCAAGTGCGGAAGCCTCATTATATGCTTCTAAATAACTGTCATGGTAAAATAAACGAATTACAAAATCCTTAATAAACAGGAGAGACAGAGAGAGAGAGTTGAACACTTAAGCCATTCTCAAATCTAGAAAGTGAAACATACTTCATTTTTGCCTTCTGGGCTCTATCCGAAGGGGTATCTGTCCAAACACTAGTATCACCACGTCCTTCTTTTGAGCTCTTGCTAAATTTTGTCGACTGCATAGTCATACCGGGCTGAAAAGAAATGACAGTAGGAGGCTATGACTTGGTAAACAACATAAAAGGCATTAGTAAGGATTGGGTTAAAGTGCTGCAAATTATCAAAACAAATCAGTTCAATTCAGTGATTCATTAGTTGAAACACAAAGCAAAATGCACACCCGCATGCAAAGCAAAGAAATGAAGGAATTAATTTTCAATACTTGTTTACAAAACTAAGCATTCGAAAAGAAATAAACTCACCAATGTGATAGAATAACCAGATTTAACATCCTTGAAATCCTCCACTTCCAGGGAACTTAGATACTCGAATATCTATCAAGAAGATAGGCAATAATGAAGCAAAATCACTATTTAGGCATATGAAAAAATTGAGCAAACCAGCTAGAAGTCATAAGATACTTAAGAAGAATCCTTGCCACGTGGCTCATGGATTCTTTCAAATTTTATAATCAATGTAGGCACAGAATCCAGACCTTTTGATCCTCTTCAGTCAAAAGTTCACCAAGAGCAGGATGACTCAAAAACTGCATAGAGTTGGAAACAAATCAATTGAATAAAAGATGTCGTTACATCAGAACAGCGAAAAAGATCGCATATTCACATGAGTATAGAGATGGAAACAGATTACTAACAGCAGTTAACCAGAAATCAGGGATGGATTTAATAATCTCATTCCGCTTATCATAAACAGGCCTGCGTATCCCATTATACTGCTGCTCTACTTCCAGGACCTTATCACTGGCCTCATTGATCTAGAACATGTAAAAAAATACAAAAAGACACAATAACCCATGTCAGTACAGCTTCACTGGCATAGATCATAAGTAAAACATATCATACCCTACAAGCCAATCAGCAGTATTTAAGAGGTAAACAGGAGGCATCCAACTGAAATAAAAGCTGATACATATCCAAACCCCTGGCATTATTCCAATTTAAATATGAAGCTAAAGCTACAAACTATAAGATACGGCAAAGCATTCACAGTCAATACCAGCAATGAACAAACAAGTAAAAACCACTCAAACTACAAGCAAGAACTCAAAGTTCAAAAATGAAACATACAGAAAATACGAACAATTAGACTTACGGTGGTTCTTAAGAATTAAGAAGTATCATCAAGGCCATAGGCACCCCTCGCTTCCATATTCCAGTGTCATCCAAAATTATTGAAATGAATTTGGATTGCTGTGAATTGTGTGGCTCTAAGCTAAACTTAAACATTCACTAAGCCAAAACCCCCTCAACTCAGCCCCAATCGAAACCCTAAGTCCCATCATCCCCCAGCAGAATCGAATGGGAACAACGACAGATTACAACCGACCTCTGAATCCATTTTTGTAATTTCGATTTCTATATATAACACTGTTTGATTAAGAAATTAAGCATTAATATAAAAAAACCCCAAACTCCACAATTTTCTTCCACCATTCGTACACAAACCCCAGCAGGAAATAAAACAATAAACACTTGAAAATAGCAAAACACACACATAGAAAGAAAGAAAGAAAGAAACAATCACAGACCAGAATACCCCTGTGGAGTTGGAATGGCCGTTCCCTGCAACTTCCTTCCTCTGAAATAGGCTTCCTGGAGCTCTAACCCCTCCACCTCAATCCCTTCCATTTACCAAAGAGCACAAATTTCATAGACTTTACAAAAACATAGAGAGAGAGAGAGAGAGGTGCAGCTTACCAGCCAGTGGGTTTGGGCTTGAAATAGTGGGAAACAAAGGAAGGGCCGTCATACTTGATGGAGTAGGGGAGCTGGTGGACCTTACTGCCGAGATCCACCAAATCGGCGCCACCTTCACTTTGCCTTAGATCTATTATCGTGCTCTCTTCGTGCATCATGCCTTACACCTTTTTAAGGGGCAAAGAGCAAGGCGCGTGCGGGTCTGAGAGAGAGCAAGACACAGATTGAAATTTGAAAGAGGTGTCGGTTTTAAAGGAAACCAACCCCTCTTTAGAGGGGTTGGTTACTGTTGCACCAACACCCCTTTTTAATAGTGTCGGTTACTATTGAACTGACACCCCTTTACAACCCTTTTTAAAGGGTGTCAATTTTACTAAAACCGACACTATTAAGTGTCTATTAGTGTCTCTTTCTTAAAAAGACACTATTACAACCATCACTATAATTCAATTTTTTTGTAGTGTCTTCTATTGACTCTAACTAGTTTTCTTTTCCATATTTGTATGATGCTTAAGAGAGTATGTTGGAGGAGGAAATTTCTGTCCAATAAGTAATTCTCCTTGGAAACTCATTCCCTATTGACCATTATTTCTTAATACCTCTCAGTAGAGAAGTCTAGCTGCGGTGTGCAGTGAGAACATCCAGATTACTCTTAGACTAATCAGCTCACAAGAAAATTGAACCAGGATACACGCAAGCAATTAATATTTGCAACTCCTTTGAGATTTGGAAGATTTGTACTATGTATTTTTCTGTACCTTTTATATAAATACAGTCAAAAACTAAGTTCTTTGTACCTTCCAATAAAAGAATGCCATCTCAGCATGGAACACAAAAACAGGGGGAAAAAATAAATCAAAAACAGCTCAAGCATAGAAATCTCATCTTCAACAAAAGCAAGCATCTCAAGCACATGGTTTAAAAATTATAACTCTTCATTCAATTGATATTTGTTTACAGCTTATACAGCTACCTGCTTATTCATAAAGGAGCATAAATACTCCTAATACTACCAACAGATGATGAAGGTGGAATAATTAGATGGTAGATAATTGTAGATTCGAAGACCTTGTAGAATCATAGAAGCAATGAACTACAATGTGGTCGTAGCCTGTACTCTGCCATATTCCTGCATCACTCACACTTGCAGACGCTCCAACAAGTCTGACTCACCTAGCTTGTATATTTGATATCGTTCCCCTTTAATCCTGTAGCCAAATCGGATAGTAGTTACCTTCTTGACTTTCCAATAATCTTTGCCTCTATCTGGCTGTAAATGTAGTACAAATTCTCTCTGCATTTCATAGAAGTCGATAACCTTTAAGCTTTTCAGGTGCTGGATTCCAGAGGGTACCTCCTTCATTTGTGGGCATGGCCCAATCTCTAGTTGCTCAAGAACGGGCAGTGATCCTGTGTCTATTTCTATCATCTTTAATCTGTTCAACTTTTTCAGTGTGAGCTTTTTAAGCTTTTGAAAACCCCCTTCCTCAAAATGCAGTCGTTCACCATCATACCCTTGACGAAGGGTAAGATTAATTAAATTAGGCAAAGTCTTGACACAAATTAGTGGATCTTCCACTAAAAATGTGAAACATAAGCCCAATGTGACCAGATTATGAAGCCCAAGAATCCAGTTGGGCAACTTTTTCAACCGCCCCCTTAGAAAGATATGTTCTAAAAATTGAGGCGGCGATGAAATTGATTGTAAATCTAAAATTTCTTCTTCGCTGATTGAACTTACAACCAAAATCTTAAGCTGGACCATACTTTGTAGGGAGGCACACAAATCCCTCCCATTTTCTGCGGCCATATTTGAAATGCCAAGCGCCCTCAACTGACTCAACTTTCCCAGCTCTGTGAATAGACCAACACCTTGATGATTTGCCTCAACAAGTGATAGCGTCTGCAAGTCCCTTAAACATCCAACCCCATCACATAATTTCACTCCTTTCATTGCATACAAACTACTTTCAATTTCAAGGTCATGATAGTGAGCCAACAGATGTCTCAGTTTATAAAGCCTAAATATCTCAATTGGTAGCTCACTTACTGGAGTTTCCATGACATTCAGAGTCTGTAGGTTTTGTAGCCTACCCATTGACTTTGGAAGTATCTTAACTTTTGTTCTCCTCAAACTTAAGTACTTCAAATGGAATAAATTCCCCACTTCTTGAGGAAGACAATCAATAGGAGCATCTTCAAAATCTAACACTTTCAAAAGCTTGAACTTTTTAAACAATTTAACCAAGAAAGACCTGGGCATTTCATTTATGCTGAAGAGAAAAACAGAACGAACCCGAGAATACTCACTTGTCTCAAAAACATCTTCTCTAGCATAGTGGATTGATAGGCACCGACTTTTTCCACCGGAAGTGGTGTCTCCTGCCTCCAAAACTTGAGAGAAATTCAACTCTCCAGACTTCAATAGGATGATTTCATGCAACAAATCATGGATTCGGTACTTTTTGTCTATCTCATAATCAAGTTCCCCAAATGAAACTTGAACCAAGTTTCTGTGGATGAGCTCCATTAAGTATTCTTCCGCTACTTCTTCCAATGCTTTTCCCTTCTTTCCATTTATAAAGCCCTCAGCTAACCATAGCCTACGTAATCTTGCACCAGTGATTGAGTAGTCCTCTGGAAACATACCAAAGTATAAGTAGCAAGACTTTAGGTAAGACGGAAGATCATGATAACTGAGAGAAAGAATTTTTGTTATACTTGTAAGGTGTGGATTACTTTCTAGCTCAGAATTGAGGCTATCATGCAAATTTTGCCATTCTAATGGCACCTTCTCCTTTGTTGAAAGAAGACCACCTATGGCAACAATTGCAAGTGGCAGGCCTTCACATTTTTTGACAATGTCCATCGACGGTCTCACTAACTCTCTGGGACAACACCCTTGAAACTCGGATTGGAATGCCTTTCTACAGAACAATTCCCAAGCCTTGTCTTGAGACAGAGGTTGTAGCTTGTGGATCTTATCAGATAATGATTCTTTACAAGATACACCAATGAGATCACTACGTGTTGTGATGATAATCCTGCTACCTCTATCATTGCAAGGTAAAGCATGTTTCACAATTTCCCAAAACTCTGTCTTCCAAACATCATCAAAGACCACAACATACCTCTTATGCAGTAAACATTTCCTCAGCTGGCTAATTAATACAATCTCTTCTGTCATGTCTATTTGCCCAGGAGCAGCTTCTTTTGCTTGGTAGATTTGCTTTGACATGGACAAGAGTATCTTCTGCACATTGTATGACTGAGACACCGTGATCCAAACACGGCAGTCAAAATGTCCTTTCACTAATTCATTCTCATATACTTTCTTAGCAAGAGTTGTCTTACCAATTCCGCCCATGCCTACCAATGAAATCACAGAGCGTTTAGATGCTCCCCCAACCATCCAGCTTACAAGTTCATCCCTCGTAGACTCAATGCCCACAACTTCATCTTCCTCAATGAAAAGTGAACCCAGTCGAGGGTCATGCCATGTAACACTAGTTGCACTACTACTTGATCCTTGCTCTGAGGAATTAAAACCATATCTTTCACTTCGTTCCTTAATTTCACGAACTGATATTTTGATATCTTGAATCTTGGT
Organism: Carpinus fangiana; assembly: GCA_006937295.1. NCBI lineage: Eukaryota > Viridiplantae > Streptophyta > Magnoliopsida > Fagales > Betulaceae > Carpinus > Carpinus fangiana. Next base: position 13,434,992 of record CM017321.1, on the reverse strand, counting down.
AGCTATGTCATGATGTGGTTTTAGTTTTTTCAATAAGCGGCCAATTTTATGGAGGGAAGCAATAAAACCTTGTTGATGACGACATTGTGCCATGTGAAAAACGTATTCATCTATCACGTCTTCTATATGATATGCTGCTTCTCTCACTTGTTTCACCCACGTTTTGACGCCATCTTGGAGGTCTCTTTTATCTGCATCTTTGAGAAAACATTGGATGCTCTCCAGTTCATCTCTAATATTCACAACTTCCCGGTGGACACCCCTTAACAGTTTTGATTCATGAGCGATCAATTGAACAAGCTCGTTGATGACTAGGGTCACAACGGTTTCTGTCATGCTTTCCTCTTTGATCTTCACCTAGTCAATGATATTGTCACAGTTAGAAAAGAATTTGGATTAACTGTCACGCCCCAAGCCAAAAGCAAGACATATGCCCACTAAGAATTTATATTTTTTTTTACAAGTAATCGCACTATCATTAAAAAGTGAAAGTGCAACCCCAGTACACAAAAACTATACAAGAAAAACACCTAACTAGAAAGAGACAAAAAAGAACAAGTAAGCCTGAAAACTAAGCAAATTAGGAAAACAAACAAAGTGGTCCAAAGGTAAAGACTATTGAAGAATAAATAACATTTGTACTTAGAACTAACATTAAAGCTAATTGTAACATTTTCTTACAATTCTATTTTATCCAAGAACCAATTATTTATGCCATCAAATTACTTAAAAAACATCAACTAGAGATCTATAAATAATCCAACAGAACTTAATAACAAAATACATTTTCTTGTTAAAGCACTCCATAACTATCAAACACAATAAATCAAAAATCCCAATTCGTCTCTAAGATATGTTCTCCGAGTAGCACAATCTAGGTCCAATATACTTAGAAACTACAAATTCCAGGTCTCATCGTCCAACAATACAAATAACTAATATAAGTTCTTACATGGAGAACTAACTAACATTATTTTTTACTTATAAAAAAAAAACCTAATACAATGATATACTTATTGAAACATGTACTTCGAATCATACTCCAACAATCAGCTAATAGAGTATCTCAACTCGAGGGACCTCTCACTAATTCTGATTTTTTTTTTTGGGGGCTAAGAAATAATCTTACAGCAGATTCTGCAATAAAAGTCATAAACATCAACATCTACATTTAGTTCTTCAGAATCCAAAGAAACATCAGACACTCTTACTCCAATTAGTTCTACAAAACCCAGAGAAGCATCACCTCCCTCCACTGTAAAAATCACTTTGAGCATTTTATTCAACTATTTTTCGTTCTTCTTTCACGAATATTATGTTACTCATATTTCCTTCTCTTCCAACTACTTCTCATAAACACGAACACCCAGAGTCTAAATCTTCCCCTCTGCAGCAATTAAGCAAACCCAATGAAAACAAGAACACCCACAAGCCAAAAACAGCAAACCCACATAAAAATCCAATCTTTAAAGCAAAATAAAAGAATACCCAAAAGAAGAGTCACGTTCAACAACAACAAAAAATAATAATAAAATAATTTACGCTCCCAAAGAACATTGCAGAAACTAGGGGAATTTGAAGCTTTTACCTTGAATTACGCTGGGTATGGCTGCTTTTGGCGGGTGATTCAACTAATTTTATTTTCCCATAGTTGTATGATCCTTTAGAGACTTTCTAGTTGTTCAAATAAGTAATTCTCCTAGAAAAATCAGTCCCTTTTGACCATTTCTTCATACCTCACATTACGAGAAGTCTAGCCGCAGTCCCTGACATCCGGATTGCTCTTGAGTCTTTACTGCACACACAAGTAAATTGGGCCTGCGTTGAACCCGTGAAACTCACTTCCCAGCTTGAACCAGGATACACGCAACCAATGTTTGCAACTCTTTTGAGATTTGGAAAACGGTAAAGGAAAGAAGAGGTTGTATGCTTATTTGAATAATGGTATACTGTATTAGTGTATTTATATGTTCTCCAAAAGCAAATAAGCATACAACCTCTTCTTTCCTTCGACCAACCAAAATTCTGGTCGTCACTGAGAAAAAAAGGAAAAATAAAATAACAATTCAACTCAAAGTTCAATACATAAAAAAACGCGTTCTTTCCAACGGTCGTAAAGGAGTGAATCTGATCTTGACATTGACATGTGTGCCAAATACGTGGTTCCGATTTTGTTGAAGTTTTGGAGGGTTTTGCTGCTTTGTCATGTTAAGAGTCCGCAATTAGTGTTTCAGCGTCAAATTAAGTCGGGGTTAAACTATAGCTAAAATATTATGGAAAATGTTACGTGTTTTTTTAGTATTTTTAATATTTTTTTAATTGTGATTTGATTTTTAAAATTATTAATAAATTAAAGGTTAATTATAATAATTTTAAATTAAACGATAATTTTAAAAGTTATATCATAGTTGGGAGGACATCAAAAGAAAACTAGAAAAAGGTCTAATATTTTTCAAATATTATATAGATTAACTTCAATATAAGTTTTTGAATTAAACGAGTTAGACCCTTTAACTCTGAGTAGCTAATTTCGTGTTAAGTTCATGTTGAATTTATAAGTCGTATAAAACATTAACACTCTAAATATTACATATCGGGTTTGTATCATGTCGAGATATGGGTATAAATACTATATAGGTCAACTTTAACTGTAACTCACTAATCACATATATATATATATATATATATACACGAGCTTTAACATAAAGAGTGCTTAGAATTGTGACACGTGTTCATCTTTTTTAATATTTGAACATTTTTTTCTTTTTCTTTTTTTTTTTGTGCTTAACTCTACCTCCCAACCTTTTTTTTTTTTTTCTTAATTCTATCTCCCATGACCTATCAACTTCTCCCTCTATCTCCACTTAAATATGTCTTAAATTTCTCTCTCTTCCATAATTTATGTTTCAACTGGTTTTGACGTAAAGAGTGCTTATAATTGCGACACGTGTCCATCTTTTTTAATATCTGAACCTTTTTTTTTTTTTTTNTTTTTTTTTTTTTTTTTTTTTTTTTTTTTTTTTTCTCTTCTTAACTCTTCCTCCTATGACTTATCAACTTCTACCTCTATCTCCACTTAAATATGTCTTAAATATGTTTTTTTTTTTTCTTAACTTCTCTCATGACTTATCAACTTCACCCTCTATCTCCATTTACATATGTCTTAAATTTCTCTCTCTTCCATAATTTATGTTTCAACCGAATTTGACGTAGAGAATGCTTAGAATTGCAACACGTGTCCATTTTTTTTAATATTTGAACCTTTTTTTTTATAGATGTGATACAGCTACAACAAACACCCAACAAGACCCAATTTCTCTCATATTTTAGACTTAATTTCTAGTTTAAAGCACTCTCTCTCTTCCACTAGCAATTTTTTTATTTTTTAAGGAAAATGTTAAAGGCCCAACTTTTTTAAAAATGACCATTTTTATGAAGAAAAATGCAATTTTCATTTTTTAAAAAATACCAATAAAAAGAATGACAAAAAATATATATTATTGCATTAGACACTTTTTTGATTTTTTACTTTTTTTAAAAAAATAAAAAATAAAAAAAGGTAAAAGTTGGGCAAAAAAGTTGGGTCCCTATCATCCCTCATTTTTTAATAGCTGACACTTAAAGGGAGAAGTTGGGTCTTTGTTGGATGCATGTTGTGCCTTTAACATTTTTTTTTTTTTTTTTGTGCTTAACTCTACCTCCTAACCGGTTTTTTTTTTTTTTTTTCTTTTCTTTTCTTAACTCTACCTCCCATGACTTATCAACTTCTCCCTCTATCTCCATTTAAATATGTCTTAAATTTCTCTTTTTCTCTCCCATTTCTTTGTGCTTAACTCTACCTCCCATGCTCCCATGACCTATCAACTTCTCCCACCATCTCAACTTAAATATGTCGTAAATTTCTCTCTCTTCCATAATTTATGTTTTAACCGGTTTTCTACATAAAACAATGCAAGTCTCTCCCTTTCTACTTAAAATTCATTTCTCTTTCTCCCATAAATTTCAAATTTAAATTTTAGTATGAACCAGTTTTCTCTCTCTCCCTCTACTTAAACTCACAGCTCTCTCCCTTCCATAATTTCCTCTATCTCTACTTAAATATATCTTAAATTTCTCTCTCTCTCTCCCATAATTTATGTTTCAACCGGATTTAAATTATTTTAGTCTAAACCATTTGGGTTTGCAGCCATTGTTTAACTAAATTTGTGTTTGANGCGGATTCGTAGACTCGTCCAGTTGATTTTAGGGATTTTGAGGACGAAGGGTAGGGAGGAGATGGGGGATGAAGAGGATGAAGGAGAGGGAGGAGATGGGTAACGTAAAATAGAAGAGAGAGAAACGGCGTTAAGTAACGGTTCACTTTTTAAAAAATAATGTGTTTATTTTGCAACCCTTGGATCGTTTTCAACAAATCACAGCCATCAACCGGCTCCAATCCAGTTTAACTAAACTGGAGAGGAGCCGGATCCCACCAAGTGTGGTTTAATTTGGTTTAAAACTTTTTTTTTTTGTGCATGCCTCCTACCTTTTACAAGTTACAACATCCAGAATCCCAATCACTCGTTTTTTTTTTTAAAAAAAAATTAAATCAAATTTCCTCTCTCTCCTCCCTCTACTTAAACTCATATCTCTCTCCCTCCAATAATTTCCTCTATCTCCACTTAGAGCATTTCTAACGGAGGAGTTAAATGACATTTTTATTTAAAATATCTCCTTAAATTTGTAAAATATCCCTACATTAGAGAAGCAAAAAAAAAAAAAGGTAGAATAGATATTTTATTAAATGAACTAAAAAAATACTACATGTAGCGGCACTATTCAACGAGCTATTTTCCTAAATTTTCTTTCCATATCTTTTTTTCTCCTACTATCTCTCACAAAATTTTCTTCTCACGTTTTTTTTTTATTGTTTCTCTCACGTGCTTTCCCTTTTTCCAAAATTTTCCTACTATTTATCTTTCACATCTCATTTTTTCCAAAATTTTCTCCTCATATTTCTCTCTCCACATCACTTTTTTCTCAAAAGTTGAAAAATAGGATATTTAGGAACAATACAATCATTATAAAAAATAAAAATAATAATAATTAAATGATATAGATAAAAATATAAGTAATCGGATGTAGAAGGCCCTCAAAAAGTCATTAGCTAAACTATATAAAGTGAGTTTTGATGAGCTATTTTACATAAAAATTTTTTTTAAAAAAATAGCACATTCATTGGGAATGCTCTTAAATATGTTTTAAATTTTTCTCTCTCTCCCATAATTTATTTTTTATCCAGATTTAAAATTATTTTAGTCTAAACCGTTTGGGTTTGTAGATATTGTTTAATTAAATTTATGTCTGAACCGTTTTGCTTTTAATGGGAGAGAGATAACCCTCAACAAGTGTGGTTTAATATGGTTTAAAACTTTTTCTTTTCTTTTTTTTTTTTTTTTTTTTTTTTGCATGCATCCTACCTTTTACAAGTTACAACATCCAGAATTCCAATCACTCTCTCACGGTGTTTGTCTTTTAGTGCCTTTCAACATTCAAAACTCTTTTTTTGTGCATGTTTTTTAGATTTTACAACATCTAAACCTCTCCACTTAAGGTTAGTGTGTTTTTGTTTGACTTCTATTTTGTAATTGAGTTACAAGTATTCAATAATAGCACAAGCCTCTGCAAAAAAATTGTGATTGTTTATTTCCTGTATTTGCATGTTCATTTCTTCTTTCTTTTTTTTTTCAAGTTTGTATATGTGTATGTTTTTTCTTTAATAAAAATTGTAATTTCAGACTTAAAATAGTTTTTTAATATATTTTATTGTGATAATGGAAGGTTATATTGTGTTTTTATTTGACTTTTGTGTTTTTATATTGTTAATGCATTGTAAACCTGGATTAACAATTTAATTGTATTTTCTTTTTATCAGTTTTGTCTTTCAATGCCTTGCCACACCCGAAACTCATTTTACTAAGTGAGCAGTCCCGCTCTCTCAATTTTGTTACCATTCTTTAGGTTAGTGTTTTTTCATTTGACTTTTAGTTTGTTATTGAGTATTATTTGTATTTAAGAATAGACCTTTCACAAGAGCTATTGTTGTTTTTTAAAAATTATGAATTTTATTTATATGGTTTCTTTACTTTATTTTGTATCATTACTTTATTCAAAATATTTGCAGGTTTAATTTTATTTAATTTAAATTGTATTTTCAGAATTAAGATAATATATTTTTAGAAATATATTATTGTGCTAATGGAACATTATAATGTGTTTTTATTTTACTTTTGTGTTTTATATTGTTAATCTAGATTAACAATTTAACGAAAAAATTTATTTATTTTTTTGTGTTCAGCTATCAATATATATATATGAAATGCATGTATCTTAAGAGGGTTGAGCTATTTTTATCTTTTAATTATACTTTTCTATTGAAATATTGAATTAAATGATACGATCAGGAGGTTCAAGTAAAAATTGTAATTTCAGACTTAAAATACTTTTTTAAAAATATTTTATTGTGATAATGGAAGGTTATGTTGTGTTTTTATTTGACTTTTGTCTTCGCCTCTTCGGTGCTCATGTTCTTCCATTTTTGTTTTTGTCCCTTATATATATATATATTATATTTTCTATTTTTTCTTCTTTTACTTTCTAATTTATATCAATCAATTCTCAAAAAAGACAAGAGAGATAGAGTTTTTATTCGTTATTTATCAATGAAATATTATACTACAATTATTTTCATTCTTTATTTATTTATTTTTCCTATAACAATTCTTTTCAGTTGTCCAATAGTTGTTTCTCAATGAAAAATTATACAACAGTTTTTTTTTTTTCTTTGTCTTTTCGTTTTTGTTTTTTGTTTTGTTTTGCTAGAATAGTTATTTTCAATTATTTTAATATTTTTGTTTTTTTTGTATCTTTATTTCCGGTGCTTATGTTCTTCCATTTTTTTGACCCCTTTTTTTTAATTTATATATTATTTTTTATTTAAATGATTACTTTTCTTTTGTAAATTTTACATTAAATTCAGGAAATAATAGTGAGAGTTTCTTTTCGTAGAAACTCAATTTTTTTAATATATTTCACACTCAATTTTTCAATCATAGACTTTTTTTGTCTTTGTTTTTCTGTATGTCTTAAAATTAGTTTCTTTTACTTCTATATATGTGAAGGATGGTTGAAAAAAAAAAAATTTGTTTTCCATTATATTTGTATTGTCATTTTATATGTTTTTTTATCTTTATTTTCGATGCTTATGTTATTTTATTTTTGTTTGTCCCTTATATTTTAGAGAGTTTTTATTCGTTGTTTCTCAATGAAAAATTATACTACAGTTATTTTATTTCTTTATATTTTTTTTCCTATAGTAGTTATTTTCAATTATTGTTTCTCAATGAAAAATTATACAGCTGTTTTTTTTTTTTTGTTGCAATAATAGTTATTTTCAATTATATTAATTTTTTCATTTTTTTCATCTTTATTTCCAGTGCTTATGTTGTTCCATTTTTTTTTTTTTGACCCTTATTTTTTTCTTTCTAATTTATATATTATTTTTTATTCAGATAAGTCAGGTTTCCCTTGATTTCTGCTTCTATAAGATCTCCTCCTCCCTCTTGAGCTGTTCTTGAAGTTCAAACTGGAGTCTTCTTCCAGGTACAAATTCTCAGCCGTGGGGTTTCATTGATGGCTGCCACTAAAGCTTCTGATTCTGCTTTGAAAATGGTGAAATTTTTCATTTGGAGATGTCATCAAGTTAAGAGCTTCGGTTTGCTTGATTAAGGTTTCTATTTTTGGAGAGATGTACGAGATGAAAGACAAACTGAAGCACAGAACAAGGCCAGGGAAAGAAAAAGGTTATAGAGGTGGGACATTCTGGAAGAGGAGAACTTCCACAGGCATTCATTTTGTAAATACTAGAAAACGAAATAAGGCCAAAATACTTTCTAGTTTTTACAAGGTGCAACACTGAAGAAAAAAAAAAGAACAAAAAAAAAGGGGGGGATAAGTGATAAAAATGGACATGAAAATTACATGTTTTAGGGGCAAGTAATGTTTTTTTTTTTTATATAAGCGGGGGTGAGTAATGTTAAACATTACATATTTATCTTATAATTATCTCATAATGTTAATATCACAAGTCTAACCAGCCATCAAAAGTTTTTTTTTTTTTCAAATTAAAAATAAAAAAAATACTGCAGAAATATATAAACAAACAGAGATATAGTTCTCCATTTTTTTATTTTTTTTTTCAGTGCTTCTACCGTAAAAATTTCAAAATTATTGGTTATTACTCATAGGTAGTCAATTATCAACCTGGTCCGTGGGCCAGTGAAGTGGATAACGTTTCTTTCCTTCGAAATTCAACTGGGGATATCACGAAACACAGTGAACTAAACCATAGGCAGTGAGATTTCTCACCTCTCTCCAATGGCCTCCTCTCTTCCCCTTCACCATCCCACCCACTGCTTCATCTCTAACCCCAAGGTCCCAACTCTCTCTCTCTCTCTGAGTATTTACTTATTTATGTGCTTTTTTTTTTTGTTTTTGTGTCTAAATTTGGTTGTATATGTGAATCAGTTGAAGAATTTCCACCATGGTGGTTCACCACGACCCAGTTATTCTTTTGCAACGAACACCCAAAATCATGTGAAACCCATTAGAGCAACCACTGAGACTCCTCCATATCCGATATACCAAACTACCCAAGTTGAAGAATCACTCTCTGAGGTAAAAACCTCTTTTCTTCATTTACTTTTTAGTGGCTGAGAAAACGTAAGGATAAGAATGTTGGACTTTTGAAAGGCAATATTGCATTGATTTTCTAGCTCATATATACAAGTCGGTGAATTTCCATGTTCATTTGAAATATTCTAGTAAACCAAGAAGGGAAGTTGTTTGGGTATTCATTTGTAACACATACCCATTTGATATACGGTTTTTTCTTGTTATGATATTAAATTTTCGTTGCTGAGTATTTTATTTTATTTTATTTTTTCACATAGTTGGAGCCAGCAGACCCTGATTTCTATAAGATTGGATATGTACGGCGCATGAGAGCTTATGGAATTGACTTCAAAGAAGGACCAGATGGATTTGGAGTGTATGCAGCCAAAGATGTTGAACCACTTCGCCGAGCCAGGGTGAGTTGCTTCACTTGACGAGTGTTATTGATGGCATTATAGCTTCCTAATCATTAGTCTGTTTGCCAGTTTACCCCCATTTTTGAATTAGCTACTGATCTTGTTCTTGTAGATTTTTACAGGACTACTGATATTTTGTGTTATAGATAATTTTCAGAATGTGATGTCATGGTTAATCATGGAGTTCCTTTTCTAGTTTTCTATTGTAAATGCAGCTTTGCACTTCATTGTGCAGGTAATTATGGAAATTCCACTAGAATTGATGTTAACCATAAGCCAAAAACTCCCATGGATGTTTTTCCCTGATATAATACCAGTGGGTCATCCTATATTTGATATTATCAACTCAACCAATCCACAGGTAAATGCAATTTTCCCTTAATATAAAGTAATTAATGCTTAATTGCTCACTTAGAGCATTCATTGTATAATAGAATAGAATTTTCCTTATTAGACTCTGCTTCCAACATATAATTTGCTCATTTGTTTAGTTCAATGGGCGAACAAATTTGTCTGGTTACTGATTTTCAATTAATGCCTTTTTCCATTGCTTTTTTTTTAAAAAAAAAAAAAAAAAAAAAAAAAAAAATTGTCTGAGTGGATTTTTATATGGGGTAACTCTTTGTGGCAGACAGATTGGGACCTAAGGTTAGCATGCCTTCTTTTATATGCATTTGATCGGGAGAATAACTTTTGGCAGTTGTATGGTGACTTTTTACCTAGTGCAGAGGAGTGCACTAGCTTGCTTTTAGCTACAGAGGTGCGTGACTGCAGACTGTAAATCTTTAGACTCTAACGATTCTTTGAAATTTTGTAGTGTTTTTGACTCCCCTGTTCATAGATTCCCATTTATTTTATCAATCTTTGCATGCAGTACTTTTTTTTTCACATGAAGGACATCCCTTGCAATTTTATTAGGGGGGCGCAATATCTTCTTCATCATTTAAACTCCTGACTTTGAATGATAAGGAGAAAGAGAATAGAGGACTAAATGAGTATTATACATAAATATAAGCCATTACATGAAGTCACTATGATTGTGTAAATTGTGGACTTAAGAGTGCAATTTCTTCTTCATCATTCAAACTTCTGACTTTGAGTGATAAGGGTAAAGAGAATAGAGGACTAAATGAGTATTATACATAAATAGAAGCCATTACATGAAGCCACTATGATTGTGTTAATTGTGGACTTAGAAATCATGATCATAGAACTTTGGCATCAACTTGAATTAATGAAGTGGCTCTGTTACTTTTGAGTCCAAGAAGTGTTATTTACTGGTAGAAATTCTCTTGGTATCACTCTTAAAAGTCAGTTTGATAATTCTTGACAGTTATTCTTTTAAAGTCCTTCCACAATTATTGACTGTGTTGTTTCCTGTTGCTCTATATTTGCTATAGGAGGATCTTTTAGAGCTTCAGGATGCTAAGCTTGCTTCAGTCACAAGAGAGCAGCAGCACCGAGCCTTGGAATTTTGGGAAAAGAACTGGGTACTAAGAAACCTGTCTGTTTTCTACTATAGCAAGCATTCTTTTATCCTTTTCCATTATTTACTCCAGTATCCCATTAAAATCTTTAATAATGTATTTGTGTCTGTTTAACTGCACTCAGCACTCAGGTGTACCACTTAAAATAAAGCGCCTTGCCCCTGATCCTGAGAGATTCATTTGGGCAGTGGGTATAGCACAATCACGATGCATTAACATGCAATTGAGGATTGGTGCACTCGTCCAAGATTCAAATATGTTAATCCCTTATGCTGGTAACCTTTTATTCCTGTAAATTCTGCTAATCATATTGTCTAATAGTTTCGCCCATAATAATGGTATATTGCAAAGATAAAACCATGCAGTGTCGGAATATACTAAATTTTCATTGGAATAAAATTTTGTTAATTTGATAAAAAAAAAAAGAAGTATTGTAATCTTCTGCACGGAATTCAAATTTATTTTTGTAATTTACGTAATGTAGACATGGTATTTTGTTAGACAGTAGTGCGCGAAACCTTTTCACTCTAGCAATGGGGATAGATTATGTGAGAGGTTTTATGTATTTTTTCTTTTTAAGGGATTTCAATATGCAAGTTATGGATATAGGTTTAAGTTCTTACCTGGTTTGACCTTAGGCTCTGTATCTTTGACTTTATGTATTGAATTATTTCTACTTTATTCCTTTTGGTTCCCTTAAATTACAATTAGGTTTTCCTTAGAATAGTTTCCCATTTGTATGCTTGTGTGATAGATGAAATTCATAGTAAATGAAGCTGCCGAGGTAGAAATCGTCCTGTAAATTAGTATATGTTTCTCTAAAATAGATAATTGCTAGACTTGCCTTTAGGGTGCATTTCGATGTTGCTGTGTAATATAAGGTGTATTTGGTAGTGTTCTAGTTGCAATTTTCTTTCAATAAATGTTTCTTCGTGATAAAACCCATAAAGAATTTTTGGTTTCCCTAGTCGTTTGGTCTCATTAGAAACTGGAATCCACCTACTATCCAAGTTTGTGGATGTTTAACAGATTCAAAATATTTGTCCCCTGTCTAATGATAAAAGAGCTCTAAGAAGAAAAAGATTTGATAGTGAAGATCTTAACAGGAAACTTTTTCTTGCGACATATGTCAAATAGGACATGCTGTCAGGGTCCCACTAATGACCAAATACTTTTTAGTGGAGAATTGTGTCATTATAGATCAATCTAACCAAGTATAAAAGTAAGGCTAAAATATAAATTTGTCCCTCTAAGTTTGTGTGTGTTGTCAATTTAGTCATTGTATTTCTAATTTAGTCCTTGAAGTTTAGATTGCATTCAATGTGTTCCTTCCGTCCATATCTGTCCTGTCAGTGTCACTTGAGACCAGTTGATCACCAAAATGACATCATACCATTGGCAATTTATCTAAAATACCAACCTCAGATACATCCTCAACTTTGTTTTCAAAACCTATTCCCAGTCTTTTGCCTTTTATTATTGGATTTGGTGAGTTAGGGAGAGCCATAAGAAGCTGAGATTGGGAGTTTGGGGTGATCCTTTCTTCTGTATTGAGGATCATCAAAATAAGCAAGAATACTCTTTTTGCGAAAAATGCCATTTAGGGGTATTTCAATCGAAATACCGGAAGGAGGCATTAGTTCTTTTTCTCGTTCTTGAACCGATTGGAATGGAATTATGAATCTATTTCTTCGTCTCTTTGCCAATAAGTCAGAATTTTCGTAGAGAATAACAGGATATATGACATTACAACGCCCCGGACATATGATTCGATTAAGTTCTGAATAATCAGGAATCCCGCTTTCTTTTTTGTTTTTTTACCAAAAAGATCTGAACTAAAGAATTTTTGTCTTGCTTGATTATTATTTCCTGAAAGACTAGAAATAGATCTTCCTTCAACAGAAAGAGAATGAACTTCCATGGTGGCCATGAAGGCATGGACCCACTCATTTCATTCCTTGATTGTGTTGGTGCTTGGCTACAGAATCAAGAGCTGGAGTTGAGAGTTACTCTCCCACTGGACTGCATCATCTCCCTTGTTCAAAGATCACATGTCTTACAACAATTTTGCTTTTTTTGTTTTTACAAGTAATCGAGATATCAATAAAAGCATAAGGTGCTCTCAAGTACACATGAGTATACAAGAGAAACACGTGTCTCACAGCACTAACAAAACTCATGTTGACGGAACTGAACAAAGGGATCATATTGAATGCAATGAGGAACTCTAAGGACTAAATGGATCCAATTAAAAACAGAGGGATGAACACAATACAAGCAAACTTGGATGGCAATTTTGGATTTTTGCCTAAAAATAGTGTTGTACATTCAATACTACTTTTGTAGAAGACTATGGGGAGACGTGATAGAAAATGTTCAAGTGCAAATTAAAGTGTTGACATCACTTCCAAAGCCAGAAGTGCGATGACTCATTTTAGGATCAGTTTATATTTGTTTCACTCCTTTTATGGAGTCTTAACTGTTGTCGCACTTTATATGTTTTTATATTTGTTGTGTAAGTTGGTTAGTTTTTCATTATATATATGTTTGATAAACTTGCTCATATTTCTGCCAGACATGCTAAACCATTCCTTTCAGCCAAATTGTTTTTTCCACTGGCGTTTTAAGGATCGAATGCTTGAAGTGATGATAAATGCTGGACAAAGGATTAAAAAAGGAGATCCGGTAATGTTGTTTATGCTTATCAAATATTGATTATCAATTCTCTGTACGGGTGAAGTGTTTCTTCATGTGGAAATGCATACATAGTATTGACAGTGTAAATCTGTAAGCATTGTGCAAATCAAATACATGTTAGAAAATACTTTTATTATGTAATAAATAAAAAATACTATAGATAGTCTAGATTATGCAAAAATGACAATAATCTTGATAGTCTTTATTGCCTGTGAACCTTTACGTAGTGTCATAAACCCATTTGTAGCTGTAATTGAGTGGCAAAGAATTTCTTTCTCTAGTTTGAAACCAAACAAAGAAGTTCCAACCACTGTCAAAAATTTGTTGTTTATAGATTTCACCACTGAACTGCACTTACTGAGTGACTACTGGAGGCCAATAGAGTATTTGATTATCGGTTTTTTTATTCACTAACTCACGGTATGTAAATGGTACCTGTTTCTTTATATTATCTATTTGTGACATGACTTTGGTGATCTTAATTTAAATTGGTTAAATTTTTATTTTCATATAAACTTGATCTACTCATAGTACTAATGACTGATGATGCAATGGAGGTGGGCAATGTTATACACATTCTTAAGGAGATGTCCAAGAGATACGCCTTGAAGTGCCCCCTGTATAGGGGCAGGACAGATATCTAAGCTTTTGAGCTTTCATATACAGATGTACTTGCCTTTTGTCAATTAATTGCATATCTGAGAATGGACATTAAAGTTAGTGTACAAAAGAGTAATTGTGTTAATAGAAAATAGACATTGAATTAAAAGTCTCAAATAAAGGGGCAGAACCTAGTAATTGACAAGAGTAACACCTGATTAATACTGTTGCACAGAAGAGTAATTGACTTTATGAGTTATATATTTAAGATTATCTTGTTGAGCGAACAACTAAGTGCCAGTCAAACTCCTTAGAGCATTCCCAGCAGACTCCCTATAAGGGAGTCTGTTCCTATGTCCAAAAAATCGCAAAAAAGGGCCCACAGTAGATTCTCTAAATAGTTCCTTAAACCATCAGATGCTACAGTGGAACCCTAAGTATAAGGTTCCACTGTAGCAATCCTTATGATTATTATAATCATAAAAATAAACACTCTCTCTTTCCTCTCACATGTTTTCACGCAGTCATCCCCCTTATTAATCCACCCCAAAGACCTTAAATCGTTCCAGAACTCAGCAACTCAACCAAAACTCAAGAAACCCAAGATCCATTCGGCCAAACCATCACAAAACAGATTCTAAGAACACCTCAATTAGAACCAAAACTCAACATCCAACCAGCCACTCAGGACAATCAAAAATCCTCAAGAGCACAATTGATTACCCAAATCGCATCTTCATTTCTTCTCCCTTTGCCAAACAGAGAAAGCTTAAGGAAAAAAAGAACTGTTAGATGAAAACTCCGAAAAAAAAGAATAGGAAAAATATTTGCATCTTCGTTTTCCTCCGTTTCTTGAGACCCAAACAGAGAACCCGGAGAAGATGGCGATGCAGCAAAAACCCAGACCGATCAAGACCCAACAGAAACCCAGAAACCCAGACCGATCAAACCAGCCTTCACGGTTCTCATATATGCTCACCAGACTTCACCATTTAGGGAGATCGAGAGAGTGAGGCAGAGAGTGAGATGGAGATGAGTGAGGCAGAGAGGGAGAGAGGTGCAGTTGGAGGGGAAAGAAAGAAGATGGAGATGAGATGAGATGAGACGGAGAGAAAGAAAGGTTAAATTAAAAGAATAAAATAAATAAAAAAAAGTAAAATAACATTAATAATATTGTAATGATATAGGGAAGCATTTAGGGAAGCTATTGGAATGCAAATTGACATAGAGAAGCAAAAAGTAGTTTGGATCCTTAGGGAACATGACCGGGTAGTTGTTGGGAATGCTCTTAGAATGCCTGTTAATTTCCTTTTCCTTGTCTAGTCAGTGGTATGGATTTTGTCTAAGCTAAAGAAACCAAATGATAATAGTTTGTCTAGTAGTCGTTTTCCCTCCAGAATAGTATGTTTTATGTGAGGACATGACTTTAGTGCTGAGGCAATGTAGAAGAAAAGATTATAAACAAAAGGAATGTTCAGGTCAGTGGGTTGGTCTTTTTTTTTTTCTTTGGTCGTATGAGATAGTTCATTGAGGGATTAATTTTGAATCTTATTTATAATAAATAAGTTATATTCCTGCTTAAATTTCCAAACTCCCTAATTCCAATACAGTATGTGTAATCAAATCCAGAATGCATGCACTTGGTGGGGTTTTGAATTTTGTTTCTTTAAGAGAAGTTCAGTCAACTATATAATCATAGTGACTACAGAACTTAAATTATGATTTGGCTCTTATTAGAAATTGTTAATTATCATCTCAATTTGTTGTCCTTGCATTTTTGGATAAATTATCTGAGTGAAGATGTAAAGGATTTATCTATCATAGATTCAGGACTGTAAACCTGTAATGACACCATCTGTATGCGCAGAATGATTGTTTTTGCTAAGATTCTGATTCTTTGTAGAACTCTAATGAAGTATTATTGCTTTTCCTGACATAATCTTTGCACTGCTATTCATGAAATCAGCTTGATGATGTAATTCTGATAAGATCTAGTTGCAAAAAAATATGTCAACTTTTAAATGCTATTCAGTGTGCATAAAGTTACCATTGAGATTATGGCTTGACATTCTAATTAGAACTGGTTTCCACTTCAGCTATTTATTTTGAATATTTACTCCTCCTCTTGTTATTATGCAGAACAAATTATCACTTGTGTTTGATTGGCCAAAAAAAAAAAAAAACTAGGATTAGTTATATCTTCCTAATGCCACATCATCTGCTGCTAATTTCATATATTTCACAGATGACCATCGATTACCTGAGGGGACAGAAGAATGACATGTTCATGCAACGATATGGGTTTTCATCATCTGTGGTACTTTGCTTTCAGCTCTACTCTTGTTTTTCCTGTTTCAGATGGTGCAAATCTAGTTGAGATAGTAATACAAGTCAAAAAAGTGATACTACTTTCTTTGAAGTCAAGAAAAAGAAGAAAAAAAAAAATCTTTTCTGAAATTGTGAATTCGTTTTACATGCAACTGCTTTAAAATTAAAATAAATTAAAGTGACAACCTAAGGAAGTTCTGTTGATTGGATTAATCAAAGTGATTCAGCCCTTAAAATAGAAGAGAGGAAAAAGAAAAGGATTATTGATATTTTTTAAGGGAGGCGTAAGTGCAATATCTGGATACCACCTTGGAATACAGTGCCTTTTGGTTGGTTTTAGAAGCTTTAGCAACTACTGAACAAAAAACTCGAAAATCTATGCACTCGGTTCTTCATGTCAAATACTGTGCACAATGTGATCGTTACTACTAATCTTTTTGCAACTTCCGTAGCATTTAAGTATGAACTTTCTCATACTGTAGTGGCATACCTTCAATCAGTTATTTAATCTGTGTCAACCTGTTGGGGCCAAATGGTTTAATGAATTTTTAGTGTTTTAGATCATTGATAGGCTTATCTCAAGCTTTTAACTTGAACTTTAACACGGTGATGTCTTTGTCATGGTTCAACCTTTCTGACCAGATGGTCAAGTCTAGTTTCCAAAAAACACTGAATCAACAACCAATTTAGTACTAATTTTATGATACTTTCTAATCTCATAGGGACAAACTTGGAAATTTTGGGTTCATGCAACATTTTCATATGGTTTACACATGCTTCTTAGCTGATATGAGGAGAATTTATTTTTATTGTTCAATGAGTTCACCTCCACCACCTACCCACTTTTCTTTTGTTTTTATTAAGATCGGTGCTAAATGATGACTTTTAAGTGTCAAACTTCCCTTTCCTCTTTGTCTTTCCTTTTTGAGGACTTTAAGAAGGGACATAACACCTGATTCATCAAAAAAAAAAAAAAGAAGGGACATAACACCTGTATACTCAAAACTTTGTGGTGGTGCATGTTTTGTGTTCTCATTGGGAGATTTTCTTTGAAACAATCATCTTAATTTTCGTCTCGTGTGATTTTCTAAGGTAAGAGAACCCTGTTTGAGGGTTTTTTTTTTCTTTCTTATTTTAAATGAATAAGAAATTGAAGTGGGGGCCCTAACTTCTTAATCTGTTTTCTATTTGCTATGCATATGAAGGATTTTTTGGTATAAACAACCAAAATAAATGCTGTAGATTTAAAGCATCACCTATTATTTTCTGGTTTTACATGTAACAGCTACAGTTTCTGGAACATTTTTTTTCCCCTCTATTATTTTCTAATATCATCCTCTCAACAATATTCCATCATGTTGGCTTCCTGTTATATTTGAATTTGAGAAAATCTTTTTCAATACAAATAGGCTATCATGAGATTGCCTTCTCATGAGATCTCCCACTTTTGCATATCTCTTGGATGAGTTTCAAGACATGCACCTAGCTGTTGATGGAAAAACTTCACAATGATCTAAAATTTGAATTTTATGGAAAAATAGTTTGAAGTGTTTTCACAGACAAGTTCTTGGACCTATGTGAGTCATTTTAATTTAGTACATGCTCAACTGAAATTATATTGGATGTATTTTGCATTTGTGCTTAATATGAGTTTTCTATGCCATGACCTGTGATTGGTGCTCCTACCCGAAGTCCTTATAATTAGTAGAGTGCTGGAGGGTAGAAGTATGCGAGCAGCATCTTCATAGGCCGTAGCACCTCTGTTTAGAATACTTTGGAAGCTATATTTTGCATTTAAATTTGGTTTTGTAATTGTAATTTTCTTGAATTAACTTCAAATTTATATTTGGCTTGAGCGGGCAGAATCCTTGGGATGTGATCGAGTTCAGAAGCAATGCACGTATTCATTTAGATTCCTTCTTGTCAGTCTTCGATATATCTGGCCTTCCTGAAGAGTATTATCATAACAGTATGGATTATCTGATATTTACTTCTCACAACTTGCTCAATATTAAATTCTCTTAGCAATTAGAATTTGGAATTATTGTCCAACGATCCCGATAAAATTTTTAGCAGGTCGGCTATCTAATGATGGAGATACTTTTGTTGATGGAGCGGTCATAGCTGCTGCAAGAACAATTCCCACCTGGTCAGATGGGGATGTGCCTCCAATCCCAAGCATGGAAAGGAAAGCTGTGAAGGAGCTACAGGAAGAATGCCAACAAATGCTTGCAGAATTCCCTACTACCTCTGAGGAAGACCAGAAAATGCTAGGTAAGGCTGCTCTGCTAATCCTCACACTCTGGAAAGACTGCATTGATAGTAGGATTCTATCTACTTTTGCCTTAGATTCTAACTTAGGATCAAAATCTTCAACATTCTGAAAACAGGATGCAGTTGGATTTCTAATCTCTTTGTCTAGCTAGCAGACTACTAATATTCCTGAAAGATAATGGTATAGACATTTGAAGCTTATAATTTTCCTTGTTACCGCCAGATTCTATGCCGGAAGCTCGGAGGACGCATGAAGCTGCAATCAAGTACGCGGTCTTCCCATACTCTTATAATTTTCCAGAGCTTTTAGGCTTCTACATGTTGTAAAAGTGAGATCATCTGTTAATTATTGCTATGTTAATCTGAACATGTGCAGGTATAGACTGCATCGGAAGTTGTTCATAGAAAAGGCCATTCAGGCATTGGAGATCTACCAAGAGCGGATATTGTTCTAATCCTAAAGTTTTCAACTAAAAAGATGTAGGAAAATTTTGCTCAGCTAATTTGCCAAAAGCATCATTCGTTGAAGGAATAATGTTACTGCACTAATTCAAATGTTTAGAAATCTGAGTTTGTTGTTTCTTTGCACATTTTTTATGTTTTCCTTTCCTTTTCCCTTAATCTTCTTCCTTGTTGGCTAAGAGTAGCTCTAGATGAAAAACCTTTTTTTTTTTAAGGAAAAATGTTATATATAATTAAAACAACTTTTGCATTGTCTCACAAGAATGTAAATGCTTAAATTTTTTCCTACAAGCATTAAGTCTCTTTCAGTGAGGCTCAATGCTAACTGAAAAATACTTTACTTGCATATTTAATAAGAAAATAAATCAGCAGAAATATTAAAAAATGAAAAGATGGATTCTATTTTTTTGTTTTCCAAAAAGATTGGGATTAAGAAAAATATCCTAGACCCTTTTTCATAAGGATGCAACTCTTAACTTAAATTGATAAGTTCTTAAGGTATTTATCATATAAATTTTTTCAATTTTTATTTTCAAATTTAAATGGTTAGGATGATAATATATCAGCATTTACCAATTTTATCAATTCAACATTTACCACATTATTTATATTAAATTTTCTAATATTTAAAAAATTAATAAATACTGATATAACAAAATATTAATCATTTAACTTGAAAACGATAATTAAGATTATAAAAAAAAAAAAAAAAAAAAAAGGTAAAATACCATAGAAATTTCAAAAAATACGAGCTGGCCTATTTTATTCCTCCGAACCTCCCCGAACCGCATAAACCGATTTTCACAGAGACGCAGGCCTAGGGCCTGTTTGGTAGCTGTCCGCGAAACGACAGGACCGCTTTCTCGCCTATCAATTCTACGCCCGCTTTCACAATCGTTCAAAAACCAAACCCACAAATGTTATTTTGCTTCTTACATTCCACTATACCCTAATAACATTCAGGTATGCAAAGCTCTCTCTCTCTCTCTCTTTCTCATACGTTGATCAATTAGCTAAGTTGGTTTCTCAGACTATTGCATACTCGATGCATGCAACCTGTTCGGTAAAATGCCGAAACAAGGTATTGAGTCATAGTAAAGGCTCAAATATGTAAACATCGCTGTTAGGTTGCTAATGGTTACTGGGCGATCGTGTTTTGTTGCATTATCGCGTGCAAGCAACTGCAATATGGTAATGGTTTATATTCTTGTAATAGTGCTAGAATTGGGATTGAATTTGTACAAGTTTTAATAGTTTTGCTTTGCTAGCACGCAGTTGTGGTGTTGAAAGCCCCGAGGTGGTGGCATTGTAGGTCAATAATTTTGGGATTCCTGGCAACATGAATTTTTTCCTCGTGCTAAGGATTAACCCCATGTATTTGTGCTTTGAGAGTGTGTTCCTGGAGTACCATTAGGTACTCGAAATCTGACCAAAAAGCTTCTGTTTTGACTTATGGGGTTATGGCTTATGAAGGTGAAGTGGCGATGGCTACTGGTGGGCTAAAGAACATTCTGGCCAAGGTAGTCACTGAAGGAGTGAACGAAGCAAGAGCAAGGATATTTGGGCACGTATTTAATCCAACCGGCCAGCGATCACCGCATAAGCTGCTACGAAAGAAGCTTATCGGTGACAAAGTTGCTGAATGGTACCCACATGACATCGTGAAGGACGATCCTCTTGTGATGGCTCGTCGAGAACAAGAGTACTCTCTCTCTCTCTCTTTGCCATGAAATATTTTCTTAGTTTTCAACCACATTTTTCTTCATGGAACTTGTCATGATACCAAGGATTTTAGGATCATAGGAAGTAATTTTCGAAGTCACTCTTGTGTCACTTCAGGAATGAGGTGGTTTTTAAAATTATCATTTGATCAAAATTCAATAATGATCAATTATAAATTTAATGATAATTTTAGAAGCTACATCATTTTTAGAGTGATATAAGAGGGACATAAAAGTGACTTCTAGTATTACTTGTGTGTTATGGGAGGGTCTTTAAGCAGTTTATGTCTTTATGAGTGTGCATTTGGAGCGGTTAACAGAAGCAAGTGTCTGTTATGGTTGCCTGTTTTGTAAAGGCAGGCAGCACCTTATTGGTTCATAGTAGTTGAGCAACTCAGAGAAAACTCTCCCCTTTGATTATTAAGTTCTTCATTCAACGTGGATAAGCTCCTTAAACTAGTCAATCTAGAAGGTTGAGTTATTGCTTGAAGCTTCCATTAGGGCTGCAACTCTTACTGACTCTGAATTTCCTAAAATATCCATCAATACTGTGAATATTTTAGCATATCATTATTTTTTTTTCTCGTTTTCTGAAAATAATTATAAAGAAATTACTTTTGTTTCAGTATTTATGTGCTTTTAGTGTAACGAGCATATAACCCGCGCAATGCGCGGATTGCTTTTTTTAATTTACTTGTAAGGTCTTTAAGAGATTATTTGTAATTACTAACTAATTTCATTCTCTTCGTGCACTTCTTAACTTGAGCATAAACAAAAACCTAACCATAAGATATAGGAAGAATATAAGTATTTGTAGAAATAAGTAATTAATATTATAAAAATTATAACAAAAATTATGGACCCAAAATGGAATCCGAAGCACAAAATTACATTAAAAAAAAGAAAAAAGAAAACTATTAGTATTTAGTATTCTCCGCTACATTATTTACCAATTTCTTTTAACACTACCCTTGCAAACACAATTTTCAAAACTGAATCAAAATTAATACTAATTTAATAAAAAATAATTGACTTTTTCATATATTTTTCTCAATTCCATTGAAATTCATATGTATAGGAAGTAGTCATGTCAATTAGATATTTTTTCTT
>CM017321.1:13365196-13413083 GCA_006937295.1 Carpinus fangiana | reverse complement strand
TGGTTGCCTGTTTTGTAAAGGCAGGCAGCACCTTATTGGTTCATAGTAGTTGAGCAACTCAGAGAAAACTCTCCCCTTTGATTATTAAGTTCTTCATTCAACGTGGATAAGCTCCTTAAACTAGTCAATCTAGAAGGTTGAGTTATTGCTTGAAGCTTCCATTAGGGCTGCAACTCTTACTGACTCTGAATTTCCTAAAATATCCATCAATACTGTGAATATTTTAGCATATCATTATTTTTTTTTCTCGTTTTCTGAAAATAATTATAAAGAAATTACTTTTGTTTCAGTATTTATGTGCTTTTAGTGTAATTTCTTCGTATATTTTATGAAATGAAAATTGCTTCTTTTCTTCCTTCATTTGCAATGTAAACTTGCATTTAGTGCAATCTATTAAGACTGCTTTGTAATTTAAGAAGAATTTCTCCATAATGTTTTATGAAGCTTGATTATTTGTACGATATAAGAATGTTTAGTAGCTCTTAATGGTTATGTGGATAGGATTCATGCACATTTGAACCATCTGACACGTGTATATTGTTTTTTGCCTAGGCGCTTATCTAAGCTCGAAATGTTGAAGCGTCGAGGAAAGGGACCACCTAAGAAAGGTCAAGGAAAGCAAGCTGCCAAGCGTAAAAAGAAGTGATATCTTTAGTGTTGATTGAATTGGATGGAGTAATCTATCTTATTGAATAAGAAGGCTGTTAGTAGACTTTTTGTGAACGCTTAAAAGAATTTTGGTGATTCAGATTTGATTATCTGACATTCCTTTATCCTTTCTAGTGGTCTTTGTATGATTTGTGCTATGAATCTTAGCTTTTTCAGGCTTTGTGTGATATGAATTGCAAATTTCCTATGTGCTCTAGGAACTTTTCCCAAGTTATTTTTGCCTGAAAGCGGGCTTGAGGATCACTCCATTTTCTTCTGAATAACAGACCTTTTAGTTGTAGTAGTAAATTGTGAGCAACATACGTATGAATTGAGCAGCTGCTCCTTGTTCACATGTACATGTGCCTTGCATGCCTATGTGTATTTACGTTTTGCCTTAGCTAACTTAAGTTCAACTGCTGATATGCTCTGTTTGCTAATTGAGAAGACAGCAAACAAAATAATTGGAATTTTTTGCACCCTTCGTTTTCTTATTAAGCGAAGGACCATAGCTGAACAACGATATCCAATGTATAGGTATACTAAAGATAAACTTAACGAGTCTTGAAACATTATTTATTTGCAAATCCAGGTCTTCAGCATTATGATTTGTTTTGAGTCGGTCAAAACAATGGACATTTTCATATATTCTTGGCTGCTATCTATTTACTAGCAAATCCAGGGTTTTAGCAGGCTGTACCTGTACAGACATTTAATGAGAGGCTTGGATCTTTTGCGAGTGGAACCAAGTACAGTGGCTTTGAAGTTTATGACACAAAAGGCATGTTGGTAAGTTCTGTAACTTAAATAGCAGATTGGAGTTCATAAGAAGCCATGATGCACTACTCTATGGAAATGGAATAACAGAACTCCAATCATGATGTGGCTTCAACGGTAAATATAATTAGAGAAATCATTCCGAGTGGGGAGCTTACGTGACAGAAGCTTGACAAATTTCTTTAGCATAAGACGCTATTCAATGGACACCCTAGACATTTCACAGCTTGATACATAAAAAGAATGTGGGTGTTTTTAAAGTTTTGCTTTGTTTTTTTCCAATGAGATTCACACTCTGTATAAACTCCGAACGCTGGTTCTTGAAATTTAGGATCCAGATTTGAGTTGAGCCCAGTAGTAATGACGTTGACTACCAACAATTTGTAATTCATTTACTTACCCTCATCAACACCTCTTGGCTTCAAGATTTTTTTGAAAATTCAACCAATTCTTACATGGTATATCTCAATTCCAAAATGAATGTTAGAATATAGACAAAATTTTGTTAATTCTTCGCAACAACAAAATGAATTCTGGCACCTATTACCAGTAGTCACCACATGAACAATTTCCGTTCCTAAAATGATGGAACCTCCTCACGTCTCTAACAATGATCTCCCTATCTTCTATCTTCGAGATAAACTTAGAAGCAACATGGCAGTCATTACAAATTCTAAGGTTCTTGGCCACTCTAATGGTAGTTCCAGGAGGGGTGTTAAGAATACCAAAAGCGATCGCCAGTTTCTCACTGTGCCCACAGAGTAAAGTCTCTTTCTCCTCCTCACCAACATTGTGAAGTACACAAGAAATATCAGGCACATATCCCTCCTTTTTCATCTTTTCCAACAGGATTTCAAGAAATCCATGGAGCTGCTCACTTTGTGGGTGTGACCCATCCCCAGCCACGAACTTATGAACCTCATCACCAAACTCAATCCAACTACACCCAGCTTCCTTTCTTACTCCCATTTCTTTCATCCTTTTACGGATATCCATCGACTTTTCCCAGAGTCCGGCGGAAGAGTATATATTAGACAGTAAAACATAGTGGCTAGCTACATTTGGCTCCAAGTCAAGGAGATTCTTAGCTGCAATCTCCCCAATTTCTACATTCTGGTGTATACGACAAGCACCAAGCAAGCTACTCCAGGCATCTGTCTTGTCAAACCTAGGGGGCATGGTATTGATAAGCTCGTATGCTTCTTCTAGTTGACCTGCTCGACCAAGCAAGTCCACCACACAAGCATAGTGGTCTGGTGCAGGTTCAACCCCGTGGTTCTCTTTCATTCTATGGAATAAGTAGAGGCCTTCATTTACCATCCTGGAGTGACTACACGCTGCAAAAATTGCAATAAATGTAACTTGATTAGGCCTTAAACCATCGTTCTTGTCTCCTTTTGCTACCATATCCTTAAATAGTTCAAAGGCTTCCTCCCCTCTCCCATGCATCCCATAAGCCATGATAAGAACATTCCAGGTGATTACATTCTTGATGGGCATCCGATCAAACACTCTCTTAGAAAAGTTCAAGCAGCCACATTTTGCATACATGTCAACTAGTGCACTACCGACAGCAACATCTGATGCCAATAAATGTCTGATGGCATAAGCATGGATCTCTTTCCCCTTTGCTAGTGCAGCAAGGGCAGCACAACCCGGCAGAACTGTCATAAGTGTTACTGAATTTGGCTTAAGGGGAACCATGTTCTTATCCTCATAATCATCATCTCTGTTCTTTTCTTCTACTATTTGCATCTCATATAGCAGGTTGAATGCAACATCATGGTGTCCACAAATGACATAACCAGTGATCATTGTGTTCCAAGATACTATATCTCTGACCTCCATGCCATTAAATATATGTTCTGAGATTTCTGTCTTTCCCATTCTGAAGTACATGTCCATAAGTGCATTCTGCAGATACCTATCCCTCTCCAAACCCCTCTTAATTACATAACCATGCATACCTTCCTTGTCAGAGAACAGTTCACAGTGCACACTAGCTGGCAAAACACTAGACATTGTGGTGGTGTTTGGACAAATTCCATCAAGTTCCATTTGAAAGAAGAGGTTCAAGGCCTCCTCGTGATGCTCATTTTGTGAATAACCAGTAACCATAGCATTATATAGTGCAATGCTCCTCTCTAAGATACCATCAAAAACTAGGCGACCAATTTCAACTTGTTGACAGTTACAATACATGTCAACCAAAGCACTACCCACAAAAGAATTCCCAAGTAAGTTAGTAGTTTTCAAGGCATAAGCATGAATTTCCTTCCCTCTATCTAACATCTCCAAATGAGAACAGGCAGGAAGTACACTTGCAAAGGTGACCCCATCCGGTTTAGTTCCTTCAAGAACCATAAGACGCAAGAACGATAATGCTTCTAAAAACTGATCGTTTTGAGATAAGGAACTTATCATGGTGTTCCACGAAACCATATCACGATCCTCAAATAACTCAAATAAAGCTTGCGAGTCAGCAACCCTTCCTAATTTAGCATACATAGCCATGAAAGCGTTGTTGGTATACGTTCTCCAAATTCCTGTTCTTAAACTAAACGCATGCAGTTGCTTACCTAGCCGCAAACCATCATGCCTATGCAAATTTGAACACGCTAGCGCGCCACTCACCGACGTAAATGAGCTAGGCGCCTCATTCTCAGACAGCATTAACCGAAACGCCTCCAAAGCAAGTTCCCACTCCTCAAAACGACACAATGCAGCAATGATGGAATTCCAAGAAACTTGGTCCCTCTCAGTCATTCTCTCAAACACCTTGTACACGTCCCCTATATCCCCACATTTCCCATACATATGAACAAGGGTATTAGCCACGGTGACCGAAGAGGAGGCGTACCCAAATTTAAAAACGTGGGCATGAATCTGTTTCCCAAGATTTAAGTCCTGAAGTCCCACCACGGCCTTGAGGACAGCCGGGAAAGCGAAGTTGTCGGGCGAAATACCCGCAAGAGCCAACATCTGGATGTATGTCAGCATGGCTTCCCGAAAGAGATTGGACCGCGCTTGGGAGCGAAGGGATTCGACCCATGAGTCCTGAGACAAGGGTTTTGCAGAGGAAGCGGTGAGCGTTGTGGTGAGGAGGAGTTGAGATCGAGTGTGTCTTTGAAGGGGTGTGGTTTGGCGGTGGTCGGTTTGGAGGGAAGCCAACGAGCGCGAAGAGAATGGCAGAGTGAGTGGAGAAAGTGGTTGGGTGTAGTAGCATGACATAGCTGGTAGTTATTACAGTTGTGATGCACTAGACTACTATTCTATTTTCTAGAGTTTTGAGTTTTGGCTGAGATGGGGGCCAAGGATGAGAATGACTGCGGTGCAGCAACGAGTGTGTTCAAATAGGTAGGCTTCATGGGATTTTATGTGTCTTAAGGGGGATTTACAGCAATTTGTCACATCACATGTGAGATGGTCTATTGGGACTCACATGTTCGAATAAGACAAGAAACGTGCCGGACAATTTTACGTACACATCATTGAAGAGTATAAATCAGAAATGATACGATTCATTCATTTTTCGATTTTTAACTATCTTCATAGTGAATTGATGAATTCACTATTGAATTTACGTAGAATCCACATGAGTCCATAAATTTAATGGTTGATCTATTAACTTCGTAGGACGAGATAGGAAAAATATTGATAAAATATTGACGTGAATTATTTCTCGAGTAAAAGAGATAGACATTGATGTGTTTTCTTGAATAGCAACAAATATATAGGCTTTTATAGGGGTAGTAAAAATTTAATAAAAAAGAACAAATAAAGGGGTGGAACACTAGTAAAATGGGTATTTGCAAGAGAATACCTTTAGTTATCCTGTTGCACAGAAGCATCATTTCTAAGTCCACACAATGGACAAGTTGATCAACATCTGCAAAAATATTTGATCATAAATGGCTTCTTTTGTAGAATTTGGAAAATGATTTTCTTTTCTTTGGAGGGAGGAGGGAGCAAAACAAACATAGTTGAGATTCATTCAGTCATCCTCCTTCACTGTAGGTATAATGTTTGCCTGGAGATGAAACAATTTATATATCAGCCCATCTTTACTGATTTTTTTTTTTTTTCGAAGTCCATTAATTAGCTGATGGATTACATGAAAGAGAAGGTAAGGAGCAAGAGTATTTAGCTTGCAACCACTCATAGATCAAGAATAAAGGTGGTATCCAGTGGCAGTGATGGAAATTGCGATAGGAAAGTTATGACTTCTGACGTTACAGCATCATTTATATAAAAGTATGCTGAATAACATCATATTCCTTTTTTTAAAAAAAATCCAATGGTTTGATATGGGGACTTTAGACTCAAACTTGAATATTGTTCTATTGTTATCTTTTCTTATTTTATGATAACTAGCCCATATTCTTACTTTTCATTATAAGTTAAAATAGGTGCGTGAAAAAATTTATTACTTATCTTTTATTGAAAATACATACTAAAGGCTATACACAAGTTATCATACATTCTTGAACATGTATTTTTTTTGAAGTGTACCAAACATGTACTTAATGAAGAGTATAAAAGAAAAAAAAAAAAAAATAGCAAGAGCACATGAATTTTGATGATCAAACTATTAATTCAAAATTAGTAGGAAACTCTGATAGGGTTGATGTGATGCTTATTATATTGCAATACAAATAAAATGCATAAAGTTCTAATAATTTCTGAAAAATACAGAGTAAAATAAACAAATTCTTCTCTCTTCTTTTTAATACAAAATAAAACACACATTTCACTCAATATTTAATGGAATCAAATAAATTTCTTTCAACACTTCCAAAAAATACAAGAAAATTTGAGTAAATCACAAAAACGAAAACAAATCCAATAAAATATTCATATGAATTAAAATATAAAATCTTATTGGTGTGATACCTATTATATTTCAATACAAAGAAACTTTATAGAGAAACACACATAAAAATAATCAATGTACAGTCATGCAAAATTTATACATAGATATACAAAAATAAATCCAAAAATGATATGATAAGCGTTCTACAAAAATGAAGAAGAAGCATTTTGGAAGGAAAATTCTTGTTGATTACCTCTACAAAAATGAAGAAGTATATATGTATCTATTTATACATAGATAGATACCCAAGCATATCGTGCTATGTGCAGGGTTCTTTATTATATTTGATTTTAAAACTTAACGCATATTCTTCTTTTTTTATTACAAGCTAAAATAGTCATGTTAAAAAATCAATCATCGCTCTTTCAATAAAAAAGACCTGCTAAAGGTTATATTTAAATACAAATAAAATTCACATAATTCTGAACATTTGAAAAAAAAAAATAAAAAAAAAACTTTTTATGAATACAAAATAAAACTAAATCTTTCAATCAAGATTTAATGTAATAAAATAAATCATCTATCATATAATTATGAATATTAAAAAAAAAATACAAAGCAAAATAAACAATTTTTTTTTTTTTTTAGGAATACAAAATAAAAGAAAATTTTTCATTCAACATTTCATGCAATCAAATAAATCATTTCACCTCAAATTTGGTACTTAATTATCGGTTTGGTGTTCTGAAAGCATTTTTATATGAAAAGTACTTCCAAAAGCCAAAAACAGAAAAAAGAAAACAAAAAAAAGTTGATATATTGTCAACTGCATTGGGTGCTTAATTTAGTATGGATTTGTCTTATATTGCTTTCAAAGTAGTAGAAAAAAAAAAAAAGGACACTTAAAAATAATCTTGAAAATCCGAGTAAATTACACAAACAAACAAAAAAATCCATAAACATTCAAATGAATTAAACTATAAGACCTTTAATTTTAGTTTAATTTATATAAATTAGAATATGTTAAATAATAAAAAAAAAAGGTTAAGAAGAATAATTACCTCAAAGTTGAATTTTTAGGCTAATAGATTATGTTTTTGTTAATGCTGGAGAGTGGAGAAAGAAAAAGATAGAGGTGGAGAGAAAAAAGTGGAGAGATCTTAATGTTAGAGAGTGGAGAGAGAGAGACATAAAATGAGATTGACTTAGAGAGAGAAAAAAAAAAAGAAAAGAAAAGAGAGAGAACAAAAATATGAATAGGTTCAATTTTTAACTTCACTTTTTAAAATAATGAGTTAAAAAATTGGTTTAATCTTTAAAAAAAATGGGTTCTCACCACATACTGCGATTTGAAGGCACTTCAAAAGAAAGTTTCAGCTATTGTATATGATATATGATTTGATTTGTATTATTTGTGTTTCTTATTTGATTTGGACATTGATAATACTTAATTTATCAAATAATCTATATATGAAAAACTCTTGAAATATAATTAAACGTAATTAATTACACAAATTTAATAATCAATTTTTTAAGTAAAAATTGCTTCACTCTTCAAAAACTGGTTCACAAATTATGCCTTAAATAATCGGTTTAACATTAAAATAAAAATGATTCATGTCATATATTGCAATATTAAGATACTTATGAGAGTGATTCGGTTTATATATATATATATATATATATAGTCCAGATTTACCAGTTTCTTATTCCAGTACCTTAATTTCTCCTTTTGATCCATTTGTGGATTTCCCTCAGAAATCCAGAATTCCATTCATTGATTATAAAAAACCCTCGGCCTACATGGCTATCCCTTATTTCCAACATTTGTTTACCATTGAAATGAATCATGCCTCCATCAAATCCCCCAATGAATTAGCCATCTCTTATTTTCCCCATATTTCTTATTATACTAGCATTTTGAAGCAGATCAAATCCCTTCATTTTAAGCCAATTTATTGCCAGTCTGATTCCAAGAAAATAATTTTCCACAATGCTTATATTGACGGAATTCTTTCTGAAAAAGATTGGGGTGATCACCCGGCCTCTTCCAAACTTCTTAATGATAAATCTCCTTACAATTATTATGATTACATTGATGCTTGGTCTAAATTTTTCCTTTACCAAACTCCCAATTTTGAACATTCATGGTTTGTTACTTTTGATCGTGAACATTTTGGTGGAATTCTTCCCCTTTGGTTTTCTAGGTGGTGGACTCATTTTGGTCTTATCCTTGATATTCTTCCCCTTAAGCTTGTCGAAAGTTTCACTCTTTTTAATGACCATTTTAAGACTGATAATTATGGTTCCAAATTCCCCCCCATTCTCCATTTTGTCAAAAAATACAAGATTCCTTGGATTTTAAAATGGCAATATGTCATTGTTGAAGATAAGCTTGAAAAACACTAGTATATTAAGTGGTGGGACAAATTTTCCATTGATAACATTGTCAAAAATGTTAAAGAATTGGCTCATGCTCCCAAAGCCCTTAATTTACCTTCCAATACTACCCAGAATTTGATTTCTAATGATCCCCCTACTCTTTTGACCCCTGATGTTTTTATTCCCCCAGTTAAGGAAGCTTCACCTGTTCCTAAAGTTTCCCCACCTGCTTCTTCTTCCTCATCAAAAAAGAAGATTTCCTTAAGTAAAAAGAAAAATAAAGCCTTAATGAAAGCATTTTTGGAATCTCTTGATGTTGGTTTTGATGAAGAAGAAGAATCTGATGCATCTTCCAAAGCTACCATCAACCTGCATAGAGAAATGTTTGGCAACTCTGGATTTGATACTCAAGAGTATTTTCCTGCACTTGAAGATTTATGAAGATTTACCCAAGATTTTGATTCCAGCTTCAGATTTGTCCTATTTGAAGATTTACCCAAGATTTTGCTTAGCACCACTGCTTCAGATTTGTCCTATTTGAAGATTTACCCAAGATTTTGCTCAGCACCACTGCTGAAGATTTGTCCTATTTGAAGATTTCAAGATTTTCCTGTTGAAGATTTCCCTAAAGATTTACAAGATTTTGCCCAAGATTTTTCAAGATTTCAGACTACTTTGAAGACCTAAATGTAGACATTTTCGTCCGACAAAGATTCAAGAATTTTCAGAAATTACTATTCATTGTCACTATTCACGACTACTGTTCATGCGTGAAAAAATTTGCACTTTATTTTGTACTTTTATTTCTGCACTTCTGAAGCTCTTCTATATATAGGGTTTTTCCCCCTCAATGTAAGGCAGAGGTTTTTGAGTGGTGTTCCTGCCCGAAACCTTCTAACCATTTCCCTTTCCTTTGATTTCCTCTTTGTGATTTCCATCTAATTTCCTATTTTCATATTTCCATATTTCCTTTACTTCTTTTGTAGGTGTGCTTAACACTTCAATAATATTTTCAGTTCAGATTATCTGATTTATTCAGTTTATTTTCAGTATTTATTTTCGGTTACTTTCATTACTTGCATACCGCCAGATTGGACGGTTCTACTGCTTTATGTTATTTTCAGTAATGCATTACTTTCATTACTACATTATTTTCATATTGCATATTGCGCTTCCACCACTCTCCCCTTGGTATCAGAGCCATAAGAGTTGCGGTCTTATGCTGCCTCTAGATCTTATTCTTTACTGCTTGTTAATCTGATCTGCTCCCTTTGCATACTGCGCTTCCACCCCCTCCCTTTGGTATCAGAGCCATAAGAGTTGCGGTCTTATGTAGCCTCTAGATCTTGTTCTTTACTGCTTGTTAATTTGATCTGCTCCCTTTGTGTTCTCTCTATTTGTCCACTTACTTCTGATCTTTCTGTGTATTTGCTTACTCTTGATCTTTTTTTCTGTGTTCTGTCTTCCGGTTGTAAACCTACCACCCTAAGTTGATATCACCTCAGGTTACCTGTAAGTCCCTTTTGAAGCCGGGGAAGGCATGTTGTAGGGCAGTTGATAAAAGGTATGTATATCAACGACTTTGGGTATGTGTAGTTAGATTTCCGTTAGGTAGTACATGTTTAGGAAGTGATTTTGTGAGTTGATACTTAGGAAGTGATTCTGTGAGTTGATGTCTAGTGAGTGAATTTGTGAGTTGATTTGGTTTTCAAAATGTGGAGATCAAACTCTTCTGTTAGCTTTAGATCAAGCCTATCACCTGATATTGTTAATAGTGAACAACTTTCTTTTAAAAGTGATAATTCTTTTAATTTTGATAAATGGAATATTCCCAAACTTTCTTCTAAGGATATTTATACCACTTCTTGGTTAAAATCTTCTTGGAAATCTGAATATTATGTCAGAACTGTTGAACAAACATTTGCTATTTCTGGAAATAATTCAACATTTTAATTGTTTAATAAAAGATTTATTGAAAATTCTAAGGCTAAAGATTACAGATTTTTGCATGTTGGATCTGTCCAAGTTGCTGTTAAACCATTAACTAGACTTGGAATTAATGTCTATGTGCTTTTGTGTTTGCGTGATGCTAGATTTGTTAATTTTAGAATTAGTATCCTTGGAATGATTCAATCTTCTTTATTTAATAGGCCAATTCATTTTGATGTTTTCCCGAATTTGACTCTTTCTTTGGATGATATTAATGTTCTTAAAGCTTTAACTTTGAATGTTTTGACTTCTGGTTATGATATAGAAGAAGGTAGTAGACCCCTTGCTATCATCTACCGAATTTATTACAGACTTATGAAAACAAATTTGGATCCTCAGGCTGTAATTAAGAATGCAGGTCAATCTACTTTGTTAATTCAAAGTTCTATTCATGATGCTAATATACGGATTCCAAAAATGATTCGATGGGATGAAATTAATCTTCATAACGAATGGCTTTTGGAAAATGTATCTAAACCAGCTTGAGTAGTTAATGACACCTCCAATCTTGATTACATCCAACAATATTTGGATGGATCCGTTAAAATCAATTTTTCAGATTTAAATATTTCTAACCAGATTCAAAGATCACTTCTCTTTGATGAAAGAAGAAATTCTTTTGCTGAAGGACTCCACAAAAGAGACAAAGAAATTGAAGATTTGATTTTTCCTCCCCCTGACCATTCCAATTTAAAATTAAAAGGAATTTCTACCAATTCTCAAGTTTCATCTGCTTTTTATTCAACCAAAACTCATCACAAGGATGATGAAGGTGATTCTACTTCTCCTTCTGCTCCAGATTTCAATGGTTCTCTTCCTCCTCCTCACCAGTGTAATGCCATTCATACAGTTACAAAAGATTTTTTCTCACAAATTAATTGGCCAGCATTGCAAAAAGATTTTTCTTAAAAAAAGAATAGAGATTTACGACATGCTTATCGTGCCAGATTTTCAGAAAGAGAAAGAGACCTCATTAAAGTCCAATGGACACAAAAAAATGATTGAGACTCAAAAACATATTTTGTTCTTTGATTTTCTTCAAAAACATTTCCCTTCTGACAATATTCTAAATGTTGTCAAAAAGAATTTTGTTAAAGAAGACAAGACAATTGTTAAATCTTCCCATCCTGCTCTTGAAAATATTCTAATTGATTGTAAAGGAGTTACTGTCAAAGGTTCTCATTTTAAATCAACCAGTGATGTTCCTCCCGAATGTAGAAAGATTATTGAACAAAACAATTTTGTTAACCAATCTTTACATACGATTGGACAACAATTAGATCGTATTGAAGAAAAAATAATTTCTTCCCCAATTTCTCCCAAAATTGAAAAATCTTTGATTTCACTTCTTGAGAAAAGGAAGTCTCTTGGTTTAAAAACCAATTCCCAGAAGAATATGGAAAAGATTGAGAAAATGCTTTCGGAATTAAAACCTGACAAAAACCAGGCTAGTACTTCTGTAATTCACTAGAAGAAAACTAGTGATTTTTCTTACACATATTCTATATCCTCTCATAATTCCACTGATTCTGATATTAAAATCCTTGAAGAAAATTTTGGAAAAATTAATTTGGAGCCAAAACTCCAAAGAATTTTTGACAATTCTAAACCTGTCAATTTTGCTAAAAATTGGTATTCCAGACCCACTCCTCCTGACTTACAATTTGAGGAAAGATTTCTTCAATCCCAATTTTCTGTTTCCTCTGATAAGTTGTATGAATGAAATATTGATGGTTTGTCTAAACAAGAATTGATGAATAAAATGAATCATATGTCGATAGTAGCTAATGCCTATGACACCAATCAAAATTTAAGCCAATCAGAAATTGTTGATTTGCTTGCTACTGGATTTTCTGGAACTCTTAGAAATTGGTGGGACAAACATCTCACTGAAGATTCCAGAGAAGAAATTAGAAAAGTTGTCAAGAAGACTGAAGATGGCTTTCCCATTTTTGATGAAAAACTTGGTAGAAGCGAACCTGATTGTGTTAGTACTTTGATTTATACTATTATTAAACATTTTGTTGGTACTCCTTCTAATATTACTTCTCGAATTTCTGATTATTTGAATAATCTTCGGTGTCCTACTATGTTTGATTATAGATGGTACCAAGATGTCTTTCTTTCTCGTGTTATGGTTAGAACTGATAGACAAAAACCTTACTGAAAAGAAAAATTTATTGATGGATTACTTTCATTATTTGCTCACAAAGTTAAAGATGAATTGATCAATGCTAATATTGGTTTAATTGGCTATGAAAAACTCACTTATGGTGACTTGTTTTTCACTGTCAAAAAACTTGGTATTAAAATGTGTATTGATCAGAAAATGATTAGACAACGATTAAAAAATGCTAAGAATGCTAAATATGAAATGGGTAATTTCTGTGAACAATTTGGATTGCCTCCTATTGCTCCATCAAGGAAAAATAGGAAAAAATCTGATAAAGTTTTCAGAAAAAAACCTGCTCTATATTACAATAATTACAAGAAAGAAAAATTTAATAAGCCTTTAAAGAAATTTTCTAAAAAACCCAAAACAAAAAAGGAATCTAAATTTGATAAATATTTTTCACAAGGAAAATGTTTCAATTGTGGAGAATCAGGACATTTTGCTGATAAGTGTCCGAAACCTCCCAAAAAGATTAAACAAGAAATTAATGCTTTAAATATTGAAGAAAGTGAAAAAGAAAATATTTTTAGGATTTTGCAAAATAATGATTTTTCTGATTCTTCTGAAAAAGATTTTTTAACTTCTGATGATTCTGATTATCATTCAGCAAGCAAATTTTCTGAAGATGTAAAAATTGGATGTTTTGATTCTTGCTGCAACAAAACAAAAACTTGTTCTGTTTTGACTAAAACCGAAGAACAAGAAAACTTGTTAATTACTCTTATTTCAAAAATTGAAAATTCTGAGTTAAAGGAAGAATACCTTAAAAAACTCAAGAAAACAATGATTAAAGATGCTAACAAAACTTCTAAGTTCAAGATCTCTCTTGAAGAAACTTTGGAAAGATTTTCCAAACAAAAATCCAAAGTTGTTACTATCTCAGATTTGCAGCATGAGATTAGTAATATCAAGAAATATATTGTTGATTTAAAGAAAGATTTGCATGATTTAAGAATTGATAATACAAATTTGGAACAAGGATTTTTAATTTCAAAATTTAAAGACTGTTTTCAAGAACACAATTCTGATAATGAAGATAACAAGTTTGAGCATTCCAATGAAGAAGAATCCAACAATATTTTGTCTCCCAATGATGTTAAGATTATCAGTCTAATCAACAGAGTTGTTCCCCCCAAATGGTATGCTAAAGTTCATATTGTTGTTGCTCAAGATTATGCTTTTGATACTATTACTTGATTGATTCTTGTGTTGATCTGAATTGCATTCAAGAATGGCTTGTCCCAAGCAAATATTTTGAAAAATCTACTCAAAAATTGAATTCGGCCACTGGAACCAAATTGCAAATTAATTATGAATTGAATAATGTTCATGTTTGCCGAGATAATGTTTATTTTCATATTCCTTCTGTGCTTGTTAAGAATATGACTGATAAGGTTATCTTTGGAATACTTTTTATTTTTATGCTTTACCCATTCAATGCCGAGTTAGATGGAGTTTCTACAATTAAGATGAGTGTCACTGTTAAATTCCATTTTGCCTCAAGATTCGAAATTGATGTTTCCCAGTTATCCATGAATTTAATTTCGACTAAGACCCATGCCTCTGAAATTGGCTTTAGGGGTATTCCAAAACAACTTGTTTCACCAGGATCTCCTAAACAAATTGTTCGATTTCATTTTGGATCCTGAAATTCTGCGCAATTTTATATATTACAAAAATTTTCTGAAAAATAAATATTGAAAAAAGATGTTGAAAATATTGCATCTAAACAGATTTTTGTCCAATGGCATTTAATTTTGAGTGCTTTTAATATAGATATTAAAAGATTTGATAATTTAATTCTTGATTTCCTTATTCCTGAATTTTGCAGTGCCGTCCAAAGTAAAAAGGATAAAGGAAAGATTGATTCAAAAGCTTTGATTTTGAAACCAGAGTCAACTATTGCTACTTCTTCTCCGATTTCTTTAATCGAATTGGCTAATAGGTTTTCACCTTTTATATTTATATATATATATATATATATATATGATGAAAGGTCAACATTCTTACAAAAATTGAAAGAAACATCAAATTGCCAATGTCGAAGTTGGACCCGTGAGCTTATCTAAAAGAATAAATGAACGCATGCAAAACGAAAAAGGCAAGGAAAATATGGTTGTCCTCTATGCTTTTCTTTGGAAAGTAGTCGTCCCCCTACCCATTTGAAAAAAAGGTACAGAATTCCCTCTGTAAAAGTTTCTTCGTTTGCTTACTTGTTTGTCTTTTTGGATTCTTCTTTGTTTTTTGTTTCCACCTTTTTTCCTTGTGGATTGGTATGGACTCTCGCTCTATATAAAACGTTCAAGTGCAATGTGCACAGCAAAACACACACAAGAAGCCCCAGTACTCAGAGAGAATGGCAGCCAAAGTCTCATCAATTTTCATATACCCAATAAAGTCATGTCGTGGAATTTCTGTTCCTCAAGCACCCATCACTCCCACTGGTAAGTCAACATGATCCACTTCTTCAAATTTTTCTTTTTTGTTCCTTTTGCTGTTCTCCCACCATTGTTTCTTTGACCCATTTGATTGTTCTCTCTGTTTTCTTGAAGTATTCTCACCCTGAACATTAATTAGTGTGTATTACACTTTATCAGCTTCTGGGGTTAAGCGCTTTTCTTTTTCAAGTTGAAATTGAGTGCTCAACTGCAAATTTTGATTGATCATCTATAATTTGTAATGTGAATTTCTGACTTGCTGAATTTTCCATGGTCAGAACCCTTTTGATTGCAGCGAGCCTTTGACTGAATTTTTGATTTTTAGTTATTGGTGTTCGAAACAGTTACCCCGCAATGGAAATCTTATAATTGTTCAATTGATCGGAGGAAAACATAACAAAGATTTTGGAACTTCAGAGTATTTAAAAAAAAAAAAAAAATCAAAACGTAGAAATTCTGGATAGAAGCAATATAAGCAGTGCATGTAAGTATATGTATTATCTTAATGTTATCGATCTCTTGAAGAAATTCTAACTCTTGCATATAATTTGGATCATCCATTATATTCCTCTTTTTGTTTTTATTTTTATGTGGTTTATGCAAATGCTAATACACGTATCTTAAAAGAGTCGGATGGAATTCAATATTTTTTTGGCTTTTTTTTTTTTTTTTCACAGTGAATGGTGTAGGGCTACTTCTTGTCAATGATTGATTTACTCGTAAACAGTTTGAGATCATATGCATATAAACTAGACAGATTTGTGCTTTCAATTTCAAAGTTTGAATGAATGAAATTTTCATTAACCAACAAAAAAACAACACACACTAGCAAATCAGCTAGAACTCCAGGAAACAAGAAGCCTCCTGATACCCCCAAGAGGTAGTTCAATCGGCTGGAACCATGCCTAATGAAGCGGAGGTCACTAATTCGAATCCCTCTCCCCCCTCTTGTGTGGACATGTCAAAAAAGAAAAAGAAAAAGAGAAGCCTCCTGATACACTCAGCTATACAACACCTTACAGACTCAAAAAACAGACACTTACAAACAAAATGACCTTGACCATATAACTACTTATGCAAAACAGCAGTATCTATAAAGCAACTACATCAATTACACCCCCCCNCCCCCCCCCCCCCCCCCCCCCCAAAAAAAAAAAAAAACCCAAAATCCACCAGCAAAAGAAACCTATACAACCAAAGATTCTCAACAACACCAGCAGACCTTCAACTGCTGCAGAAGTTGAGACCAGCAGTCTACTATAGAAGCCACTTTGACTCTGCCAATGCCTCTTCTATAAAATTACTTTAGAGTTGCTCATCAAAAAAAGCTTTTTTCAGTTAGACCTGATTGCTTTTTCCTTTTTTTTTGTTTTTTGGTGCTTGATATTGCAGGATTTCGATGGGATCGGCAATGGGTAGTTGTAAATAGCAAAGGGAGGGCATATACTCAGAGAGTTGAACCAAAGCTTGCTTTGGTTGTGGTGGAGTTGCCAAATGAGGCCTTTTCAGAGGGTTGGGAACCTACCAAAAGCTCATACATGGGTAAATTCTTTGTTCTTTATTTATATTGTCTTCTGAACTAAATTCTTTGAAATTATGGTTGTTGCCTCATCTCAGGTACCAGGCTAAGCCCTACATTGATTTTTTTTTTTTTCCCACAACAGGAGAGTGTTTATTTTTATCATAAAAGAAAATAATAAATAAATAAATAAAAAGACACAAGAGATTGATTGTCGACTGTCAAATTATCAAACTGATGTATGTTTCTCTGATAATTATATGTATGCGTGTGTATTCTTGGTCAGACTGTTTATATAGAGTTTACTAGCCGACTTTGAGATGAAACCTTAATTCTTTCTTTTTGATCTGGAAAATTTATGTGTGATCAAAGATAAATTCTTAATTGTTCATTCACGTGCTAAATTATGATGTAATACCTTCAATAGCTTTTCTTACCTGGTGGTATACTTCCATCACCATCAGTAACTAAGCTCACATATCCTATGGTCATTTTTCCTTTATATTTCACAAAATTTTTCTAAAGGGAAGTATGATTTCATAGCCTATGCTTGTAGGTATGATGAGGTCGATTATGGAGTTGTGATTTTAATGGCCTGTGCTAGTTGGTCTCAATATTCTGGATTTTATGTTGAAAGGTGGCTTAGGCCTTATATAATTTCTCTCAACAATTATTTTATATGTCCAACATCTTTCTCCTTTCATTGCACACAAAATATTTTAGTTTCTTTATCTTTTTGGTTCTTCATTACAATTTACCACTTATTTGTCTTTCAGTCTTAAAAGCACCTGGGATGAATGTGCTAAAGGTTTCTCTCAGTAGACCACGAGAAAGGGCAGATGGAGTCTCAGTCTGGGAATGGTCGGGCTCTGCATTGGATGAAGGAGATGAAGCATCACAATGGTTTTCAAATTATCTTGGGAAGCCCAGTCGGCTAGTTCGTTTTAATAGCGGTAGGGCTTGATCTTTGTGCATTTTAAAACAGGACGACATTGTTCCCACTAATTCAGGCTACCAATGAAAAAGCAAAATTATTTTGGTTGGGGGGCACTGAAAATAAGAAGTTCTTGAATTGAAGGATGAATGGGCATTTGCAGGCCCATGTTATGGCATTGTAACACACAAATGCACACACATGTACACATGGTAGACAAATGCATACATACCATCAGCAGGAAGAAGAAAAAAAAGGGATAAATACCTATGTACATGTCATTATGCTCAGAGTCATATTTCCAAACTCAATAACAACTGATGTGTCCCAACTCCCCTATGATTAGTTACAAGAATTTTTTCTTTTTTTTTTTGTTTCATCTTCTATTTTGTTATATGTTTTTCTTTACACTCTTGCCATGGAAGTCACCACAGAGGATTTCCAATCATTCTGAGCATCTGGGATGACTCTTCCTTTCTTATTTATATTTCTTATATTTACTTCTATTTTCATCATGGATTTTATCATTTTCTAATGCAGCTTCAGAAACAAGGCCTGTGGAACCTGGGTACGCTCCTGGACACAGTATCTTGTTCTCTGACATGTATCCATACTTGCTATTATCTCAGGTTGGTCCAATTGAGAAATGAAAGCCAAGTTTTCCTTGCTTTTAGATAGAATCTTAAACGTTGATATCAACATATCTTTTACAGGGATCAATGGATGCACTAAATAAGCTTCTCAAGGAGCCCATATCAGCTAACCGTTTCAGACCCAAGTATCCACTCTTTATCATCTTGTTATTTCGGATCTGGATCTCCAGCAATTTGGTGTTCGAATTGCTAGCAATTTGGTGTTCGAATTGCTAGCAATTTGTGGAACAATTTGGTGTTCGAATTGCTAGCAATTTGTGAAACAAATATGAGAGAACTAATATGAAACCCACTTGCTTGCGAAGGTGGGGCAAGCAACCCAAAATTTAATGGGCAAGTGGGCCCCATATTAGCTCTCTTACATTTATTACCTGAATTACTAGGAATCCGGATAACAAGATTTCTGGGGACCTCTATCCATTTATTTCATCCATGTACTCTGCACTGTTTAGTGCTGGAACCAATCACTTCTATAAAAGCCAACACTAATAACTAAACATGACCAAAATGTTAACGGATTTCTCGCATGAACACTACTTCTTGGTCTTAGAAAATGTTTTACTTGCATTTTTCAGCATCTTGGTTGCTGGTTGTGAACCATTTGCTGAAGACTTGTGGACAGAGATCAAGATAAACAAATTCACTTTTCAGGGTGTCAAGCTATGCTCCCGCTGTAAGGTATGATCAATCTCTCTTCATTTTCTGCCTATCTAATGAAAGTCAAATTCTTTTCCATAAGAGCATTTATGTTGAAATAAAGTATTTGCAGAATTGATTTGGCCAGGATAAATTTTCCTGCTGTGTTGCATTCAATATATACACAGTAAACTGTACAATGATAACTTCGAGTATATGTGCAGTTAAAACTGAAACTAAAAGATAATTACAATTCAAACTAAAGATAAATAATACAGCAGATACAATAACTTTGTTATCCTAGCTGACGGCTGAGACTGATCCTTTGTCAATGAGCAGTTGAATATTCCCTTCATCCTCTTATTGAAAACTCCTGCTTAGTATTATCTCCCTGCTTGGTATCAACATCTGCAGCAACTGCTATATCAGTAGAAACAGAGTGCTTGTGAGTCTTCGTGTTCAATTTGGAGTTGAACAGATTGCCAGCTACATGAGCTTCCTGTCTGAGCATTTGATGAGTTGTTGGCTTAGCTTAACAAATGTATCTCATGAGTTGCGCGTGCATGTTTTCATTTTACCAATGTGACGTACAAATATCTTCAATTTATGGTAGGTAGCTTGAAATGAAAAATGTTATCAGCCAATTGGTATGGCTAACTATTGAAGATAAAATTTAAAGAACAGCTGCAAGCTTGCAGTTGAGCTCAAAGATGAAGCATGAGTGCCTTCTCCAACACCAGAGTTGAACAGGTTGAACATGTTTAGTGGTGATGAAATCGATTCTCTGCTGGATACCATCCTCACTTTAAATCAACTAAGCCATTTAGTTTTGCAAAACTTGACGTTTCATTATAAGTTCCAATATCTGACCAACCTAAAATTTCTACATGTACATATCCTTATCTTTGGGTCCTGATATATTATTTGCAGCTGTTCGTCTATTACATATGGGCTTCCCATAGATGGAGTTGTGTCCAAACCTCTCAAATCACTAATTAGAGCTGTGCATTTCTCCTCTTTGACTGTGTTATATCTTCCAATGTTTACAAAGAGCTTTTGTATATTTTAGGTCCCTACAATCAACCAAGAAACTGGAATTGCAGGCCCTGAGCTGAATGACACTCTTAAGAAAATCCGGTCAGACAAAGTTTTGCGTCCGACCCAGAAACAGCAAGGAAAGGTGAGTCTTGAATCCTTAACTACCAAACAATTTTGTTCTCTCCATTCAAATGATTAACAAATAGCACGATAAATGGTTCTGCAGGTCTACTTTGGTCAGAATTTAGTCTGGAAGGACTCTCTTACTGAAGGGAAGGGAAAGTTCCTTAAAGTGGGAGATCCTATTGATATCCTCAGAAAGGTTTCCTCTGCTAATGAAGCAGCAGCTTGAACTCTTTAGAATGTCTACCTTTTTTCTGTCTTCTAGACAGAATATCTGCCTTTCTTACTATGTTTTATAAATGATAAGACCTGCTGTGTAGTATATCATTACAGAATAAGAAATGGGTAGCTTGCTAGTGTGTGGTGTCATGTCGTTTGCCCAATATTTTAATATATAATTTCAATGCAATGCTAGAAACCACATTTTTATTTAATCTTGCTAATGTGTAATGCCAATCAGCCTTCTACTTCTTTTAAAAAAAACCTCAAGCATATCATTAAGTTGTTACTTAGCATTTAGTAAATTTGGATATGCTTATAATTTAAAAAAAAAAAAAAAAAAAAAAACACCAAGAACAAATACAATTGCTTAGGGGCATACCCCACAAAAACTTCTTCAATCTTAAATCAATAGTACAATTGTCTAAAAGAACTGCTACTTTTTCATTCTCACCAAACTCATAGTTCATAAGAAAAGATTTAACCATACCTAGTAGCAAGGGGGCCTAAGGGGAGCCAATTGTCGAACATTTCCTTCATATTTGATGTTGCTTACATATTTTCGAGAGCCCTTTTAGTCCCTTTTTGTGAGCCGGATCCTTTCCCATGAAGAAGTTAGGTCTCGCACATCATTTACTTCATCAAGTAAAACTAGACTTTCTATGAATGTATGCATACTAAGCAATAAATGATATAATTTTCTAATTCCAAGACTAACAAATCTATTGGTATTGAGATCATATAAGAACATCTCTTTACTTTTTCTCACAATTAGAATCTAGTTTTTGTTCCTAAAAGTCAATGTGTCCCCAACCATTCCCAATCCCCTAAATCAATGGTATATTGTTTAGTCCAAGACTCTATTACACCATATTCTTTCGTTGACCAAATGCAACACCCATCATATTGCTGACCCAAATGGTAATAAACCAAAGGGTCATTTCTTATTGGGTTATACTGTATCAAAGAGAGCAATCCATCAAGAACCACAAGAGAATAGGGTCGTGGTGGCAGACTAGCTAGACCACCAGACTAGCTAGAACATTCGGAAGCTTCATCACTCGGAATTCTTCATCACACATATGAAACATCACACATATGAAACAACAGGATCAGCATTTCTCCATACTCCAAGAACCCCTAAATTTGTTTGTACGCCCAACCCAATGGTTAGCCCCATTCATGAAAACCTGCCCCAAATTTCTCTCAAGTTTAGTAGAGTGAAAGTCGTCGTTGACACCAAGAGTCTCCCAAGGACCTGTACTGAGTTTAAACATTTCTGCGCGATATGGAATTCCCGAGCTATAAATATATGTATACATCATTCTCAGCACCTTGTAATCGTTACTTATATGGTCATAACCGAATCCGTGAACAATATGGTAGGTGGGGTAGAGTACACCAAAGCAAGGTCTAGGAAGAGTCACAGACATTCTAAGTGCAGGATTCCATAGAAAAAAGGGTTCAACATCGCTTAAAACGATCCCAATGGTAATAAGTAGCAATCCTCTACAGACAAGGACTTCGTCAAATTCATGTCTAGTTTGGGATGGAAAATCAAATTGTTGAATCTCACTGAAGGAATCATCAAACTGGTTCAATATATATCTGAAGTTTATCGTGTCGTCCGTGTCAGTTATCGGAGACAAGATCCCGTAAAAAATGCGAGCATAATTGTTGGTGCTCTCGTTGTGTTTGATGTGCATGGAAATAAAACCAGTTCTACTGATTAAAGACATCAACGATTTGGAAACACATTGGAATCGTAAAAGCGATTTCACGGATAGTCTTACCAGGATGTCAAGCTGAAGATCTTCTGGAACTCGCTCCGACATCTCTGCAGTGGATTTCCTCTTTTCGCGACTCTCCTTTGGGCGGCTTGGAGAAGACGACTCACGGCACGACTCGAGGGATCCACTTAGAGATGCCAACCACGAACGTAAACGAACGTAACGCTAGTTATTGTGTTTTTGTGGCATACGGTAGAGAAATCAATTGAAATGGGCCGAATTGCATGCAATGGGCCAGAAATAGTTCAAAAATGAGGCATATTAGTACTCTTACCAGGATAAATAACTGAACCGGATCCCCCAACCCGCCCCAGAAAATTTAACAAAGCATTTAAGGCTTTTAAGCAACCATTGCTCGAATTTTTTTTTTGGGTATAATTTTTGAATTGAGGAAACTTAGGGAAGGGTTATAGTGACTTATAAATTAGGGTCAAAATTCATGTAAGTTGAGTTTGAGTCGTATGAAGATATGAGTATAAGATTATATAGATTAATTTTAATTTAACCCATTTAATTAAATGGAGTTAAATTCTTAATTTTAATTTCTCATTTTGTATTGAGTTCATATAAAATTTTGTCAAAAATTATTTGTCATTATATCATGTATTGAGATTAAGTCATGTTAAAATATGAACATAAGACTATATAAGTCAATAAAAACTCAATTTATTTAATTAAATGAATTAGATTCTTTTAACTATAATCTTTAAAAATTACGTACAAATAAGTTTACAGCCCCATCGTTAAATTCTTTTGTAAAACAACGATAAAATAATGCTCGTAAAATAAATAAAAAAATAAAATGTATTCGATGAATTGACTCGCTGGGTCTCAGCAAGAAATTTTGTGTGAGCGATTCCTTCCCTCTGTTTTCTTCTTA
Organism: Carpinus fangiana; assembly: GCA_006937295.1. Taxonomy (NCBI): domain Eukaryota; kingdom Viridiplantae; phylum Streptophyta; class Magnoliopsida; order Fagales; family Betulaceae; genus Carpinus; species Carpinus fangiana. The sequence goes on along the minus strand of CM017321.1, from coordinate 13,390,071 downwards.
TAGAGGTTGAGCTCTCTCAAAATCTCTCAAAACCCATCTCCGATTTTCATCTATTATTGCTTCTTTTCACCTAAATCAAGCTCGTTTATATATACAAATATAGCTTCAATCCAATAATACCCATGACAAAATGCTCAACATTTCGCAGAGAGCTCCTCTGCAATTCTATCAGGAGAGTCCTCAAGCTGGGCATCTCTTCAATCCCATGTAAGTTCCCTGCTCTGCTTCACTCTCACTCTCACTTTTCAGTTCTCACCGTTCCATCAAACAAAGCCTCTGAAACTGAAAATAATGGTAAAACTGAGCCCCCAATACCTGATGAAATCTTCAAGTCGAGTCCCAAATTGGGTTCTTACAAGTTGGGTGATTCCACTTTCTATTCACTCATTGAGAACTATGCCGACTCTGGTGATTTTCGGTCGTTAGAGAAGGTTTTAGATCGAATGAAACTCGAAAACCGAAGGTTTATTGAGAAAAGTTTTGTTGTTATGTTTAGAGCTTATGGGAAAGCGCACTTACCCGAAAAAGCTGTTGACTTGTTTGATAGAATGGTGTGTGAGTTTCAATGTAGGAGGACTGTGAGGTCGTTTAACTCGGTGCTTAATGTTATTATACAAGGAGGTTGTTTTTCTCGGGCATTAGAGTTTCATTCGCGTATTGTGGGTAGTGGGAATGAGAATATTTCACCCAATGTGCTTACTTTCAATTTGGTTATAAAGGCTTTGTGTAAGTTGGGATTGGTTAATAGAGCAGTTGAGATGTTTAGAGAAATGCCGGTTAGGAAATGCATTCCTGATGTGTTCACGTATAGTACATTGATGGACGGGTTGTGCAGGGAGAATAGGATTGACGAGGCAGTTTCACTGTTGGATGAGATGCAAATTGACGGGTGTTTCCCGAGTGCTGCAACATTTAACGTGTTGATCAACGCGATGTGCAAGAAGGGTGACTTGGCACGTGCTGCAAAGCTCGTTGATAATATGTTTCTCAAAGGGTGTGTTCCTAATGAAGTCACTTATAACACCCTCATCCATGGTTTGTGCCTCAAGGGCAAATTGGAGAAGGCAGTGAGTCTATTGGATAGAATGGTATCGAGTAAATGTGTGCCTAACGATGTCACGTATGGAACAATCATCAATGGGCTTGTCAAGCAAGGAAGAGCTGTTGATGGGGCTCATGTGCTGATCTCTATGAAGGAGAGAGGGCATTGTGCAAATGAGTATGTTTATTCAGCCCTTGTTAGCGGGTTGTTTAGGGAGGGAAAGATTGAAGAGGCAATGAAATTATGGAAGGAGATGATGGAAAGGGGATGTAAACCCAATACTGTTGTTTATAGTGCTCTTATAGATGGTCTGTGCCGAGAAGGAAAGCTGGATGAAGCAAAAGAAGTTCTCTCTGAGATGGTGAATGAGGGTTGTGTGCCCAATGCTTTCACTTATAGCTCCTTAATGAAGGGGTTTTTCCAAACGGGTGATAGCCTTAAAGCAATTCTTGTGTGGAAAGAGATGGCAGAGAATAACTGTACCCATAATGAGGTTTGTTACAGTGTACTTATTCATGGCTTATGTGAGGATGGGAAGCTTAGGGATGCCTTGATGATGTGGAAGCAGATGTTGGGCAAGGGATTTAAACCTGATGTTGTGGCTTACAGTTCATTGATTCATGGGCTTTGCAATGCGGGCTTGGTAGAGCAGGGTTTGAAACTTTTCAATGATATGCTTTGTCAAGAGCCTGAATCGCAACCAGATGTGATCACTTACAACATAATTTTCAATGGTTTGTGCAAGCAGAGTAACATCTCCCATGCCATTGATCTTTTAAACAGTATGCTGGATCAGGGTTGTGATCCTGACTTAGTTACATGCAATATTTTTCTGAGAACTTTAAGAGAAAAGGTACACCCACCTCAAGATGGGAAGGAGTTTTTAGATGAGCTTGCAGTCCGGCTGTTTAAGCGGCATAGAATTTTAGGTGCTACCAGAATTGTAGACGTGATGTTGCAAAAGTTTCTGCCTCCTAAAGCCTCTACTTGGGAAAGAGTTGTTCAAGAGCTTTGCAAACCTAAGAAAATTCAAGCTGCCATTGACAAGTGTTGGAGCAGCCTATACAGCTGATGTCTTAAGTAAGTCTCTTCGGTTTTTTTTTTTTTTTTTTTTTTTGTGTGTGTGTACTTTTTCTATTATTGTCTTGCCCTTCAAAGTTTAGTTAGACTGTTGACTACAACTACTTCTAAAATATGATTTGAGGTTATCTTTAAGAATGATGCTGCATATGCTTTTGTAGTTATCTTTAATCATTTGCATAATTGCGTTTGCTTTTATTTTAGTTGTGTAATCCACTTGCCTTCTTGTTGTAAGACTTTACTTCACAAACCATTTGGAAATTGTGAAGGATATGAAATATGAACTGCTGCGTCTTAAGATCTAGACGTCAGAGGATACTAGCAATAATCCAAGGAAGGTATATTGATAGTAGTCTTCTTGCATATATACACACCTGCTACTTTCCAAGACTGTTTGGAATCAATTTCTCTCATAAAACAAATTGGTTAATTAATAAACTTGACATTGATGAATGATATGAGATTTTTTCCCTTTAAAGTAGGCAAGGACAATATTAGTTTAATGCTTTCTCCAACACATGCACCCAAACAAAGAAATAGCTTGAGTGATTAAGTGGGCGGTGCTTTTGTTCGACAAGAAGGACAGGGCTAGCAAAATTATAGAACAAGAGTGAATTTTAGCTGGGGACTAGTTTGTCTCTAATCATGCTATGAAAAATGGTTTACAAGGGTTTAAAGAATGAGTTTGGATGAGAAATATGCTTTTGCTTTGAAGCCGTATTTTAAGTCACAAAATGCAAAGTAATTTGCACCAAATGTATTTTGAATTTCCTAATTGATAAAAACACTAGAAAGTCATTGAAAATTAACTGCTATATCACTTCATCTATTTTCTAAAAGAAGGCATTTTCTGGTTGTTGCTTCATATTTATTAAGTCGAGAATATCATATTCAAAAGACTCCCCTATGTGCTTTTTGATGTATACAACATTACTTATAAAAAAAAAAAAAAAAAAATTCAAAAGAGAATCATGTTATTATTTTGAGCTTCTTGAGATGGTGCCTGAAGGTTGAGCCAGGTACTACTATGGATTAATGAGTTGGTATAACTGTATAAGGATTCCTGATAAATCATGTATGAGCTCTAAATCCTGTCATAGAAACGTTAACCGTAATAGTTCCTGTTGTTTGCTGGTAGTCAATTCTACCAAAATTTTTATAATAGCTTCCTAAATAAATGATTTAGTTATTCAGCAGCTTACATTTAAGACTTAGTCTCAACTTCTGAAATAAATGGAGCCTTTTTTAATATGGGAATCCTATCTTTTGTTCAAAATTTCAGATGAAGAAGGCTATTGAATGCTTCTTCTTTTTCTTTTTTCTTTTTCAATTGTGAGTCTACTAATGTAAGGTTTTTGTATTTGAAGAGCAAACATAAACAACTAGACTTTTGAGTGTTCATATAAATGTTCAAAGCCATTAAACTGCAACCCTATATAATACTAGTATAAAATTTAGGTCTTTAATTTCTCCCTTGTACATGAATAGTTATACAACATAATATGATGTAATCTGTAACTTGCTCTAACAAATTGGAGGGCCTAGACCTGTAACATTTGCTAGTTGATAAATTTGATGTGTACCCATGCACTGTAGAGAAGGTTTTGTTTTACATAAATGGTATATTTGCTCCTTGTATATATATAGGAGCCTGGCATTTGTGATGTCTGAAGAATTACATTTATTAAAAAGAAAGTGTATCTTCTGAAGTCTTTCTTGATTCAATGTTGGTGCAGCTTTACTATAGACGATCAGATGAGTAAATAGTACAGTGCTTGGAACAAAACTGACAATAATTGTTCTTAAATCATCTAAAATAGGTAATCCTAGTCAGGTACAAGTGTAGAAGTTTTGTCTTATCTTGGGTTGAACATATTATAGTCATTGATTTGCTTGAATGTTAGGTTTTTATGTTCATATACTTTTTGTTTTATCTTATGACATAATGGTGATACAATTGTAGTCACTAACTCTATGGAATATACCATCAGTGCTTTACTTTTATATTGAAGATTCAACCCTTCTTGAGGTAACATTGTAGAAACTATAAGATTCAATGATAATTGGACTATTGAAACCATTCTGAAGGCCACATATATTGCCTGGTAACTGAATTGGCATCACCTATTCATAAAATGAATTCTGTGGCACTAGAATCTAGAAACTTGAAATAACCAAAAAATAACCTTAAGAAAATTCAGACGGAGCCAAATTCTGAACTAAGATACGATACTATACCTAATAAAACACTGTTGCCATTCATACCAGACCAAACAGGCTTCTTGATTGGTGTGGGTTTGTTAGCCTTTGGCTTAGGACTCCAAAAGGGGTGTTCTCTAAACTCTGAAACAAGATTGCTGCAATTAATTTGGTAAAAGTGCTATTATAATTACTTTTATATGATCCTGATAACCTATTTGATTTCTTCTTTTTTGAGGTTGAAATTCAAGGCGCCATGTAATTCTTCTGCAAGGTCTTTAGGAGCCACAAAATAATAATAGAACTAAATGCCTTAATTTCAGAGTTTCTTTCGACAGTTGGTCTGGTCCTTTGCTTGCTTGGTTATGTTGGTTTTTATTGGTCTTTTAATTAAACAAACCAGAATTAGTTGCTAATGCCTAATGGATAATTTTGATTGCTCTTGCAACTTTAATGGTTATCTATTACAAGATTCTAGCTTAAATTCCCCTTTTGATTGTTAGGGAGAAAGCTCTGTATCGAAGTACAGAAAAAAAGGATATGATACCTTTTTTCTTTTAATTTGTTACTTCCCGTATTGACCAGGCAATGGTGTTACATGCCTAATGGACCAGACATTGTTTCAGGCTATTATGCTGAAATGGCTGCAACAATAAGAATCCATAGGATTCTCATCTTGGCTTGTCCGCTAAGTTCTAGATGTTGCAAGGATGCTAAAAATCTGGTGGAGTAGGTCATTGCAGATTTTTCTGTGTAGATATCAGTAAACCACCATATTCATGTCTAGAATTAACTTCATTCATTTTAATATTAAATTAGTAATGTGTCTTCCTTTCAGTACAGTGCTACGTAGTCTGTAGATATACTTTGTTTATACATTTTTACACTGAGAACATTTCTTTCTGGACTTCCGATCACTATTTTCAGGCACTTACGATCACTATATGAAACACAAGTGGGAAGGAAATTTTATTAAGGATTGGCAAACTGAAGGGTAAAGAATTACAGTAATTTCAAGGCCCTGGTTTGTCATCATCATTCAGGGATTTCAGCTTTTCTTGCTGGTGAGCCATATCATAAGTTGCATGCAGACCAAAGAATACATAGTATATTAGCATTACAATGCTGCAGATTCCAAATCTAATAAATGACTGAGAACCCAAAGATCCCATGAGAAAGATATTTGTTGCAATTGACAAGGATGGAAGCCAAGGGACAAGTGGAACCCCCCAAACTTTTGGCGTCCTCTGTTGAGGCAGAAACATTGCAATTCCTGCAGTCCCCACGAACCAAAGAGGAACTGTGATAGTGTATCCAAGCCAACCTTCAGGATTTAGTCCCCAGAAAGCTGCAGTTGCCATTGAGGAGGCAATGATGATCAGCAAGAAGATGACTAACTTCAGGAGGTGAATTCGCGGGGTGACTTCCGTAACATAGTATCTCCTCACAAGAAGTGCAACAGCCATCATCATAAAGACAAAGAGTGTACTCACTGATAACAGGCCTGCCAAGACATCCAAGCTTGAGAAGAAAGCAATACAGGCACTTGAAATGGTAATCAAGAGTGTAGCATTTATGGGGGTTCCTGTCTTTGGATGGACAAGAGCAAACCATGGTGGAATCATGTGGGCTCGTGCAATATGAGTAGTATATCGTGCCTGTCCTAGTGCCCCTACCAGAAGAACAGTGGTCATTCCCTTGAGGGCACCAAGAGCTACCAGGTACTTTGCCCATTTCATGCCCACACTCTGAAATGCTACCGAATATGCTGCATCCCGATCTATGTCTGTATACTTCTGCATCATGGCCAGTGAAAGTGCCATTAAGCAATATATCACAGTGATGATGGTCATTGATCCAAGCAATCCTAATGGTATGTCTCTTGATGGATTTTTGGTTTCTTCAGCCATGGTGGCAATGTTATCAAATCCACCATAAGCAAAGTAGACAATAGCGGCAGCCTGAAAGATTCCTTTAGCTCCATAAGGCAAAAAGGGTTTCAAATTTGATGTGTCAGCGTGAGCAAATCCTGCAATTATCACAAATAAAATTACTATCGTGTTAATTGCAGATGCTATCCAGTTGAAGTATGAAGTTTTCCTTGTGCTAATCATTGCGATTGTTGCGGCGATTGCCAGGACTGTGACAGCTATTGGGTCCAGGAGATTAAACCCTTCGGCGAGGTTTGTGTGGATGCGTAATGAGTTACGTTGGCGGTTCAGTAGAGTTGTAAAGTAAGAAGTCCATGCTCTGGCAACTGCTGCAGTTCCAACAACGCTCTCAAGAAGTATGTTTGCAGCTGTTATAAAAGCTGCAAAGTCGCCTAATTCAATTCTTAAGTAAGCAAATGACCCTCCTGCAACTGGGACTTCTATTGCAAATTCTGTGTAGCAGAAGACAGAGAGCATTGCTGAAACACCAGAAGCAACGTAGGACAAAACAATGGCTGGTCCAGCATGATCATGCATTTCTTGCCCAGTGAGCACAAAGATACCAGCACCAATGACTGAGCCAAAGCCAAACCAGGTGAGGTCCCACCACGTCAGGCACCGTTTCATATCGTTCTCGCTCTGTTTACGAAGTTCTCCAATCTCCTCGGCATCATTTGATCTGCGTAGGAGACGATCTTTGAACCGAAGCCCTATTTGTGATAGCGCAAATCGATATGTGCCCCAGTTTTGGAAGGATTCTTCTGGGAAGAAATCTTGTTTGCTACATCTCCAATAATTTCTTGGTTGGACATCATCACCCGATTCTCCCACAGAACCCATGTTATTGTTTTTCCCTTGTATTCTCTACCAATACTAAAGGGCAATGTAGACACTGATGAAAAAAGATAGGAAGATTGGTGCTGTTATATAACCTTCATATCTCACCAAGTGTGGTTTTATTTGTGTGGAATTTTGAATTTTTTTCATATATTTTCCTCAATAATTGATAATGAATGTGAGGTTGCAAGCCCCATGCACAATGGCTGACTTGGAATTGACAATGCTGACAAAATAGGATCTTGTTTTCTACCAGGCACGGCAGTCAAGATACCGACTCTTTTGGAAGAACTGTAATTGGACTTTAAGTAAGGCAACTTGCCTTGTGCTGTGCAGATTTCAACGATTGTGTTCTAATTTCTTCTTTTTTATCGAAAGAGTTAAGATATTTTTTATTCCAGTTGTAAAGTAATTTAAGGTATTAGAGCGTCTTTCCCGGGGCCGTTGGAATGGCAATAGGTAATTTTGCAAATTTTTTGACCGTTGGGTAGCAATTAAAAAAAGCTTTTGTTCCCAGTCTAGTGACCTTCCCATATTATTTAAAGCTACCTATAATGCATGCAATACGAGTAGATTATTGCATCTTATTCGATCACTTGATCGAACAGGTAGAGGCCCGTTTGCTTTCTCCCATGATTTGTTCCCAGTCTAGTGACCTTCCCATATTACTTGAAGTTATCTATAATGCATGCAATACAAGCAGATTATTGCACCTTATCTGAGCACTTGTTCGAACAGGTAGATGCTCGTTTGCCTTCTCACATGAGCATGTAAGCAGATCAACACGTCTAAAAAATATGGAACACATCAAAAGTAATTATGGGATTGCTCATGGAGTACTGAAGTTGCCTAATCTTGAACATTGATACGGTGTACTCAGCTATAAAATCAAAGTGAAAGCCACAAGCTGAATCATGAATATTAGGAAGCTAGCAAAGGCCTCTAATCACATATATATATATATGCATCATTAATTGCGTTAACTATATTATAATCCATGTATTCTTCTTGCTAATTTTTTTTCTTTATACTATTCATTTTAAATCTTATATACTTATATACTTATAGGAATAAAGATTTAATTTTTTTTTTTTTAATTTAAAGACATGAAATATATTTTTAGACGTCTTTTAACTTATAATAAAAAATGATGTATTCAAATTCTAAAATTAAATTATAATTAATAATCTTTGCTCATAGCAGAGCGCGAGTTATAAGTAGTAGTTAATAATTATGCAAGAAAGAAATAATCAAAGAAAAATGCTAACATGGGCACCCTGGCTGGTGGTGATGTTATGGGCTGCCATCCCACCATCCACACACAACCCTTATCCATCGCGAGAAAAATCTGCCTCATGCTCCCACATGCTTGCTGTTTAGTCAACACGGACCCCACATAATGATTCCATCGGAAGAAAATCCCAAAAAAAATTCAAAGATTCAAGTTCAAAATAGTGCAGCTCCAGCTCCAAAAAGTCATCAAGCTTCTCCAATAAGAGTATGTTCCTGGTTCGAATATCCATCATTGCATCCACGCAAGCCCCTAATTTCAATGCTACATGGCATATTGACGTAAAAGAGTGACTTTTGGGGAAGAAAAAAACAAACATATTAAAAAGAGAGTCAAGATGGGGTTATCATATCTGCTTCAGTTCCCACTCAAATAATTTGTTTCCAAAAGGAGCAATGAATACCCTAGATTCAACCTTTATTAAATTAGGAGAAAATACAGATTTTCATATATGACTTTCTTTCCAAAAAAAAAAAAAAAACTATCCCTTTCATCTAATCTCATGATTCTTTTGACAAAGAGTAAGACGTACTATTTTTTACACTCATTTATTACATTCATTTCACACTATGTTTTAAGTGATTTTTTTATTTTTTATTTTTGTTCAAATGCTAACATAAAAGCCATTCAAAACATGTTATGTCGTCGGTATAAAATGGGTGTAAAGAGTAGATTTACTCTTTATCCTACATTGCTTTTTTGGCAAACAAGTTGTCCAGCACATCCAGGCAAGCCCATTTGGGGTTGTTGGGGGGTGCAATCTCATGCTGACGGTGACTCAAAGGTTTGCATAACTCCATTATAAAGTTTGCGGTTCAATACTGTGTTAAAGATTTTTTTTTTTCTTTTAAAAAATAGAGGTGAAGTCTCATCTCAAGGAATTCCAAGCCTTGCACATTTTGTTAGCAAGATATCTAACAGCATTTACACCAACAGCGGTCAGTAGCCCAGAGACAGCCTGCCTTGCACTTCAAACCATGACCTTTTGCCTCAGAACCTTCTGCATGCATTTTGCAGCCTCATCTCTCGAGCCAGTGAAAACTTCATGTATAACTTGACCTTCAGTTGTTCAAAAAGATGTTATTATCAACTCAACTTTGGCATAATTATTGAAACTATCGTCTAACAAAGTGTAACATGGTAACACCATTGCTTGTCATCCAACATCCAAATGGGTGTTTGAAAATGAATGACCCAAATCATGTTTTTCCCAGTAAAATTGAGTGCACAAAGTTGGGATGAGTGTAGATGTGTAGTGATAAAACTATGGAATCTATTTGCTTCTTCACAAACTACTCTTTACTATAAATCCGCCAAGTAAGTTGAAGTTCATACCAGAGTCACTCAGCTTTTTCTTCTCTCCTAGCTTCATGCCAATTTGGCTTCTGACCATTGGAGGAAGGGTATTAACAAGATGGCGAGCTACGGATAAGCCACAATAATCCTGTTCTAAGAGGTAAAAAGGCATATTTGAAACATCTTTAAAATGATAACTTGATTCAAAGCCCCAAACATATTTGATTCATTAAGCAGGATATGAGGTTAGAACATTGAAGTCTCTCTAGAACAGAACCTAAAAAATCGAAGATAGTATATTGAATCATCTTTAAAATGATAACTTGAGGATCTAAGCAGACCTGGGAAATATTTGTTTGGGGACTTCCATATGACGTTAGTCTCAACAACTCTTAAGCCTCATTCTTTTCAAGAAATGACTTATACCTGGACTGGAATAAATCAAATTGCCCTTGTACAATCTTCTTCACCTGGGAAAAATATATTAATGAACAACTAAACTTTTGTATAAAAACAAAAGAAATGTTGGTAAACAATGTCTCCTATTGGGCCACAGAAATGCCATACCAAATATAACTTGTATTATCGTCTTTGATATAAAAATAAAAAATTGACATTGAAAAAAATAGTAAGACATCCACTGCTATGTAGTCTGTAGCTATACTATGTTTATACATTTTTACATTGAGAATATTTCTTTCTGGACTTCCGATCACTATTTTCGAGCATCCTTGTATGAAACACAAGTGGGAAGGAAATCTTATTAAGGATTGGCAGACTGAAGGGTAAAGAATTACAGTAATTTCAAGGCCCAGGTTTGTCATCACCATTCAGGGATATTTTCAGCTTTTCTCTTGCTGGTGAGCCATATCATAAGTTGCATGCAGACCAAAGAATACATAGTATATTAGCATTACAATGGTGCAGATACCAAATCTAACAAATGACTGAGAACCCAAAGATCCCATGAGAAAGATATTTGTTGCAATTGACAAGGATGGAAGCCAAGGGACAAGTGGAACCCCCCAAACTTTTGGCGTCCTCTGTTGAGGCAGAAACATTGCAATCCCTGCAGTCCCCACGAACCAAAGAGGAATCGTGATAGTGTATCCAAGCCAACCTTCAGGATTTAATCCCCAGAAAGCTGAAGTTGCCATTGAGGAGGCAATGATGATCAGCAAGAAGATGACTAACTTCAGAAGGTGAATTCGCGGGGTGACTTCCGTAACATAGTATCTCCTCACAAGAAGTGCGACAGCTATCATCATAAAGACAAAGAGTGTACTCACTGATAAAAGGCCTGCCAAGACATCCAAGCTTGAGAAGAAAGCAATACAGGCACTTGAAATGGTAATCAAGAGTGTAGCATTTATGGGGGTTCCTGTCTTTGGATGGACAAGAGCAAACCATGGTGGAATCATGTGGGCTCGTGCAATATGAGTAGTATATCGTGCCTCTCCTAGTGATCCTACCAGAAGAACAGTGGTCATTCCCTTGAGGGCACCAAGAGCTACCAGGTACTTTGCCCATTCCATGCCCACATTCTGAAATGCTACAGAATATGGTGCATCCAGATCAATGTCTGTATAATTCTGCATCATGGCCAGTGAAAGTGCCATCAAGCAATATATCACAGTGATGATGGACATTGATCCAAGCAATCCTAATGGTATGTCTCTTGATGGATTTTTGGTTTCTTCAGCCATGGTGGCAACGTTATCAAATCCACCATAAGCAAAGTAGACAACAGCGGCAGACTGAAAGATTCCTTTAGCTCCATAAGGCAAAAAGGGTTTCAAATTTGATGTGTCAGCGTGAGCAAACCCTGCAATTATCACAAATAAAATTATTGTCGTGTTAATTGCAGATGCTATCCAGTTTATGTATGATGTTTTCTTTGTGCTGATCATTCCGATTGCTGCGGCAATTGCCAGGACTGTGACAGCTATTGGGTCCAGCAGATTATACCCTTCGGCGAGGTTTGTGTGGATGCGTAATGAGTTTCGTTGGCGGTTCAGTAGAGTTGTAAAGTAAGAAGTCCATGCTCTGGCAACTGCTGCAATTCCAACAACGCTCTCAAGAAGTATGTTTGCAGCTGTTATAAAAGCTGCAAAGTCGCCTAATTCAATTCTTAAGTAAGCAAATGACCCTCCTGCAACTGGGACTTCTATTGCAAATTCTGTGTAGCAGAAGACAGAGAGCATTGCTGAAACACCGGAAGCAACATAGGACAAGACAATGGCTGGTCCAGCATGTTCATGCGCTTCTTGCCCCGTCAGCACAAAGATACCCGCACCAACGACTGCGCCAAATCCAAACCACGTGAGATCCCACCACGTCAGGCATCGTTTCATATCGTTCTCGCTCTGTTTACGAAGTTCTCCAATCTCCTCGGCATCATTTGATCTGCGTAGGAGACGATCTTTGAACCGAGGCCCTATTTGTGATAGCGCAAATCGATATGCTCCCCAGTTTTGGAAGGATTCTTCTGGGAAGAAATCTTGTTTGCTACATCTCCAATAATTTCTCGGTTGGACTTGGACATCATCACCCGATTCTCCCACAGAATCCATGTTATTGTTTTTACATTGTATTATCTGCGATTCTCCCACAGAACCCATGTTATTGTTTTTCCCTTGTATTCTCTACCAATATCTTAAAACAATTGGGATCCTTTCGTCTTCTGTTCTGTTGATTTGAACTACTAGATGAAATCTGATTAGTTATATTAGAACGATATTTTTGTCTTCTCAAAAAGTGAAAAGACCAAAATAAATACCCATCCAATATAACTAACTAGATGTTATCAAGGCAATGTAGACACCGATGAAAAAAGATAGGATGAACATCGGTGGTGTAATAGAACCTTCCTATCTCACCAATTAAGTGTGGTTTTGTTTGCGTGGAATTGTGAATTATTTTTCATATATTTATTTTCCTCAACAATTGCAAGCCCCATGCATGCACAATGGTCGACTTGGAATTGACAATGCTTATAAAATAGGATCTTGTTTTCTACCAGGAACGGCTGACAACACGATGCCGATTCTTCTGGAAAAAAACTGTAACTGGACTTTATATAGATAGAAAGGCAACTAATTGCTTTGCGCGTTGAAGATTTCAACGATTGTGTTCTAATTAACTTCTTCTCTGTGCGTTGAAGATTTCACGACAGACAGGCAGCTCATTGATCCAAATCCCATATACGGCTTAGCGGATCAACACATGTCTCAAAAATATGAAACACATCAACAAGTAATTATGGGATTGCTCATGGAGTAGTACTGAAGTTGCCTAATTAATCTTGAACATTGATACGATGTACTCAACTATAAAATAATCAAAGAGAAAGCCAGAAGCTGAATCATTCATAATAGGAAGCTAGCAAAGGCCTCTATTGGTTAATATTCATGCAAGAAAGAAATAATCCAAGGAAAATGCTAACATGCATTGGCACCCTGGTTGGTTGTGGTGTTATGTGCTGCCATCCCACCATCCACATACACAAACCTTATACATCGATCACAAGAAAAATCTGCCTCATGCTCCCACGACCCACACGCTTGCTGTTTTTTTTTTTTTTTTAAGCAAATAAGGAAAGGGTTACAGGGAAGGATGTTTCCCACTTCTGATCCAAAAGGAAGAAAAAGTGGGACATCCTAAAAACGAAAGTGGGGTGGGCTCCTCAACAATAAACCCAAAACATAAAGGAAGGGCGCCTCAACAACAAAGCCCAAATGATAAAATACAGTGCAAATATAAGAACAATATCTGGATCCGGTCCAAAATGACCGAACAGTAGGCAATGGTAATCACCAATAATTCAAAGAGAACTATAAGTAAGCCGGGCCTATTCCAGGGCCGCACAAGGCGGTATAAAATGCAAAGAAACTCCGTGAAGAGTCAGATGCGAGTAAAACAACCATCACTAAAAAGTAATAGTTGCAAGGTAGGCATTGCAAAGAACCAAATGAGAACTGAAGTCTCCACTGCAAATATAAGCCCTAAAACCAAATGGAGACCACAACCCAAACAAAACAACAGTAACATAAAACTAACAAAATACAATAGAAAAATATATAAAAACACAGAAATAAAGATATAAACGGAAAAACAGCAAAAAACCACAAAACCAGTCGTGACTGTTATGAAGGTGGAGGAACGGCCTAAGGGGTGGACAGTCTAGGGGAAGGGGATGCAGGAGGCGGCTACTACCCGGAGCGTGGGGTACACGCGCCGACGCGTGAGATCCACGCTCAGGCACGTGGAGCTCACGTTTCGGCGCGNNTTTTTTTTTTTTTTCTAAGCAAATAAGGAAAGGGTTACAGGGAAGGATGTTTCCCACTTCTGATCCAAAGGGAAGAAAAAGTGGGACATCCTAAAAACGAAAGTGGGGTGGGCTCCTCAACAATAAACCCAAAACATAAAGGAAGGGCGCCTCAACAACAGAGCCCAAATGATAAAATACAGTGCAAATATAAGAACAATATCTGGATCCGGTCCAAAATGACCGAACAGCAGGCAATGGTAATCACCAATAATTCAAAGAGAACTATAAGTAAGCCGGGCCTATTCCAGGGCCGCACAAGGCGGTATAAAATGCAAAGAAACTCCGTGAAGAGTCAGATGCGAGTAAAAAAACCATCACTAAAAAGTAATAGTTGCAAGGTAGGCATTGCAAAGAACCAAATGAGAACTGAAGTCTCCACTGCAAATATAAGCCCTAAAACCAGATGGAGACCACAACCCAAACAAAACAACAGTAACATAAAACTAACAAAATACAATAGAAAAATATATAAAAACATAGAAATAAAGATATAAACGGAAAAACAGCAAAAAACCACAAAACCAGTCGTGACTGTTATGAAGGTGGAGGAACGGCCGAAGGGGTGGACAGTCTAGGGGAAGGGGATGCAGGAGGCGGCTACTACCCGGAGCGTGGGGTACACGCGCCGACGCGTGAGATCCACGCTCAGGCACGTGGAGCTCACGTTTCGGCGCGTGCAGTGCAAGTGGCGGATCTGGAGGCATCGATGGAGCACTGAGAGGCCGGTGGTGATGGTGGAGTGGTGCGTGTAGGCCCAGATCGACCTGAGGTAAGTAGATCAGAGATTGAAAGAACCCCATCTAAGAGCCAAGGAAGATCTGGATTGCTTCATGGAGGACGATGAACAGCGAGCGATGAACGGCCAAAGGGGGAAGGAGGCGAACAACCCAGGGTAGTAGCACAGTTGGCGGAGGAGGATGGAGCAACATGAAGACGACAGGTACCAAAAAAAGAACAGCAACAAGAAAAGAGAAACCAAAAACGGAGAAGAAAAGGAAGGGGGGAGGAGGAAAAGGATCCCTCCTCCCAGGAAAACCACACTGACGGTGGTGGAGGACCTCACAAGGAGGTGGTGTATTTCTCTACCTTGAGAGAAGGAGGAGCTTCTCTCTTCTTCAGAGATAGTGATTCCATTGGAAGAAATTCCCAAAAAAAAAAAAATATTCAAAGATTCAAGTTCAAAATAGTGCAGATCCTAAGAGTCATGATCAAGCTTCTACAATAAGAATATGTTCCATGTTTTGTATGCTTACGAATAATTTGTAAGCATACCAAACACATCTGCCTCAGTTACCACTCAAATAATTTGTTTTCAACGTGACAAATTAAGAAAGCATAATTTGGGAATGAAGGATCCAGCTTCTATGTTTTAGTATTCGTTAAATTTTGTGTGGCCTATAATTAACCAAGCATTTATTTTTCTCTTCCAGAACTATTCTCTCCGCCTTTCCTTACCTTCCCTCTCTCAATTGTCGCTCAAATCCTCTCTCTCCCCTTCAATGGAGGTAGATAAGGTTCTTTGCAACATAGCCGCCCTTCTTAAATCCGTCACTGCCGCCCTTGGGTGCCAAATCCACACCGTCCAAAACTAAAACGGAATTCAGATTAGGCAACTAGGATTGATCAAGAACGCCGACTCTTCAATCACATCATCTTGGAGGGTGGGGCTATGTGGTCATGAAGGGCTACGACGCCGTTGTGGGTCCTCGTTAGTATTTGGTAACAAGGGGAGATTTGAACTTCGAGCGTTCCGCTTAAACTCAAGTCTCCATCTACTTTGTGATTTTCTTTAAGTTCTCTGTGCTACTGTAATCTCATTTCCAACTTGTCCCTCTTCGATGTTCTGATTAAGCTGGGTAATCGTATGAATTGAAAGTCAAGGAAAAATTATAATTTTGCAAAAGTAAATTTTGCGTAACTTAGACCTTCATGGTATCACTATCCTCTAATCTGATATATATATATATATATATATATATATTTTGACATGTCCACACAAATGAAAGGGTAGGGGGGATTCATTGTTTAGCTCATTGTTTTAGCACTTGTTTTTCTTTCAATGGAGAAATCGAAAAAGAGAGTAAGCGATTTAACTCTTGAGAATGGATCTTCAAAACGACCAAGGAACATAGTAAGATAATGAAAAAGTGAAAAAAAAAAAAAAAAAAAGGAGAAGAAGAAGAAGAGAGATTTATCTACCTCCATTGAAGCCCAAGTTGAAAGAGAGAAAATTTGAGCAGCAAGTGAGAGATAAAGGGTGAAGAGAGAATATTTTTGGAAGAATAAAAAGGAGAGAAAAAGTATGTGGTTAAATATAGGCTACACAAAACTTAACAGCAGCCATGTGGTCAAGTTTTCACCACCTCATAGAAGCTGGATCCAACAATGAATACCCTGGGATTCTACCTTTATTAAATTAGGAAAAAATACAGATTTCCATACATATCCATACAAAACTTTCTTTTCGGCCAATCAAAACTATCTCTTTCATCCAATCTCATGATTCTTGTGACAAAGAGTAACATTACTCTTCACACTCATTTATCACATTCATTTCACACTAAATCACATTCATTTCACACCAACTTACATGATATGTTTTAAGTGATTTTTTTTTTTTGGTTCAAATGCTGACATAAAAGGCACTTAAACACATGTAATGTCAACCAATGTAAAATGGGTGTAAAGACTAAAGAGTAGCCTTACTCTTTAACAAATACACTGTTTTTNTAAATTAGGAAAAAATACAGATTTCCATACATATCCATACAAAACTTTCTTTTCGGCCAATCAAAACTATCTCTTTCATCCAATCTCATGATTCTTGTGACAAAGAGTAACATTACTCTTCACACTCATTTATCACATTCATTTCACACTAAATCACATTCATTTCACACCAACTTACATGATATGTTTTAAGTGATTTTTTTTTTTTTTGGTTCAAATGCTGACATAAAAGGCACTTAAACACATGTCATGTCAGCCAATGTAAAATGGGTGTAAAGACTGAAGAGTAGCCTTACTCTTTAACAAATACACTGTTTTTTGGCAAACAAGTTGATCAACACATCCAGGCAAGCCCATCTGGAGTTGTTGGGGGTGGGTACAATCTCATGCTGACGGTGACCACAACATCATTCTTTAGCATAACTTCATTATAAAGTTTGGAGGGGCCAGCCACAAAGGAATAGGCTTAGAGTGTAACTCAAAGGTTTAGCCTGCTAGAACTAGTACCAGTTCAAAACTGTGTTAAAGAATCATTATTATTATTAGTTTTTAATTTTCTGTAAAAGAATAGAGGTGAAGTCTTAGCTCAAGGATTTCCAAGCCTTGCACATTTTGTTAGCAAGATATCTAATAGAATTTACACCACCGGCGGTCAGTAGCCCAGAGACAGCCTGCCTTGCACTAGAAAACATGACCTTTTGCCTCAAAACCTTCTGCATGCATTTTGCAGCCTCATCTCTTGAGCCAATCAAAACTTCATGTATAACTTGACCTTCAGTTGTTCAAAAAGATGTTATTATCAACTGAACTTTGGCATAATTATTGAAACTATCGTCTAATGGATGTTTGAAAATGAATGACCCAAATCATGTTTTTCCCAGTAAAATTGAGTGAACAAAGTTGGGATGAGTGTAGATGTGTAGTGATAAAACTATGGAATCTATTAGCTTCACAAACTACTCTTTACCATAAATCCGCAAAAGATAAGTTGAGGTTCATACCAGAGTCACTCAGCTTTTTCTTCTCTCCTAGCTTCATGCCTATTTGGCTTCTAACCATTGGAGGAAGGGTATTAACAAGATGGCGAGCTACTGGCAAGCCACAATCCTGTTATAAGAGGTAAAAAGGCATATTTGAATCATCTTTAAAATGATAACTTGATTCAAGGCCCCAAACATATTTGATTCATTAAGCAGGATATGAGGTTAGAACATTGAGGTCTCTCTAGAACAGAACCTAAAAAATCGAAGATAGTATATTGAATCATCTTTAAAATGATAACTTGAGGATCTAAGCAGACCTGGGAAATATTTGTTTGGGGACTTCCATATGACGTGAGTCTCAACAACTCTTTAGCCTCATACTCTTCAAGAAATGACTTATACCTGGACTGGAATAAATCAAATTGCCCTTGCACAATCTTCTTTACCTGGGAAAATTATATTAATGAACTGAAATTTTGTAAGAACAAAAGAAATGTTGGTAAACAATGTCTCCTATTGGGCCACAAAAATGCCATACCAGATGTAACTTGTATTAACGTCTTTGATATAAAAATAGAAAATTGACATTGAAAAAAATAGTAAGACATCCACTAAGCAGTTACAATGGAAAAACAAATAATGAAGTGGACGTTAAGAACTAGCACTTAAGGAACTTCCTGTTCTACTTGTGAGAACTGTATATTCCACAAGCATATCTTGTTGTATAAACTCATAGCAAAAAAATTATTCACTAAAAATAGTCCATAAGTTTGGTCAATTATTAATTAATCTCAGCCAAATCAGAGCAACATATAATTCCAGCAGATGCAAAGTAGCAAGCAAGCATAAAGATGTTAATGCCTGAAAGGCTAGAAGCAGTTTCACTCTGAAGATCTATTTGAGCTATGTCAACCATTACCTTATTTTTGTCCTCTGCAAAAAGCATACGCAAATCACCCATATATGAGAGGCTACATATTTTGGCATACAGATCTTCCTGCATGAATATATAATTATTAACAAATTCTAGTAGTTCTAGAGAGGTCAAGGGTTGAAAAAAAAGCAAACCTCAGTGAATTTTGGTGGCAGAAGGAGGAGGGCAGCAGAGACTGCAGCCCTCAAATTAGAAGAGTTTACATTTTCTAGATCCAGATTATCCACAAGTATACGGACCTGTAAGAAGAAATTGAAACTTCCTTGAGATTTAGATGACAAAGAAAAAAATGAGGCAATGACCACATTTGTGATCACAGATTAGAAACATCAGGCAAATGCAATGCAGAGGAAGTTTGAGACAGGCAATGCATGCAGAGTTCGATAAGCTGAGACATTACAGGAAGTAAACAGCATAAGAAAGAGTCTCCCCATTAATATGATCAAATAACACGCTAAATTAGTCAACAACCATGTATTGATGTACTTTACGCAGAATCTAAATGAAACTCTGTACATGCAGATGCTACTCAACTGAAGCATATTATGGTTGGGTATCACAAAAATGATTTTTTTTTTTTTTTCTCCAAACAACATCAACAAAGAACTATTCAGTAACTCACTTTTCTGTATATACATTTACTGAACTACCAAAAACAAAATCAGATAAAAGAAAGAGGAGAAAGAAAAGGAGGGCGCTTGAAAAAAATAAAAATAAAGATCCCCTAATGGGGCAATCAAGCAAGACGAAAAAACTCAATACCCTCTGGTGTTGCCCACATTCCATGAAAGCCAAAGGCACTTCAAACATTCACTTAATTTCCTGCCTCTAATATCAGCAGTTACTGCAACCTAACACGTTTTGAACACTTTGGCTCATATACTTCGAGCCAAATGAAATTTTGCTTTCTTGCTTTATTCTCTTTTGTTTTCTATGAAAAATCTGTTAAATCCACAAATGAAACCTAATTTAACACCAATACCATCAAGTTTTCAGCCCAATCAGTATGTGGCCAGGATTGTACCCTGTTGGAACTAACACAGAGTGGTGATGGCAGTAAGCATGTGGATAATATGAGCAACTAATTCTGGTTATCGGACAAGTTGCCTTTTCTTATAAGATGGTAGAATAACTTGACAAGTATCAAGTAGCGTGACTATATTTAGTGATTTTCATCAATGACTTTATAATACAAGCATTTAAATTTAAAGTGAAACTTATATACGGTTTAGGAATATTCAAAAGATTTGGAGGCATAATCAACTCCTCCCCACTTGTTACTGTCAAAAATTGACAATTGCCAACCAGATGTGATTGAACATATAATTTTGGCTTCAATGTGGCTGCCAATAATCATAATGAAGTGAATTTAAAAAAAAAAAAAAAAATCAAGTTGGAGGCCCAGAAGACCACATGTTCCCAATATTTTCGTGTGTTCTCAAAACCTGCTTAGAGAAAAACTCACATAGGTTTCTTATAATATATTAACCAAATAGACGAAACACCAAAACCATGATTGTTTCTGGCTCTTTATGAAAAATCAGTACAATCAATAACTTCAACAGCTAATCTGAGCCCACATGAACTATAATTTCAAGTCATAACCTGTTTTACAAGATTACCTGTTTCCCAGGCAGGACCATGCATGTATTATCTGCCATCTACTTATTAGTCCATAATACTTTAACAGTAGTCAGCCTCCATTTTCTTAGAACTACTATGAACAATAGCAAAATTATTTTATACTATGGTATAAATATTCCAGTTTATTAAAGGATTTCTCTCATACTTGAAAGGGCTTCCAGTAAAAACAATTAAGTTATTAATTAACTAACTATGAAAAGGAACAAGCACGATCAGTGAGAAAGAATTTTCAAGTGTTTGAACTGTTTTTGGTTCTTCTGAAAATTCTATCACATTTTGCAGCACATTCTCATAAATAACATGTAATGATGGATTGAAAAAAAGAGATGGATGATACAAAATACAGAAACATCATAAAAACATTAATTAGAAAATTGACAACTTGTTGGCCATAAATAGAGGTTTTGTTGTATTATTTCCAGGCGAAGAAATCAAGACACATAAAAATAAATGATTTCTAAAAGCCATAGGAAGGACATACCGGTTTTTGTAAACGGCCACTCAAGTAGAATCTCTCCCAATTCAGTATGTCTTGAACCAAGTCGTGCATCCGAACAACCCCATATTTGAACATCTGTTACATTTGCTTAAATGTGACGATTACAAGACACTCGGAGAACATTACATGCGATGCCATTACATAGGATAAAATGTTAATGCCCATAAAATTCTAACATACAGAGCAGATGCCCACACAGTCAGAGACACAACTCAGGGGATTTTAAGGATTGAATGGTCAATACCTTGTCATTCCAACTAACAAAAGGGTTGAAGTGTACTCCAACACCGATTTCATCAGCAATTTGAGTAATCTAATACAATGAACCGATACATAGTATCAAAGACAATGAGAACAAAACCCAACATGATAGAGAAAGAGAGAAAACAATACCATTCTCGCCCCGCCAAGGTGCGCCAGCCATGAAGCATAGTGCCTTTTGTTCATTTTTAGATTCTGGGTTGTATAAAATCAGAAAAATCAAATTCTTTAAGACATTCAAACAATCTTTATACTCTGCATGCGAATGAGTAAAAAGGATCAATATTTCGAACTTACCTGAGAATGCCATTGCTCAGGATCCGATACACCAAGAACGTAATCTACCATGGTTGACTAGAACCACAGAAATTCATTGATTGATAAAAAATTACAGAGAAAAAAAAAAATCTTGAATTTGAGAAGAATAATATTGATAAGGCAAAAACAAAGCAGAACCTTTTCATGATTGTTTGGATGAAGAGCTGAGCCATAGACACAGCAAAAGTCTACAGGAGGAAGAACCTTCAGAAAGCTCTCAAGCTCCGCTTTGTCCATATTGACACTAGCAATTCTGAGGAGGAATTTTTTCAAACAGCTGAACTGCAAAGTGAAGTAGTCCCCTCTTGTTTTTGAGAAGTAACTTGCGGGAATAAGAAGATTCGGGTCTAATTTTAAGGGCTCGGAAGTTTCGGGCCAAATTTTACTAAAGTTTGGCGAGGAGGTTCCTCTTGCTGTTTTTCATTACAAGTAGCTAGCTAGCTAGCCAGGTTCAAGCAATCGTGGGAAAGAATGGTTATGATAAAATCACCTTTACAATGGTTAGTATAAGGGCTAGCAAAACAAGTCACCTGGCACGACCCGTTTATGATCCGGTTGACCCGTGATCCGTTTGGACCAAACCCAAACACGACCCGTTTAACTAAACATGTTGGGATTTCAGACATGACACGACCCATGAAATTTCATGGGTCACCCGACACAACCCGTGAACCTGTTTAAACTAAACGGGTTTGATGGGTCATAGGTCACCCGACACGACCTATGACTCGTTTAAGCTAAATTTGGTGTAAGATCTATCAGGAACAACGATGAAGAGCTTATGGTAGTTGTCTACCTTCAAGTGAGTACTGTAAGTCAGGCGCTTATCTTTGTTACTTGGTCCCGAAGCTGGTCTTATGTTGAACGCCCTGGTCTCTTGCTTCTGTTTGCCTTTCTTATAGCACAGCTGGTGAGTAAATAGGAAAAATCCGGATTCTGGTTGCTTATATGGTTCTCTTGCAAATGACACACAAATGATTTAGTGATTTGCTTTTTTCTGATTGATTTATTAAGGTGGCCACCATCATTGATGTGTATGCAAATTGGGGCTTTGCGAGGAGTCGTGGAATTGGGTGGGGATGGGCTGGCGTAATTTGGCTCTACAGCATCATCTTCTACATCCCTTTGGATATCCTTAAATTCATTATCAGATATGCGTTGAGTGGCAAGGCCTGGGATAATTTGCTCCAGAATAAGGTAACTGACCTTCGTTGAGTAGGGGAGATTTGTGCAAACATCTTGTCGGCGGAGACTCAGAGTGCAAAGTCGGTTGCGCCGGCGCAACATAGAGAGGGGGAGAGCCGAGAGGCGAGAGCGGAGCGAGCGGGGTGGCAGCAGCAGACGGCACAGAGCGGTGGACTGTTGAGGCGTGGACGCCTAGACAATGGATGGGAGGAGTCTGGGTCTGCGAAGAAGAGAAGTGCTCGAAGTCGACGAAGTGTGCGGTGGAGTTGGTGGACCGTGGAGGGCTTGGAGGCGTGGAGTCGTGGACGGGTGACTGGGTGTCTCTGGGTGAGGCCGTGAGGGGTCAGTGGGTTTGCGAGTCGTGAAGAAGAGAAGTGAGAAAATTAGGTTTGACAACTGTTTAAGTGTTTTATCTTTTTTTTTTTTTTTTTTAATAATTTTTTCTTTAGGTAAAAAAAAAAAAAAACTTAAACTGGTCTAGCGAGTCACCCTCGGCACGACCCGTTTAAGTAAGATAAACGGGTCGTAAACAAGTCGACCCGTTTATGACCCAAACCCGTTTACAATAAACCCAAACCCATTAATTTCGTGTCGTGTTCGTGTCAGGTTCATGGGTCGTTTCAAAATTGCCAGCCCTAGACTTAGTATGTATGATTATGCTATGACAAGGGAGGTGAGAGAATGACCCAAGAAGGAAATTAATCATTTTCCATTTCACAATGGTGCAAGGAGCACGTGACCAGCATATTTTTATTTTTTTGTTTTTTAAGTGTTGATTTGGGTTTGCAATTTAAAAATAGTTATTTTAAAATGTGCGATTTGAAAGTATGATTTATAAAAACGTAGTTAAGTGTCTAGTAAAATCACAGTTTACTTTGAAAATTGTGGTTTATTCTTTAAAATTGCATTTTTTTTTTTTATAAGAAAAAGACATATCATTACGTGCCATTTGAAAATGCAAATTTTTTACATCTTCAAATTGTAATTTTTTAAAAATGCAATTCCAAATAATTTATATTTTTTGTCTATAAAATCACAATCTCAAATGTACTCTAAGTATAATATATAGAACTCTAGTCAAACTGAATCAATGAGTCAATTTTGCTTCAACCCGCTTGACTAATGACATGTAACCTATATAAATTAAATTATATAATATTTTTTTTTTAAGAAAAATTATGTCCTGATCTTGAGGTATACATTTTATCAAATCGCTCCCTAAGACTTCAATTTTATTGATGTACTTCTTAAATTTCTAATTGTTATCAAATAAATTAGTCATGATCTTGAGGTATACATTTTATCAAATCACTCCCTAAGGCTTCAATTTTATTGATGTACTTCATAAATTTCTAATCGTTATCAAATAAATCATTATGTTCAATTTCCGTATATTCTTTTAATAACAAATATTAAAAAAATAATAAAAAATATGAACATAAGGGACCACCCTAAATGTGAGGGTGGGTTGTTGGTTGCACTCGGATCACTGGAGACGTGGGATTGGCTGCTAGTCGCTACTGCCACCCCAAGTTACCATTTTGTAAGGAAAAAAAAATGGTATTTTGTTGTAAAATCAAAGAAAATAACAAGATAAGATAAAGAGATTGCAATATGTGAAACTAGTTCTTCAGGAACTAGGTAAGTTTCTTCTCTATTATTGTGTGTCATACAAACAACCCCAATGCTTCCTTTTATAGACATAGAATCATAATAGGAGGCTAAGGAATATGAAAGGGGGAATATGAAAGGATAGTATACCAATCAATAGGCTACATCAATGTAATACATGAATATTATAGGAATTCCAAAAGATGACATGAATGTGTAGAATTCCAAAAGATGGAACTAAATGGTCATCTACCAAATACATGAGTGCATTCACAACACTCTCCATTGGATGACCATACACTAAGAATATGCCTCGTTAAAACCTTGCCAAGGAAAACCCAGTGAAAAAAAACCTGTGGCAAAGGAAAAAGAGTACAATATTCTTGTGTGCCTTTATATGCTTTAGGATTTCTAGTCGTACCAAAAATAGTACTCGCCCAATTGCACGAGTCGTTTGCAGTTTAGTGGTTATGCAAGTGCGAGTGTCGAATCCCACAGAGAATCGTGGTTGTTAACTGATGAGTGCCTAAAAATGCTTATTTGGACCCTTTAATTTATATTTGTTAGGCTCTTAGCTTTGTTAATATATAATATTTTGTATTGTTTTAGTGTTTTAGTATGTTGTAGGTCCTTGGTGTGAATTGTGGTAAGCAAAGATAGATCTTTAGCCTCTGCAAGTGCGATCGATCGCACTTGGTGCGATC
>CM017321.1:13291571-13343779 GCA_006937295.1 Carpinus fangiana | reverse complement strand
TTTTTTTTTTTGGCTGAATAAGACTGATCCGGCTTGCCTCCACATGAACCAAAGTTTTATAAGCGTTAGTTTGGGTTTGCGATTTAAAAATAGTCATTTCGATTTGAAAACATGATTTATAAAAATGTTGTTAAGCGTTTGGCAAAATCACAGTTTGCCTCTAAAATTGTAGTTTATCCTTTAAAATTGTATATTTAAAAAAAAAAAAAAAAAAAAAATTACGTGCTATTTGGAAAAGCAGATTTTCAACATCTTCAAATAGCATATATATATATAAAGGCAATCCCAAATAATTCATATTTTCTATCTATGAATTCACAATGTCAAATGCACTCTTAGTATAGTAGAACTTTAGTTGGTCAAACCGAATCAACGTGTCAATTTTGTTTCAACCTAATTGACTATTGAACCACATAACCCATATAAATTAAATTATAATTTTTTATTTTTAAGAAAAATTATGTAGTTATCTTGAGGTATACATTTTATCAAATCACTCCCTAAGGCTTAAATTTTATTTGTTAACTTCATAAATTTCTAATTGTTATCAAAATAAACCATTTCCGTTAAACTTTTAACAGTTGTGTTATGTCATATCTAATCAGACGTATTAATTTTAATAATAAATATTAAAAAAAAAAAAAAAAAAAATCAACATAAGTGACCACCCTAAATGTGAGGGTACGTGCTGGTTAATTACTCGGACCATCAGAGAGCTAAGTGGGATTGGCTACTAGTCGCTGCTCGGGGTGGCTAGTCGAGCAAAAGTTACCCTTTTGTGAGGAAAAAAAAAAAATGGTATTTGCATGGTTAAAAAACCTGGCTACAGCGCAATTATCCCTCATTGCTTTCAAAACCTTCACAAACTCCAGTTGTGGAATTTTTTCACCATGCAAAAAAAAAAAAAAAAAAACCAAGAAATAAATAAATACAAGATAAAGCAAAGTTATGGAGTTTTTACTCAGAGTACATTAATAGACATAATTAAACACAATTTTAGCTCCAAAGTCTAAGTTAATGGGATAAGGTTTACTTATGTATATTAAGCACTCTTTTCTTTTATATTTTCTCAATGTGGGACATTACACTCACAAGTGTACTCACAACAAAAGAAAAAAGAAATACGAGCCTCTAAGAGACGGTTGTATTTCTTGATTGCGAGGCGTGAATGTGGTTCCATATGTATGGGTCTACTCACTGGTCGAAGAAGTTCACAATCCAAGACGCCCGGCTGGGGGTGAGCATCAAATCTTTGTAACAAGGAAGGAGAAGGCCAGGATTGTTAAATAAAGTTGCAGGCATATTAATTTGAAGGCCAAGCCAATTTATTTTAATTACTTAATTACCACACTCCTGTCAACTTCTTCCCTGTAGCGGGCAGTTTCTTCACGGGTCAACGAATTATTATTATTTTTACTAAACACAACTGAAAAACAGTTACAGAATGTCAAACCCAGAAAACTAATTCCCTTAGAACAAATAAGGGTAGCAGCTGTAGAAATACCCTGCATATATATATACTCTCCTAACAAACCAGCTTTCAATTCGATCGATACAACAAATATACAAGAATACAATCTGTAAGATCCCCCACCGTATACTTACCCCACGCGTTGCTGCCTTTGAAACAAGATTAAATCTTGTTTCGTTGCTTTCTTTTCTGCAGATTCGGAATCCAATTCTCGAATTTTTCTTCTTTCACTTTGATGATTCACGGTGATGCAGGCTTTCTTTTCTTTTTCATTATTCATTATTCATTCACCGCTGCAAGCTTGGAGCTCTGCAAAAGAAAACGTGAAGTTCTCCACCGATGCAGGTTTCGTCAACATTCTTTTCTTGCATTTTTTTTTTTTTGCTAATCTTTCTTTTGTTAGCCATGCATGCATGCATGCACGCACGTATAAAGACTTGTAAAATGACCTTTCTGTCTTCTTTATATGTGCACGGGCTTCCATTTTTGTTGTTGCCATGCAAAAAGAAAAGATTCGTCTCTTTGGCTCCTCTTTCAATATTTTTCTTTTTCTTTTTTTCAATCACCCTTTCGTCTCATATTTATTGCTTTGCTGGAAGCACCGATTATGTTAATAAATTTCTTGGTTAATTTTCATATTTTTGATGATATATTGGTACCGATGATTGTTTCTTTATATATAATATGCACAAAAGAATTGATATAGCTAGTTTCTATTATCCTTGATAATATTCATGAGTTAATTAATTTGTATCTTTATTATGCTTATTTGTTTTATATATATATATATATATATGATGGTGATGATGATGATATTTTAATGGATATATTAGGAGGATTTGCACAATAATATTGGTACTTGTGATTGGCGTGGCAAGGGTGTGTTGCATCCGATCACCGAACAGCGTGGGTTTGGGCGTAAGTGACAAGGCTAGCTTCTATTATATTTTGTAATTAAATTAATCACATTATTATTAATTTCTTAGATATTAAGCTTCTAATGTTGTGTGCAGCTTCTTGTTGGGCCATTGTAGCCACGGAAGTTGTTGCAGCAGCTTTCAAAATAAAGTATATGGACAAAGATTTGCCCAAACTTTCTGTTCAGGAGCTCATTGATTACTGCAAACCAAAGGCAAAAACAATGTACAGGTATTCTGTGAGAAAGGCCTTGCAATGGATTAAAAGATATGGTGGAATTAGGATGGAAGCAGACTATCAATTCAAAGGAAAGAAAAGGGTTTGCAAACGTCTTGGGCCTAAAAAAAAGGTTAATTAGAATCATTGCAATATTCGTATTAATTACTTTTTATATAAAAAGAAATCACTTTGAATATTTTCTCTTCTTTTAGAGGAAGAATGTGGTGCGGGTTAGCAAAGTTGTAGTGATAGAGACTAAAAATGAAGAAGAGCTTATTGAGAGAGTGAAGGTACAACCGGTAGCTGGCAATATGAGAATGAATGATGAATTCCGTGAGCTCAAGAATGTAAGTATATATTGATTTGTTTTTGCTAATTACAACCAATTAGAGTTTAATTAATTAATTAATTAATTAATTTCCTCCTCTTAATTGGTGTGACAGGGAGTTTATGAAGGCATCCCCGAGGGTGTTGTAGAAGAGGGGGAATCGAGACATGCTATTCTTATTGTTGGATTTGGAGAAGGGGAAAAACCCTACTGGGTAGTAAAAAATTCATGGGGAGAAGAATGGGGGATGGGAGGATATGGTAAGGTTGCCAGAAATGATAAATCAGGAAATCCCATCATTATTAAGGCTCGTTATCCAGAAATTTATTAATTTTTATTAGTTTTCTATTACGTACTCTACTGTTTCTTTGTAAGTTAATTTCCTCCCTCTCACAATGAACTTAAAGCTTCAAGATATGGCAAATTAATGGGAAAAAGAGAAGCCATGTCCATTGAGATTTGTTAAAGCTTTCGGGCTTATGAGACACACTAACTCTTATCCTCAAAATTATTCCTGCTCCTTACCCTTTCAAAATTTTCCAACTATTTTACTTTGGTTTGCTTGGAGTGCATGTGCCTAATTTGCCTCTCTTCTTCTTTTTTTTTTTTTCTTTCACCTACTCACTTTTAATTAATTCCTCAAGATATAAAAATAAAAGATTATGTCAATCTAGGATATTTATATACATATATCTATAAAATTAGGGGTACCAATTCGTATTCGCGTGTCGATTTTAGGTTATGTCAAGGCATGCGTATAAGACTATATAAGTCAACTCTAACCCACCCGTTTAATTAAATGGGTCAAACCCATTAACCTTAACCATCTAATTTTGTATTGTACTTGTGTCGGGTTCATATGTCATATAAAAAATTGCTAGCCATTACGTCGCATGTCGAGTTCGAGTCGTGTTGAGGCATAGGTACAAAATATATAGGTCAACCCTAATCTAACCCATTTAATTCAACAAGTCCAATTGCTGAACTCCAACCATTTAATTTCATGTTTAATTTGTATCAAGTTCGCAAGTTATATCCAAAATTGCCAATCCTACATAAAATGCCGAGGTGGATGGAAAGGGAAAAATTTCAATCATAATATGTTGTTTAGTTGTAGACTTGTAGTTCGCACTAACCATAACCGAGCAACCCAATCGCGCAAGCTGTAGATCAGTTAAAATTGCAAATACATCAACAAAAACCTCCTTAAACTCCATAACAATGTCAACTGCAAAACTTCAAATCACTAATTAAGGATTTTTTTTTTTAAAAAAAAAAAAATTATCATTAAGGATATTGTACGTCAATAATAAAAATCTTCCAACAATTCAAATAATATCTTTTCTAATCGGTGCAAAAACCAATCATATAAATATATAACCTCACCCACAACTTGTTTTGGTGCTCCCCCTCCAATAATATGAATGCCTATTCAACCTACTCAAGACAAAGTCAACAATTTATTATTTTTGTTCGCTCAATATTTACTAGGTGCCTTAATTAGCATTCAACTTCGCACATTATCACCACATTTTGAACTCTTAGACCCAAACATTGACAAGAACATACATATATATATATATGTGTGTGTGTGTGTGAGGACAAGATAATTAAAAAAGAAACAAAAAAGAGAAAACAAGCTTGTGTGAATCTTTACATACATTCAAATGTGCGCATGCATGCCTTATTAACAATGAAGATCGAATACAATTTTCGTAAACGAGAAATTGAGCTAGGAAATGGAAAATTAAGGCAGCAATGGAGATGTAATTACATTAAAGCTAGAAAAATAAAGACGAAAAGAAAACTAAAATTAAGGGAAAAATTCAGTTTAGCCCCCTGAAGTTTCAGTAAATTTTCAATTTGAACCCCAAAGTTTCAAAGTTGGCAGTTTACCCCCCCGAAGTTTCAAAAAGTGGCAAAGTGAACCCTCCCGTTGACTTTTCCGTCAAATTAGACGGAAAATGATGAAAAGACATAAATGCCCTTAGGCTTTTTTTAAAAAAAATTTCGTTTAATTTGACGGAAAAATTAACAAAATGTTCAATTTGCCACTTTTTGAAACTTCAGAGGGGTAAACTGCCACTTTTAAAACTTTGGGGTTCAAATTGAAAATCCCCTGAAACTTCAGAGGGCTAAACTGAATTTTTCCCCTTCAGACCACCACACTAACAGTATTTGCCCAGATAAGAAAAGAAATAAAAAGGCAAAATAAAAGGCCTTCCATTTAGTTGGTAGGTAAGAGTTTTGTGTAATTTTAAAAGTTCATTTAAA
Source organism: Carpinus fangiana (assembly GCA_006937295.1). Taxonomy (NCBI): domain Eukaryota; kingdom Viridiplantae; phylum Streptophyta; class Magnoliopsida; order Fagales; family Betulaceae; genus Carpinus; species Carpinus fangiana. The sequence goes on along the minus strand of CM017321.1, from coordinate 13,338,569 downwards.
AATGATGTTGCTTTTAAAGTCACCATTTGATCAAAATTCAATAATGATCAATCACAAGTCTAATGGTGATTTTAAGAGTCACATCATTCTTGGAAAGACACAAAATTAATACAAGAGAGGGATTTGTTGTATTACTCAAGAGTCTTTTTTTTTTTTTTTTTTTCTGTTGCATTGGGAGCTTGAATTATATATATATATATATATATATATATATATAAATGACAAAATTGAGCAAGAAAAGGGGAAATTAAGAAGACATGCAATAGCGATGTAGTTAAATTAAAGCTAGAAAAAAAAAATGAAAATCATTCCGTTCCTAAGAGATCATGCTTCCAAATATATAAAATTAAGGTGCATTCTACCAATAAATCCTACATATGCAATCCACATGAATGTGAACAGAAACGATGGTCACATAGAATATTAAAAATTTGAGAAAACTCATTATTATGAACATGGGATGTTAAAATACAACTCAAGCTCCTTTGATTCCACCAGGACCATCATATACAATCAGACGTCTCCAATTTTCATCATGATATCCAGCATCTACGATATTGTATGTCTGTGGATCAGATGTATACAACTCTGTATCAATTGGACTGACAAAATTAAAATTTGTATTCTCATATGCACATGCAATCCACCAGCTATGAGCTGAATAAACTGTGTTCCAAGACTCTGTCTGTGGAAGAATACCAGTGCCCATTGGGGGACTAGGCTGGTCCAGTGGACTATAAACTTCTCCTCCCCAGTTGGCTTGATTTCCGAACTCACTTAATTTTCCAAATAGTGTTGGAGGCCAAAATCCAATTATAGAATTTTGTTCAGTCATGTACAATGTCCAGAGAAATTCTGTTGAATTTGGTTTGTCACTTATTTCCTGCCATGTGGAACCCAGTAAATATATAAAATTGTATTCAACTATAATTAGAACATGTACATAGTGATGATGGCTATATGTTTTTCACATTTTAATTTTCTTACCTTACTGATTCGTAATTTTTCGGAATAGTTTTTTCCATCTGTACTAAGGAAGGTCCAGCCTAGAGGTATTTCAGAACTGATTTGTACATATCCGGGACAATCTTGATTAAAACATTGTGTGCTTCCATCAATCTGGTTAAGTTCAAGAAAAATATTGTAACAAAGGAAAAGGAAATTACTCTACATATATGTATGTACAATAATTATCTACTAAAACCCACCGTGACATGAGTATATAGCCGAGTCTTGTTGTCTTTGAACAATAAAGGATTAACCTGAAAGTAAATTTATATTATTTGTATTACTTTTTCTGTTCGAATATATGTTAAAAAAAAAAATCGATCACAACTATTGAAAAGCTATTTTACATTGGAAAATTACCGTGAAACCGGCTGTTATGCTGTCAAGACCGTTTGAAATTGTCAACTGGAATGCCCTATACTGGGATTCAATGATTCCTGTTGTGTTCAATAAGGAAATGTACGACTCAATCCCATCAAGCTTTCTTTCGGGATAAGCTTTTGTTCGAAGTATTGCATACTGCATGAAATAATTAACGATCCTATTAATTAATTTGCCTGCATCAGTACTACAATAGCATAGATTCGATCATCTGCGATCGACCCCAACAAAAATATATAGTATATACTTACATGATGTCCAGGTTCATCATCTAGATTTGATGGATGTATGTTTGAAAGTATTTTGGCTCTTATCAAGTCATCTTCATTGATTCTTCTAATCGGAACTGTTCCATGAGGACAACCTACGCCTTTAAACCCGATATCATTGGTTCTCACTCCTTCAACAAACAATTTTTGTTTCATCTATAATAATATATACTCTAAAAGGTTAGAAAGAATAATATGAATGGTGTGAGATGAGATTGTAAAAGAAAAAGGTTTCATTAGTTCAACCTCAAATGTAGTATTCTTCCAGAAAGGGTGATTGAAGCCAGGTTGTTTGTAGAAATCAATACAGTCGTATATATCTCCATCTCCCATCTATATATAGAGGGAATTAATTTGATTTTTATCGTGATCAATTTCATCATAACAATCACAAGTTCAATAATATTTGCATAGTACAAGTTTTTTTTTTTTTTTTTTTAAAAGTTTAAATTCCAGAAATCTTACTTGAATGCTTTTGATTGCAAGCTTTTTAAGATTTATAAGTTGCTTCTTGAATTCCGACACTTCCTTTGTAGATAATCCCCAGTTTGCTTCAACCAAATTGTTNAAAAAAAAAAAAAAAAAAAAAAAAAAAAACAATTTGCATATACAATTTGCAGAGAAGGTATATATTTATATATCGTCGAATTGGCCTTAATATACAAATTGTATTAATTACATAATTTTTAGGATTTCCTAATAATAATGAGTCATGACATTAATGGAATACAAAAAAAAACAGACATTTTCCAACCACAAGGACAAACTGTATAGTTACAGAGTAATTCTAGGATTACCAAGTTGGAATAGGAGCTTATTATAATGAGATGTGGCTTTTATGCTATAGTTTTAATTACAGCATGCATGCCATTAAAAAATTAAAATGTGATAATTTAATTAAAATAGTTGAATGATTCATATCTATTATAATACATACCAATAAATAGATGAAGTGATGAATGAAATAAAAAATTGATATTTATTATAACAGATCTGTGCTCTTTAATTATTTTAATTAAATTTTTACCTACAATTTTTTAACAGCATGTATGCTATATTAGGGAATAGGATCCTCTCAATTTCAAATGAAATGGAGAATATCCATTTAGTGTAAAATGAGGGATAAAATTGTAAATTTAGTCAAATAATAATGATAATATTAATGTATCAAACCAAATAATAATGATAATATTAAAATGAAGATTTTAGTTTATCTATAAATTTATTATAATTAAATGAACTACATCTAAGATGGATGACGTTTAGCACACGAATTTCTATGTGACCGGGCTACAAAGATCGAGCCTACATTATGGTGCGAGATGGCAGAAGATGGATGCTTTGGCGGTGTCATTTTGTAAGTATTGACACGGCGGTACTTAACTATGTTAGGGTGTTAGGGTGATTATAAATTCAATGATGGATTTTAAAAAAAATATGGAAAAATATTGTTTAGCCCCCTAAAGTTAGTAACGATTTTCAATTCGGTCATCAAAGTTTCAATTTTCTCAATCGACCCCCCTCCCCAAAAGTTTCAATTTCTTTCAATTCAGACACTTTCTCCAAAATGCCATCAACGGTGATTTTTTTTTTTTTTTTTCAAAATGCCATTAACAGTGATTCCAACTAACCATCAACAGTGATTTCGGCGAAATCTCGTTGGGATCTGGTGAAATTTGAAAAAAGTGGCCAGAATCCTGCGAATTTTCCAAAATCCGGAGAAATCCCGCAAACCCTCTTCTTCGACACCATGCTCCCAGCCAAGGAGATCTTCTTCGACGAGTTTAGGCTCGTCGGAATATGAAAAAAAAAAAAAAAAGGCTTGCCAGTTTTTGCCGGAATCCGGCCAGATTTCACCGGAATCACTGTTGATGGTTCGTCGGAATCATTGTTGAGGGCATTTTGGAAAAAAAAAAATCAAAAGTGACTGAATTGAAAGAAATTGAAACTTTGGGGGGGTCAATTGAAAAAATTGAAACTTTGGTGGCTAAATTGAAAATCGCTGCCTACTTCAGGGGGGTGAACAGTATTTTTTCCAATATATATATATATATATGAATGAAAATGGATAAGCGATATAATAATAATAATAGCTTTAATGTTACTTATGCAAAAGTTTTGGTGGGGTCATCAAACTAACGACACATGCATACATTGGATGAGTTGGACACGAATGGGAATTTTGAAGGATCAAGGAGGGATGGGTTTTCGAGATCTCCATGTTTTTAACAAAGCTTTGTTAGCCAAGCAAGTTTGGAGGTTATGGGCGAACACAGATAGCCTCATGTCTCGGATTATGAAGGCAAAATACTACCTGAATTGCTCGATTCTTGATGCAAAATTGGGTAATAAACCATCTTTTGCATGGAGAAGTATGCACAGTTCTGGAGGGCTGATTAAGGAGGGATTGATTTGGAAGGTTGGCAATGGCCAAAGCATTAAAATTAGGGTGAGAAATGGTTGCCAATTCCCACAACGTATAAGGTTCAATCTCCTTTGACCACCATTCATGAGGAGGCTTGGGTGTGTGAGCTAATAGATCAAGATACGCATTGGTGGAATGTAAGCCTTATCAAGGAGGTGTTCAATGATGAAGAATATAAGGCAATCCAAACGATACCTCCTAGCTTAACTATTCGGCCGGATGTACAAATATGGAGAGGGACCGCCAATGGTGAATTCTCAGAAAGTAGTGCTTACCACTTGGCAGTAGAGCTTGAAAAAATGGATAGGGCAGAGAGCTCAACACGAAGGGGAGAGAGTAAATTATGGTCAGGTATTTGGGCATTGGATATTCCAAACGCCTGGAAAAATTTTATATGGAGGTGTTGCCATAATTTACTCCCGACGAAAGAGAATTTGGTAAAGAAAAAGGTTATTAGGGAGCCTGATTGTCCAATTTGTAATCAGGCACCTGAGACCCTTCTTCATATCCTTTGGGAATGTCCTTCTGCAGTGGATGTTTGGGGGGCGAGCACGACATTTTTTCAAAAAGCTTGCCACAGGGGAACTGATTTCTTTAATCTAGCAGAAAATATCTACTTGAGGGGTGATAAGGAGGTATTTCGTGCTTTTATTGCCATTTCTCGTAAACTGTGGTTCCGTCGTAACAGATTTATTCATGAAGGGATTTTTTCCCATCCAAATGAAGTGGTCCGTGAAGCTTTAGGAGCAATTGATGACCTGAGCAGGATTCAAAAGCAGGGACTTACGCACTCTGTAGAGCTTGGGGCGGAAAGCCTAAAATCCTGGAAAAAGCCCCCTATGGCATGGGTAAAAGTCAATTGTGATGCAGCACTAGACAAAACCAGGGGTCTATTTGGAATGGGTGTTGCTGTGCGGGACTCTGATGGGAGGTTGTTGGCTGCAAAAAGCTTAGTTCGAAGAGGTAGAGTAGAACCAGCTATGGCCGAAGGTATGGCCTTTTATTTTGGCGTGAACCTGTGCATAACTATGAGATTCCAAAACGTTTGGCTTGAAGGCGATGCAAAAGTGATATGTGATGCTCTGAGTAAAAAGAGTTCTGTATGCAGTAGGTATGGTCACTTGATTAAGGATATAGGAATGGTTTTGCTATCTCTCAACCAATGGAAATGCACTCATATTAGTCGTGAAGGAAATGAAGCAGCCCACATTCTTGCCAGAGAAGCCTTGCGTTGGTCAGGAGATAGATCGTGGGAGGATTCTTGTCCAGATTGTATCAAACAGATTATCTCCACTGAGCAATCTGCTCTGGTTTGATTGTACACACAAAGTGTTTTTCACTTTGTTTTTTCTGATTCTATCAATGAAATTCTCGGCAATTTTTCAAAAAAAAAAGCAACACCTAATCTCTCATTTGTAATTTAATGTTCCTTTTTTTTTCTTTTTTTTTTTGACATGTCTGCACAAAAGAGGGAATGAGGATTCTAACTATTGACCTCCACTTTATTAGGCTTGATCCCATCCGATCGAGCTATCTCTTGGAGACGTAATTTAATTTAATCATATTGGTTTCAAAGTCACTCGTATCAAGATTCTCGTACCTAATATACTTAGGATGATCACTTGTATCAAGATTCTCTAGAATTCGTAAGGCACCATAAAGAATATATTTACATAAGGAAAATGATTGATTTTCTTCTCCATCTTTCTCCCATCCTCCCCATTTTCAAAATTTTCATTGGATTTGCGGGCACATATGTAGAAGTAGAACCCACATAAGCTTCACAGATGTCATGTTGATTTTGAAAATTGAGAGAATATGAGAAGAACTAAGAGAGAATGTATAGCATGTCTCTTTACACAAATCTCAGTGTATATATATATTTTTTCAAAGTAAATAGTGAAAATTCATCCATATCAATATTTACTAAAGCAAGTGACAAATATGGTAAATAATGAAGTGGTAAATTAATACTATACTAATATAGCAAAATCTCAACCTCTTAATTGGAAAACAATGGTCGAGATTAATTATTATTATTTTGTTTTGAATAGGTTTGAGATTTAAATAAATCTTCTAATAGTAGAATACCTTAAAATTTTCCATTAATATATATATACCTTAAAATTTTATTTTTTTTTATTTTTTTTGGAAATCCTACAAATTTTTTAATTAATGCAGTTTGTATATATATACCATCTATATCTACATAGTCATTTCATTACTGCGCGCTCTTTTATATATATACCATCTATATATCTACATAGTCATTTCATTACTGCGCTTTTATATATTTATACATACATATATACGTCACAAATTCAGATTTGGCAAACCAATTTTTCGACAATGGCTTCAATGGTGGACATAATAGTTTTCTTCCTTTGCTTTATCGTCTGTGTTAGCAACAACCTAACTAAAGCGGACTGGGGATTATCTGCAAAGGAAGAGTTGGAATTCCAGAAGCAATTTATAAATCTTAAGAAGTTTGCGATTAAAAGCATTCAAGTAAGATTTCTGAACGTTACGTTGCTCCTTTTGTTAATTAAGTCAATTTTTCTAAGTAAAATTGATATATTATGCCAATATATAATATTGAATTCATAATGATAAAATTGTTAATTTTTATCCTAACCACAACGATTTGTTGACTTTTTAAACTACATTAATTAATTTAATTAATTTGACAATATCTACATGCAGATAGGAGATGGAGACATATATGATTGTATTGATTTCTACAAACAACCTGGCTTTAATCACCCGTTTTGGAAGAATACTACGTTTGAGGTTGAAACCTTTTTCTTTTACAATCTCATTCATCTCATCTCATCTCATCTTATTCATATCGTTCTAACTTTTTTAGAGTATATATTAATATTACAGATGAAACGTAAGTTGTTTGTACAAGGAAGGGGAACCAATTCGAATTCACCATTGAAAACTAGGCTAAAAGGTGTAGGTTGTCCTTATGGAACAGTTCCGATTAGAAGAGTCAATGAAGATGACTTGATCAGAGCCAAATTACTTTCAAAAATGCATCCGACAAATATTGATGAAGAACCTGGATATCATGTTAGTTTTATTTCTAGCTTAATTGTGCTCAGAATTAACAAAAAATATTATTATTATTATTTTGGTCAATTAATCTACCATATTGTTAATTATCATGTATTTAGTATGCGATACTTCGGACAAAAGCTGATCCCAATAGAAGGCTTGATGGAATTGAGTCATACTTACGCTTATTTAACCCAAGTGGAATCACTGGATCCCAGTACAGTGCCTTCCGGATGACATTATCAAACGGTCTTGACAGCATAAAAACAGGTTTCACGGTACTTCTCTAATTAATGTGAAATAGTTTTTCATTTGTCATGCTTTTTTCCTCTATCCCAACATAAAAAGTAATTAATATAGATAGGGTAAATTTCCTTTCAGGTAAATCCTTTACTGTTCAAAGACAACAAGACCCGGCTATTTACTCACGTAACGGTGAGGTTTAGTAGATAACTATATGTCAAGTAATTTTTTTATTTAATTTTTTATTTTTATTGATAGAGAAAAAAATACTTGTATTCCGTGAACCTTATCAGATCGATGGAAGTATACAATGTTTCAATCAAGATTGTCCCGGATATGTACAAATCAATTCTGAGATACCTCTAGGCTGGACCTGCCCCGATGACCATCCAGAACGAAAGGCATTTAAATTGCGAATCAATAAGGTAAGAAAATTAATTATATGTGGATGACATTCATTAGTTTACTAAACTAGTCCAACAAAAAAATAACAATTATAACTAAGATATGTTGTTATAATCGAATACTATTTGCCTTTAATTTCTTTCTTAATTCCTCATGATCATGGCAGGGAACATGTGACGGGCCAAATTCAACAAAATGCCTATGGACATTGTACTTTGATGATGGGAATTCTGCAGTTGGTTTTTGGCCCCCAACACTATTTGGCAAATTGAGTGAGTTCGCAAATCAAGCTGATTGGGGAGGAGAAGTTTATAGTCCATTGGACCAACCTAGTCCTCCCATGGGCACCGGCAAACGTCCGCTTCAACGGGATTGGGACACAATAGATTTAGCTCATAGTCGGCGTATTGCGTGTGCATATGAGAATGATAAATTTAATTTTTTAAGTCCAGTCGATACAGAGCTGTATAAATCTGATCAAGAAGCATACGATATTATAGATGTTGGGTATCAAGGTGAATATTTTGGACGTATGATTTTATATGATGGTCCTGGTGGAATCAAAGGAGCTTGAGTTGTATTTTAAGGTCTCATTTTCATAATAATAATAATAATTTTTAAAAAATTATTAATATTGTAGGTGACCATAACCATTTTATTATTATACCATTACCATGAATATTGTGTTCACTTGCATATGTGTAATTTTTGTGTGGAATTCACTATTTATTAATTAAGAAGCTTAATCTCGATCTGGGAATAGAATGACTTTCAATTCTTTTTTTCTTTTTATTTTTTTGACATGTACATACAAAGGAATGAATGATTCAAACTTGTGACATCCGCTTCATTAGGCGTGGTCCACAGCCAATTGAGCTACCTCTTGGGAACTCAATTCTTTTTTCTAGCTTCAATTTAAATACATTTCCATTGTTGTCGCTCGATCAGTTTCTCATCTATTAAAATTTCGTTTTTTTTTTTTTTTTTTACTTAAATTCCCAACACAACCTAGAAAAGACTCTTACTTGCCAACTGTGCGGCTTCCGTTTTATTTATTATTCCACTTCCGAAGTGCAGTTTTTGTGCACTTCAATTCGTTTTGCCAAGATTCAATAAGGAATTGGAAGCAAAGCTAAGCCGCCAAAATTCAATAAGAGAATCCTCCCAATCAGTAATTCACAATCAAAACAAAACAAACGCACAAGTGATAATTAAAGAAGAAGAACGAAAGAAAGAGAAAGGAAAAAAAATAAAAATAAATAGCTAAGTTGATCAGTTGCAGAGAAAGAAGAGAGGGAGTGCAGTACTCTTGGCACAAGAGGAAAACTATATTGTAATACATTTCAAGTACGTGCATAGCTTGTAAATGGGAAACACATATTTTGTACTATATATACTTCATTTTAATATCAAAAGGTAAGTACTAGCTATAAGCTTTTCAGTACGTAGAATAGGTTGTTTTTTTCCTTTTTACGAAGTTCTATAAACCTCTAATTAATTGATTTCCTATGCATTATTATTGCCAAAATTATGGCGGCAATCTGGACAAGTCATGCTCCCTGAAGCGACCAACTGTTTAAGACATTTCCGGTGGTACATGTGGCCACACGGCAGAATCCGGAGATGCTCCCCAACGGCAAAGTCCGTCAGGCAAATGCTGCACTGTGTGGCTCCAAACCCGGATTCCCCACCAGAAACAAAAGTGAAAACAGGGAACCTTTGTATTATAGCAGCCATTGGGACCATATGGCAGAAGCTATGGGTGTTCAAGCAGGGCGGTTATAACCGCCTCACCAACCGCTAACCGTTTATAATCGTTAATCGCCAACCATTTTGTAAAGCGCTTACTAAAAATCGCTAACAGCCTAGGGCGATTGCGGTTAGCGATTTTAGAGATATGAAAAAATGGTTATAACCGCTAACTGCCTTTATTTATATATAATTATATAAAAATATATATTAATTATTTATATTAATTAATTAAAAAATTCAAAACAACGCCATTTTGGTTGGAGAATAAGATGAAACATAAGGGTTTCTTCTTATTCTCCCAAAGCCGCAGCCCCTCATTCAGACTTTCACACAAGTCATTTAATGGATTTGAACATTATGACTATGAATGTAAAATAAGCCCAAAAAATAGCATTTTTTCAGCCAATTGGGCAGAATAAGCCAAAAAAAATTGACAAAATAAGCCCAAAATATATGAAAAATGAAAGCCCAAAATATAAAAAAAGTCTAAAGCCCATTTTTAAAAAACCGATTATAACCGCTTGTTAGCGGTTTGGATAACCGCTAACCGCCTAGGCGGAGGCGGTTGCGGTTATTAAAAATTCGATAACTATCTAAAGCGGAAGCAGTTGCGGTTATTACAAATAACCGCCGGTTATAACCGCTTGAACACCCCTAGCAGAAGTGGTGCCACAAAAAGAGTAGTAGGAAAATAAGTAGGGTAATGCCTATCAAGACACCCATATAAGCGGCAAAACCCCAAAGGCTAGAATTATACCACTTATCGTCATCATGATGATGCTTATTTACCCCATCATCATTTGCTTGCACTCCGGCATAGGCAAAGAAACAAATGGAGCAAATAATATGAATCTGCATGCAAATTATATATATGTTAGATATATAATATATTTTTTCCATTTAGTGCATGTATAAGTCAAATTAGAATAAGGCGTATAGCAAAACTCTTTTTCCTCTGGAAAAACTCTCTCTGGAAACTCAGTTTCCATTCTAAGACTTAATCTTCTCCTCTCTTCTCCTCCACCCCTCCTCCTCCCTCCTCCCCCCCATCCCCTCCTCCTCTCATGGAAGACCTCATTGCTTTCACGGAGGCCCTCTCCTGGGAGGATCCTTCATCCCAAATAGAAACTATTCCTACTGCTACTGTCCAAAGCACAAGTCTGCCTCTTATAATAAACCTCATCTCTCAACATACTCAAAACAACCAAGCTGTCAACGCAGCCTTAATCAAAGCATGGGAATTTGCCAAGCCTTTTTCCTTTGCTGTCATTGGACCCAACAAATACCTTCTCAAATTCAATAAACAAGAGCATATGGACAAAATCTTCAAACAAGTTACATGGAATTTCAATGGCTACCTCCTAACCCTCCAGAACTAGTCCCCTTCCGCTACTATGGGAGAAGTGTCCACCCAAAAGTCCCTTTCTGGATCCAAATACATGGTTTTCCCCTAGAGAACATGTCTCTTCGCAATGCCATTGCTATAGGTAAAGGCATGGGCAACTTTCTCAAGGTGGATGAAGCTGCTACTCAAGATAGGTCTATGTTCAGAAGCTACCTCAGAATTCTTGTGGAAATAGACGTGCATGCTCCTCTCAAACCAGGCTTTCTTTTTCACCGAGGTAATGGTGAATTCACCTGGATCTCCTTGAAGTATGAAAGGTTGGACATCTATTGCTCCATATGTGGTTGCATTGGTCACAAAGATAAGGACTGCAATGCTCCTCCTGAAGATTGCTTCCCCGCCAAGTATAAAATATCCCTCAAGGTAAATATATTCTCTAACCTACCCCCATCTGCTATTGCTACAGACCCTTTCATGACCACCACCTCCTCCATACCTAAACCCTCCTCAGCTCAAACCAGCCCCATAGCAGTGACGCAGTCAGCTGGCATCGCTCATAACTCCCACAGGCATGTCACCATCAGCCACCTAACCCCCATTATACTTGCACCATTCAAGCACTTATCCCTGTAGCCTAACACTTCCACCTCTTTAACCCATACTCAAGATGACACCTCTACTAAACACCTTACCTCATTTAATGAAGCCTCAGTCATTTCCCCCACTGCCTCAATTAGAAGTGACCCGGCACTCCTCATTGAAACTCCCAAACTAGTTGTCTCCACTCCACTCTCTCCCCCCAAAGTAAGCAGCTCGTTCACTTTGAACCCCTCCCTCTCAACTACTAGTTCCATCTCTATTAACCTAAACCAAGACCAAACTAAGGCCCATGACTCATCTCTCAACCCCATCCTAAATCAAACTGGGGCGCATATCTTCTCACAAGCCCACTCCTCCCCTATGTTCTCAAGCCCAGCATCCATACCAACTGTCTTAACAGACATATCTTCAACCATCCCTCAAACACTTCAATAACCCCCGCCAAAAAACACCCTCCAAAAATAAACCCCCACACCAAACACCAACCTCACCCTCTTCACAAACAAAAACCAAACAAGACTCACATCCCTGTCCTGGTTTCCCCTGCAACTCACAAACCCCCTCAAAACTTTTCTTTCATCAAGAAAAGAACTTGTGTCTTCACTAATTAGGAACCTCACAAAAAAGGCTCTAGAGCTCCTCTACACAATTCCTTGCTCAATGATGATATGGATACCTCCTTTAAGACAACCACCCCTCCAACCTATCCTAACCCATGTTTCAACTATCCCCCCAGACACTTCTTCAAGGCCTCCAGGAAAGGCAAGCAAACCATAGCCTCAGGCTCCAACTCTGAATCACTCCAAATTACAGGGGACATTAACTTGTCCCCTAAAACCTCATGAAAATCCTATCTTGGAACTGCAGAGGGCTCTCCAGGCCTTCTGTAGTTCGTCATCTCAGGCTACTGATCCGTGAAAACAGTCCTAATGTGTTATTTCTTACTGAAACCAAATCTTCTCCCCCTCAAGTCACTTCTATTCTCAATAGACTTGGCTTTTTCTTGATGACTCAATTTGCACCGGCTAGTTCTAGTGGTGGCCTGGTTCTAACTTGGAGACCTGGTGTGGAGTTGGATTGCTTTATCTCCAACAAGCACAACATCTCTGCTTGGTGTTACTCGGATCCCCCTAGTTCCCTTTGGATACTCTCATGCATCTATGGTCCCTCTGATAAAAGAGACAAAATAACTTTTTGGGACTCCATCTCCTCTACTGGGGATGGTTTTGTTAGCCCCTAGCTATGTATTAAGGACCTGAATTTTGTGTTGAACCAATCTGAAAAGTTTGGAGGAAGGCCAATAGCCCGCTCTTCTCACTGTCCCTTCAAGCAATTCATTGATCATTTTGGCTTGGTGGATTTAGGGTTTGTGGGCAAACCCTTTACTTGGAGCAACAATAGGCAGGGAGCTGCCTCCATCAAAGAAAGATTAGATAGAGGCTTAGCCTCTCTTAGCTAGATCCATCTTCACCCTGAATTCTCACTCAAACACATCCCTGCTTCCTCCTCTGACCATCACCCTATATCCCTCAATACTGCTCACTTCTCCTCATTTTTGCATAGGCCTTTCCGTTTTGAAGAATTTTGGATCAAGGACCTTTCTTGTAGGTCTATTATTGAAGCAGCTTGGTTTAAGCAAGCCTCAGGCTCTCCTACTCACTGTTTGGTCTCTAAGTTGATGCACACCAGATTCTCTCTGTAGAGATGGAACTACCTGCATTTTGGGAAAATTCATACTCGGATCAAGTTCAATCTTGCTACGCTTGAGGCTGTCTAGAATTCCCCTCCTAACCCTAGCTCTTTCTCCTTAGAAGCTTCTCTCAAATCTTCTCTGGATGATCTTTTGCTCAAAGAGGAAATTCTCTGGAAATCTAAATCCATAGAACTTTGGCTCTCCTACTCTGATCTCAACACCAAATTTTTTCACACCTCCACCATCAGCAAAAGAAGGTCCAATGCTGTATATTTTCTCAAGACAGATTCAGGTTCCTGGCTCTCTGATAGAGCTTTCATAGGAGCCACTTTTGTTTCCCACTTCACAAATCTGTTTTCCTCCACCAACCCTTCTATTGCTGATGAAATGCTTGAGCTTTTTTCTCCTGTCATCACTAAAGATGACTCACTCAATCTCTATTCTATTCCCTTAGAGAGTGAGGTTTTCCAAGCCCTCACTAATTTAGGTTCTTCTAAGGCTCCTTGCCCTGATGGTTACACTGCTATCGTTTATAAAACTTACTGGTCTCAAGTCAGTAAAGATGTATTAGCGTGTGTTAATCATTTTTTCTAGAGTAGTCATATGATTAAAGATCTCAATCACACCTTCATCACCCTTGTTCTAAAAAAACTGGCTCTCATTCTGTCCATCATTTCAGGCCAATCAGCTTATGCAACATTTCCTACAAAATCATCTCCAAAATTCTTGCCAACAGATTGAAGCTTGTTCTCCCCAAGATTATCTCTTCTCTCTAATTTGCTTTTGTGCCTGGCAGGAATATCCAAGATAACTCCATACTAGCTTAAGAGCTCATTCATACTTTCAAGAACAAAAAAGGAAGGAAGGGTTTTATGTTCCTCAAAATGGACATGGAAAAGGCTTTTGATCAGATGGAATGACCTTTCCTGCTGGCCATCATGAAGAAGTTGTGGTTTAATGATGTTTGGATTGGTTGGATTGAAGCCTACATCTCCTCTTATTCCTTTTCCATCCTCATTAATGGTAGTCCATTCGGTTTGATCTCTCCTGTCAGAGGATTGAGACAAGGGGACCCCCTTTCCCCTTTCTTTTTCATCTTGGGGTCTGAAGTGTTCTCTAGACTGATGCATCATGAAGCTAGCATTGGGAAGATTAAAGGCCTCAAGATCTCCATCACTTACTTTCTGCTGATGACCTTCTAATCTTTGGCCAAGCCTCTCTTGCAGAAGCTGCTAGCATTAACTCTTGCCATACCAAATACTGCTCCTGGTCAGGGCAGTCCATCAACACTCAGAAATCCTCCATCAGCTTCAGCAAGAATACCAATCCAACCACCTCAGCTTCCATTCTCCACTCCCTCCCTTACAATCCCAATCTCTCTTCCTATATTCATCTTCGCCTTCCCATTTTCCTTAGCATCTCTAAACGAGCTGCTTTCCAAAACATACTTGACCAAGTACATGAAAAGATAGATGGCTGGAGAGCTAAGACTCTCTCCCAAGCTGGTAGACTTGTTCTTATAAAATCTGTGGTTGCAGTAATCCTATCCTACACCATGAGCACTTTCATGCTGCCAACAAGCATCTGCAACAAATTGGACCAAGCTTTCAAGAACTTCTGGCAAGGTTTTCCTCCAGCTAAAGTCAGAAACCTCTCCCTCAAATCTTGGTCCTCTCTATGCCTCCCAAAAGCTGCCGGTGGCCTTGGTTTCAGAAAGATGAAAGAAGTCAATCAAGCTCTCATCTCCAAACTTGGTTGGACGCTCCACAACAATTCAAACTCTTTGTGGGTAAATCAATTGCGAGGTAAGTATCTCTCTACTAGTTCTTTTCTCTCCCCATTTTCCCATTCTTCCCCTTCAGAGATTTGGAGAGGCATACTTTCTTCTCAGTCTATCATTTCCTTAGGTGCTTGTCATAGGATCCATAAACACTCTCCCTTAAATATCTAGCATTCCCCCTGGGTCCCAACTCTCCCGTTTTTCACTCCCTCTCCTGCCCCTCGCCTCTCCTCCCTTCCCAACCTAGTAGTCTCTGACCTCATCACTCCTCAAAACTCTTGGAATTTTCCTAAGCTCCTTTCCATTTTTTATGCTCCTAGTGTTAAGGAGATCCAAAAAATCTCCATTAGCTCAGTTCCCAGCTCTGATTTTATCTGGACCCCTTTTGCTAATGGAAAATTCTCTGCTAGTTCTGCTCTAAACTGATAAACAACCCTAGAGTAGCCTCTAGCTCAGCTCCACTTGATCCTCACGTTTGGAAACTGCTCTGGAAGCTTAATCTAAATGCCAAATTGAAACTTTTTTTGTGGAAATTTACTTAGGACATTGTCCTCTCTAAAGCTAAGATTAGTCTTATCCTTCCCATACCCCTTTCTGACTCTTTTTGCCCTCTCTACAAAGTTGAAGTTGATTCTCTCCATCATCTTTTCTTTAGATGCATCTTTGCAAGAGTTGCATGGAGGTGAAAAGTGCTTAAATATTCATATTTAAGCCCCTTAATTTATGTTTGTTATGCCTTTAGTGTATGTTATTTTGTTCTATTTTACTTTCTTTTTGTGTTTTCTCTATTTTATAGGCCTTTGGAAGAAAAGAAAGTTTAGGGCTTAATGGAAGAGAATTTGGAGAAAAACTAGAAGAAGCTCAAGAAGGAGCTGGAGTCTGTAAGTGCAAACGAGCGCAGGATACCTGCGATCAAGCGCACCAGCGCTCACGCGCCCAAGAAAAGGATCGAATGCACCTGCGTTCGTGCGCAAAAGAAGGAGATCGATCACAGTGCGATCGATCGCAGCCTATGCGTGAAGCCCAAACCAGCCGCAGCCCTATTATGGAAGTTCTTAGTTTTTAGGGTTTTTGTAAATCCTTGTTGCACAAGGATTCAAACCCTACGATTTTTAGGGTTTCTAGAATCCTCTTAGAGTCTATAAATAGGCCTGTAAACACAGAAGAACACAGGCAATTTTTGGAGAGGAATTTACGGCTTTCAAGAGAACAATTTTTTCGGGTTTATTCTTTTCCTCAAGTTTATTTTATGAAGATGATTAGCATCAATATTATGTGTAACTAAACCTTTCAGTAGGGCTAGATTGAAGCCCTAATTATGTTTATATTTTAATTCAATATTGGCGCCTTTGCGATAATTGCATGATAGTATTTAACTTGATTAATACCTGTTTCCATGAATTCCTCATATATGTCTGCCTGATCAACATATGCATATGGTATGGACTTATTAGTTAGATCAATTTGGATGACCGAGTCCTGGGTTTAACAGAAGTAACAAAAGTAATCCACACCGGGTTCTTGGGTTAATCAACATGGGAAACCGGGAGTATACACCATGCCCTAGGTTTCATGTGGTTGTCGGTTTTCACAGTTCATATGCTTTCCTAGAGATCAACTTAGTATACACCATGCTAAATCCTTTAGGGAAGAAAAGAGTTAGAGTATACACCATGCCTAATTCGTTGCTTAGGGAAACCAATAACTTAAGGAGTATACACCATGCCCTTAGGTTGACAACCATTGAATATTCATCATGTAATTTGAGCATTGGCATATTGTTTTACTGTATAAGCATGATTAGCGATGAAAATCAAAGCCCTACCTTTTCCCCATTATTTAAATCAAACTCAATTTTTCTCTTTTACTTTTTATTGCGAATTTAATTTTAAGCATAGTTTACCAATCCCTGTGGGTTCGATCTTGCACTTACACGCATACTACACCTTTTGACCTTGTGCACTTGCAAGTAAAACATACAATTATTTGCCTATTAATTTAGGTAGGTTTTTGCACAACAATATTTTGGCGCCGTTGCCGGGGATTGCGTTAAATTTTGTTTAGAATTATTTTCGTTTAGTTTAATTTTGTTTTTATTTTAGTTTTAATTCTGTTTTTTTTTTTTTTTTTGTTCTGTTTATTTTGTTTTTTTTTTTCGTTTTAGGGTTGTTCCAAATCTGCGGCAACATAAGCTCGTTGATTGCGAACGATCGCAGCCCGCGTGCGATCGAACGCCCAGCGATCGACCGTACAAGTATCAGCGATCGTTCGCTATTCCAGAAACCAGCCAAACAGTAGTACTGAAGTTGCTGTGCCTGGAAGAACTTCTTCTGGTTCATGCAAGGGCTTCGCTCCAAGAATCCAGAGATCCTTCCACTTGATACAGAGATTGAGCGGACCATAAGGCAGAAGCCCAGAGACCACATCGAGGAAGAAGAAGAAGAACTTCAAGAAGAGGAAGTTATGGCTGAACAGTAGGTGAACCAACCGCCACCAGAGCGGAAGCCCATGAAACAGGCCTTCATCCCTGACAATCCCAACCAAACATCATGCATTGCCTATCAACCAGAGGCCCAAGGCAACTACTACATATCTCCACAAATACTCAATGCATTGACACACTTCAGAGGTACACCAACTGAGGATCCAAACTTGCACATAAGGGAATTCACTGATCTTTGCAAGTTCCAGCATATTCAGGGCTTAGATCAAGAAGGAATAAGGATGATTCTCTTCCCTTTTTCCTTGAAGGATAATGCAAGATTGTGGTACAACTCTATGCCTTCAAATACTATCCACACTTGGGAAGCACTGTCCAGTAAATTCTTGAAGAAATTCTTCCCAGCTCAGAAGACAAGACAGATGAGGAAGGAAATTCAAGCTTGGCAACAGAGAGATGGAGACTTATTCTTTGAAGCATGGGGGCATTTCAACGACTTACTCTTAAGGTGCCCACATCACAAGCTCCCTCAAGATGAATTGGTGCAGGCTTTTTATGAAGGTCTTAATGATGCGAATAAAGGAGTTGTTGATTCTGGTTGTGGAGGAGTGTTAATGGAAAAGAGCAGTGAAGAAGCTATGGAATTGTTTGAGACATTAAGTGAGCACTCCCAACAATTCTCATCCAGAGGAAGGCAAGGAGTAAAGAGTAAAGGCCTGTATGAAGTAAACTCGAATGGTGGATCTTCAAGTCACATGGTTGCTGTAGATAGAAAGTTAGATATGATTGTCAAGGCCATGGCCTTACAAAATATCTCACCTATTCAACCAATCACACCACCCCAGGTATGTGCTCTTTGTTCTCAATTTGATCACACAACTGACACTTGCCCTTTGTACTCATCTGCAGATCAAGAGCAAGCAAATTATGTGGGACAAGGCAATTATCCTCCTAAGAACAACCCATACTCCAACACCTACAATCCAGGGTGGCGTAACCACCCCAACTTCTCATGGAGTAACAATCAGAATGCTCTAAACCATCAAGGGCAACAAAGAAACAGCCAACAAGCAACCCCACCAGTTCAAGAGTCAAAGAAGGGTGACTTGGAGAGTCTCGTGGTGCAAATAGCAACCCAACAACAACAGATGTTGAAGTCACAAGACCAGTTTATGGCAGAAGAGAAACAATTCAGGAATGAGCAGAGACAAACCAACGCAAAATTTGAGCAATCCATTCAACGATTGGAAGTTCAAGTAGGGCAGTTGGCTAAGGAGGTACATGTCAGAAAGCAAGGAGAACTCCCAGCCCAAACAATACCAAATCCAGGGGGTCACCAACAACTACAAGCTGTCACGGTTCTCAGAAGTGGCAAGGAGATAGGAGCTGAAGAGACGGAACAATCAGAGATAAGTAAGATGAGAGTGTATCCACCACCACCATTCCCTCAGAGGTTAGTAAAGCCGAGGACTGAAGTGAAAACACAAGCACCTCCACATGAAGCCTCCACACCCAAGGTAAATGAAATGGAGAAGGTGAATGCACCACCCTTCCCTCAAAGGTTAGTAAAGCCAAAGAAGGAAAACAAGCTGCTTGATATCTTTGAAACATTAAGAAAAGTGCAAATTAATATTCCTTTACTAGATGCAATCAAACAAATTCCATCTTATGCTAAATTTCTTAAAGATTGTTGCACTAATAAAAGGAGATTTCAAGAGCATGAAACAGTGGCTTTAACTGAGGAGGTAAGTGCAGTGTTGTTAATGAAGTTACCACATAAGCTCAAAGATCAAGGGAGTTTTACTATTCCTTGCAGGATTGGTGATCATGATTGTGAGCGTTCACTACTGGACCTAGGAGCTGGTGTCAATTTGATGCCATACATGGTGTATGAAAAGCTAGGGTTGGGGGAGCTGCAACCAACTTCTATCACCTTGCAACTGGCAGACAGAAGCATTAAAAGACCAAGAGGTATACTTGAGGATGTCTTGGTAAAGGTAGGAAAATTTATTCTACCTGTTGATTTTGTTGTCTTAGATATGGAAGAAGGCCCAATGCCATCACCTTTACCACTTATCTTAGGGAGGCCCTTCATGAGAACTGCTAATATGAAAATATGTGTGAAAAAAGGTATTGTAAGTATAAAAGTAAATGGTGAAAAGATAAAATTTAAAGTTTTTTCACAATTGCCTCAAGATGATTTTGAATGTTTTAATGCTTGTATGATCCAAGAGGTTGTTGAGAATGTTTTTCAGGACCATCAATTAAATCCATTGCAAGCTACCCTTACTCACAGTGGCACAAGGAAGGACAAGGAGCCAGTTGTTGACAATGTTACAAAAGACATCATGGAAGTTGTGAAACCCCGGGAGAATCCTCCATCACATCCAGGGGCTAAAAAGCAACAGCTGAAAGAACTTGAAAAGTTGAAGCATAAGGCAAATGATAATAACAAAGGAAGAACCAAGACTAATCATGATAAGTACCATGCCAAGAGGGAGTTTCAAGTAGGGCAAAAAGTATGGACTTATAAATCAAGATTTCGGCTCATCCCTGGTAAGTTCAAGTATCAATGGTTTGGACCTTGTATTATCACTAATGTGCTTCCTCAAGGGGCTTTGCAGGTCCATAGTCCACAGCAAAATCAAACCTTCAAGGTAAATGGTCATAGAGTGAAGCCATATGTTGGAGTGAATTCTACATCAAAAGCACTTGAGCCAAATCTGGTGGATTTCAAGTGCACCTTTCCCAAGGAATAGCACTGCAGCTACTGAGAGAGCGTTTGAGCAATCTTGAAGCTCAAATGCCTCTGTGAGATTAGTGGTACTGAAGCCGCTGAATGAGGTAAATTTTTTCTTTTCTACATTTTCTTTTGTTTTTGTCAATAAAAAAAAAATAAAGGTTTTGGCTCAGTCTAAGGAACATTCTGTGGAAGCGATCGTTCGCTGTGTTAATGCGTTCGATCGCAGAAGTCCATCAGAAAGCGTTGTACATTCTGTGTAAGCGATCGATCTCAGTGAAAACGGCGATCGATCGCCGAAACCCCCTAAAAAGCGATGTACATTCTGTGTAAGCAATCGATCGCCGTGAAAACAGCGATCGATCGTCGAAACCCCTTAGATTGTGCTGAACCTTCTGTATAAGCGATCGATCGCCGTGAAAACAGTGAACAATCGCTATCCTGCTGTGCAACTCATTGGCACACGAACGCCTCACCGTGCATACACATTGCCTGGCACGATTACGATCGATCGCCCACTAAGAGTGATCGACCGCATTTGTACCAGTGGGAATTATGACCTACTTATAGATCATTTTTTTCCCATTCCCCCACCAGCTATCCACCGCCACACTCATCTCTGAATTTTGCAAGACTCCATCACACATTCTCACACTACCAAACTCCCTGTACATCCATCACTTCACCCACAATAAATCATCACTACCACCACCACTAGCCATTTCTATCACCCACATCGCACCACATTGTTTGCTTCATTGTGTTCACAATATCCGAACCACCTTCACATATCAAACTTTTTCAATATTTTGAGACAACTTCAATCTGTTTCCACGGATAGGAGTTGCCTTCTCTGTTGTGTTGTGGTTTTTCTCCATTTTGCAGGGGGTTGGAAATATTTTGGAAAGGATTTGCACCACTCAGTTTCAGAGCTGCACACCACGTGTTTGTCAAAAGTCCTTAACCACGTTCAACATGCCTGAAACCACTGGCTCTACTTCTCAGGCTTCCAGTTCCCGTGCCCAATCCTCTCAACCCACCTGTGAGCAGCGGGAGATCCTTTATGAGACCACCTTTGATGTCAATGGTGACTTCAAAAATTTTGAAGCCACCCAATGGGCCGTTCAAGAATTCACCCGCCATGGTTTGAAGAAATTGTTCAAACCTGTCACTTTCACGGCATACACAAAACTGGTGGTTCAGTTCTATAGCAATTTGTACACTAATTGCAACAGGAGGGGAGTGTTATTCTCAAACGTCAAAAGGAAGCCAGTTGAGGTGACAACCGCTGACATTGCTGCAGCCTTAAAATGCAATGATGATCACCCTCCCGTGGAAGCTCAAATGGATGCACAGCCGGAGTCATTTTACATTTCTCAAATCGTTGATGACATGTGTGATGGACAGTATGCTGATACCAAGAATAATGCAGGCAGCCGGTCCAAATTACCTCCACAACTCTGGCTTGTGGATTCCATCATGTACAGCAATGTGTGCCCCTTGGGCCATAAAACTCAGATGCGTGATCCATTTATCCAGGCATTGTATGCCTTTTATAAAGGCCATTGGTACTCCATCCCTTCCATCATTTGGGACCAGATTAACAAATTTTGGGAAGGGGTGATTTGGAAAAAGACCACCACTACCAATTCTTGGGGGTTACCTTTTCCTTTTCTTCTGACACACATTATGAAAAAGAAGGGCATTAAAGGAACTCCTGAAGATGGACCTGTCATAGAGCACCCCTTCTTTGGCAGGAACCAATGGAATCATAGTTTGTCACATATGCCTAGGGGCCTAAGAGCGCAAATTCCTGCTTAAGAGAGAGTGGAGGAGGTGGACGTTATGGAAGAGGATGCACATGCACCTCAACATAGAGGGAGGAGAAGATCCGTAGTCATCAGCCAAAATGAATATGACTTCCTGCGTGGTGCCAATCAGCGTTTGGACAAGATGGAACCGCGTTTTGCAACTATGGAGCAACAATTTAAGACACAAGGGGAATTGCTTCAAGCCATTCTAGATAGGCTACCACCGGCTGCAGGAGAATCATTTTCGGTTCCACATGAGGAATAGCAGTGAAAGGACACCACGTCTGGCTGAAGACGTTAAACTTAGCGCTCATGGGAGGCACCCCACAGCATATCCTGCTATTTCTTTGTGTGTTTATTTTCATTTTTATTTTTGATTTTTCTTTGTCACTTTATTAGTATTTTATTTTTCAGGGACAAATGTGCTTGAGTTCAAGTTTGGGGGGATGCTTTGAGTCATACCTGCTCTGGCCAATTTCACCAAACCCCAGGTCAGCTCTTTCCATGCATTTGTACATTGGGGTCAATATGCAATTTAAGTTTGGGGGTATATGGGAGACACATTTACACACCCTGTCCTGTTTGTTTTTGTAAAAAAAAAAAAAAAAAATTGCCTGTTCATGTTGTCTTGGAATTTTTGGGTGATTCAAGAATTGTGATTTGATATTCATTGGTGAACTTAAAATTTTGAACACATGATCTGATGAATGGATCTTTCTAGTTGGTTACTTTAAGCAAGTAAGAATTCACATGTTGATTTGCTCTAACACAAGCACATTGTCACATGATTGGTGGGGTATGACATATGGTTTTGATGTGTATGTCTTCATGTTTTGAGTAACACTGGATGAGGTATTGGTTGGACACATTGGCATGAGAATAATAATAATAATAACAACTGAAAAACTTTTCACTAAGTAACTGGGCCTCTTGCCTCAGTAAGCATTGAGAGTTCACGTAAAAAGGTGAAGAGAATTGATTTGGTTAACTTTAAGAAAAAAAAAAAAAAAAATGATGACCATTGATAAACTTCTCACTGAGTAACTGGGCCTCTTGCCTCAATAAGCATTGAGCATTCACGTCAAAAGGTGAGGAGATTTGATATGGTCAACATTATGGTTAGTTTAGTTTCGTAGCCTTTTTGACTTGAGTTAGTAAGTCCTTAGGGGTGTTTTTACACCTAATGCCCTAAAACCATCTGGTTTGGGAGTCATTGACCCAACACTCGCTACAAGGGTCAATTAGAAAGCTTAATGGAACTAAACATCACAGAGCCTAAAAAAATAAAAAAAAAAAAAAATAAAAAAAAAAAAATTTCATGCCAGTATTGTTCCTTCTGATCAGAAGTTCGGTAAAGCTTGAGATGTTGAGACATTGCACATTGAAATTATTTGGAAAACTTCATAATTTTGTGCTAAGTTCACTTTACACTATTTCAACTGTGATGCCTTAGCTTGTTTGTTGTAATTGATTTAACTTTAAAAGTCCGATGCATTATGAAGATGGAGTTTGACTTTTTAAGTTTGCTAATGAGTGAAAACCATGGTTTTTGAGTGATACCTTAATTTTTGGATAACATGAACTGGGCATAATGTTTGTGGGTAACATTTCTGGAAAACCCTCACGAGACTCAACTCGTCCTCTAAGGAATTCTTAGAGGTTTAAAAGGCTTGTTGCATATGCTAAATGCAACCGTTCATCCCACGAAAGTTGGATTTATCTTTTTATTTTTGCATTTAGTTTTTAGTTTATATTGCTAAGGGACTAGCAATATGTAAGTTTGGGGGTGTGATAAGTGCTTAAATATTCATATTTAAGCCCCTTAATTTATGTTTGTTATGCCTTTAGGATGTGTTATTTTGTTCTATTTTACTTCTTTTTGTGTTTTCTCTATTTTACAGGCCTTTGGAAGAAAAGAAAGTCTAGGGCTTAATGGAAGAGAATTTGGAGAAAACTAGAAGAAGCTCAAGAAGGATCTGGAGGCTGTAAGTGCGAACGATCGCAAGATACCTGCGATCGAGCGCACCAGCGCTCGAGCGCCCAAGCAGAAGATCGAACGCACCTGCGTTCGTGCGCAAAAGAAGGGGATCGATCACAGTGCGATCGATCGCAGCCCGAGTGCGATCGAGCGCACCTAGGCGTGAAGCCCAAACCAGCCGCAGCCCTATTATGGAAGTTTTTAGTTTTAGGGTTTGTAAATCCTTGTTGCACAAGGATTCAAACCCTACGATTTTTAGGGTTTCTAGAATCCTCTTAGAGTCTATAAATAGGCCTGTAAACATAGAAGAAAGGAGGCGATTTTTGGAGAAGAATTTACGGCTTTCAAGAGAACAATTTTTCCGGGTTTATTCTTTTCCTTAAGTTTCTTTTATGAAGATGATTAGCATCAATATTATGTGTAACTAAACCTTTCAGTAGGGCTAGATTGAAGCCCTAATTATGTTTATATTTTAATTCAATATTGGCGCCTTTGCGATAATTGCATGATAGTATTTAACTTGATTAATACCTGTTTTCATGAATTCCTCATATGTGTCTGCCTGATCAACATATGCATGTGGTATGGACTTGTTAGTTAGATCAATTTGGATGACCGAGTCCTGGGTTTAACATAAGTAACGAAAGTAATCCACACCGGGTTCTTGGGTTAATCAACATGGGAAACCGGGAGTATACACCATGCCCTAGGTCTCATGTGGTTGTCGGTTTTCACAGTTCATATGCTTTCCTAGAGAACAACTTAGTATACACCATGCTAAATCCTTTAGGGAAGAAAAGAGTTAGAGTATACACCATGCCTAATTCGTTGCTTAGGGAAACCAATAGCTTAAGGAGTATACACCATGCCCTTAGGTTGGCAACCATTGAATATTCATCATGTAATTTGAGCATTGGCATATTGTTTTACTGTATAAGCATGATTAGCGGTGGAAATCAAAGCCCTACCTTTTCCCCATTATTTAAATCAAACTCAATTTTTCTCTTTTACTTTTTATTGCAAATTTAATTTTAAGCATAGTTTACCAATCCTTGTGGGATCGATCTTGCACTTACACACATACTACACCTTTTGACCTTGTGCACTTGCAAGTAAAACGTACAATTATTTGCCTATTAATTTAGGTAGGTTTTTGCACAACATGAGGCAATCCTTTTGGCCTCTTGATTCCCAGTCTTGGAGCTCTTTAAGTCTTCCAAACTGGATCAAAGGCATCATTCTCCCTCACCTCACTTTTGGCATCCCCAAATCCAAAACTCATCTTTTCCAAATTTTTGCTACTGTTCTATGTGACCTTCTCTGGTATAGCAGGAACAAAGTAGTGCATGAGGGCATCATTCCAAACATTCTCCAGCTTGCTGACATCATCAAGAAGACAGCCTTAGCTCACTTAGTAGCCTGGAAACCTACTACAGTGCCTATAGCAGAATCATGGTCTCCTCTAGTCGTTGGTTCCTTCAAGATCAACTTTGACACAGCCACCAAGGATAATTTTTCAGCTCAAGCAGCAGTTTGCAGGGATCACTCCGGATACATTATTATTATACTTCGTACGTTTTGATTAATGTTTCAATTTTACAATTTTCGTAATTAATTCTTCATCATTTTCATTTAGTGTAATTGTAATAATTGCTTTGAACTTTCTACTAAGTTCGTTTACTCGTCCCCATGAGGTAGCTTAATTGGTTGGGACCATGCTTAATGAAGCAGTGGTCACTAGTTCGAATTCCACATCCCCCTTCTTGTGTGGACATGTCAAAAAAAAAAAAAAGTTCGTTTACTCCTTTGTTACAATTGAGGATCAATTTATTTAATATATATATATGTTTATTACGAAAAGAAAAAGAAAAAAGGTCAATTTTTCGACTTAAACAAGTAGTTAGCAAATGAATATTGGAGATTACATCATTAATAATACAATGGGAAGAGAAGCACCCACTGAAGTATGAGCATGCACCAAAGTAAGAGCCATCTGAGAGGCGTAAGCACTGATTAGATGATTTGATATACTCTACAATGTTAATGAGAGCATATGAAATATATATATCATGACTCTAAAGCTATATATACTATTCTCTCTTACAAAATGTTCAAATTTTATAGTTCTCAAGAAATTTGATTTATAATTTAATGATTTTCAAAGACTAATCATATATTCATATATTCATATATATATATAAGCCGAATCACTCTCAGAAGTGCCTTAATATTGTGACATGTGGCATAACCCCATTTTTTTAAAGGCTAAACCGATTTTTTAAGGGAAAATGATAAAGTCACAACTTAAACCCAACAAAAATCCAACTTCCCCCTTTAAGTGCCAGAGAGCTTTAAACTAGAAATTAAGTCTAAAATAAGAGAGAAGTTGGATCTTTGTTGGGTCTATATTATAGTTATATCACATCTCTTAGTATATATAGTAAACAAAAGAACGTCATGAATGTATTAATTTTCTTACCTTATTGATTCGCAATTTTATGGCATACTGTTCTCAACCTACTATAGAAATATTAGGATGGGCCCGGCCTAGAGGTATCGTAGAACTGATTTGTACATATCCTGGACAATGTTGATTAAAGCATTGTGTTCTTCCATCAATCTGGTTAAGTTCATGGAATAAAAGTTTTTTCTATCAATAAAAATATGATATCTCCTTCCATTTGTTATAAAAAGCAAACAAAAATAAAATTACTTGACAAAATTATCTACTAAAACCCACAGTAACTTGAGTAAATAGTTAGGTCTTGTTGTCTTTGAACAATAAAGGATTTATCTGAAAAGAAATTTACCCACCAATATTAGTTTTTCTATTGGGATATAGGAAAAAATTCATAACTATGGAAACGCTATTTTTCGTCAGAAAATTACCGTGAATCCTGTTTTTTTACTGTCAACACCATTTGCAAAAGTCATCCAGTATGCACTATACTGGGATCGAATGATTTCTCTTGGGTTAAATAAGCCAAAGTCTGATTCAATTCCATCAATCTAATTTGTATTAGGATCAGCTTTTGTTCAAAGTATTGCATACTACAAGAGATGGCTATACTATTTATTCACTTGCATCGATCAGTGCACTACGATAGCGTAGATCGCTCACAAAAAAAAATAATAATAATAATACGTTTGTTTCCAAGCACAAAAAATAAAACTTACATGATGCCCAGGTTCTTAATTTGTCTATATTTAATGGATGCATTTTTTATAGTATTTTGGCTCCTTCCAATTAAGTCATTGTTACTGACTCTTTTAATTGGAACTACTCCATAAGGACAACCTACACCTTTTAAGTCTTAACCCAGTATTTGATGGTGGATTCACATCAGTTCTTCCCTCTACAAACAACTTGCATTTCATCTGTAAAAAGTTAGATCGATCAAATGATATTAATAGTATCTAATGGAATTGTAAAAGAAAAATGTATGATTGATGAATAGTTCAACCTCAAATGAATAGGCCCAAAAGGTTCTCCATGGACTAATGGTTGATGCTTTACAAGCAGAGGCAAAGGGTGGTATCTTGGGAAGAACCTTGATTCGGAAGAGGCAAATTAAGAGTGGTCAAAACTGATGCTGATAAAGTAGACTTATGAATCATTTATATATAGTCGAAATGATGATCACTTACGTACGTCCCCTTAGTTATTTGAATTTCACTTAAAATCAAATAGTCCACAGAGAAGGATTTATTGAGCCTAGCTACCTACTCTGGACAAGAGTAGTAGCTAGGCCAATAACTAGTGTAATACCTATTAATTAAGGCCGCCATATAAACTAACAAAGTAAATAATATGAATCTGCAAGTTAAAGTAAGTTAACATTATACATTAGATATACATATCTTTTCCATTTAGTAGTCGTACAAATAAAATTAGAAGAATTAATTTTTTTTAATCATAAAATGAAGAGAAAATGATTGGGGAAAGTGGGGGAGCTTGTTAGAATATATTTTTTATTTATTTTTTTATTGAGTGTATATTGATTGTGGGTTTTAATTTGCTAAAACTGGTTAGAAATTCAAGCTAGAATAACATACGCCCAAATGTTGAGCTATTGGCCGGATTTTATACATTTTACCTAAGTAGGATTTGGATTCCCACTTGATGTAGTAGACAATATGTAGGCCTATAACTCTATTATCTGGGATTAAGATTTTGTAATTAGTAGACTCCATATAGTTTAATATCTACAGGCTAAGTCCCCTCTCCTTTCCAATACTACACACAAAACCCTATTCTCATTAGTGGGAAAATTTTGGCTTGAACCATGGACAGCCCCGGCCCTTTAATAGAGGAGTAAGGAGAGAAAGATATCAGCTGCTAATTATATTACATTTGCAGCATAACGGATTCAACATATACAATCAAGAAGATGACTTTTACATGTATTTGTTAACTCTAATAAAAAGAAAAGAAAAATATTGCATTACCCTCGATATTAATTATTATCTGTGATTTATTTTTAATTTATGGCAATATATATATATATATATATACACACACATTTTTGCTGCATTGTTATCCGAAATGAGGAGTAGAGATAACTCTTTGGATTATTCATTTATTAAGCAAGCCTAGAGACCTTATCATGACACTCTGCAGGGTAAATATCAATAATAAGCACCCAGGTTCGTCACATAATTAATACATCTAGCGGTGTCCAAAGATTTTTTGATTTTGGCTGGTCATGATGTACATGTAGTAGAGGCCGTGATTTTGGATGGTCCTGTTTTTCTTCAAAAGAGCTCATATGTAGGACAAAGCTTCATGCAAGTCATGGAGGGGATTTTCCAACGATCGAGGGGAGAACGATGATATAAGGTTGTTTGTGGGTGTGGCCCGAAGACTATGGTTGTGGAGGAACGAGTTCACTCATGATGGTTTCTTTGCTCATCCGGATCGAGTGATGCAAGGAGCCCATCAGGCAATAGAGGAGTTTCAGTTGATAAATGGGCTGAATGGTGAGCCACGATCTATCGCGAGTGCAACTGTTAAGAGCTGGTTAGCACCTCCACAAGGCTGGTCCAAAGTTAATTGTGATGCCTCCATCAACGTGAAAATGGGCAAGATGGGCTTTGGAGTGGTTGTTTTTCAGGGCATTGTGATAGCAGCACAGAGTATCACTAAGGAGGGGTGCAGCTCTCCAGATGCAGCGGAGGCCATGGCGACCTTAAGGCTCCGTTTACTTTGATGTAAAATAGTTTCTGTCGGAAAATATTTTCAGAGAAGTCATTTTCCCTGAAAATATTTTCTATCGAAAACATTTTACGGTGTTTACCGCCCTTACGAAAAATCACAAAATTTATATATATATATATATCTATTAAATCATATTAAACTCTAAATTTACGCGTATGTCCCAAGACTTGACCGGACCCGCCGAGACTTAACCAGGACCTACTTGGAACTTTAATGGAACCCGCTTGGGACTTGATCGGCAGCTGCCCAGGACCTGTTCGGGACTTGACAGTGACCTGCCTGAGACTTTAACGGGACCCTTCTGAGACTTGACCGGGACCTACCAGGGACCCACTAGGGACCCGATTAGGACCCACCCGGGACTTGACTGGTAGCTACCTGGGACTTGATCGGGACCCGCCCGGGACTTGACCGCAACTTGGTCGGAACCCACCCGGGACTTGATCGCGACTTGGCCGGAACCCACCCGGGACTTGTCCGGAACCTGCTCGGGACCCAACCAGGACTTGCCCGAGACTTTACCAAGACTTAACCGCAAACTGCCCAGGACCCAACTAAGACTTGCCCGGGACTTGACCGGGACTTGACCAGGACCTGCTTGGGACCCGCCTGGGACTTGACCGTGACCTGCTTGGGACCCGCCCTGGACTTTTCTGGGACCTGCCCAGGACTTGCCCGGGATCCGACCAGGACTTGCTTAGTACCACCCGCGACTTGACTAGGACCTGCCTGGGACTTGACCGGGGCAGGTCCCAGACAAGTCCCTGGCGGGTCCCAGGCAGGTCGCGGTCAAGTCCTGAGCAGGTCTCTGTCAAGTCCCAGGCAGGTCACGGATAAGTCCCAAGCGGGTCTCGGGTAGGTCCCGATGAAGTTCCGGGCGAGTCCCGATCAAGTCCCGAACGAGTCTTAGTCAAGTCTCGGGCAGGTCCCAATCAAGTCCCGGCTAAGTCCCAGGCAGGTCCCGGTCAAATCTCGAGCAAGTCTCAGACGGGTCCCGATCAAGTCCCAAGAAGGTCTCTGGTAGGTCCCGATGAAGTCCCGAGCGGGTCCCGGTCAAGTTCCGGGTGGGTCCCAGGTAGGTCCCAAGCAAGTCTCGGTCAAGTCTTGGGCAGGTCTCGAGCGGGTTCGGGTAGGTCCCAGTCAAGTCCCGGGCAGGTCCCGATCAAGTCCCGAGTAGGTCCCGATGAAGTATCAGGCAGGTCCCGATCAAGTGCTTGGCGGGTCCTGGGCAAGTCCCGGGCGAGTCCCGGTAAAGTCCTGAGTAGGTCTCAGGCGGGTCCCGGTCTAGTCCTGGTCAAGTGCAGGGCGGGTTCTGGTAAAGTCCCTAGCAAGTCCCGAGCAAGTCTTGGTCGGGTCCCGAATAGGTCCCGATAAAGTCCTGGGCAAGTCCCAGTCAAGTCCTGGACGGGTTGTGGTCAAGTCCCGAGCAGGTCCTAGGTGGATCCCTATAAAGTCCCAGGTAAGTCCCGATTGGATCCCGGTCAAGTTTCGGGTGGGTCCCGAACGGGTCTCAGTAAAGTCCCAGGTGGGTCCCGAGCAGGTCCCTTTAAAGTCCCGGATAAGTCCCAATCAAGTCCCGACAAGGTCCTAGGCGTGCCTTGACAGGATAAGTCAATTTGAGAATGAGATGCTCAAAATCGAAAATTAACGAAGAATTTTCGGTCAAATAGAAAATATTTTCCTTTGACCACTAATTTACGTCGAAGTAAACACCGTAAAATGCGAGAATCATTTTCTGGAAACTATTTTACTTCGAAGTAAACGGAGCCTAAATACGATTAAACTTTGTCGCCAATTGGAAATACCGGCTATTATTATGGAGGGTGATGCTAAAACGGTAGTGGAGGCGGTTGTCCAAAGAGTAATTTCACGGCCTCTACTACATGTACAGCACAACACAATGTCATGACATAAACAACTTGGCCCACCATGAATGCATTGTTCTAAATCTATGGTCGCCTTATCTTAAAGGCTACTTGTCCTGGCACGGCAGCAACCTCATTAAAGACCAGCAAACTAACGGTATTTAATTGGGGACTCTTCCTTCTTATGATTTTGTGTTTTTCTTTACTAATTATCAATGGAATCTTCAACTTGCCCAGTTCGATATGAAAATAAACGAAATGGAAAAATAGAAAGCCTTCCATTTAGTTAGCAGGTAAGAGTCTTTCCTCGGTTGCATTGGGAGTTTGAATGAACCAAAACAAAAACAAAAATCATAAATGAGAAATTGAGCTAGAAAAGGGGAAATTAAGATGACAATAGAGATGTAGTTAAATTAAAGCAAGAAAAAAAAAATGAAAATCATTCCGTTCCTAAGAGATCATGCTTCCAAATATATAAAATTAAGGTGCATTCTATCAATAAACCCCACATATGCAATCCACATGAATGTGAACAGAAACGATGGTCACATAGAATATTAAAAATTTGAGAAAACTCATTATTATGAACATGGGATGTTAAAATACAACTCAAGCTCCTTTGATTCCACCAGGACCATCATATAAAATAAGACGTTTCCAATCATCATCATGATATCCAACATCTACGATATTGTATGTCTGTGGATCAGATGCATACAACTCTGTATCAATTGGATTGACAAAATTAAATTTTGTATTCTCATATGCACATGCAATCCACCAGCTAAGAGCTGAATATTCTGTGTCCCAAGACCCCGTATGTGGAAGAATACCAGTGCCCATTGGGGGACTAGGCTGGTCCAATGGACTATAAACTTCTCCTCCCCAGTTGGCTTGATTCCCGAACTCACTTAATTTTCCAAATAGTGTTGGAGGCCAAAATCCAATTATAGAATTTTGTTCAGTCATGTACAATGTCCAGAGAAATTCTGTTGAATTTGGTTTGTCACTTATTTCCTGCCATGTGGAACCCAGTAAATATATAAAATTGTATTCAACTATAATTAGAACATGTACGTAGTGATGATGGCTATATGTTTTCCACATATTAATTTTCTTACCTTACTTTTTTTGAAATAATTTTCTTACCTTACTGATTCGCAACTTTTCGGAATAGTTTTTTCCATCTGTACTAATGAAGGTCCAGCCTAGAGGTATTTCAGAACTGATTTGCACATATCCGGGACAATCTTGATTAAAACATTGTGTGCTTCCATCAATCTGGTTAAGTTCAAGAAAAATATTGTAACAATTACTACCAAAGGAAAAGGAAATTACTCTACACGTATGTACAATAATTATCTACTAAAACCCACCGTGAGATGAGTAAATAGCCGAGTCTTGTTGTCTTTGAACAATAAAGGATTTACCTGAAAGTAAATTTACATTATTTGTATTACTCTTTTTGTTCGAATATATATATATGGGAAAAAATTAATAACTATTGAAAAGCTATTTTACATTGGAGAATTACCGTGAAACCGGCTGATATGCTGTCAAGACCGTTTGAAATTGTCAACTGGAATGCCCTATACTGGGATCCAATGATTCCTGTTGTGTTCAATAAGGAAATGTACGACTCAATCCCATCAAGCTTTCTTTCGGGATAAGCTTTTGTTCGAAGTATTGCATACTGCATGAAATAATTAACGATCCTATTAATTAATTTGCCTGCATCAGTACTACAATAGCATAGATTCGATCATCTGCGATCGACCCCAACAAAAATATATAGTATATACTTACATGATGTCCAGGTTCATCATTTAGATTTGATGGATGTATGTTTGAAAGTATTTTGGCTCTTATCAAGTCATCTTCATTGACTCTTCTAATCGGAACTGTTCCATGAGGACAACCTACGCCTTTAAACCCAATATCGTTGGTTCTCATTCCTTCAACAAACAATCTTTGTTTCATCTATAATAATATATACTCTAAAAGGTTAGAAAGAATATCAATGGTATGAGATGAGATTGTAAAAGAAAAAGGTTTCATTAGTTCAACCTCAAATGTAGTATTCCTCCAGAAAGGGTGAGTGAAGCCAGGTTGTTTGTAGAAATCAATACAGTCGTATATTTCTCCATCTCCGATCTATAGAGGGAATTTGATTTCTATCGTGATTAACTTCATCATAACAATCACAAGTTCAATAATATTTGCATGATAAATGTTTTTTCTTTTCTTTTCTTTTCTTTTTTTTAAAAAAAAAGGGGGTTTAAATTCCAGAAATCTTACTTGAATGCTTTTGATTGCAAGCTTTTTAAGATTTATAAGTTGCTTCTTGAATTCCGACACTTCCTTTGTAGATAATCCCCAGTTTGCTTCAACCAAATTGTTGCAGACAAGGATAAAGCAGAGGAAGATAACTACAATATCTACCCTTGAAGTTGAAGCCATGAGCGACAAATTGGTTTGCCAAATCTGAATTTGTTATATACATAAAAGAGCAGTACGGAAATGGCATTACATGACGAGAAAGGTATATATATCGTCGAATTGGCCTTAATATACGCATTAATTACATTATTTTTAGGATTTCCTAATAATAATGACATTAATGGAATAGAAAGAAGAAAAAAACAAAAGACATTTTCCAACCTTAAATACAAATTAACTATATTCATTATAGAGTTTATAGGATTGAGTAATTTTAAAAGTCCCTATTGTATCCCTTTAAAAATATGATGGCTTTTAAAATCACCATTTGATTAAAATCTTGATCAATCACAAGTCCAATAGTAATTTTAAGAGTTATATCATCATTGGAGGGACACAAGAGGGTAGATAATATCTTTGAGAGATATTTTGTTTTTTCACTTTTTGAGAGAATAAAAATACCCTCCTTTATAACTAATTAGATATCGGAGGAAATCCTAATTCATTGGAATAGTGTCTTATTAGAATTAGCCAAATAATAATGACAATAATAAAATGATGATTTTAGTTTATCTATAAATTTATTATAATAAAATGAACTACATTTAAGATGGATGACGTTTAGCACACCAATTTCTAAGTGACAAAAAAATCTAAGTCCATATGAATTTATATTTCATGGAATTCTGAGGGTGTTTTACTAAGTAGATTTATTCAAATCTTAACCATTATTTTCAAATCGAAACGGTTGAGATTTTACCGCTTCATTACTTTTTTTTATTTTTTTGACATGTACCGCTTCATTACTTACCATATTTGTCATAAACTCATAATGATGTGACAAATTATTTTAAATATAGTAAATAGTAATATAATAAATTATTGAAGCAATAAGGTATTTTTTTTATAAAAAAAAAAATACCAAATAAAAGAAGGATCAAAAAAAATATGATTACTTTAGAAACGTATTTTATTTTTTATTTTATGTTTTTTTTTTTAAATAATAATAATAAGGGCAAAGTTGTGCTCGGCAAAAAGTTTGGATTGTATCATCCCTCATTAAAAAATGAGTAATGATATAAGTCTTCCTAGAGTCTTCTTAGTGTCATCCCAAATGTGATGTAACTTTTAAAATCACCAATAGATCAAAAGTCAATAAATCACATCTCAAATTCAACTGTAATTTTAAAAGCCACATCATATTTGAGATGACTCTAGGAAGACTCTGAAAAACCTTATAACATTACTCTTAAAAAATATATGTTTTTACATGTTAAAAAACAGAGTAATGTTACAAGTCTCTAGCTCTTGTATCACTTTTGTGTCCCTCCAATGATGAAATGGCTTTTAAAATCACAATTTGATTTTTTTTTTTTTTTTTTTTGAAAGAGAAAACGTGGGATTCTTATTCAAAAAATCTCAAAAGAACAAATACATTCATGGAAGGGGAATAACTTCCTCCCTCCTTACAATACCATAGATACATGGTGGGATTTCATCCCTCCATACAGAATCTACGACATGTTTGGTAGCATGTTGTGCTAACCCGTGTGCTGCGTAATTGCCTTCCCTTGGAGTGTGGATTACGCTCATGTTGCCCCTCATTCGAATGCCAACCTGTATGTCTTCAATAAAATGGCCATATTTGCCTCTGCAATGGGTCATCATATTTATTGCCTTAACGATTAGCTGGGCGTCCCCTTCCAATATAACTCCCTCACAGCTGAGCTCTCGTCCCATCATCATAGCATAAACACCGGCCATCGCTTCAACGGCAACTGGATCCAAAATTTGCCCAACCGTAAGACTTCGTGCTGTACATACCCTTCCCATAAAATCTCTAGCAATAATTCCCACCCCCACACATCCTTTTTCTTTAGATACAGCAGCATCCCAATTCACTTTGATCAAGTGTCTTGAGGGCGGCTGCCAAGTGATGCACTAGAGAGGCCTAGAGATTTCTTCATTTTCAGTTACAGCTTCGTTGGCTTTCCTAAATTCCTCTAATGATCTGCAAGCATTGCAAACTACTTGATTTGGATGGGTAAAGATCCCCCCATGAATAACTGTGTTTCTCCTCAGCCAAATCAATCTAGCAGTGGTAGTAAAAAGTTCCAAATCCTCCATCTCACATCTCCCCATAATTGTTTCCACAACCTTAATAAAATCACTTTCCTCATACACCCTCTTTTGGAAACAAATTTTACCACCACCCCAGACATCTTGTGCACTTGCGCAACTCCAGAGAATGTGCTCAACTGTTTCTTCCTCTCTTTCACATAACGGGCATTTACTATTAGAAGTCACTCCCCTCTTGTACAGGTTGACCTTTGTTGGGAGAAAATTATGGCAAGCCTTCCAAAGAAACATTTTAATAACATTTGGGACCTTTAAATTCCAACAGGCCTTCCACACCAAGTTCTCCTTTGTATGACCCGACCCACCACATCCTTTTAATGCCTCCATCTCCATCTCCATATGATATGCACTTCTAACGGTGAATTCTCCATTAGACGTGCATCGCCATATCAAGCAATCTTTAGGTGCAAGTGGGCTGAGCGGGATATTTTTTATTAAATCTACTTCATCCTTTTGAAAAATGCTGTCCACCAGGGGACTGTTCCACCTTTTCATGTCTTGATCTATGAGTTCCACCACCTGTGCTTGGGGCTGGAGTATCCGGACTGGAGATTGAATGGCAAAATTACATGGGCGTGGAATCCATCTATCTCCCCAAATCCTCACTTCATTACCATCCCCTATTCTCCACATGAGTCCATGAATAAGAACCGGCTTCTCAAAAATAATACTTCGCCATACAAAGGATGGCCATTTTCCAACAGTTGCCTCTAGGATTGATGCGTTAGGAAAATACTTGGCTTTAAAAATCTTGGATACTAGGGATTCCGGATTTTGCAACAATCTCCATAGTTGTTTGGCCAAGAGCGCTTTGTTAAAAGTCACCAAGTCTCGAAAACCCAACCCTCCATTGGCCTTGGATCTACCCATCCTCTCCCAACTCATCCAATGAATTTTTGACGTGTTCTCCTTATGTCCCCACCAGAATTTTTGCATCATTCCATTCTCCTTACACAAAACTCCAGGGAGCATGAAAACACTCATGTAGTAAGTTGGAATAGCTTGTGCTACTGCCTTCAATAAGACTTCCTTTCCAGCTTGAGATAGAAACTTCACTTTCCAATTATGAATACAGTTCCACACCCTATCTTTAATACTTTTGAAAGCTTGCACCCGTGATTTTCCCACAAGAGTTGGGAGCCCCAAATATTTATCATAGCTGTTTGACGCTGGGGGGCCTAATAATTGTGAGATCTCTGCCCTTCTATCCACATGGGTGTTTCTGCTAAAAAATAAGGATGTCTTTTCCTTGTTCAATTTCTGCCCCGAAGCTTCCTCATATTTATCTAGAATTTTTGTGAGCCTCCTCCATTCCACCATATTTGCTTTACAAAAGAGGAGGCTATCATCAGCAAAAAAGAGATGATTGATACGGGGGCCATTTTTCGAAGTAGGAACTCCAGTAATAACCCCTTTACTCTCAGCTCGTCTCAACATTGCGCTCAACGCCTCAGCACAAATTATAAATAAATAAGGTGATAAAGGATCCTCTTGCCGTAGGCCTCGAGATGGAATAATGTGACCCATTGGACTACCATTAACCAACACAGCATAGGAGACCGTTTTAACACACTCCATAATCATATCAATCCACCGCCTTGAGAAACCCATTTTAACCATGACTGCCTCCAAGAAAGCCCACTCCACCCAGTCGTAAGCCTTGCTCATATCTAACTTTATTCCCATAAAGCCTACCTTACTCCACATTCTAGTATGCATCGTATGCAAAGTCTCATAAGCAGCTAGAAAATTATCAGTAATCAATCGACCTGAAAGAAAGGCACTCTGGCTGCATGAAATAATGTGAGGTAATACTGATTTAAGCCTGCTTGCTAGGACCTTTGAGATTAACTTGTAGGTCACATTGCATAGGCTAATCGGTCTATAATCCGTCACACAAAGAGGGTTCTTCTTCTTCGGTATCAAGGCTATATTAGTTGCATTTATACTACCATCCATATGAGCTCCATTCAAAAAACTAAAAACTGCATGACATACCTCGGGGCCTACAATTGCCCAATTTTGTTGATAAAATTCAGCCGAAAAACCGTCGGGTCCTGGGGCCTTTAAAGGTGCCATTTGGTCAAGAGCTTGCTTCACCTCCATTGCTGTGAAAATTTTTGTCAGATTTTGATTCATCTCTTCCGTCACCTTGCTTTCTATCCCATGTGTACACTCCTCCACACCACTCGGTCTAGCAGATGATAGCAATGTTTGAAAGAAGCTAACAAAAGCTGTACCTATGTCACAAGGAGCATTCCATACCTGTCCACTTTCATCTTTGATAGAAAACATTTGATTCCTCTTCATACATTGTTTAGAACACGCATGAAAATATTAGGTGTTTCGGTCCCCATTTTTCAGCCACTCCACCTTAGCATTTTGTCGCCATCTAATTTCTTCTTGTTCAAGTAGCCCATGCAGTTCCGCTTTAACTTCATCTTCGGCTTTAAAATCCGGTTCCCCTTCTTTTGATTGCAATTTTTCAAGAGCTGCAGTCTTTCTTCTAATTGCCTCCTCATTGGACAGCTCATACTTTTTCACCGAATTCTTCAAGGACTGTTGGCATGAAGACAAATTGAGTTTGACCCTGGTCCATGGATTCTCATCCCTTTGTTTCGGCCGCCATACTTTTTTAATAATATTTTTAATGCCCTCTATTTTCGACCATCTTGCATCATAACAGAAAATCCCTTTCCTGCATCTTCCATCTCTACTCTTCGAATCAAAATTGATGAAAATGGGGTTGTGATCCGAACTGCGTCTAGCCAAAACAGATACTTCCACATCCGGAAAAATTAAGCACCATTCTCCATTTGCCACAGCCCAATCCAATCTTTCCTTAGTGAAGTCAGTGCCATGCCTTCCGTTAGTCCAAGTATACTTGGGTCCACTATATCCAAGATCACTTAAGTGACAATCCGTGAGTGCCCCTTGAAAGTCCTCCATTTGACTTCGAACTCTACTCGCCCCGCCCCACTTCTCATTTGCATGGAGAATTTCATTAAAATCCCCTATGCAAAGCCAAGGTGTTGGGGAAAGCAAGGCAATGTGACGCAGTAATGCCCAAGCCTCTTTTCTCTTAGCCGCTTCTGGATGCCCATAAAAGCTCGAAAATTTCCATTCAATTCCATCATTATGTCTTTTGATCACTGCATTTATATGTCTATGGCTAAAATTTTGTATAGTCAACTGAAAATCATCATTCCAAAGGAGAGCCAAGCCCCCACTTTGTCCCACACAATTCACCACAAACATTTGATCAAATCCCAACTTAATTCGTAAAAAGTCAATTTTTTTATTCACCATTTTGGTTTCTATAAGAAAAACCAAATGGGGTCTCTTTTCCTTTACCAATTGGCAAAGGTCTCGGACTGTCTAGGGGATCCCAAGCCCCTAACAGTTCCAAACAAGGGCACTCATAATTTAAGGCGGGGCTGTGACCCAGCCTCTGCCGTACAATTTGTCACTACATCTTTTGATTTTCCTTTTTTACCCAATCTTTTCCCCTCTACCTCCTCTAAAGAGTATCCCTTTCTTTTTCCTTGCTGCATCTGCTCCCCATTAGAATTTGACTCTTCCCCAACATTTTCTCGATTCTTTCTCTTCCACATTGTTGTCAGATTGCCTTCAGCTTTCATTACTTTCTGCCCCATTGACCTCTTTCCATCTCCCTGTTGGCCCTCTTGTCGATAGAGAGAAAAAGATGTTTGTGGTTTGAGATAGGAACCCTTCACGTCATTAAAATGTTTTGCCATGCTGTTTTGTATATTTTCAACAACATTTTTCCCTACTGTTTCCCATATCATTTTTTCCTTCAAAGCATCCCATTGGCCCACATAGACGTTTGACCCTTTAGTAGTGTTGACATTTCCCTCCTCATCCCCTTCATCAATTAGCCGCAGATCCCCATTTATTTCAGTATTCCTTACTTGCTGCCTCGAATTTCGAGAATTAAATTCACTAGAATCTTCCCCATTCATTTTTGTATCCCTTACTTGTAGCCTTAAATCCTGGGAATTAAATTCACCAAAATCTTCCCCATTCATTTTTGTATCCCTTGCTTGCTGCCTTAAATCCAGGGAATTAAATTCTCCTGCATCTTCCCCATTTATTTTTGTATCCCGTGATTGCTGCCCCACCTCGCAAGAGTATTGATTGCCAGAATCTTCCCCTTCCTTCATTCTTGCCATATCTTCTGTCTCTCTCATAACTTTCTTTCCATAATTGTTTCTGACCATGTCTGGCGTTACATTTTTTCTCGCCAAACAAAAATCCTCCTCTCGTTGCAAGCCTGATTCTGCCGATGCCGGCCGACCTCCTCCTTGGTTCATCCCCTCCCAGCTTCCTCTTCCTCGATTGGCACGAGTGAAATAGTTTCTCATCCCAAAATCATTGAAAACAGCATCACGCTCCCTCTCTGGCCGTATGTGTTGTGGTCGTCCTCCTCCAAAACCATATCTGCGTTTTGGAGAAGGGACCCTAAGCCAGGGTCCGAATTAGGTTTCATTCTCCAACCCCTGCACCTTCCGACCTCCAAAACCTGCACACCCTCTACTACCATGCCGGACTACTCCACAAATAAAATAGAATTTTGGGAGCTTTTCATATTGAAAAGAAATCCAAAACTGTTTATTTTTCACCGTGATTGTTCTTCCTCTAGCTAGTGGTTTGGAGAGATCCACCACTATCTTCACTCTTAAGAACTTTCCCCAGCCCACACCATCATCTAAAACATCAACATCCTCAACTTCTCCCACTGAAGCTCCTATTTGATAACCAATATCCTTCCCCATACAAGCAAGTGGTAGATTATACATTCGCACCCAAAAGGCTGCTTTGTTGAACTCCAACTTTGATGGTGGGGTCAAACCATCGAATTCCGCCAACGAAATAAGGTAGTCATCAAAAGTCCACGGAGGCCCTTCCATAATCCTGCTCTTATCCCAATCATATTCAAACTCGAAAAGAAAGAGATTATCTCCCACCTCCTTGATTGTAACTCTGCCTGAAGGCTTCCAGATCCGAATCAAAGGAGTTTTAAGTACATCTTTCCCAATGATCCTATCCGATAGCAATTTTCCCACCAAGCATGAAAACCCCAGTTGAACCATCGGGTCCATCGCATTCTCCTGAATTAGCATTCCTATGCCTTCCTCCTCCGACAACGAAAGCTTCCCCTAAAGGGTCGCCAAGTCTTCAGCGGTGTTTCCCATCCCTTCACTACAAAACTCTCGCACTTTGTTTACAGTCCAAAACTCTCCCCCTAACGGGTTCAAGAAAAAAACTCTACCTCTGTAAGCCCTTGCTAGAGCTAGAAAGAAACCCTAGCAGAGCCTAGAGAGAAGAGAACGGAACAGTATTTGCGCCACAAACCTCTTTAATTTTGTAAATCACAATTTGATTAAAATCCAATAATGATCAATCACAAGCTCAATGGTGATTTTAAGAGTCACGGGAAGGACACAATAGTGACATAAGAGAGACTTCTGGAGAGCAATTACTTTCAATAAAGGATTCATGTAATCTCAATAAGAGATATAGATGTCCTTGAACTCATAAAAAAAATAATAAAGATGTCATTTTCAGGAAATTAAATATAGAATTTTTCATCCAAGTATTGGTAAAGTGGTTACTAAAATAGTTTTTTTTTTTTCTTGAGAAAAATTATCATTCATTCATTCAGAAAAATCATTCAAAGCAGAAGAGCTCTAAACAACAAGAGGAGATTGCCTTTAAAAATAATAATATAATTTAAAAAAAAAAAAAAAAAAAAAAACACCCTCACGAATACAACAAGGAATTTCTTCTCTCTAG
Organism: Carpinus fangiana; assembly: GCA_006937295.1. Taxonomy (NCBI): domain Eukaryota; kingdom Viridiplantae; phylum Streptophyta; class Magnoliopsida; order Fagales; family Betulaceae; genus Carpinus; species Carpinus fangiana. The sequence goes on along the minus strand of CM017321.1, from coordinate 13,297,161 downwards.
ACCCTATCCATGATTTGTTTTACCCTGGCCTCTTCTAAGCCATGTGTAGCAAAGTTAGCTAATTCCCTTTTAATATGATAGATCTGGCAGCTTCGAGGGGTTTTTAGTGCCTCTCTAATATCCTCCACAATTTACTCGTATCTACTTCAATTTGGCTCATTTTTTTAAGATCATTGACTACCTGCCGGTTGCAACGAGTCACCCTCCAAAATAATGCTTGGCAAGCCCAGATCTCGACTAAACTCTCCAGCACATAAAGCAATCATCGCTTCCGCCATCACAAATTCTTGAACAATACTGATAGTCTAGCTTCTAGCGACACTTACCTAGCTCGTGTAGTCTCTCATTATGATCCCAACTCCAAACCGTCGATTAGTGGGATAAATAGCCACATCCTAGTTCACCTTTTACGAACCTTGTGACGGAGTTTTCCACTTGACAGGCTAAGCATGTGGGGGGAGTAAACCACTTTCCTCTTCATTTACATTTGCCATTCGATACTCCTCAGAAGCACCTCCACCTCTTGAACTATGTGGTTTGGATGAGTGAATTCTCCCCTTTAGATCATTGTATTTCTAAGGAACCAAATTCGCTTGGCAATAATCGCATATAAATCGAGCTCCTCTCGGGTATATCTATCTATCATGGCGTCATATATGTCTAAGAAAATTGAGATTCAAAAAATTGGAGGTGTAAATGTAACAATATATCATATATGGATACCTTACTCATCACTTGGGATCATGGAGAGAATTATTTATAGGCATTAGTATGATAAGGAGCTTTTTTTCTAATTACATAAAACCTAGCTAGAGTGCAATTTAATAAATTGTAGGTAAAAATTCACTAATCCCCAAAGTATAGGCACATTTGCATGCAATCTGATGAGCGCCATTTAATGCTATTTCGGTTCCCTTCATTTATGTTTGTTAAACCTTTAGCGTTGTTAATATCTAACATTTGTGTTGGTTTAGTGTCTTGTTGATGTTGCAGGTCATTGCATTCAATACACAACTACAAAGGGCAAATTAGACTTAAAGAGAAGTATGGAGCTTCTGCCAGTGCGATCGAACGCAGGACAGTACGATTGAGCGCACTGCGGTCGAACGCAAGGGGCAAGATCAATCGCACTCCATGTAGACCCACGTCTCGTGCAGTTGCCCTAGCCGGCCCTAGCTTCCATCGCTTTCAGCCTTGCGTCGTGGCAGTTATGTGCGTTCGATCGTGAAGATCACGATCGATCGCATACATCCATGCGATCAAACGCATGGCCTACAATCAAGCGCAGCCCTCTGACCTGGCAGCACACTAGTTTTCTATAAATAAGGCATTTGTGTAATTTTCCGAGAGTCTTTCCTTTTGGGCGCATTTTTAAGAGCTTTTGCTTCTGTTTAGGCTCTGCTCTACCCATTTTATTGTAGAACTTTATTGTTTATTTTAATTTAATGCTTTACTTTTAAGTTTTGCTTGCTTCCTTTATACATGGGAGGCTAAATCCTCAACTAAGGTTGAGGATGTAGCCTCACCATTGATTTTATGCTCATTATTTACATTAAGCTTATTTAAATTCCGTCCTTAATATAGCTTTATCGTTTCTATTTGGTTTAGTAACAAAATCAAGTATGATTGTGTTGAAGTCGTTTATTCTTAGTTTTTCGTCCGATGGATACATTCCATCTTTCGGTTTACATTCATTTATCCATTGTAGTTTGCGTTAAATCACATTCACTTTGGATTCTTTGGACTTAAATCGTTTATGGTTTGTCAAAGGGACGGATTCTTTGAATCCTTCGATAGGGGCAATCGATTAAGTGTTGTTTTAATCGATAAACGGATTATTTTAGCTTAGTGTTTTTAATTAGCATTCTTGATTTGGTGAGGTGAAATCCTTAATCTTAACTGTTTAGTTGTTTATTTTACTACATTACTTAGTTTACATTTCTGTTGTTACAAAAACACCCACTCAGAGCTAGGTTAAAGTAATACTAACCTAGACGTAAAATTAATTTGTTAAAAATCACGGTTCTCTGTGGAATTCGACACTCGCATTTGCACAACCACTTCACTGTAAACGATTCGTGCAATCGGCGAGTACTATTTTTGGTATGATCACAATCATACTCTCGAAGTTTAAAATTTTGAAATATCTATATTTCAAAATTAATTTTTTCCCTTTGAATTTCAGCCACTATTTTTTTTTTTTTTTTTTGTTAAAATGCCCAAAATGCTTCTATTTTATTTATTATTCCACTTCCAAAGTACAGCTTTTGTGCACTTCAATTCGTTTTGCCAATTTTTTCTTAGTTCTCTCTCCTCGAAAGAACTGAAGAAGTTTCTTCTCCTTTTGTCACCTTGCTACTTGTTTATTGGTTTTAACTTCTTTTCAACTGGTTTTCTTTTTTTGCTTGCTCTCTTATCATCTTTTGTTGCTATCTCCTTTCTCTATCAATCTTCTATTTTTGTTTTCTACCTGTTTCTCTTTGTTCTGGTTGGTTCTCCTTGTTACTATTTTGTTCTCCCTCCTCCCATGTTCTTATCCCCTGCCTCCTGTCTTCATTTTTTCTAGTTTATAGTTTTTCTTTCTGAAGCTCTAAGAAAACACTGGTTCGCCTCATCCTTTTCTTCTCCTTTTCTCTCCTTTTTCTCTTTTATAAACCTGCTTCCTTCTTCATGGATCCCTCTCAAGTGGATTTGGAAGCTCTTATTGCACAAACAGAAGCTCTCTCTTGGGAAGATCGCTCTTCCCAACTTGAAACTCTTACTCCTGCTATAGCTTTTGAAGAAGCTCTTCCTCTAGTTGGCCATATAATCTCCCAAAAAACACTCAACAATCAATTAGTCTATGCTACTCTCACAAAATCTTGGCCCTTTGCTATCCCTTTCTCTTTTTCTACTCTAGGTCCAAATATTTTTCTGTTTAAGTTCTCCAAGCAAGAGCATATCACCAGAATCCTTGACCAAGTGACTTGGAATGTTAATGGTTCCCTTCTAGCACTTCAAGAATGGTCACCTTCTGCTACTATAAATGAACTTGCTCTTAAAGTGGTCCCTTTTTGGATTCAAGTGCATGGCCTGCCTCTGTTCAACATGACAACCAAAAATGCCATTGCCATTGGAAAAAGCTTGGGTCATCTCTTAAAAGTGGAAGAATCTGGTGGAACTCTCTTAACTTTCAAAAGCTACCTGCATATTTTGGTGGAAATTGATTCCAACAAGCCTCTCAATCCAAGCTTTACCTTCTCCAGGCAGGATGGAGATGCTACTTGGATTGGTCTCAAATATGAGAGACTTAATGCCTACTGCATAGATTGTGGCTTGTTAGGGCATAAACAACCCTTCTGCCTTGCCCCTCAAACTGAAAGATTTCCTGAAAGGTACAAAATCTCTTTCAAGGTCACCATTTTTTCTATTCTTCAACCTGCTCTCTCTCATGCTCCCCTTGCAGAAAAATTTCCCTCATCTGCTCCCTCCAGATTAAGTCAAAATAATATCTCCAATATCCCTCTCAAACCTATCAAAAACCTGCCACATTACCAAACTCACAATCCTACAGTAAACCTGTCAACCCACCATACTCACACTTGTCCTCTCCCATCAACAGCCGGGAATATAGACATCCCAATACACATGCCATAAAATGCACTATCATTATTCCATAAACCAATCCCACTATTCTCAACTACTCCTCCCAACACCTTTTTGGTTCCTGACCAAATCCTAAACCAAGCTCAAACCTCTAATACCATGGACCACACCATCAAAAAGACCACATCATCCCATTTAGCTTTCTTAACCCAACACATTCAATCCACTCCCCCTTCAATCAACTTAACTAACTTAACTAACCTTTCCCCCTCTTCTTCTCTCAAAGTTGCACCCACCAAAAGAATAAACTCTTACACTGCCACTCTTCCTACCAAAAAATCTCCTTACAACATCAGACCACCAAAAAAACCTGCTCCTCAAAGATGACTCTCGTCCTCCTGATATCAGTCCCCCTCCTTCCTCTTCCTCTCTCTCATATAAAAAAAAAAGACCAAGAACCTCTCAACCCTCAACTGTTTCTAAGAAAGGTCATGGCTCCTCTTCTAAGTCTGCTGATCTTCTGACCCCTACCCAAACCATCTCCCTATCTTTTTCTCAAGGCTCTTCTGAGATAGTACCTGCTCATGCTATCTTCAAAGCAGCTCGAAGAGGAAAGAAAATATTGACCCCAGCTCAAACAGTTGATGTTACTGCATCATTTTCAAAGGAAAACTATGATCGGTCTCCCCAATCTCAATGAAAATCTTATCATGGAACTGCAGAGAGCTCTCTAGGCCTGCTGTAGTTTGAAGTTTAAGGGCTTTGATCCATGATCATGCCCTGATGTTCGTTTTCTATCTGAAGCAAAAATTTCTCCCTCCTAAGTCTCTGCTACTTTGAACAGACTTGGTTTCTTCATTATCTCTCAAGTTGTTTAATATGGCTCTAGTGGTGGACTAACTCTTACTTGGAGGCCTGGTATTGACCTTGAATGCTTGCTTTCCACCAAGAACACTATCTCTGCCTGGTGCTATTCTAATCCACCCCATTCCCCCTAGATCCTCTCATGTGTTTATGGCCCCCTGATAAAAGAGATAGGCAAGCTTTTTGGGACTCGTTCACTTCTGTTGGTGACAATTTTAATCCCTCTTGGCCTTGCATTGGTGACTTCAATGTTGTGTTGTCTCAAGCTAATAAATTGGGTGGTAGGCCTATTGCTCACTCTGCAAATTATGGTTTTAAGAACTGATGAGTGCCTAAAAGTGCTTATTTGGATCCCTTAATTTATATTTGTTAGGCCCTTAGTTTTGTTAATATCTAATATTTTGTGTTGTTTTAGTCTTTTAGTGTGTTGTAGATCCTTGGTGCGAATTGTGGTTCAAAGGGGCGGAATTAAGCAAAGATGGAATTTTAGCCTCTGCAGGTGCGTTCGAACGCACTACGGTCGAATGCAGAAGCCATATTCGATCGCACGCCGCATCAACACGTGTTTCCCACGTCGCCCTAGCCGGCCCTATCGTTCATCGCTTCAACCTTGCGCCGTGGGCGGTTATGTGCGTTCGACCGTACGTAGTGCATTTGAACGCACTGCGGTTAAACGCAACGCCTACACTCAAACGCAAGCGGCACTGTGATGCGCCTACGACTGATCGGTGTCAAATATTGTTTATTAGACCCCCCTTGACTTATGTTTGTTAGGCTCTTAGCTGTGTAAATAACTTATGTTTTGTATAGTTTTTAGTGTTTTGTGTTGTGCAGGTCATTGCAATAAACATGGCTAGCAAAGGGCAAGAAAGAGGACTTAAAGTGAAGATTCCTGCCAAGTGCGTTCGACCGCACTTGGTGCGTTCGAACGCACTCACGGTCGTACGCAGGAGCTGCGGTCGCACGCACGCACAGCCGGCCCTAGCAGTTATCTGTGTTCGAACGCAAGGGGTCTGCGCTCGAACGCACACCTAGTCAGCCCTAGCCGCCACAGCAGTTATTTGCGCTCGACCGCATGCCTTGCGTTCGATCGCAAATAACTGGTGCGTTCGAACGCAGGTAGTGCGTTCGAACGCACTTC
>CM017321.1:13212086-13288068 GCA_006937295.1 Carpinus fangiana | reverse complement strand
CAGCCTATAAATAGGACCTCGTTGTACCATTTGTTTCTTACGTTTGGGAGGTGCCTCTAGGGCCCAAAACCCTCTGTTTTCCACTGTAAATCCCTCCTAAATTGTCATTTATTTATTTAATGCTTTATTTTACTTTTATTTAGTCTCTTATTCCCTTCACTTTAGATTTACTTAAATGCTTTCATAGTTAGTTTTACGTTTAATCCGTTTATTACTTGCCATGTTAGTTCGTTTCGATTCAACTCCAGTGACAAAGTTGCTTCGATCGTGCCGTAGTTGTTTAGTCTTTGCGTTTCGTCCGATGGATACATTTCATCGTTCGGGTTACGTCCATTTATCCATTGTAGTTAGTGTATCATTTTCACATTGGATCCTTTGGACCTGAACCGTTCATGTTTTGTCTTTTGTCAAATGGACAGATGTTTTGATTATTTCAATAGGCACGATAGGACTTGCATAGGGCTTAAGCATGCTTGAACTAGAGTGACACTAGAACATGCATCGCTCTTAATCGATAGACGGATGTTTAATTAACTTTGTATTTAAATATAGTGAGGTGGAATTTAGAGTTTAGTTGTTTTTATTTCTTTACTTTAATGCATTTTTAGTTTAGTTTTATTTTCCGCACGTTACCTGTTTGCTGTTGGGACTAGGTTAAGATGGAATTAGTTTAGGCATTTTAAAGTTGATTTTTAGCAAAACCGATTCTCTGTGGGTTCGACACTCGCACTTGCACATCCACTCTATTACGATCGACTCGTGCAATTGGCGAGTACAATTAAATTTGTACACCAACGACCAAACGCACAGCACACGATCGAACGCACGCAGGGTTACGTTCGAACGCACTCCCTGCGGTCGAACGCACCTCTGACCTGGCAGCACACTAAATTTTCTCTATAAATAAGACTTTGTATATTTTCTTATTTTCTACGTTTGGAAACGTTTGGAGGCGCCCTCAGTGGCCTAAGTCCTCCCTGTTCATCACTGTAAAACACTCTAAACGTCATTATTTTATTTAATGCTTTTAGTTATTTTATTTTAGTCTCTTATTTCCCTCACTATGGATTTGTTTATATATATTCATGCTTAGTTTTCATTTTCTGTCATTTAATTTAACGTTTGTTTGATTCAATCACAATCTCGTGACAAGATTGTGATTGGTTATTGTTTATGGATCGTTTTTCCGTCCAATATGCGTTGTGATTTATCCGGGTTACATCGGATGATTCAATCGAGTCCAATATCCGTTGTCGTCAATGACACATCGGATGATTCGATTTCGGTTCAACATCCATTGTGACCATTTATGGGTTAATACGTCGCATGCTTCGACTAGATTTTGTAAACACAAAAGAACATGCATCAAGCTAGGCCGTACTACTGGTGTGTGCACTATTGTGAGAATAGGACATGTATTTTAGCCTAATTGTTTGATGGATGTGTGAATTAGCATGACTATATGTTGATTAATTTGTGGTGAGGTAGATTAGGGACCTTAGCCTTTTTATTTATTTATTTTATTGCATTTTTAATTTAGTTTATATTTTACGCATGCCACATGTTTGATATTGGAACTAAGTTAAGATAGGATTAGTTTAGACACTTTAAAATTAGATTTTCACAAATGCGATTCTCTGTGGGTTCGACACTCGCACTTGCACAACCACTCTATTACAAACGACTTGTGCAATTGGTGAGTACAATTAAATTTGTACATCAAGAACTTCATAAACCACTTTAGAATGGTTGACCTTGGTTTTGCTGGAAACCCTTTCCCTTGGTGCAATCATAGACATGATACTAATACCATCAAAGAAAGACTTGATAGAGGCATGGCCACCTCAAATTGGATCCACCTCCATCCAAAATACTCTCTCCTCCATATTCTTGCTTTTAACTCTAACCATAATCCCATATCCCTAAACACCAATTCCCAATCCTCTTTCCTCTCCAGACCTTTCAGATTTGAGGAGTTCTGGACTAAGGACCTCTCATGTGGAAAGGTTATTGAATCTGCATGGAAATGGCCTGTTTTTGGTAACCTTTCTTCTATCTTGCCAAAAAAAACTCAACTTTACCAAAAAAGCTCTTCTGAAATGGAACCATTCTCATTTTAGTAATATTCATTAGAAGATAAAAGCCAACCTGCAACAGCTAGATTTGATTCAGAAAACCACCCCTTGCCCTTTTGCCTTTGTCAAAGAAAGTCAGCTGAAATTAGAATTGGACTTTTTGCTCAAACATGAAGAGTCTCTGTGGAGATCCAAATCAAGAGAGACCTAGCTGACTTGTAAAGATCTTAACACCAAGTACTTCCATATATCTAATCTCATCAGAAGAAGGTCAAATGCCATCAATTTTCTCAAGTCTGATGAAGGAGACTGGTTTTCTTCTAGAGCTGATATTGGTGGGGTCTTCACTGATCATTTCAATCACCTGTTCTCCTCTTCTAATCCCTTAATAGAAGAAGAGATGCTAGACCTTTTCTCTCCTATGATTTTTGTTGCAGAAAACCTCTATTTATGCTCCATTCCCTCTGCACTTGAAATTTTTGAAGCATTAGCTAGTCTAGGATCCTCAAAAGCCCCTAGCCCAGATGGTTTCACTACTCTTTTCTACAAAAAATATTGGTGTCTTGTCAAGGTTGATGTCTTAAATTGCATCTGGAATTTTTTCAACAACAAGTGTCTGCTTAGAAACTAAAATCACACATTTTTAGCTCTCATTCCTAAATCTAGTGGTTCTCATTCTGCCAACCAATTTAGACCCATCAGCTTGTGTAATTTAGTCTACGAGATCATCTCCAAAATCCTAGCCAATCGCCTTAAACCTCTCCTTGCTAAGTTCATTTCCCTTCTCCAATTAGCCTTTGTCTCTAACAGAAATATCCATGACAACACCATCCTAGCTCATGAACTTCTTCGCACCTTCAAGCATAAGAGAGGAAAATGAGGCTTTATGTTTCTCAAGTTGGATATGGAAAATGCTTTTGATAGAATGGAATGGAATTTTATTCTTGCTATTCTTGGTAAACTTGGTTTCAGCCCTATCTGGATAAATTGGATCAGATTGTGCATATCTACTGCCTCCTTCTCCATTTTGTCGAATGGCAGCCCCTTTGGATGCATCTCCCTCGAAAGAGCATTGAGAGAAGGTGATCATATTTCCCATTTTCTCTTCATCATTGGTTCTAAGGTCCTCTTAAGGTTGTTGTTCAGAGCAGAAAGAGCAAGATCAATCAAAGGTCTTGAGATTTCCAAACACTGCTCAGTTATCCCACCTTTTGTTTGCTGATGACTTGCTCATCTTTGGAAAAGCTACTCTCTCAGAAGCCAGCAACATCAACTCATGCCTTGTTAAGTACTATAAATGGTCTGGACAATCCATCAATGCCTCAAAATCCTCCATTCATTTCACAAAAAACACTTCCCCCACATCTGTCTCCTCCATCTCAAATATATTTCCCTTTAACACCAATTCTACCAAATCCATTTACATTGGTCTCCCAATTCTTATGGAAAATTCTAAGAGAGAAGCTTTTAAATTTATTCTGGATAAGGTGATCAGCAGAGTGGATGGTTGGAGAGCTAAACATCTTTCTCAAGCTGGCAGATTAGTTCTTATCAAGTCAGCGGCAGCTTCACTTCCATCTTATGCTATGAGTTCTTTTTTTATTCCTGCCAGTCTTTGCTCTCAATTGGATAGATGTTTCAAGAACCTTTGGTGAGGTTTCTCTTCTTATAAATCCATAAACCTGTCTCTAAAAGCCTGGGATTCTATTTGTCTTCCTAAACTTCAGAGAGGTCTTGGAATCAGAAAGATGAGAGATGTTAATCTATCATTGATTACTGAGCTTGGTTGGAAACTTCTTAACAATGCAGGCTCGTTGTGGGTGGGCCAACTCAGAGGTAAGTATCTCCATTCTTGCTATTTTCTCTCCCTTCACTCCCTTTCTACTTCTTCTTGGTTATGGAAAGGCATCATTCACTCCATTCCTGTTATTTCTAAAATAGCCTATTTCAAAATCCATAACTCATCTTCTCTTCCTATATGGAGCTCTCCTTGGATCCCTACTCTGCCACATTTCTCACCTCATCCCTCACCCTCCATGCCTCATTCTCAGACTAACATAATAGTCTCTGACATTTTTTCTTTTGACTCAAATTGCCAAAAACCTTATTGGAATACTCCTCTGTTGGAGTATTTATTTGATGCAAATAGTGTTAGAGCTATCCAAAAAATCAGCATGTCCTCTTCCACTACTAATTCTTATCTCTGGACCCCTTCCACTAATGGCCTTTTCTCCACTAAAACAGCCTACAAAATCATTTCCAATCCTAGATCTTCCTCTGCTTTTACTCTTTTCCCACCTACTATATGGAAATCTTTGTGGAAATTAAATCTCACAGATAAGCTAAAACTTTTCCTTTGGAAAATTGCTTGGGATATAATCCCCTCCAAGGTTAGGATCAATGTTGTTTTTCCCATTCCTGCAACAGAATTAGTTTGTTCCCTTTGCAATGTAGAAGAGGATTCTTTAAACCACCTCTTCTTCAGATGTGTTTTTGCTAGAATAGCTTGGAGATCCTCACATTGGCCTCTTGACTCTTTGAAATGGTCCTCTCTAAATTTGCCTAACTGGATTAAAGGTATCTTGTCTCCTCATCAATCCTTTGCTATACCTCCTAATGACACTCATTTATTTCAAATCTATGTTGTTGTACTTTGTGACATGCTTTGGTTCTCCAGGAATAAAGCTATCCACAAAGGTGTTTTACCAGATGTGTCTAAGTTTGATGTTAGAAGAATCTCCTTAGACCACTAAGCTACCTGGAAATCAAAAGCTCAACCAGTTCAGGATATCTGGTCTCCTCAAGAAGGCAACCTCAAAATCAATTTTGCTTCTGCTACAAATGTTCTCTTCTCTGTCCAAGCTGCAATCTACAGGAATTCTACTGGAACCATTGTCAAAACCTTGTACCAGTACAGTCCTCCATATAAAGACTCCTACAATGAAGCCCAAGCAGCTCTTCTAGCTGTTGTTTTGGCCTATTCTTTGAAGTTAAACAAGTTCTCTATAGAAGGGCATTCCTCCATTGTAATTTCTTCCATCCAGCAGCCCTCCTTAGTATTAGATTGGTTCTTAAATAATATTATCACTAATATAGTTTCTCTCATCGTTGCTGCTTCTCTTTGGCATACTAGGAATGTGACCAGAAGTGAAAACTTCTGCACGCTCTACATGGCTAATTGGGCCGCGGCCAGAGTCTCCTCTGGCTGCATTCTCACCTTTTTTTCTCCTTTTTCTCCCCCCTCTCTTATCCCATATGTAATAGAAAAGATCCACCTCTCTTTCTTTCCCTTTGAGGGTTTTTTTGGCTGTAGTTTTGATTGCTACTTTCATAGTAGTTGGTTTATTACCAAAAAAAAAAAAAAAAATCGTTTTGCCAAGATTCAATAAGGAATTGGAAGCAAGAGCCGCCAAGATTCAATAAGAGAATTCTCCCAATCTGTAATTCACAATCAAACCAAAACAAACGCACAAGTGATAATTAAATAATAAAAACGATAGAAAGAGAAAGGAGAACAAAAAACAAAAAAACAGCTAAGTTGAGTTGCAGAGAAAGAAGAGAGGGAGTGGAGTACTCTTCTCTTGCCACACGTACAAGAGGAAAACTACATTGTAATACATTTCAAGTACGTACATAGCTTGTAAATGGGAAACACATATTTTGTACAATTGTACTTATACTTCATGTTAATATCAAAAGGTAATTAAGGAGTACTAGCTATAAGCTTTTCAGTACTTAGTATATAGGGTTTTTTTTTTTTTTTTGGTAATTACCTTTTGCCAAACTATCAATTATGACACTTGACCCTATCAAATTATCATCTTATAACACTTTCCCCTCATTTCGTCAGTCAAATGGGTTAAAATTAATGGTCAACAGTCATGTGACTTGTATGTGTCATTTTAATTTTTTTTTTCCTTTCACTTTTGCCCTCGATCACTTCTCATGTGTTGGATTAGGGTTTATGAGGATATAAACGTTATTTTACAGATTTGAAGTTAGGGCAAAATTGGAATAAAAAAATTTAAATATTGACTGTACGTTAATTTTAACTCATTTAACTGACGAAAGGGGGGAAAGTGCATGTCATAAGATGGTAGTTTAATTGGGTCAAGTATCATAGTTAATAGTTCATAGAGAAAAGTGCCAAGGTATTATAGTTCATAGGGCAAAAGTTAATTACCTTCTTTTTTTTTCTTTTTTTTTTTCCTTTTTACAAAGTTCTATAAATATATCAAAGCTGTACAAATAAACCCCTAATTAATTGATTTCCTATGCACTATTATTTCCAAAATTATGGCGGCAATCTGGACAAGTCATGCTCCCTGAAGTGACCAACTGTTTAAGACATTTCCCGTGGTACATGTGGCCACACGGCAGAATCCGGAGACGCTCCCCATCGGCAAAGTCCGTCAGGCAGATTCTGCACTGGGTGGCTCCAAACCCAGATTCACCACCAGGAACAAACTTGAAAACAGGGAACCTCTTGAAAATAGCAGCCACTGGATCCACGCGGCAGCAGCGGAACCAAAGAAGGTATAGTAGGTAAATAACTGGGATACTACCTATGAAGACCGCTATATAAACGACAAACACCCAAGCGTCGGAATCATCCGACTTCGTATTGCCAGCATGTTGGTTCGGAGGATTTTGTTTTTGCGCCTCGGCAAAAGCAAAAAGACTAACAAAGTAGATCATCTGAATCTGCAAAGTAATTAAGTCAACATTATATATACATTAGATAATCATATATATCTTTTCCATATAGTAGACAATCGAAATATTAGCTTAATTGCGGTGTGCATGTATAAGTAAAATTAGAAGATTTAATCTTTTTAATCATTAAATGAAGAGAAAATGAATGGGGAAATTAAAGTGTGGAGCTTGTTAACATAATTTTTATTTTTATTTTTAATTATTGAGAGTCTAATGATTGTGGGTTTTGATTTGCTAAAAACTAGTTAAGACACTCAATTAAGCAAGAATAACATACACCCAAATATTGAGCTATTGGATTTTATACATCTTACCCTGATCAGTAGGATTTTGTTTCCTACTTGATGCGGTAGACAGCATGCATGCATGTAGGCCTATAACTCTAGTTAATTTGCAGGGCGGAATTTATTACCTTTATGGTTTGGGGGGCAAAAGTAAGAAATAAACAAATTTAGAGAGTTTTGATTTTCATGTTGTTATTGAAAATATATAAGTGCCTTGGGACAAAGGGAGCAGATACATTATGATACTTAATGTTTCGATTTGATATTATTTTCGTAATTAATTCTTCATCATTTGCAATATTTAGTGTAATTGTAATTGCTTTGACCTTTCTACTAAGTTCTTTTATGCCTAGGCCCTAAGTTAACAAACCTAGCCCTAACGGCAAGCTTCGTTACAATTGATTATCAAATTAAAAAATTAAAAAAAAAAATCAATTTTCTGACCTAAATAAGTAGCTAGTAAGTTTTTTTTTTTTTTTACATGTCCGTACAAGAGAGGGGAGAAGATTCGAACTAATGACCTCCGCTTCATTAAGTGTAGAATAGCTAGTAAGTAAATAGTAAAAAATATATCATTATTAATACAATGAGAGAGAGAGAAGCACGCACCAAAATATGAGCACGCATCAAAGTAAGAGCCATCTAAGATGAGCAAGCACTGATACGATGATTTGATATGCTCTACAATGTTACAATGTTAATGAGAGTATATGAAATTATATATATATATATTCAAAACTCAAAATTAGGACACAAATCACAAATGATATATATCATGACTCTAAAGCTATACTATTCTCTCGTACAAAATGTTCAAATTTTATAGTTCTCATGAAATATGATTTAACAAACAAAAAAAAGAACGAGAAAAAAATGAGTTAATCCTGTCGACATGGCATGATAATCTCACATTGACTGTCGTTCTCACTCCAAACAAAAACACCAAGAAGTTATAGCTTGGCTTAAAGGAGAAGCCAGATTCTAACAGATTTTTCAACTATCATCGTCAAAAGGAAAGATCGGGCCCTCAACCGGCAAAACCTTTCTGTTTTTCTTAATGCAATGGGCGTGTCAAAGCCGAAGGCCTGCTTGGTTCAGGCCGTAAGCCCAATGGATTCCTTTTATTGGGCTGAACCAAGTTGGTGGGTCCAGTCTTTTAAAAAAATAAACTAGGCCTGCACTGGGCTGAATCAAATGAGTCAGCCCACCTTTTTAAAAGATATAATTGGAAAACTGGGCTGGGCCTTCGCAGGTAATAACTACCTGTTGGCCCATCTCCATGACCCGAATTAGCTTATTTCACCCTCCCCGCCGGCTCCTACACACAGCCGGCACCAGCGGCCACATGACACCCAACTCATGCCTCGCACGGCATCATGTCGCTGTGCAAGACGCCGGTCTTTGTCGAGGAGGTTCGGTTCTGTGACTAGGAGGTGCCCCTTCTTTGTGATGTGATAATTGGTGGCCGGGTTCACTTCTTTCAAAGGTAATATCAGAAAAATGCAAAGGTAGAATAAGCTGCATTAATGGCGTTAATCCAAACAGAATTGTTGAGGAAGGGGCATCAAGAGGTGGCAGTCAAAAGGTTTACAAAAGGTCTCTTTAATGGCAGAACAATCGCAGAACCAAATCTTTGTGCCATTGTTGCAAACTCTTTCTTTTTTTTTCTTTTTTTTTTCCCTATGCAAAAGGCCAAGAAGGGCAAATTAATGTAATTTCTCTCTATGGGCGTGACCATCGAGTATCTACTTGCTATGGAATATTCAATTTGAGCCACAGCTACTGTCTAAAAAGGTGGACGAGTCCGTCACCATAGTCCTACCAAAGTACAAGTCGGTAAAGCACATTATAAATTGTATCTGGTTTGCAGACTACTACCGCAAGCGGGTTTGAACCCGTGACCACTAAAAAGAAAAGAGGGGAGGAATTGAACTTTATCCCCTACTGCTTTACTAACTCAACTACCACCTTGGTGGTTATTGTTGCAAACTTAGTGGAAAAAATTAAAGGATTTCTGATTGTAATACAATCAGATGACACTTGACAGTGACATTCTTTCTTACACAATTCATAAACCTTTGACAGCAACACAAAAAAGAAGTAAAAATAATGAGATACTAAGAAAGTTGAGCACCTTGGTTTGAGATATATAACCCGAAATCCGAAGCTTCTTGTACTGCAAATAATGATCGGCTTAATATGCTAAAGCTTGTCAAGAGATGATGATATGGTGAAGCTTCTTGAGAAAATAATGAGCTTAGAATATATGGCTTGTCAAGATCATGTTGATGAAGATAAATGTATTCTGATTTGTGCAACTTACAGTAACAAACCATATTCTTCTTTGGTATTAAGTTGCCAGGAAGGCATCCAAAAAAAGCATAAGAAAATGAATAAAAAAAAATAGTGAGGAGTGAAGGGGTCATGTGGTTAAATGTCTTAGTCCAATGGGTCAAATGGTCATTCTCCACCTTTCAACCTTGTTTATTTTATCTTATTCGAACCCTCCTTCCTCATTCCTTTGTGTGAACATATCAACCAAAAAAAAAAATTTATCAATGATCTTGACGCAATCAGACAAATAATTATCATGATAATTTTTTATCTTTCCTAGGAAAAAAGAAATACGAGGAAACTTCAAACTCATAACAAGGTTGTTTTTGTTTGACTTTTTTTCCTTTCATTTATGTTTCTGTATGTATATAATGCAGGCCATCCCTTGTAGGATCAGACTTTTGACTCAATATGAAAATTTAAACTTAAAGTGGAAAACTGATATATTCTATTTATACTGTCCAATATGAGCTCGAGTTGCATGGAATATATGGTCAGCTTGCTTTCACACGTATAAAATCAATTATCTCTAATTTCCACTCTAATTTAATTAATATGCTCCCTCATAAGCAATTTGATTTCTACAAATAGGGCATTTTTAAGTAAAGCTTTATTGAAGGGATGAACTCTGAGAAATGAGAATATCATTTTAGTGTACATGATATGATATATAATTACTAGCAAAAGAAGATATGCCATATAATTAATACTTGAAAAAAAAAAAAAGGAAGCTACTAAATACTATTACTTTATAGTTTATTTTTTAAAAGAAATTAAATTAATTAATAGCTCTAGATCTAGACAAAGTTGAAAATTCTTTGTTCCACAAGTCCTCCATTTAATATGTTGTCACGGAACCCAATTATGTTTTTATTAGATAATAAATCACCGTGTAAAATTTAGCTAAGAAATGTACTTAGATTTATTAATTTAGTTTTTCGAATTACTATTTCAAATATATATTAATAATGAAGTGCAAGGACATGAATATGCTCACAAATTTGAACAAAAACATAAATACACACAACCTCCCCACTAGGGCCGATAATTTAACCATCAACCTATGAACACGACACGTAATTTTAGTGTTAAAGTTTAGGTTAATTGGGTTCAGGTCATAAATAGGTCATGTCGTGTCAACTCTTGGGTTCACATGTTGACCCATTTATTTTTTATTTTTTATTTTTAACTTAAATAAAATAAAAAAAAATTGTCATCCATTTGTTTTGTATTGCATGCTATAGATGTCCCTTGAAATTAGACACCTATCTTAAAATCGAGCTAAATATATTGTCCATATGTTTGTTGAAATTCATGCAAGTTGTTTTAAGATATGTTAAGATGTAAATGCTCAAGCTCAATCAACACTAATAATATATCCATGAATTAGTTTGTTTTTTTTTTTGTTTTTTTTTTTAATTTGAGGCTTTCTATCAATTCTCCCAACCACCATTCTTTCTCAATTAAAAATTGTCACATTATGCTTGGTTAATGAGATTTTGCCATTTTGGTAAGGCTATAAAAATTAAAATGACTTCATTGTTGTATTGGGTTGGGTCAGAACTTATTGACAACTAAATTAAACGTGTTCACGGGTTGGGTCATGTCAACCCAAAATAATATATTTATCTAAACGGGTTACACGTGTCGTGTCGTGTTACCTGTTAAGAAACTGTATTGTGTATGGGTTTGCAGGTCAATCGGGTTGACACCAACCCAACATACCAACCTGTTTTGTCAACCTTATAGTCCCCACCAAATACAAAAGTCATGAAATTAAATGTTTATTTCCAAAAATTTAATTAGTGCCAGTTGTCACATAATGCTTTATAACTATTCATAAATATGAGATACATTGATTGGTCACACCATTAAGAAAGAATTTTTACCAAAAAAATAGTTAAGCTTTTGATAAAGGGGTTTGTTAGGGGTTCTCCCCATAGTGTTCTCCTGGATTCTCACAGACTTACGTAAAACATGATTTAAGAAAAATAAAATTATAGTACCATTTTTTTTGCCAACAGATTAATTTTTATAAGTTAATATTTAGGTTATAATACTTTAAAACTTGTTTTTAGATTCAAAACTAAAACCTAAGGTTAGAAGGTTAACACTTTAGGGATGGTATCACCAAAAATAGATTTAATCATCCTAAATTTAGTGTTAATGCTTCAATTTTTGTGTTAATGCCTAAAAAAATCGATGGTGGAGGCCACTACAATTTTATTTTTTCTTGAATCATGTTTTACGTAAGTCTGAGAGAACCCAGAAGAACACTATGGGAAGAACTCCTACTATTTTCCTTTGATAAATTTGTGGTTTAATCTTTAAAATTATGATAAGACTTTTTAAATCATGCATTTTAATAACGCGCCCTATTATTTCAATCCACCATCTTTTTAAATCGCACTCCCAAACATCACAAAATTTCATGATTTTGTTTTAAAACACATTTTAGTTACTAATAGGTCTTATTTTTCATGATTCTAAGGTTTAAGATATCTTTTGTGTTCGAAGCTTCAAATGTTTTGAAAAAAATAAAGAAATAAATAAAATAAAGACTTGGGTTGCCTTGTTTTTTACAGAAATGGTTAGTCAATAGGACATTTTATGTTTCACAAATATTCCATAAATACTTCATTGAAGTTAACGAAGAAGGCATAGAAGTCGTAGCATCTTATAATATGTGCTCTATATGGTAATGCAGCTGCTTGTTGTGTATCTATTTTTGCTCTTGTTAGAAAAGCCAGCCACCATGGCTTAAATTGATTGCGGAGCTTGTTGTTGTCCTTGACATCTTTTGGGCTCGACTTGGGTCTTGCACATTTAGGTCCATATAGTCATTGTAACTAGTTTGGTCGGTCCAAGTCCAACTAGGGGTGAAATTTAAAACCGCCTAACCGCATCCGTTAACCGCTAACCGCTATCCGCACTAACCGCTAACCGCTTTGAAAGCGGTTAGTAAAAACCGCTAACCGCCTAGGCGGTTAGCGGTTAGGCGGTTAGCGGTTAGCGGTTAGTGGATTTTGAAAAACCGCCTAACCGCTAACCGTTAACCGCTAACCGCTTTTTTAAAAATATAATATATATTTATATTATATATATATTTCATATAATAAATAACAATAAGTTATTGTAGCCTAGTGGTTATTATGCACCTATTTTACTCAGGAGTCCCGATTTCGATTCCCCCCACCTTATTTTTATTATTTATATAATATAGAAGTGCAAAACGACGTAGTTTTGCACTTCTATATATTCATTTCTTCCTAATCAAAAACGATAATTTTGTTGTAATTTTATTTGTATGTTATATGTTGTAGAAGGTGAACAACCAAATTTTGATATAATGGTCCAACATATAATGCTCACTTTAAACCAACAATTTTTAATACTAAAATGACCATGATAGAAGAAAAAAAATGTTTAAAGTAAGCCCAAAACCGGCAAAAAAAAAAAAAACCCAATAAAAAGCGGTTAACCGGATGCGGTTAACCGCTAGCGGTTAGCGGATGCGGTTAGTAGATTCTACTAACCGCCTAGGCGGTTAGCGGTTAGCGGTTTTAGCCACTAACCGCTAACCGCAACCGCTATTTCACCCCTAGGTCCAACATTTGTTTAGATGGGTGAGTTTTATGTGGATCATATTTTATTAAACGAAAGTCATTAGTTTAATTTTTTTTTCTTTTATATATATATATATATTACAAATAGGATCGCTTGTTAATTACTCTTTCTTTCTTTCTTTCTTTCTTTTCTTTTTTTTTTTCTCTTGTGAATTTTAATTAGAGATAGCATATATATATATATATATAGGTAAAAATGAAACACCTATTTTTTCCTATAAAAAACAATTAAATACTTTAATATGTAATTACCAGACAACCCCTGCGGTTCTCGATTTCATTAGAAAAAGAAAAACCCTTTCTGGTTCTCTGGCATTGGTTTTTCACTGACCGTTTTGTTTTTTGACCTGAATTTCAAGTCTCAAGCAGCTGCTCAAAGTTGGAGAAGTTGGGTTTTCTCTCATCAAAAACCTTTCTTCCATAGCTGAACACGCCACTTTCCCCAGGCCATCTGCCATAGCATACGGTAAGTTGGGTTCTATTTCTTTTCCTCATCTGTGCTTTAAATTTGGCTTTTTTTGTAAAGTAGTCATTTTTAGAATTCTGCACACCACCTTTTCGATGAATCGTTTCTACAAGGTCGGTTGTTAAAATATGGGAAATGTTATTAAACTAAGGAAGGCCCAACAAATTATTGACAAAATTGGCGATATCTCGATTACTTATCAAAAAAAAAAAAATGTTGACAAAATTGAATCTTTTGTTTCAAACTAACGTACATGTTTCAACAATACAAGTAGACACAGCAATATTCGATCCTTTGAGCAATTTATGTTTACAAATATTCTTTGTGACATTATTGCTTGTGATTTATTCTTTCTAGGTTGCAGGCAACAATGGGTGGGGTGATAAAGAAGTTTTTCGTTGCGTCAATGTTTATGTGGATTGCTCCTGTTGCAATTTTGTATGGTTTTAACCATAATTTGCTTCCTGGTAAGATTATCTTGTGTTAATATCTAAACCATGCATTTTTGTTTTCTAATGTGGCTAAGTTAATGACAATTTATATAGGCTTTTGTTATGTTTTAGAAATGAATTCCTTTTCCCATGTTTTTGAAGATACTTGCCTGGAAAGGCTAAGAGTCCTAGTTAACATAAATCAATGAATGCCAATAATTGGCAAGTGCACTTATGGCGCTGTTGGCTTGCTAGCATATTTGACAAGAAAACATAATCAAATTGAGTATGCAAATATCTTGAATCAACCTTTGAATGTGGGCAATTCATCATAGGACCTCAACTTCAAATAGTTTGGGGGAACAAAAAAAGCTTTGCCAAGTATCTGCAACAATAGAGTCAATCAAGGTTCAGGAATTGGAAGAAAGAGGTGCTGGAAATTGTATATTGGGGCTACCTTAGTTGAAGTAGTTACTAAGGATTCATGATGATGCCGGTTGTGAGATTGAGGTTCTCTCACAGATTTGTTAGTTACTCAATTTGAGTTCTGTTTCTCTATGTTGAAACTAGAGATCAATGGAAAAGAGAACTCCTAGCTGTTGTAGTTGATGTAGAACAATCTTACTCCAAAACCATTTAATTTCATTGGCTGGTATAGGTTTATGTGATCTTGTCCCAGAATCCTACCGCTAACTTATTGTTTCTGTATGAGCTTCTAGGATAAAATAATTTCTTTCTGTTTCCTAAGAAGGTTGAATTATAAGATTTTATTTAGCATGATGAGTACTAGTACATGGTTTAAAGATGTCTTGGCTACAAAGTATAGCCAGCCAAGATAAAATAGGAAAACAGAAACCCATTAATAATGCAGAAATGCAAAACTTTATGCACCTCTACGATTGCTCTCTAATCAAATAGAAACAAAAAGAAGAGAGAGAGGGAGAGAGAGAACGTCTTTTCACCTATAGTTGCTAGTATACCCTGTTATTATAAAATTTATGGGAATTTATTGGGTTTCTCGTTCATCATTGACAATGCAAAGAAAATTCTATGGTAATGTAGAAGGTTTCTACTTTAAGCCTATTTTTGTAGTTAATTAAATGTGCTTTGCAACCGAAATGGTCCATGTTATGGTTTATGTGTAACATATTCTTGTGCCTTTTCTCATTAAACTTTAAATAATTAGCACTTGATATAGATGAGAAATGCTTCTGGACTGTTAAAAAAATCTACCTAAGAAACAGTAAAGGATCATGCAAAATTTTGATTCTCTATTCGAGCACATTCTATTTTGGATCTCTTTTCTTGACAATTTTTACATATTAGAACGTAGCATCTTATTCTTTCGGGGCTGATTAATCATTTTTCCATAATCTGGATGGTTTATTTTGTCTGAAACACATTTTTTATTGATTATTATCAGGATCATGTCTCTCTTTCTTGTGTTAAAGTCGAATAATGCAGCACACACTCGCAGTAGAATCATGGAAGTGGATATTGGCTATCAACTAGAACCGTAATTGATCTCAAAACCCTTAAAGGATTGCAAGATTATTATGTTATTCATAAGTATTTAACTGGGATGGACATTTTCTTCTAAAAAATAAGTAGTCTGAAATATTTTCTAACCAACACCTAATTTGGACCCTTGAGTTAAATCCACCTTTCCATGGAGTTACTCCAATGTTTTCGCAAGTCAGATTTCTCATATTATGATCACTAAGAAAACTGATAGTTACAGTGACCAATGCAAGACATTTATGTGACTTTTAAAGGCTGTCCATAGCCCCTTTCAGGCATGTTGTAAATCTGTTCTTTTGACCTCTAAGTTTAGTTCTTCTTCCAAACGTAGCTTTTACAGTTTTGTTTGGATGAACTTCTTCCCCTTTCTTTCAAAAAGCAAAATGTCATTTTCATACTAATTTTCAATTTGCTTTGGTTTTACTTGATCAGATTCTGTGCTAAGATTTTGTTGGGGNTGGGGGGGGGGGGGGGGCTATTAGGTTTTGGAGTTTTTACTCTAGGCGTTACATTCAGATGACCTCAATTAGCATTTACTTATCTTGAACAGGTTCAACCCAGTTGTCTCCCTATTCTTTGACACTGGTGAGTGGCTTCCTTGCTGTCATCTCAGTCAACGTGGTTATTGCGTTCTATATATATATGGCGATGAAGGAACCATCAAATAAACATGAGCCAGATCCCGAATTCCTTGCTGAAGCCAAAGCTAGTGTCAGTCAGCCCACAAATCAAGCTGAGGATTCTTCACAGTCCGAAAAGAAACAAGATTAGTTTTAAGCTGAAGCCTTTTTCATGTGCCAACAAGAAATGAAAATGTGGAGTGACTAGATAATTGTTCAGATTCCTCTTGATGAAATTGTCCTCATGTTCTATGTTGTTAATGTCATTTCTCTCTCTCTCTCTGTGGGACTTACCTCTATAGGGTAGGTAAGCTTCACAAGTCACAACTCCCTCTTTGTTCAAATTCAAAAATTTGAAAAAAACTAATAACACGGAATTCCAATCCAGTACATTTAACCTTTGTAAGATCATTTCTCTTTAAGTTTGCTATGTAAGGCTTGCATTGTAAAACTAAAATCATCTCTCTTTTAAGTTTGCCATGCAAGCCTGACACTTTCTCATTAACCTAACATTGATCCAAATTGACGCCTCTCATGTTTAATCTGCAATCAGCCAAGTCCGAACTATATACTAAGTTCGGTCGGCAAAACTTTTTAAAGTATGCCTTTTTTTTTTTTGGGGAAAATAATGCTTTCATTTAACCTAATTTTGAATGTTTTGTGTTTTGTGTTGATTGTTAATGTTTTTTATTTAACCTAATTTTGAATGTTTTGTGTTTTATGTTGACTGTTAATGTTTTTGATTTTTCATTGAGAGCAAATGGTTTAGGCAACAAGCGTCGCCAAACAATCCCGGTCTATTTTCCTTCTGCACGAGAAAGTGAAATTTAACGAAAAACTCCATCCACTAAATGGGAATGCGGATGCTGATATTTGTATCAAAGTTTGACTAAATTTGATAGTAAATCTTAAAATGAAATCAGGATAGTCATTGTTCCAATTAGTCTTTAAAAAGTTCCATCATACAAAGGTGGGGCATTAATGATCTCAATCTGTTATATCAAAACAAAGCTTAGCCTCATCCCAAGGGCCATTAATCTCAAACTTGTATTCTTGAAGTCGTATGAGGCAATAAGGACACACTACAGTCACAAAAACCAATAGGCCCAATAGCAGCACAAAAAGTAACCCGTGCAGCGTGTAAACAAAAGCCAAGGTCACAGCCATCAAACTAAAAGAAAAGCAGAGGTGCAACCGGAAGGAGTATTTCTTGATACAGTAAGTGACCAGTGGAGCAAAAAGGAAGACTTGCAAGGAGAATAACATGATGGCAAAAACATGTAGCCTCGAAGGAAGGCGAGAAGCCATGAAAACCGAGGCAACAATAGAAGCATTTAGAGAAATAAAACTGGTCAAGGTTGGATTCTTCAGAGCCCCAGGAGCTCTTACAGTTGATCCTGAGTAGTCATGAAGGAATAAATGGAGTACGAGAAGCGAAACGGTTACAGCTGAAATGGAGTCCGAGCTAATGGATCTTGTCAGAGTTTGGTAGATGGGAGCCAAAACAAATAACCCAGTTGTGAAAAACGAAATGTTAAGGAAATAATGCAAGAGGAGATTGAGAGAAAGCATTTCTTCAGTTAAAAGCAGAACTAGAAAGCCTGATCCAAGAAGGCTCACATCAAGATACAAGAGGGAAGTTTCATTAAGATTTGATCTGAGGGTATAGGTCCAAACCAAGCCAACGAGGGCAACAATGCATAGATACTCGGAAATGGAAACCGAGTCTTGCATCACTTTTAGCATGTCCCGTTTGACGACATTGGCATTCATGACCATGTCTTCAAGGAATGACTCACCAGTGTGATTGTCATCAAATCCAGGTTGCATCCCTCCATATGCCACTTTTCTCCATTTGGGTCGAGTTGGAGATGGGTGTTCAGCATTGTCATTATCCATTGCAATCTAATTCTCAATTGCAGGCCTAACTCCTTAAGTTCAAAGTTCCCAGTAAAGAATAATTCATCCTATATCACATATATCCTGCTCTCACAGATGGTGGTCTTGCAATCTGCAGGTATACAGAGGAAAATACATCTTAAAAAAGGAATGTTCACTGCTGTTGGGCTCATTATGAAATGAAAAGAAAACCTGCACAAGCATGAAAGCGATCAGATCCATAACCATGTACAGCATTAATAGAAGGTCAACCAGAAACCATTATTGGAAACTAAAGCACAAAGATAAGGAATGAAGAACTCAAAGTGATTCGAGAATACAGTGGAATTTCCTTTTCAAGCTGATTATACATGACGGGTATACACAAATCTCCTATTCCTGATATCATGCAATCACCCATCTGATCATGCAAAACTGATTGCCAAAAAACAAAATGAACAGAAAAGAGCTCCTCCTTACAGTATGAAGCAATTGATATGCATAGTACAGATGGTTAAGAGAGACCCAGAATCCATCCAACCACAAATGGTCTCGTAAATGCATGAACCAGAGCCAGCGGAAAACCAATTTCCTAGACCCAGTTTGGTTCAATTTCTCTAACTTAAAGAAAACACAAAAAGATTTGCTTGGGGTTTATACAACATTGAGTACATACACCACAAAGAGATAAATGTGATTATTGGTCAATGAAACAAACCCAAAATTTGCCACTTCAAAGAAAAAAAGCGGTTACCCTATGTTTGGTAGCCAAGAAAAATATAATAGAAGCAAAACAGAGGACAGAAGAAATCAGAATTTCACTGTCTTACATTTTGGGTTGAATGGATTATCAAGAAAGTATAAACTCACATCAAACAAGTGAAAGTTTCTATTTTGCAGGGAATTTTTTTACTTCCCTGATTTTTTCACTCGTTCCTAAAACTTTGTGGGCAGCAAAACAGAGTAATTATTGGGTTTTGTTTTTGACAATTCGAAAAGAAAACGAACTCGTAGAAAAGCTACTAAGAAATGATCCATCAAAGAAACTGAAAAGATAACAGAAGAAAAACCCAAAATCGAGGAAGAGGAGGAGACCTGAGCTCTCGTGTTCGAACAGGGCCTCCGAATTGGCTGACAGAGAAAAATTCTCAAACTGTGTACCAGAACAGTTCCAGTCATGTTTGGCTGGCTAGGCTAGGCTAGGCTAGGCCGAGAGAAAAATTCTCAAACTCCAAATCGTCCCTTTCCAACAGTCAAATTTTAAAAAATTCAACGTTTCCTACGGTCAATTTTGAACATTGTCTCTTTCCAATGGTCATGATTTAAAAAAACAGTTTGTCCAAAGAATTTTTGAAGCACATGCAAATGACACCCTTTCAAAACTTCAGCTGAGGAAAAGCAAGAAAAGAAATTTTACAAGAACCAACAAGATAGAGAATTAAAGATAAACTTGTCAAAAACATCTGGATAAACATGCCATAAGCATTCGAGTGAAGGGGTAGACTCTAATGTAATACTTTGTTAATTTAAACACATAAAACTAGAAAAATAGAAACTGAGAAGTAAGATAAAAAATAGTTTCTGGATCAGATACATGTTCATAGTTCCATTCCCAGACCTTGAAAAGGTCTCATAGAGCTGGGAATACCCACACATAGATTACCATTAAAACAATAAAACACTTGAGGAGTTTTTATTATAGGTACAAACATACAATTAGAGAACTTTCATTGTTCGATATCATATACAAACATGTTTATATATTTTGATAAAGTAGTGCAACCAAATTGCGCTAGTTTGTACCTATGGTCAATTTTTAACATTCTTCTTCTCTTCTCAATGGTCATGATTTTAAGAAACCATTTGTCCAAAGAAGTTTTGAAGCGCATGCAAATGGCACCCTTTTAAAACTTCGGATGAGGAAAAGCAAGAAAATAAATTTTACAAGAATCAACAAGATAGAGAATTAAAGATAAACTTGTCACAAACGTCTGGATAAACATGCCATAAGCATTCGAGTGAAGGGGTAGACTCTAATGTAATACTTTGTTAATTTAAACATATAAAACTAGAAAAATAGAAAATGAGAAGTACGATAAAAAATAGTTTCCGGATCAGATACATGTTCATAGTTCCATTCCCAGACCTTGAAAAGGTCTCATAGAGCTGGGATTAAACATTGGTCATCATCCCAGAAATACCCACACATAGATTACCATTAAAACAATAAAAAAAACTTAAGGAGATTTTATTAAAATAGTTTCTGGATCAGATTCATGTTCATAGTTCCATTCCCAGACCTTGAAAAGGTCTCATAGAGCTGGGATTATACATTGGTCATCATCCCAGAAATACCCACACATAGATTACCATTAAAACAATAAAAAACTTAAGGAGTTTTTACTATTGGTACAAACATAAAATTAGAGAACTTTCATTGTTTGCTATCATATACAAACACATTTATACATTTTGACAAAGTAGTGCAACCAAATTGCACTAGCTTGTACCTATGGTCAATTTTGAACATTGTCATGATTTAAAAAAACAATTTGTCCAAAGAAGTTTCAAAGCACATGCAAATGACACCCTTTTAAAACTTCAGGTGAGGAAAAGCAAGAAAAGAAATTTTACAAGAATCAACAAGATAGCGAATTAAAGATAAACTTGTCAAAAACACATAAATAAACATGCCATAAGCATTCACTTGAATGCTTATGGCATGTTTAAATTCTTGGTTAACTTAAACATATAAAACTAGAAAAATAGAACCTGAGAAGTAAGATAAAAAATAGTTTCCAGATCAGATACACGTTCATAGTTCCATTCCCAGACCTTGAAAAGGTCTCATAGAGCTGGGATTAAACATTGGTCATCATCCCAGAAATACCCACACATAGATTACCATTAAAACAATAAAACACTTGAGGACTTTTTATTATAGGTACAAACATACAATTCGAGAACTTTCATTGTTCAATATCATATACAAACACGTTTATATAGTTTGACAAAGTAGCGCAACCAAATTGCGCTAGTTTGTACCTATAGTCAATTTTGAACATTCTTCTTCTCTTCTCAATGGTCATGATTTTAAAAAACCATTTGTCCAAAGAAGTTTTGAAGCACAAATGCAAATGGCACCCTTCTAAAACTTCAGGTGAGGAAAAGCAAGAAAAGAAATTTTACAAGAATCAACAAGAGAGAGAATTAAAGATAAACTTGTCAAAAACAACTGGATAAACATGCCATAAGCATTCGAGTGAAGGGGTAGACTCTAATGTAATACTTTGTTAATTTAAACATATAAAACTAGAAAAATAGAAACTGAGAAGTAAGATAAAAAATAGTTTCCGGATCAGATACATGTTCATAGTTCCATTCCCAGACCTTGAAAAGGTCTCATAGAGCTGGGATTAAACATTGGTCATCATCCCAGAAATACCCACACATAGATTACCGTTAAAACAATAAAACACTTGAGGAGTTTTTATTATAGGTACAAACATAAAATTAGAGAACTTTCATTGTTTGCTATCATCTACAAACACGTTTATATATCTTGACAAAGTAGTGCAACCAAATTGAGCTAGTTTGTACCTGTGGTCAATTTTGAACATTGTCATGATTTAAAAAAACAATTTGTGCAAAGAAGTTTCAAAGCACATCCAAATGACACCCTTTTAAAACTTCAGCTGAAGAAAAGCAAGAAAATAAATTTTACAAGAATCAACAAGATAGAGAATTAAAGATAAACTTGTCAAAAACACCTGGATAAACATGCCATAAGCATTTGGTTAACTTAAACATATAAAACTAGAAAAATAGAAACTGAGAAGTAAGATAAAAAATAGTTTCCGGATCAGATACATGTTCATAGTTCTATTCCCAGACCTTGAAAAGGTCTCATAGAGCTGGGATTAAACATTGGTCATCATCCCAGAAATACTGATCCTTTCGAGTACATTATCCCATTTTGCAAAGATCAAGAACCATCAACAACCATAAATTTCAAGAACAGAACACACACACACACACAAAACCCGGTACACAATTGCTAAATCAGTAACTACACAACTGCAAGGAGCCAATATCAAATAAGCTACAAAATTCATGATTATCATCCAAAAATTCGAAACTAAGGAACCCGCAGCATCACTAATCAATTCTTGAAGCAAGACAAGATGAAGAAATTGAAAAGAACAAGAGAGAGAGAGCGATGAGAGTTGCGGGAGGGAGAGGAGAGGAGAATTACCTCACTCACTTCCTCTTCCTCTTCCTGATGATCGGCGGCTGAATGATTGGCAGAGAACTTATAACCAAATGAATTTTGTGTGAAAACTAACCTAATTTTGGAACTTTAAAGAATAAATAAAATAAAAATATGATAAATCTACGTGGAATAAGGTTGAACATGCTGACGTGGCAGAATCTTGTACTCTACTGGGACCCCATGAAAGTGATGAAACGCAGCGCCAGCGAGAAATCCTTCTCCGGGTCAGAGATGGAATAGTAAAAAGTAAAGAAAGAAAATATAAAAGAAATAACTTCCATAAATCCCTTGCTTTCGTATACAACAACTGGTTTCTGTGCTGAAGGGCGAATAGCAGAGAGAGGGACTCACAGACGCACCCCAAATCCCTAAATTGGACGCGTCGATCATTGAAATCGGAGAAGGAGAAGAGAAGAGAAGAGAAGGGAAGGAACAAAATGGGAAAAAAGAAGAAGAGAGCGTCGTCGAAGGTGTGGTGTTACTACTGCGACAGGGAGTTCGAGGACGAGAAGATTCTGGTTCAGCACCAGAAGGCCAAGCACTTCAAGTGCCATGTCTGTCACAAGAAGCTCTCCACCGCCGGGGGCATGGCCATACACGTCCTCCAGGTTCACAAGGAGTCCGTCACCAAGTAAATTCCCTTCTTTCCTACCAAACCCTAATTACACACGCGCACACATGATCTGCGGTAAAAAGGGTTTTATTTGAATGGCCTAATAGTGCCTTTAACGAGAAAATTAGGGCTCTAATTGATTTTGGTTCTCTTGGTTGTACGAGTTATTGGGGTTTTAATCGATCATGTTGTTTGTCAAAATTGTAGCTTTTAACTCGATTTGGGTGCAAGATAATGAAAGCGGGATTCTTTTATCTGTTCTATTGCTTATCTTTGGACAGTTGCAATTGTGTCTCCTTTGGTGCTTAGTTTTCGTATTTCCTGTTCTTTTTCCTCCTGCTACCTGAGTAGTAGTGCTATTCCCTTTCAATGATATTTCGATTACTTGTACAAAAAAAATTAAAAAAATAAAAAATAAAAAAGGTACAGTCGGAAGTTATTTAATTATCTAGGGAAGTAGGAATATTTTGTATGGTTAATTGTTGGCTGTACGTGGGCTGGCATTGGCTGCTTCGAAATTGTTTGCTTAAATATGTATCTGGGGCATACATTGAAGACGAGGAAGTGACATTAAATTAGTATGAAACGACCAATAACAATGGATAGCTTCAGAAATTAACACTTATGGTAGTTGTGAATGGGTGTTTCTTGGAATTGAGGAATAGAGCTGGAGATGGCCACCGTAGGTTTTTGTTAGTAAAGGTTTGAGTATTTCTATGAAGATACCTTACATTGGTTTTTTAGTTATCTTTTGAAACTGTTAAGCTGTCTCTGTCTACTGATCCTTTTTTTGTGTGATGATAATGTTGTTTTTTACAGAGTTCCCAATGCAAAACCTGGTAGAGAGTCCACAGATATTGAAATATATGGAATGCAAGGAATCCCACCTGATGTCTTGGCTGCTCACTATGGAGAGGAAGGTGAGGATCCTTTAAAAACGTGGAAAAATATGTTATTATCTCGTTGCTTTCTACATTTTTAGTGTACTTTGCATTGTCATAATTGTAGTGATTGGGAAACCTGATCTTTCTCCCATATTTTCCTCTTATGTTGTACCGGCAAATCTTAAATTTGGAACTTAGCTGTTGGCTGATTAAGCCTATGAAATGTTAAGCTTTTTCTTTGGAATACTTGGGTTTTCAAACTTGATTCATGGATTGCAAAATCAAGGGCAAGCATTTGATATGTAATAGGGATTGCTCATGTCAATTATCAAAAATAGGAATTGCTCAAGTCTGCAATTGAATGGATTGGGTTTAGTACTTAAATCTCCTATTTCTGCGTAAGAATAGGGTAGCTTTCCCATTTTGTTTGCTGCTGCTTGCTTTTAGCACAGTTTCACTGGCCTTGTGTGATAAGTTTGCCTTGTAGGTTAGAGCCAGTTGAAATAATCTTATACCTTGATAAAGCCCATTTAAATAATTGCAATAGCATTTGGTGGTTATAGCTCTGATTTTGGTTATTCTTAATTAGGATTGCCTATGTGGTAGTGCCATCATCTAATAAGATCACTGATTTCTATTGGTAATGTTTATATCTAAATATGATATCGAATCATGAATGATTGAATGTTGAAATGTTATTGAATTATATCATCAATATATTAATCAACAGTTTTTTTTTTTTTTTTTTTGCATGTACTATAACATTGTGAATTATCATAGATACAACAATTTTTAGGATTATGATGCTAAAGCATGCTCTATAATATAATTTAAGAGCTGAAAAAGTTAATTCAAGAATTTCCTTGGTTTATTCACAATTCTGTGATCATTTCTTTACATAAATTCCAGTATTAACTCAATTGCTATATTCTGTGATGTTTCTGTATCTTGGAACCTTCTGTATGATGGTTGATATTGATATTTATTGCTTGTGTTTTGATACTTTTTTTTCCCCATTTACATAGGATTGCTGCACTGCAAAATCTTTTCTTGGTTTTCTGTAGCCCATTGGGAAATAATTCTCTCGTAGAAAGCTCTTGTTAGCTTGGCAGACTTGTACACATTGTTGTTGTACACTTAATTTTTTCCACGGTGCTTGGTTTTCCATCTGAAACATAATGTTCTTATTCTCTCTCTCTCTCTCTCTCTCTCTTTCTCTGTCTCTTTCTCTCTCTATTTTCAACATACTTCTTTGATAATTGTTATTGTTGTGGCCTTCTCTATTCTCAAAATACTTCTTTGATAATTGTTATTGTTGTGGGTTGGTTGTGGGAGGCCTTATTACGTTAGAAATTAGGCAGTAAGGGATTACAAATGAACATAGCATGTGGTTTACGTTTAGCGCAAAATCTAGTCAAGGGCAATTCAATAACTGAGCTGACCCTACTTGAGATGTGTGATTTTGTGTGGGTATTGAAAGGTCCGGTCTGGTCCTAGGTTATGCGAATATAAATGATTGAGTAATGTGTTTTTGGGTTAAAAGGTGGGTATGTTAACCAGCCGAAGAACTCATCCCCATATATGTAGAAGGGGCATCCCGTAGTTTGGTGTTCCAGGTCCTATATAACATTTAAATTGGAATGACCCATCAGTTTGTTGGGCTGAAAGATTAGGAAGCATGTCTTTGTTAGCCACTCAGTTTGAAAGGAGGTTGCATTTTGAAAGGGGTAAACGGTACTCCAACTATCAACTCATGAATCCATTCATGTGGGTGGTGAAATTTTTAAGAGGATGCAGGTAGGGAAGCTCCTGCTAAACAATTGGTGACACAAAAGGTTGATGGGAGCTTCATCTCCTTCCCTTCTCCTCTATTTTAGTAGTAGCCTATCCCAATATACACCAACATGCGCAATAAAAAAGATGGGAAAATTATAAGAAATTGCAACTCCCAAACTATGAATAAGTTCATTTGCTCCCAAGCTAAATGACCCTATAGTTTGCAGTTGTGGTTTCAGAGGAAATAATTATTTTGTGCATTTGATTAGTTATTACCATGTGTATCTTTCCTTTTAGTCAAATTACATCCGGTAGTAAAATGTTCCAAATAGTGAGGTTCTTTTTACACATTAGCAGTGAGTTTGAAGATGTTGCTTTTAGGAAGTTAAACCCAGTATTAGACTATGATTACCTTCTGACATTTGTGACTTTTTTGCAGAAGAAGAGGCTGCATCAAAAGCAGCTAAATTGGATATCCCATCCACCCCACTTGTTGGCGGTGTTGTGCCAGGATCATTGGGCATTGGATATCCTCCTCAATCTACTTTGGGATTAATTCAGCCAATGTATGCTTTCTATTAGATTTTCTTCCAAGATTTTTATGCTGCATTTGGTCTCTAGTGAAGTAGATCTCGCATTCTCGAAATTTTCACTTTTCATAGTGGTTTGTAGAAAAATAGCAAAAAACAGTGTTCTGTGCTGCAAGATGTGTGATTAATGCATACATGATTAGCTCACATTTTGATTTTTTTCTTTTCTTTGGGGGCTTTGGTTACAGTTACAGTTCTGCAATGCCAGTGCCTCCTGCTGCCTGGCCAATTCCACCTCGTCCCCAGCCCTGGTACCCACAGCATCCAGCAGTTTCAGTTCCTCCTCCTCCCCCATTGGGTTATGCACAACAACCATTGTTTCCTGTGCAGAATGCGAGGCCTCCTTTGCAGTCACCCGCATCATCTGCACTACAGCCTTCACAGATAACTCCTCCAGGACTGCCCGTGTCCACCCCTTCTGCCCCTGTATCACAACCGTTGTTCCCTGTTATTGTAAACAATAATATACCTACTCAAAGTTCACCCTTTTCTGCTCCTATGCTTTCAACAAGTATTATGTCAAGCTCTCCAGCAGAACTTAAAGGCTCAATTGATGCACATTCAGGTGCTAATACTTCAGTGACAAATAACTTCCAAGCACCTAACATTCCAGGTTGGATATGTTTTACAATTGATTTCTGCAAATTGGTTTTTTCAATTCTGGCTTTCTATTGATTCTCATAGTGGTTGATTTTGGAAATAGGTCTCGAATTGAGTTTTACAAAAATTTCAGAATACTGTAATAAATTGTTAGGTTGTGATTAAAATAAAATGAAAATAAACGATTAATCATGAAATTATGCCATAATATATAGTCATGTTGTTTTGAGTTGCAATGCATGGCTAGATGTTAATTTACATTGGTGGAAACAATCGTGTGTATTCAATCATGTTTAATTGAACCATTACCTTGTATCTCTTAGTTTGGAGACTTAATGCCATACATAGGAGTCAAAAATTGGCATCTCCTTTGTTTTGTTTAATTATATCTACAAGAAATCTATCTAAATACTATTATTCCATTTTGAATTTGACTCTTTGTGTGTGTGTGTGTCTACACGTATACCTACAAAGTCATCAGCTTCTAATTGTGAAATCAACCAACTATTACGATAGGAATAACTTTGCTTCTCTCTCTCTCTCTATATATATATGTGTGTGTGTGTGTGTCTACACATATACCTACAAAGTCATCAACTTTTTTTTTTTGATGTCGAGGAACCTCTCCAAGGCAGGGCCCTTCGGACCCACCCTTGCAGAATAAACCCCGGTCCCGTGCACCGCACCCTCGGAAGTTTCCCTATACGAAACTGGTTAAGTCGCTGGCTTTTCACTAGGGGGTGTGGTCCCAAGGGATTGCTTGCACCCATGAGGAGTTAAACCTTGGACCTTGAAGGGAGCAAACCCTCAAGACCAAGGCCTTGCCACTTGGGCCAACCCCTTGGGGTTACAAAGTCATCAACTTTTAATTGTGAAATCAACCAATTATTACGATAGGAATAACTTTGCTTCTGTGTGTGTCTACACGTATACCTACAAAGTCATCAACTTTTAATTGTGAAATCAACCAACTATTATGGTAGGAATAACTTTGCTTCTGTTGTGCATTAGTTGGGTCTCAATGCTACTTCAATTTGGTTTGTTTTGGTTATAAGGTGGCTGGGTAATTTTCATTGCATTCCATTTCAAGAAGTTGAACTTTGATAACTAGGTGTTTGGCTGCTTTGGTGCGGACTTGCCCAAAAATACATCTCACTTCTAATTGGTGTATTCATAGTTTATAATTATGTTGATTTTGTGAATCTCTGTAATTTAATGTATTTTTTTGAACTTACATTAGGTGGGCCGTTGATCAATTCACATTCTTATGCATCTGGTCCAAATACTGGTGGTCCTTCAATTGGACCACCCCCAGTAATTGCAAACAAAGCTCCTGCCACCCAGCCAGCCACTAATGAAGTCTATCTAGTTTGGGATGATGAGGCAATGTCCATGGTTAGTTGTTTTCTCCAAATGCGCATTATGGACGCTTTTGACTGTTATCATTGCTAAATTGGTACACCTGGTTATTGCAGGAGGAAAGAAGAATGTCCCTAACGAAGTATCAGGTGCATGATGAAACTAGCCAGGTAAGTTATACTACCTCTTTAATATATGGAGTTGGTTTCGCATCTAACCCGATGGGTAGGCTTTACTTTTTGTGTTTTCAGATTCAATTCTTTACGCTTTCTTTCCTATTTAGAGAGGTATTTTCTGTATGAATCTTCAATTGCTTCCTCTTTAAAAGAACAACACACTTGGTTAAGAATATGTTAAGCCATTTAATTGTTCCATTTTTCTTCTTCCCACCCATTCGGTTGATGGGCATATAAACTGCCATCTTCGGTTTGCACGCAATGACACCACCCTTGTTGGGCATCGAAAAATGCAAGTAGGTACTTACATTATTTTTGCTGGTAATTAGTAATTACAATTTTATCAAGCTTGCTACTTATCAAAAAAACAATTTTGACAAGCTTGCTGAAATCAACTCCAGGATTCTTCAACTAGCATTTGTAGTCAGTTAAGAACAATTTGTATGCATTTTCTCTTTTGAAAATTTGAATTTACCTGTTGTTATTCATTCTCCCTATGCTTGATTCCGAAATGTGGGGTTTTGGGTGGAACAAGATCTTACCCATCAGATTTTTGCGTATTCGTACAATTTGTTTTATGATCGATCAGTGAATTCAGACTTGGCCAGGTCAGCTTCTTCTGCAAAGTTTGGTATATCTTGCTTAGGACCAAGCTTTATGCCGTATCTGGTTTGTCCAAGTGGTTGACAGTGACGGTTCCTTTCTGATCATCCTCCTTGTGATTTTATGTTGCAGATGAGCTCAATTGATGCAGCCATAGACAGAAGAATATCGGAAAGCAGGCTTGCTGGTCGAATGGCCTTTTAGATTGATGCAGCCATAGACAGAAGAATATCGGAAAGCGGGCTTGCTGGTCGAACGGCCTTTTAGATGAAATGGAGGCCATGGTGAATTCTTGGAACATTTCTGTCAATGCATTGAAGTACAAGACGCAGCCCTGGTCTTCATTCTCACCCGCTCAAACATTTGTTTGTGCTGTATTCTTTGCAAGAGAGGTTGGAGCAGTAAATTTTGTTAATTATGAAATGGGAGGGGTCTCCAGAGAAGTTGCAATAACAATTTTTTCTTCTATTTTTTCACTCTTTAATCTTGGGTTAAACGTTTAATTAGGATCTAGTCTTGAACCCCTCTTGACATCGCATCTAATTAAGCCCTCTGGATACATATGTATCATTAATCATTGGATCTTTGTAAACAATTACTTGCCCCCCTTGTCTTTTAATATTAATGAAGAGATAGCCCTCTCTCTTTCTCTCTTCTGTGGTCTTGGCATTGTTTTTTGTTAGTCTAATGTTGTAGTAGGGTTTCTATCCTCTTTCTACTTTGATCTTCACTAATGCTATTTGTACAGAAAGAAACAGTCTTCAAAAGAGCATATGCGGCTGGAAAAGAAAAATTACCAAGAAATAGATTAATAGAACAGTGGGGTTGCTCAAAGGAACATATTTTAGATCTGGGCATAGAGATTGCTTTTGATGAGTATCTGTTTCAATTCAATTTGAACACGGAAGAGGGTCTTCCTTTTTTCTTTTTCTTTTTTTTCTTTCTTTTTTTTTAACTTGATATACAACATTGGGTTATCATTAATATAATGTGAAGGGGCTAAATTATTTAGATTTAAAATATAAAGACTAAATTGATACTTACATCAAACTTAAATGATTTTCCAAAAATGAATTATGTGAATTTCAACGTTTGTAAATGAAGATACAATATATAGCTACCAATATTATAAAACTCACTGTCTCAATGACAATGACGGCGAGAAATGAATTAAAATGGATGTAGAAATAGCTTCACTTCTTAATATAATTTCCTAACCTCAAATTATGAACAAATATAAACCTCAATGAAACCTAAACTCCATTCCAAGTTTAAGTTTTTAACATTACTTAAAGCAAATCTTTCTGCTGTGCAGTGCATATATATAGGCAAATGTGATATGACATACTAACAAAAGTTTTCTTAATTTTCTTTTAATGTTTGCTAAAATTTAATTTTGACGGTCCTCAAAACAAAACAATCATTTTTTATTTTTTATTTTTCCTTTTTTTCAACGTTCCCCATATTTGACTTTGGAAAAAAGATTATTGATCAGGATAGTTATTATTATTCTCATATTTATTATACAAGCTTTTCCTATTCTCTGTATGTATTTTCACTGAATATTTGTGATTTCATTTTCTAATGTTATTGATAAATAAAGAGATAAAAAGGAAAGAAAAAGAAGGTTTTTATGTTCAAAATAAACGAACGAACAGACATGACCTTAAAACCCCTAAAACCCCATAACCCAGCGATACACACCTCCGCAGAACCGAAAGATACATGTCCACAGCTACAGGAAACCCATTTTCTCTCTTCTCTATGTTGAGTCAATAGAAGCCGAGAGATGAAAGCTTTGAGAGCTCTAAGAACCTTGACAATCCTCTCTCCAAAGCCCTGCAAAACCCGGCTTTACCCAACCTTTCTTTATCGATTTTACTCAGCGCAGCCTCAAGAAGATGAACCCACAAACAACCCCACCATCTCAGACTCTGAAGATGGCTCAGACTCGGTCTTCGACAGTACCCATTACACAATACCAAGCATTGGTTCGGAACCCAGCACTCAAGTCCCTCAGCAGCCCACTTGGGATAAGAGATACAGGCAAAAAGCTGATAAGTTAATCTTTGGGGAAGAAGCCCAGAAAAGGAAATTGAAGCTTTTGGAGGAGGAGGAGGAGGAGAGGAGGAGGAGAGTGCTCGCTAAGGCGCTGCTCGAGGCGGCGTTGGAGCCGGCGGATTATGAGGATGAGGAGGAGGATATAGTGGTGAAGGAGGAGGACCAGAAGTCACTGTCGGTTGGGATAATCGGTGTCCCAAATGCTGGGAAGTCTGCACTGACTAACAATATGGTTGGTTTTCTGGCAATTGATACAATATTTAGATGTTGGGTTTTTTTTTTTTTTTTAAAGATAATTATTTGTGTGATAGTTTAGTTTTTGAATGTGTTGGATTATTATTTGGTTATATTGTTTTGGAGGATGGAATTGGTGATGTGAACTACGGACTGGTAATTTATTTCTATTGTTGGTAATCTGGTACAAGTAGTTTTGAATTTGCCTAAATGGTTTAGAGAGAAAATGAGTTTTTGGTAAGATATTGAGTTTGGAACTCGGTGAGGTGTCTTATTGTTGATAGTGATATGTAGGTGTTCTTTGATATTTGACTTTATCAAATATTTTGTGAAGAAGATGGGTACCATCCATTCATATTCTGCAAACCTGTATTCATGGATGTTTAATTTACCTCGTTGTGGAGAATAAGCACACTATTGGTTAAATGGAAAAAATGAGTATTTGGTAAGATATTGAGGTTGGAACTCAGTGAGGTGTCTTATTGTTGACTGTAAGATGTAGCTGTTCTTTAATATTTGACTTTATTGAATATTTTGAGGAGATAGGCACCATTCATTCATACTCTGCAAATCTGTATTCATGGATGTTTAATTTACCTCAGTGGATAATAAGCCCTGTTTTTCAAATGGGCCATTTGTGTCCTCTATTTACGATGTTACATGGTAATTTTGGCAAGGAATGTCATTGAGTATTTGCTGGTGTTCAATGATGTCTATACCTTATTTTAGGGTCTGTCAAAATTGTTCTTTCATATTCTATAATCAGTACAGTTCTAATATGGACATGTTCTGAGACGCCAGTTTTTATATAAGGTTGAACTTTCTGAAGTGTTTTGAGAGTGAATTCAACTTATGCCCGATGAATTATAGTTTGGCCATTCAAAGGTGTCTAAACAACAAGTCTTATCTTGATATCTCGGTCATTTCCAAAATTTTGAGCTGTCTATTTGGTGTCTGTCATGTTATTTTCTGAAACGTGTGGTTTAATAACATGTCTGCTTCCAAAAATGTATAAGATAATGAATGCATGGATTTTTTTTTTTTTTTGGTAGCGTATATCAGTGCTAAAAACTTGTGAAAAACATCAGCCTTTTTAGTACCTTGGTATTGTCTTCTCTTTTTCATCTTGTCTGAGAGTACTATCTATGTCACGTGGAGTGTATTTAATGAATTACAAGGGCACAACTGCCTAGTTTATCAAATTTTTGGTACCCGGATGATGTATTTTATTGTCTTCCCTTGGTGGCTGGATGCGTTCTTTATTGCCTTTTCAGTAATTAGTTTTTCTTTTCAATTATCTTATTCTGTTTAGCAATTTTTATGATCTTTGCGAGCTTCTTTGACTGCTAGCTTTTTATCTGATGACCACATACAGATATGTTATATCTTTAGTACATTTCTTATAGGTTGGGACAAAGGTTTCTGCTGTTTCTCGCAAGACAAATACCACCACCCACGAAGTGTTGGGAGTGATGACAAAAGAAAACACCCAAATTGTATGTTTCTTGTTTTGATATATTACCTATTCTCTTCTTTTTGTGTAAACACATGAATTATATTGTATTATGTGTGTCTGCATCCAAAACTAAATACTTATAATCCATTTTACCATGGCATGCGGAAAATTTCTATATCCTATGGGGCTAAGGAATATATGAATTTAATAAATATTCTAAGTTTTCTACCTGAAATTTGTTTCCATCCAAGATTGGGCTTCATATGCATAAAAAAATAATAATAAAAAAAAGATTGGTTTTAAAATTTAGGATAAAAGTATCAGTGTGCAAGGAGTAATTCCTCTTGCATTTGCTTCTAGTGTGACTGATTAAATTGGTGGAACTTAATCTGTTCAGATCTTCTTTTCTGTTTATAACTTAGGTTAAACTCCATCCTAAGGGATAAATCTACTGATGTCAGAATTCCAAAGCTTTAAATCTTGTAAAAAACACTTTCGTAATGATTTTTAAAAAAAGGTAATATAGTAGGAATACATGTCTTGCCCCCATGAACACACAGGTAATTGTTTTCCTATGCATCTAATTAAAAAAAAAAAAATGCATAGTCCTTTCATATGTATATTTCTTATGCTTAAATACTTTTTCAGTTATATTGATGCCCCATCTCAAAGCTTTGGGAATTTCTTCTCAGAAAATCGTGGCTGATTTATGCTTGTAATTTTATGATGGAGAAAAGATATTCTTCTTCCATTTTTCTATGATTTTTAATACTATACCTAATTATATCCTTTGGAATGCATTGCAGTTAAAATGGAATGTTACAAATATGTTTTTCTATAGCAAAGAGAAGCATTCTATTGTTTGAAATGTTTTTTATCTTGTTTTTTTTTCTTACTATTCAAAAGCACATAAATCGAAGCTTACAACATGACTTGAATGATATTTTCAGTGTCTTTAAGTTTTCTAGTGAGAAAGAACTTTTTGGAATACACATTCATTATTGTAATTGCTCACATTTTCAATTGTTTTTCTGTGCGGTTTGATATAATTTTACAAATTTCCTGTGCATCCTATGCAGTGTATTTTTGATACGCCAGGAATTACTTTGAATAAAAGTGGATTTCCTCACAAGGATATGAAGGTTCGTGTGGACAGTGTTTGGAGTTCTGTTAGTCTCTACGATGTGCTCATTGTTATTTTTGATGTCCATAGGCATCTTACCAGGTCAGTGAGCATTTGATCACTAGTAGACTTTTCCTTCTTTTTTGTTCTTCATTTATGTTAAATCTTGTCTCTTTTTTTTTTTTTTCCAGACAATTATCTTAAAGCAGTTACTTTATGGGTGTGTTGTCTCATTTAGGTCATACTGAATACGTACGGCTTAAGATAGATACACAGAAAATTGAACAGAAGTTTGACACCTTGATGCATATGCCATCTATTTTCCATTAAGCAAAAACTTTCATACAGCTTAGATTCCTATTAAAGACTTACTTTCTTTTTCTTTTTTTAATTCCAGAACATCATCACTGTAGGGAGCTTAGTTTTAATTTTAGTGTGTGCATGTGTGTATCTGCATGCATTTAATGTACGTGTTTACGTGTGTATGTGGTGTGTGTTAAATGTCACTCTTCATGCTAATCTGCTATGAAGATAGTCTGCTCTTGTTATTACGGAATACAATCTTTTTAATCTTATAAGTTGGCATAATATTCTTGGTGCACAACCGATTTCATCTTGTCACTGTTTAGAGAAGTTTCTATCTGGACTTTTATTTTTTAAATTACAAAAAGTTATCATAGGAAACTAATCTGTAATAGTTCTTTTGACATTTAATAAAAGAATTGCAAAAGAAAAAAGAAGAGTACACGGGTGTAAACTATATCCTCACAAGACGTTAGTATTTAAAATTTAAGAGCAACAAAGTCCAAAGAAGAATTGGAGGCTTTTCAAGGCTCATCATTTTTGTGGTAGGGGGTGGTAGAAGATTGCACTATCATGATGTGTGGTTTGAGTCCATTGCCCTAAAAAAGATATTTCTTAATTTATTCGTATTAGCTGAAGACAAAGATGCTTCAACTTGGAGGTGTATTAGTGTGGGGTGCAAATGCTTTTCAGGATATATCAAGTTTGGGTTGGGAGATGGTAGAAGCATACAATTTTGGCATGATGATTGGTGTGAGGAAACTACTTTAAAGGAGCTACATTTGTAGCTTCCTTGGTGCTTAGTTTTCATAATTTCTATTTTTTTTTTCTCCTCCTAGCTGGGTGTTTCTCCTGTGTACCTGGACAGCGCTTTTCACTTTTAATTTTATCTCGAATACTTATATATATATATTATATTTCCTGATCTATTTGTGATAGATGAAGATAAAAAAACCTTGGTGCATTCCTATTTATACTCTCTTAGGATTGGGAATACGTTCTTGGAATCTAATATTTATCCATGCTTTTCATGATTGAGAGTTGGATTTGGTTGATTCGCTCCTTAATTTTCTGTATTTGAATATGCCGAGGGGTGAAGGTCTGGTCATATTGGAAGTTGAAATGCCTTAGAGCCTATTTGGGATTGTGTTATGGAGGGTAAAAAGTACTTTTAATACCTAGAAAGTTATGTCAAACAAAAAGCTTACATGTTTGGTAAAAAATTCTAAATGTACTTATTTGACATTTTTACTTTAAAAATGGCCAAAAAAACTCAATTTTGAGAAAAGCTTGAAATTGAAGCTCTTTTTTACTTTACAAGTTGTACTTATCAATGCAGTCTCAAACGTTCTCTTAATCCTAATTAATTGGGGTTGGTTACATGGATATTTATATGCCTCTTAGCCCTATCTAGAGCCATATTGCCATTTACTCTCTGAAGACTATCTTATGTTATAACTTCCACCGACATCATCTTTTTGGTCACCTTTTTGCCCTATCTACTCCAACTTCCGTAGATTTTAAGATTTTCTAAATATTAGATTGTAAGTTCTGTAGTTGAACTTCTTGTATGCATCCTGTATGCAGTAAGCATCTCCTCTATCTAATAAAATTATTACTCATCATTCGGTTCTTGAAAAAGAAAGAATTTGTTTAAAAGACCATTATTCAAGTTATGTTGTGGTCAATTTAACTTGACTGAAACATTTCCACCTACTTCCATCTGCTAAGCATACATTTTGGCCCATAATTTTCCACTTTTGTGTACTGATTTTATTTACTAGACTTTGTTATCTTAAATTTTAAAATCTTCCTTGAACTTTTTCTTTTTCTCCTCAATTCTCTGCAATAAGAAGCAAAAGATACTCAATGGTTTTACCTCAGAAATTCACCAAATGGAAGATAAAAGAATTACATAAGAGATACCCTTTGAAACCCTTAGTCATGCCTTTTCCAGAATAAAATGATTTAATAAGCCTCTCTCAAGGCCTTTTATGGTGTCTCGGATGTTCTATGCTTATTCTTGATACCAATATCTCACACTGCCTTTACCGAAAGTGATAAAATTTACTTGCTTTCTATATTAACCCTTAAAACTTAAGATCCTATTGCATTGCCACTTTGGATTTTATTGCTGATTTGCTTGGACATTGTTCATAAATAATAAAATCGTTTGATTTATGAGATAATGTTTTAAAGGAACACATAAAGGGGAGAAGCCCAAGTATAAAGGATGTATACAAACAATTTTTACTTAGAAATTGTAGCAAGTGGCATGTGTACGTCAAGTGAAAAATTTTAGGCGGGGTAAGGAGCCGACAAAGTGATGATTTGTTATAAACATTTGTCAGTAAGGAATAAGACGAGAACATCAACTGTTTTGGTAAACAAATATCAACATTTGTCAGTACAACAGTGTTTCTTGGTTGTCTTCTTATTATCAAATTATCAAATTGTATCTTTTGTAGGATGTACAGCCGGTTGTAGGTTCACAGATTATAATTAAAAATAGAAAAATAATATCCATGTGTCATTTAGTATGCAGTGCTGATGAGCTGTCTCTTGAGATGCTAATGCCTCCACTCATCCAGGAGAAGAGAGCATTGGAAGTCGCCGAGAAAATCATATAAAAAAGGAAGGCGACCAGGAATATCTTGCTTTTTTTTCTTCAACTAAATTTAACTATCAAACTCATCTGTAGTACTCCTAGTAATTGAAGAAAATGGTGTCTCACCTTGTTATCTGATTTATTGAAGAGATTAAGTTGTGTGTAAACTTTACAAACAAAAAATGGCTCATAATCCTCTGTATGATGCTGTTTTTTTTTTTCTTCATATTATTATGGTTTCTTTATGCTCCTTTTGGTGAATAAATGCTCGTTAATGCATGGTTATTTTAATCATAGTTCAGTCTTTCATTACTTTAACCTTTTCATGCTTCACATATAGGCCTGATAGTAGGGTGACAAGATTGATTAAACGTATGGGAGCACCACACCCAAAACAAAAACGCATCTTATGTATGAATAAGGTTGATTTGGTTGAGAAAAAGAAAGATCTATTACAGGTTGCTGAACAATTCAAAGACCTTCCTGGATTTGACAAGTGAGTGTTTCTTTTGAGAAAAAAGGAAGATTAGATTGTGACCTTTCTGAAAATTGTCTGCGGTGCTTAGAACAGCTCCTGATTGCATATTTTTTTAATTTTATTTTGTAGGCATTTCATGATTTCAGGACTGAAGGGCTATGGAGTGAAAGATCTTACTAAATATTTGATGGAGCAGGTATGTAGTTTTATCCCCATTATAATATTTTTCCGGTTGAATTTACTGTTTCTGTAATAAGAGATTCTGGACTTCATTTTGTTGCTAGATGTCTTATAGAATGTTATCCGACTGTTAGACACAACATTGCACACAAGGTTTTTAGTAAGCTTTGGTCTCTTGTGAGGATTATAGTTACGGTTCTCTTACAACTTTTGATTGTCAGAAGAAATCATTTCTGATTTAATATATATTTATATCATGTCTTTGCACCCTAATTCTTTCTTTGCAGAAAACAAATATTCCATTTCATCTCTCACTCGCTATTATGTTTGAAACTGTTCAATTCCAACTTTGAATGACCTAAACTAATCCTAATATTTAATCAGCCAAGCAGCTTTTAAATTTGACTTTGGATGCTATTGAAGTTAAGTATATTTTTTTAATTTGATTGGTGAAAAAGATTCATACATGTAGAAATTGTGGTTTTATTTTTTTTGTTAATCTGGCTTGCGTCATTATTATACACGCATCCAAATGGTTTACTCATGCTGAGGTATATAATCTAAAGAATGGTATCTCTTCTTGAAAAATTCATAGGTCTTTAATACTTGGAACTTCATTCTTTCCTTCATTTCCCAAGAAATTCATTTCCTAGTGCAATTTTTGCTTGAATGAGGTCAATCGTAGTATCTAACCTGTTTTGCATGTCATAAATTACTCGTTATTCATCAATTTGGGTTTTTTTTTTCTTCTTCTTTCTCTCAAAAAATCCAATCTCACGACTTTTCTAGTTGTCCATCATTTGTGTAGCAGTCTATTCGGAATATATATGTGTATATATATTTTGGTATGTAAGTCTATTCCAAAACATTGAATGAAAGAAGCCATGCACTCCTATGACCTTTAGCTTCTTCTTCTGATGTTTATGTACATATATTTTATTTATGGTTGGAAAAATTTCGCAATATTTTATTGAAGCTGGAAAAGAAAAACGTGTTCCATTTCCTTTGCATGAATATGACGTGTTCTATTTCAATGACATTCTGTCACAAGGCATCTTTAAAAATCCCTTCACCATATAGCCTCTTGACCCTTGAATTTGAAATCGAAATTTTTATTTGTCAAGAAAGGTAGATGTGATGCATTGTGAGTGGATTGTGAAAGAAACCTGATGAAAATAACATTACTATATCTGTTTAATTTTTCTCTTTACTCAATCTAGTTGCACTCCTAACTCTGACTCTTCAACGGCTTTTTATGCTTAGGCGGTTAAAAGACCATGGGACGAAGATCCTTTCACTATGACTGAAGAAGTCATGAAGAACATATCATTAGAAGTT
This sequence comes from Carpinus fangiana, assembly GCA_006937295.1. NCBI lineage: Eukaryota > Viridiplantae > Streptophyta > Magnoliopsida > Fagales > Betulaceae > Carpinus > Carpinus fangiana. Next base: position 13,249,462 of record CM017321.1, on the reverse strand, counting down.
GTCCGTGAAAGGCTATTAGACCATGTTCATCAGGTAGAGCTTGGGATTTTTTCATTTATCTACTTTAAGGCCATGCATGGTATTCATCTACCAATATGACCATTGCATGTTTCACAAATTATCATAAATAATGACTCTGTATTCTGCTTGTTTCAGGAAATCCCATATGATATTGAACATCGTTTAATGGACTGGAAGGATTTACGAGATGGTTCTCTAAGGATTGAACAGCACTTTATCACCCACAAGCCAAGCCAGCGCAAGATTCTCGTGGGAAAGGGTGGCTCCAAAATAGGGTAATCTGCCAAACTCCTGTTTTCAAGATATGTATGTATATATATATGTATATACATACACACACACATGCGAACTTTAAACAAGCTTAATTAGTTGAGTCGAGTTGAGTTTATACAAGCTTAAACCGAGCCTTACTGAGTTTAAGTTTATTTGAGTGTGGCTTGTTTAATATTTGAGCAATAATTATTGCTTGAATTTGACTCGTTCATTAAACAAACCATGCTTGAGCTGTTTGTGAACACCTCGGTTCATTTACAGCCCAACTTGTATTGGTCTCCCCATATATATCCTCTTAGGTTCTTATAAGAAGACGCTGTTTTTGTATTGGCACTTCAGCCCTTTTGGTTTACAGTTTTATTCCTCTTCCTGTGGTTGACCAATAAACAGCATCTGTTTTTAGATCTTTATTTTACATAATCCTAATTAGAATCACAAGCTTGTTACTTGCGCAGGAGAATTGGTGTTGAAGCTAACGAAGAGCTAAGGTCCATCTTCAAGAGGGAAGTACATCTCATCCTCCAGATTAGACTGAAATGATGTGTTTAACAAGTTGTACCGAATGTCGAGAATGCACACCCTCTCTGCGTACCTTCTGGAAGTGTACATAAAAAGGCCTGTTAGGTGCACTTATACGATTCTTAACCTTCCAAAGGCGATGTGGAGCTGAGCTTCAAAGTGGCAAGTTATTCTTAAGAGATCTGGGTTTGGGGCTGAGATGGGCTCGGGAGACTCGATCTTTGCCAGAAGGATTCCCATCATTCTGCTTCTAGCTTGTTAATCTTGGAAAATTTTTGAGAATATATGTTGTCCACTCTTTTGATAGTTCTGTTTCATTTTGTCTCAATGTACCAATGTATGAAATCTTAATAATGAGGTCCATTCATTTATAATTTATACACCATTATTGTCTTTCGATGCTCTGCTCTCTGTTGTTGAAATCACATCTTGGATTCTCCAAGTCTTATTTACTCGGTTTTACCCCCACACATCTCCAACATCCTCCTGAAAGCTTAACATTAAAGAATTTTCAAATGGACTTGCTCGTCTTGACTTCCTCGATCAATGCAATACAAAAGATGTGCAAAGTTTAACAATTTAGGTAAAGTATTTTCGGATGGCTTAATCATTGGAATCTAGATGACTTGCTTGTTTTAACTTTTTGGCTGATGCTTTTGGACGCAAAATAGAGGCAAATATGAAAACGTTAACAATGTTGGTAAGATATTTTTAGATGGAGTCTGCTTTAAAATTTAGAGGATCCGCTTAACTTTTTCTACAATGCTTTTAAACACAACATAGAAGCTAACATTGAAATCTAGAGTACTGCTTTCTTGTTAAACTTTTCAATGACGATTTTTAACATGATATAAAAGTATATATAAAAGGTTTAACAACAAAGATAAAGTATCATGCGATTAGTGAGACAAATGAACCTTAGTCAATAAGAATCTTATTGCTTTTTTTTTTTTTTTTTTTGGTCGTTTCCAATGTTTTTTACTGTTTTTTTCTTTATTATTACCTTGCTTTGTCTTTTTTTTTTTTCCTACCATTAATTATATTATATAAAAATCACATTTGTTTTATTATTATTATTATTGTTATTATTGGAGATGCTCCTATGAGTGGCCTATGAGCTAAAATCGACAGTCGGCCAGAAGCTGGATTGTATAGCCTATGTTGGGATCCCTAAATTATTATATATAGGATAGCAGCCATTCTTTCTTCATCGTTTTCAACTTTACTTTTTTCTCTACAAATTATGGCCTATGTTTGGGATCCCTAAATTTATAGCTCTGACACGCATGTGAACTCAACCCATCCATGTGGAGTGGATCCACTTCCCCAAAACATCCAAAAAAAAATAAAAAAATAAAAACCCCAAAAGAAATGGAACCATTCGGGTTTTTGACTATATACATATGTAAGCTATTCCAAAGTGAAACTGTATTTAGTTAACGTTGGACCATCTTTGGACTGTCGGGAAACTCGCACAAACTTCACTTGGGATAAGTGTAGTAGGTGTTTTTGTTTTTTCCCTTTCATTCCGACCATTAGGGTTTATGGTTAAATCAAACATTAAAGAGATGATTTTTTCCATTTTTCTTTCTAGTTCACTTTACCTACGAATATATTATCTTTCAAAATATATTAAATAGAGAAGATTTGAAATGGAGATAAATCTTTTCCCTTACCTATAGTACGTGTTTAGACTTAAATCAAACCGTAAATAAATAAAAATCTCTTATACCCCTTGTAAAATTTATAAAATACAAATTTATCCTTAACTAAAAAAAAAAAAAAAAACCACAAATGTTCTATGGCCATGGGTAAATGTTTTTTTTTTTCAGTTATTTATTTATTTTTAAAATGATATTTTGAAGATTTTGTCAACTTAACTAGAAAATTGCGAGATTCCACGTGTATTTCTTGTTCTAGTGTCAACCAAGCTTGAAATTCATGCATGCCAGAATCAATTTGTTTAATTAAACAAATTAAAGACATAATTAAGAGATCATGATAAGAGCATTAATTAGTGCATTACATAACCGCATACAATTAAAACATGTAGATAATTAATTAATTAACCCTAATAAACATATATATGCTAAAAGTAGCTCCTCGATCCCCCTTCCTCATACATTTACTACAACTACAACAAAAGTGCATGCAAGCATTGCTTTTGCTACAAGCCTACAACTACTAATATTTAACCGGTGAAAGGCTGAAATGGGAGGGTGGTCAGCTGATCCAGAAGTCCGGTGACCGGAGTAGCAAGTCTAGGCTCATAAGCAAAACCATGCAACTCACCACCTCGTCCACCTCCGCCGCCTTGAGAGTACGGACATGGCGGAATCCACTGCCAAATCTTCCTATAAATATCCAACAGCAAAGCCTTGTCGGACGACCCTCGAATCATTATAACAATAAACTCCCCATGCCCGACACAATCAAACCCATTTCCGCCTTCCAGCTCCTCAAACTGGATATACAGTTGCTGCGGCATTCTCTCAACCTCCACCCACGTAGTCCCACAAGCCTGCAAGCTCCACAGCCTGAAGCTCTTTGGAACATTCAGCTTGCTTTTCTCCACTGCTGCAACTAAGAGAAGATTTCCCCTGCTCTCGACCAAGCTTGGCGATCGTAGAAATCTGCGCATGGGGGCTTGAATCTTGCACCATGTGTTTGTTGTAATGTCATGAGCTAAAACGCTGAACGGGCTGTAGTTCATGCAGTAGAATTTTGCTCCCATGTAAACCATTCTGCCTGACTCGAGGCTACAAAGCCTTGGGAGAGAAGAAGTTGTTCCCCATATTGAATAAAACCCACCCCCATCAATATGAAAGTTCTCCGCCGTCAGATTCTTGACGGCGTAAGGAGAAATCATGTCATCCCCGGCGACGATGACGTCGATTGATGAAGGGCTGACAGTTAACCCAATGGAAGGGAAGAGCCGGGGAATTAGCGTGGGAGGCAGTTGAGTAAGAGAGCCAAGAACAGGGTTGCATAGGATTATACTTTTCGGACCGGCCTCGTCGGAAACCCAGCAAACCAAGCCACCGGAGGAAGAAGCCGGCGAGAAGCCGGCAGGAACCAAAGCAAAGGAAAGGCGGTACCATGTGATGTCATAAGGATCAAAGAGATATCCTTCACAAGGTGAGCTATTGTCACCATCTCCACCGCCACTGTTTCTATATATGTAGCTCTTGAGGGTTTTGTGTTTGAAGAATAGGAACCAATTGTGGCGAGGAGATAGTTGGAGATATATTTCAAGAAAGGTGTCTGAAAACAAGAGCGCATACCATCTTTTACAGACAGCACGTGCGCGGAAGAAGGCTGGGGGTGGAAGAAAAGCAAGCACGCGATCGAGCAGCCTCTGTGGGAGCTTGCTCCAGATCCTTCTGTCCATCCATGGAGTAGTGATAGGATTTGCAGTGTTACTACTACTACTACTTCCAGTGATTGTAGTAGCGAAAGTGTAGGAAAAGGGTAAGGTCATAGAGGAGTGAAAAGCTTCCATGTGTATGGAATGGAATGCCTTGCTTTTAGTGTTAACAGTTAAAAATCTTTGGAAGGCGACATAAAAATAGAAATCTCTCTCAGGTGGGGTTAGAGAGAGAAGTGGGAGAAGGAGAACGAGAAGGACATAAAAGACCAGTAGAAATTGGGAGAAACGACGCGTTTCTAGGCTCTACTAGAACTCAAAAAGTTTGGTTGGCCTTGGATTGATTTGCTGGACAAGTGTTTATATAAGACGGGTTGGTCTAGTTTTTCTGATTCCTCTTTGGTTTCTTTTGTGTTGTGTTCTTCAAGTGATGATAAAGTTAATGGCAGTGATTCTGATTGACGCATCTATCATTTCAGTGTTGTTATGTCAAGGCCGAGGAAGGACAGATTGCAGATATCAGAGAGATCACACAGAGAGAGAGAGAGAGAGAGAGCAAACACGAGTGTCCTTCCACTTATCATTAACACGACACACACCCCGTCCAAGCTCAAACTCTCACAAGTTGAAGGACCAAGCAACATGAAGAATATTTTTTTCTTTTTGGAGCAAAAAGGCCAGAGTGACTATTAGCTTGATCATGACAGCGTATTTGATAGCCAGCTGGAAACCGTATAAAGAAAAGTCTAGATCATAAAATTGAAAACGCTTTCTCAAGTTTAATTAAGCTGACATTGTTCACTGCTGAAACGACACTATTTACAAAGATGTCACTAATCTTGTCGTTCTTTGTAGTGAAAATTCAAAATGGATATATAATAATAATAATTAGATTTAGTGATTTTCATTGCAGGAGTCAAAATATCTAAACGTGAACAAAAACAAACGGTGAGATTTTGTTCATTGCTTTCAGATGGATCATGATCTTAACTGAAGGACAACAAAATCAGAGAACCTCCCCGACCATAAACTGTACATGTTGCAAAGATTGTAAAACTTATCTGTTTTTTTCATAGAGAAGGCCAGAGATATTGTAGATAACGAATTGACATCAATATTTGATGTGTATGGTAGCTTTTGCCTACAAAACTTCACAAAGTCTAGCTATCTTCTATGCGTTGCAGCACGCCTTCATAAACTGCCAATACTGGGGATCTTTTTGCGCCTCCCAATAATTGTCACCTACCCCAGATATTTTTGCTCTCCTTACCCAATTGAACATATCATGCGAGCCCTTTGGGACTTCTGCTTGTCTGTTTTGATGCCTTGAAAAAGATTCCTAAGTGCCTGTATGCTATATGATCCCAAGAATATATGCCCTACTGTGTGTGTATATATATATATTACCGATTGACTGCAATGGTACGATCGATCTGTGGCATTTTCATCAATATAGAATGTGGTGAATGAGCCAATGTGCTATTAAATAGGAGATCATATCATGAATAACAACTAGGGCGTGTTTGTTAAACAACGTGGCAGCACGACACTGTTTATTGATTTTAAATTTAAATAATAATAATAATGATTAGTATAAAAGATGATAAAGTAATATTGAAAAGTGAAAATATCTTGATGATCATTTTTTGGAAAAATGAGACAAATAGTATTTAGTGAAATAGTGGTGCTTAACAAACATCACCTAGGTGATGATTATCTCAGGAATATGTCTTTTTTCTTTTATTTTTTTAGACGGGAAAGGTGCAGTGAAGATTATTGATAATGAAATTAAACAATAATCCAGGAAATGAAGACGGGTCAATGAGATTAACACATCATTACTATTGTGGAATAAAAAATTGATTTCTACATTACTCATAAAGTAAATATGTGATAGATGCATGTGATTCAATATTTTATACTATTATGACCTATTTAATCATCATAGTATACAAATTTCTAATTTCTAATTAAGTGTGTGCGATGCATATACGGTTAATTAGTTATGATTAATAAATTAATATTAGAATATTAATTAAATTATTATACTTATCAATTTGTTGTTGTCTTACAATTTTAAAATAATGGATGATATAACCATTACTATTGACTAAAAGTTAGAAGCCCGAAGCATAAGCTGATAAAAAAAGCTACTTATCTCAAAAGCTTAAGCTGATAAAAAAAAGTAAATTAATCATTTAAGCATTAAGCTGATAAATCATGTATGGGCTCAAACTTATTTTTAATAGGTAATGTTCAATACGTGGAATATTTAATTTAAATGGGGTGATTTGACAAAGTCAGGGTTTGATCTCATGACTTCTGGCACTGATACCAAAAATATTGACCCCGTCAATTCACCCTTAATTTAAATTAAATATTTTACGTATTAGGCCTCATCTACTAAAAAGAAGTTTGATCCCACACAAAGGAGGGAGTGTTAAAGTATTAATTAAATAGTTAAATTTACCTATTTTTACCTTCTTAAAATTTTAAAATAATTGGTTTTTTTTTTAACACGTAGAAATTATAGAAGAATAATAAATCTTGCTCGAAAATGGAGAGCTGGAGTTGTAATATATCATTCATGATTTCAACTCTGTTAATAATTATGGCTGTGTTTGGCAATGGACTGGACTTGAGAAAGTTGACTGATACTGTAACAGATTTGATTGATGTGAGGAAAAAAGTAAGAATGTTTTGTATTAAAAAATGAAATTTTTTGTTTTATAATGATTTTTTATTTGAATAGTAATAAAAAGTGATTGATATGATATAAAAAGTAAGAATATAAAAATTGATTTTGAGAAGAATTTTTTAAAATTTTAAGTTAAGTATGATCCAGTCCATCCCAAACGAGCCCTATATGAGCCTTGATGGCTCCATCGGTATCTTTTTATGACAAATGAAGCTGACTTGATTGAATAGTGACTGGTCAACCTCTAAAGGCATTAAAAATTTATAATAATTATTAACTGCAATAAATTGAAGTTTTTTTATAAAATAAAATAAAAAAAAAAAAAAATTGAAGTTATTGGTCTAAACCTGACTTCTATAAATGTTAACGCTGTGACTAGCTAGAAAGCCTATCTTTATAGATGGACACAAAATAATCATAAAACAAAAAACAAAAATGAGTAGCTATAGTCTATAGAGAAAGTCTATCATTGTAATGTCAATTTAATAAAAACTTTCTAGCATTCATAAAGCCATGGAATTCCAAAATCCAAATTACCCACCAAGAGTGGATTTAGCTACCATTATTTTTTTACATCTGTACTTAACTTTTAAAATTATCATTTTATCGAAATTTTATATAAATTTATTTCATATTTAATTATGGTTATTTAACTTTTAAAATTATCATTTTATCAAAATTTAATATAAATTCATCTCATATTTAATTATGGTTTTAAAAGTCACATATGGATATGAAAAAAATTGTGTAAAGAAGTAGGAGAAAGTGTAGCATCTTTTAAAAATTATATGTATAGTTAACATAAAAAATTTATACATTTAAGAATAAATAAAAATAAATAAATAATCTTTAAATAGTATAAAGAAATAATATGGAAGTCAATTTAGAGCATATTTGAATAATGAAGCAAAAAGAAGTTTGATTATCTAAATTTTTGATTGAGAAATTTAAGGAAACCATTGTGAGTGCAATTGCAATACTGAAGGCAGTAGTGTTCTATAGAGAGTTGGGGTTATCACATGTCATTCTAGCTTGAAGGAGACACTATGCAGAAAGTTCAGACTTTGAATGCTAATAAAGAAGGAAATTGGAGCAAATGGAGTAGTTGATCGAAGATAAAGGGTCTTTTTTGGATAGTTTGCAAAGTTGGCAAGTATAGCATACTAAAAAAAGAAAGAAACAGTTCCTAATGGGTAGCTCAATCAGCCGTGGACCACGCAGTGAAGTGAATATCACTAGTTTGAATCCTCCCTCCCCTTCCTTTGTGTGGACATGTAAAAAAAAAAAAAAAAAAAACAAGGTCACGCCTATCTCTCTCTCTTTCTCTCCCAAAAAACCTCTCTCCCTCCTAAAAGCTCTCCCAAAAAACCTCACTCCTCTCCCTACAACAACTTTCATGTTTTACTTTTCACCATCTCTACTTTGTTACTTTATGGAGTAATTATTATTTTTTTCCATCAAATACAACACATTGTCACTTTATCTCCATGAACTAACAACTCTACTATCTGACCCCATCAAACTACCATTTTGTACCCAAAACCCTAATTTCGTCAGTCAAAGGCATTAACTCAAATGGTCAACCCGTCACTTTGCCCTCATGAACTATAACGCATTGTTATTTTGCCCATGAACTACAACACATTGTCATTCTGACCGTCTAAGTTAACAACTTTGATGACGAAATTGGAGTTTTGGGCAGAAAATGATAGTTTATTGAGGTTGGGCAGTAGAATTGTCATTTTGACCGTCTAAGTTAACAACTTTGATGACGAAATTGGAGTTTTGGGCACAAAATGATAGTTTATTGAGGTTGGGCAGTAGAGTTGTCAGTTCATAGGGGGCAAAGTGATAATGCATTGTAGTATATGGGGACAAAAGGTAATTACCCCTTACTTTTTCTTTTTTTCTTTCTTTCTTTTTTTTTCTTATCCATTAATTTTTCCAATCGTTTGTTTGTGTTATTAAAGGTTAGATTTACTGAAAACCCACAACATCTACCACCCACACGTGCCTCCTCCTCTTCAAGTGGGTTCATGTACATGCCCTCGCTCATTTTGATTTCCTACAATAGATCTCTTCTATCGTATCACCTCTGACTCTGCTTTGTAGAACCCTCTTGATCAACCATAAATTTCAAGTCGGAATTTGGCCCTCAAAAATATTCGATCTTTGTGCTTTTCTACCCCAATCGCCCTGGATGATGTTTCCTACACCACAGTATAACTACCTCTTAGTCTCCCCACCTCCCTCACAAGTGGGTTAGGAGCTAAGTTAAAAATGAGTTTCAATTCATTTGTTGATACTCACAATGCTTTGTAGAACCCTCTTGATCAACCATAAATTTCAAGTCGGAATTTGGACCACAATGTCTACTATAAGCCACTACATTTTTTATTGCCTTCTCAGCCTTTGAGAATCCCCTTTGGAGCTATGGCTAGATTGCTATCAATATTGGATTTTTGTTTTTGGTCTTCATATTTTGGATTTTTTTTTTAATTTTTTAATTTTTAAGTTACAATTTTGTAACTATATTGTTTGTTTGTATTTGTTCTTACTTATCTATTTAAAAAAAGGTAGCTCACAATTTAGTAAAATTAGTGATGCATGCCAAAAGTGATTGAAGACGCATATGTCACTTAAAAAGATTTAACACACTTTAATCACACTTTGACACATAAAAAATGGTATTATTTTACTAGCACGCAAGGCACATATATTTTTTACTCAATGTAATGAAATTCTTTGTCCGTGATTATATATATATATATAGTACTCATGAATTGGATTGAGCACTTTATAACAAGCTAGCATTTTCCAAAGATTTTCATATATGCATGTGATATCTTGCCACCTCTTGCATGCCCTTTATTTTAAATTTTTAATCATTATCGTAATTGTTCTAATGATTTTTTTAATGGGATATTATTATTATTATTTGATTTGGAGTACTGAGAGTGGAGATCAGTTGAAGCATCATTTCCTAAAGCAGTGTGTATTATATCACACGCAGTTTGTCAGATCATACGTCCAATCCCAAATCTCATTGATGGGTTCTTAGCACAGTTTGGCGTGAAGAACAAAAAGCTTTCAAGATTCAGACTTCACTTCAGATGCACTTCTTTTATAATTCACTGCCTGTAAAGAACCTGTCTTTCCTCCACTTCTTTGTCTGACTCCTCCATCCTCCTTTCTCTTCTCTCCGACTCATTATTTATTTATTTATATATATATATATATTCTCTTTCTATTGGCTTTTGTTTTGTTTTAAGGGAAGCAAAATCTAAGTCAGAAACAAATAATCGCCATGTCCATGTCTTGTAAGTGTCAATGCTTTTAGTCTTAGCACTTGTCTCAGAGTACTTAACACTTCAAAAATGGAAAAAGTGTGCTGCTTACATTGGGAAATCCTTGTCTTCCCTCAAGAAACCTCCACATTTGGAAAAAGGTTAACCGATCATATTAGGGAAGAAGTGTTTCCTACAACTACAAGCAACCTCTCTCTCAGATGTGATCTTTTTTTTTTTTTTTTTTTAATTTCCATTTTAACGTGTTTATTTTTTACTGTCCTATCACCCACCTGCCCCCAATTTTTATTTTTAATTTTTAATTTTTTTCCCTCTTCTCTACTCTCTATTTATGTGGAACTTCATTGAATATTAAAAGAAAAAAAGTTGAATTAAATCAACAGATTGGGGGTGTAAGAGGAAGCTTCAAGCCTTCCAAGAAAACATGGTGCAAGTGGATATCAAAAAGTTCTTTAATTTCCAAGAAAATGTGTGCTGGAATCAGTCATCCCTTTATTGTCCGTTGAGCAGAGGTTTACTTTAGGGTCATCTTTTTTAGGGGAAAATAAATATGGAAAATGTTAGGGGTTCTTTCCGTAATATTCTCTTGACGTTTTTTTAGTCTTACGTAAAACATGATTTAAGAAAAAATAAAATTATAGTGAACTCTACCAACGATTTTTTTAGGCATTAACCCTAAATTTGAGGCATCAACACCAAATTTAAGGCACTAGCACCAAATTTAGGATGATCAAATCCATTTTTTGTGATACCAATCCTAAAGGGTTAACCTTCCACCTTTAGGTTTTAGTTCTGAATCCAAGAACAAGTTTTAAAGCATTAGAACCTAACTATTAACTCACAAAAATTAATCTGTTGACAAAAAAACGGTACTATAATTTTATTTTTTCTTAAATCATATTCTACGTAAGACTAAGAGAACATCAGGAGAACACTACGAAAAGAACCCCCGGCAAACCCCAATAAATATATAGTATATACTATATAGTCAACCTTTTTTAGGGGTTTGATTATTATTATTTTTTTTTTAAAAAAAGACTTTTTTTATCGGAAAAAATAATATTCCATTGGGGGTGGGTGGGGAATGTTAAGTAACCTTCAGTTCTCTCTAATAATAATAAAAAAAAGTAACCATCAGGGTTTTCATAGAGCCATATGTAGATGGCTTGCCTTGCCTTTTCAGTTTCCACTAGTACGATCGATTAGCCAACTCTTAACATGTTGGCTTTTGTAATAATAATAATAATAAGACAAGGGAACTTAAATCATTGGTCTTTTGTCACACATAAATATTTTAGTTCTTTTTTTCAAACTTCTTCTACATCTTTATTTTATTATAAGATCTACTAATGAAGCCGTCTATACTTAGTTCATAAAAAAATTATAGAGGGCTTAAGAAGAATTGGATGCAACTTATATTGTTATCAAATTTATAAGAAAAGAGTAAATTTTCTCATTCTTTGCTTTTTAATAATATTATTATTAATTAAGAAAAATGATAATGTAAAGAAAGTACAAGCATAAAGCCATGAAAATAGCACGAGAAAATCACTATACATCTTGACGAATTTTCATATTAAATAACTTCTAAAAGATGATGAATCGTGAATATCATGCTGACATTTGGACAAATTCAACTCAAAATTACCAAGTAAAAACTTTGTTGGGGATTGGGCCTAATACTTCCAGGCCCAACTTACAAAAAAGGAGGATTAAGCCCACATGAGTCCATCAGCTTCCACGACCACGAATGTCACTCACGAGTACTCTTGAGCATGATTGAGGCTTGGCAATCTTGTCTTTGACATAGGACTCCCATAGATCGATTCATCTTAAGTGTCCAATAGAGTACTAGTCTTCCGAATAATCTACTGTTTAATGAATGCCCGCTCCTATTTGGCATGGTCAGGTGACAGAAACAACAACTGCCTGTGCGGTGGCGGCGTGTTCTAGAGTCGGCGATGAACTGGACGGCCATGGTTTTCAGCTTGAGGTTGAATGGGATTGGTTTTCATTGGTTTTTAGTCGTGAGGATGAGGTTAGATTGTTTTAATCATGTGTATTCAATAGCATTTTTTAACTTGTTATAAGATGATGTGTCACTCAGTTAGTGGTTGGCAACCACTAACTGAGTGACACATCATCTTATAAACAACTCAAGGCTGATCTAGGTAGAATTAGGATCCTTTTCAGTTAGTTATGACGGAAGGATATTTTTGTCTTTTCAAAAAGTGAAAAAGATAAAAATATTCATATACTATAATTAGATATTATCTAGTTAAAGTGAATTGGAGAGGATCTTATTCCGTCTAGGTATGTAAATCTCTTGCCGAATTTAATTACTATCTGAATTGCATATTTAATTAGTCATTATCCATCTCTACAGGGATAAATGACTTAAGTATCAGAGTTATATCCCCATCAGTCCATCTCGGCAAACTCTTCACCTCATTTCTGTCTCTTTTATAGGATCAAATCAACATCAATTGGAGTGAATTTTGGAGAAGAGGGCAATATATATAAACTACTAAAAATTGTCCTAACAAACTTAAAATGAAAGAAAAGAGATGCTACCACGTACATATAACATTGTAACAATCAGAGATTTTCTTTTTTAAGAAATAGAGCTACTATATATAACTCACGGTACGTGTTAATTTATATTATGATTCACGAGCAAATTTAAGAAAAAACGTAACAAAGTCAGTGGAAATTTATATATACACTCCGGCCGCGTCATGGAAAATGATCATATTGCATAATTTCTTCAAATAAATATAGACAAATTAAATTCAGGCTCTATGATCAGTATATTGTAAAATGTTAAATGATTTCGGAAATATTTTTTGGTGAATAAGGATGCTAAGGAGGGAAGTAGTTTTTATAGAAAAAAAGGTTTCAAAATTAAAGTATTTTTTTTCTGAAAAAAAAAGTCTCAAGCATGATCATGATCTTTCAATTCCACGGTCTTGATGGTGTATTGGAGATGCGATATGGAATATAATTCGGGAAAAGTTCTTGATCAAGAACATTTTTTGATTCTTAATTGAATGACTAGCTAGTCAATCCATGAATCTAGAAGAAGAGTGAATAAATCTGTTGAAAATAAACCTGAAGCTAAGGTTCACTTCTTAGGTTTTTATATGATTTGAATGAGAAATTAATGTCATATACCATATTAATTTGTATATGATTTATTAATGTTGCAACTAACCCTAATTAGATTGACGGTTATTATTATTATTATTAAAGAATTTAATGGTTGGATGGGAGTGGCACATTATCACTGTGGATGAAAATGTGATATATAACATTACTTGATGTCAATTTAGTAATTGGATTTTCAATTTCAACGATAAATCTTTAGGTTTTCCTTCGATTTCAAATATGCCACTTCGTCACCTTATCGTCAGTTTAGTTAAGCCATATGCCACGTCAAATGCCATGTGACAAACTTGGATATGTATGTATACACATTAATATACATATTTAGACACCATTTTAGCTCAAAAATCTAATTAAGTTAGTGAATATAGATCCACTTAGGTATTAACTATTCATTTTCTTTATATTTTATCAATGTAGGACATAACACTTGCAAATACAATCACACCAATAATAAGGTTTGGAGAAGAGACGAGTGATGGCCAAGAATGCAAATATTGAGATACCATTTGAACTTTTAAGTTGTATTTAAGTGTAATGTGGTCATTAGGGGTGAAAAGGTGGTTAAATTAACCGCCCGCTAACCGCTAACCGCTTTTGAAGGTGGTTAGAAAAAATCTCTAACCGCCTAGGCGGTTAGGAAAAATCTCTAACCGCCTAGGCCATTACGGTTAGAGGTTTTACATTTTGAAAAAACTGTTAACCGCCTTTATGTACTATATATATATACATACATGAAACGTCGACGTCGTTTTTGTGTTTAAATATATAAAAATCTAGAAATTATGTCGTATATAGTAGGGTATTATCATATTACCATAAAAACGACGTCGTTTTTTTTTTTTTTTTTTTTTTTTAGAAAAAAAAATAACTTTTTAAAAAATTTTCTTTAAAAAGCGGTTAGCAATTTTTAAAGTTGTTAACTATTAATCGTTAGTTAACCACGTAAGAGGTTAATGCAAGTGGTTAGTGAATTTTACTAACTACCTAAATGATTAGGGTTAGCGGTTATTAGCTTTTGATCCCTGGTCATTATTGAATTTCTCACCAATTTCAAACATGCCCTACTTGATTATTTTGATGAAAATTGGTGTGGTTGGTGAGTAGTGGGCACGATCGAGTGTGTATTTTTATTTTTTCTTTCAGTCCAATTCCATTACTACAAAGTCGTACATAGACATCCACATAAGACAAGCCCATGCACTGCAGAAAGAGATAAGCCGAAATATATATATTAATACAGCGCCATACAATTAGTAAAGTCTAGGTGGGACTCTTCATCATGGGTTTGTTTATGTATTCCCATTTCTATAAATAATGTCAATAGGACCACTTCCATGTGCATCTTCTTGATATACACAACCCGAAAGTAAAGCCAAAAAAGAAAGAAAGAAAAAAAAAAGCTCAAAAGAAAGCTATGGCCATGGCGGCGAGAAAATATGAGGTGGTGTTCATTTCAACGCCAGGGATCGGAAACATGGTCCCACTTGTTGAATTTGCGCAACGCCTCATCGATCATGACCGTCGGTTTTCCGCCACCATACTCATCATCACCATGCCCGAAAGACCCCTCGTCAACACCTACGTCCAATCACGCGCCGCCGCTCCCGCCACCAACACCGTCCGATTCCTCCACCTCCCTACTGTGGAGGACCTTCCCTCACCCGATCAGTTCCAATCTTCCATCGGCTTCGTTTGCTGTCTTATTGAAAAACACAAATCCCAAGTGAAGCAGGCGATCACCAACCTCATGGAAACCGAGTCAAACCCCAACTCGCCGGTTCGAGTTTCCGGGTTGTTCGTTGATATGTTTTGTACTTCCATGATTGATGTAGCCAAGGAGCTCAGCCTCCCTTGCTACCTTTTCTTTGCTTCTCCGGCGACTTTTCTCAGCTTCATGCTTCATCTTCCGGTTTTAGACATCGAACGTCTCACCGCCGAGGTGGTCATCCCGGCATTTGTAAACCCCGTTCCTCCGACCGTGTTGCCTCCATCGGTACTGAAGCGAGAGGGGTACGCTTCGTTTTTGCACAATGCACTGAGGTACACAGAAACGAAGGGTATTATTGTAAACACGTACGTGGAGCTTGAGCCTCATGCGGTTAACTCGGTCTACACGAGCCAATTGCCACCGGTTTACCCAGTTGGACCAATTCTGGACCTTGCTGGGCCGGCCCAATGGCATCCAGACGGGGCTCACCATGAGAGTATAATGAGGTGGCTTGATGACCAGCCTTCATCATCGGTGGTGTTCTTGTGCTTTGGTAGTATGGGAAGTCTCAATGGGTCCCAAGTGAGAGAGATAGGATTTGGGCTTGAACGGGCCGGACTTCGGTTCTTGTGGGCCTTGCGGGAGAAACAGAAGGCCTACTTACATCTTCCGAATGAGTACGCAAATCTCGAGAAGGTTTTACCAGATGGGTTCTTGGAACGTACGGCTGGATTTGGCTTGGTCTGCGGATGGGTCCCGCAGGTGACAATCCTGGCCCACAAGGCAATCGGAGGGTTCGTCTCGCACTGCGGGTGGAACTCAATCTTGGAGAGCTTGTGGCACGGTGTGCCGATTGCCACGTGGCCGATTTACGCCGAGCAACAAATGAACGCCTTTGAGATGGTGAAGGAATTGGGATTGGCGGTTGAGATTTCGTTGGATTATAAGGAGGGGGGTGACTTGGTGCGGGCGGAGGAGGTTGAGAGAGGAATAAAGCGTTTGATGGACGGCGAGGATGAGGTGAGGAGAAAGGTAAAGGAAATGAGCAAGAAAAGTAGGATGGCTGTGATGGAAAATGGGTCATCATATAGGTCATTAGGAGCACTGATTGAGGAATTAGTACTTAATTAGGAGCAGTGATTTGAGAATCTAAGTTGGGACCTACTTGTCATTTGATGAAATATATTTAGTTTCAATTTGCAATTTGAAATTTGCTTCGTCTTGACTCTTTCTTCTTCTTCCTCTTTATCTTTTTCTTTTTTTTTTCTCTTCTTTTTTACCTTTAATATTTTGAGCATTTGCCTTGATCCCCTTTTTTTTAAAGTAGCTTTTGCAGGTTGGCACAATACCCCCGCCTTATTGACTACTTAACAACTACCACCGGATCATTCCTAATAGATAACTCAATCATGTAGGAATTATGTTTTATAAAGTGGAGGTCATTAGTTTAAATTTTTCTTTTTCCTCCCGTGTGAATATATAAAAAAAAAAAAAAAAAAAAAACCACCGAATTGCTACTATCTATCGACTTATAACCATCCTAAAAATTTTTATTTTGTTAGTTAACCGAAACAAACTGGCTTTGACCTTTAATTATTTTTTTGCATTAATTGTTTAGCCAAAAAAAAAAAAAAAAAACATTTGAGTCTAAAAGCAATCCATTTTGGCCCATAAAAATAAGTTTGACCCAATATAAAATACTTATGACTAACGACTTAATCGATAAACATTTAAAATACCTTATCGAATTAGGTCGACGGGCGAAAATACTCAAACCATCATTGATTTAACAGATAGGAGCCCTATTAGCCTTAATCCCTTAGTGGATATACAAATAAATTTCGAAGGTCCCTATGGTGAAAAATTAAAAAAAAAAAAGAAATGAAAAAACACGCCAACAGGCGTACTATAGAATCTAGATAATTAATCTGCGTCTATACTAAGTTACGCCCGGCCCCTTAGAATAAAGTTCTGTGTCTCTCGGACTAGAACTTGGGATTTAGATTTGGAGGGAAAGAAAAGAAAGGATCAAAGAAAATAGAAAAGAAATGCCTGTGGCCAAACCCGAATTATCTGATGCTAGAGTCATCGCTCACATCGATATGGACTGCTTCTACGTTCAGGGTTTCCAACTTTCTCTCTGTCTCATTTTATCAGTTTATGTAAACATGGGTGAATGCATATATGTCAGTATGTAGATATGTTATTTGGTAGGTTATATTAGGATTTGATGGTTAAGAATGCAAATATAGAGATACCCTTTTGAATTTTTATGTTTTATTTCGGTGTAATTGGGCTCATATTGTTTTTCTGACCAATTCCAAGCATGCCCATTTGCATATTTTTATATAAAGTTATGCCCTTTGTCAAAGAGGATTGAGTACAGTAGCTTACTCCCTTCCATGTTTCTGAGAAGAAACAGTACTGCAAGATGCTCTTTTCCAATTGAATTTTGATTTCAGTTCAAACTAAGGTGTTGTTTTTGTTTATATTCAATATTTATAGAATGTCCCTTCTCTGTTCAGACAGAAAATGGCTTGAATATGCATACACATGGTTGATATGTTCCAAGGAGTGCGTGAGTTTGTAGTTTTGCATTTAAAGAAGCATACGAAAGTGAGGAGTTCAGAATTGGATATACAGGAAAAGTCTGATTTTTTACTTGTGATGAGGTACTCGGCATGATATCTGTTGATAGTTTTGCAGTTGCTACATGATCCTTAACACTTTTAGGAACCTCTTTCGTGTCAAAGATATTGAACATGAATGTCCTTTTGTGGATGTGGTTGCCTTATGTTAGTAGTGGCACAAAATTATAGTCTTACCCGGGCTAACTACTCTGTGTTATTCTTTGTAGTGGAGCAGCGGAAACAGCCAGATTTAAGAGGGTTACCCACTGCTGTGGTACAATATAACTCCTGGAAAGGAGGGAGTTTGATTGCTGTTAGCTATGAGGCCCGTAAATTTGGTGTGAAGCGGTACTGAGAATGTTTTTGCTTATTCTATTAGTACATGTTTACCAAAAACTGAATAGTTTTAGACTGTGAAAATTAAATGCATGATTACCAGTTCAATGCGAGGAGATGAGGCAAAGCAAGTCTGCCCACAAATTCAGTTGGTCCAAGTCCCGGTTGCTCGTGGTAAAGCTAATCTGAACACATACCGCAGTGCGGGTTCAGAGGTAAGTACATTCAAAACACACTCTTAATAACTTTATATTTATTTTTGTCATTATACTCATTAAGAGTTGAACTTATGGTAGTATTTTTTCTTTCCATTTCAAATTTTCAGGTAGTTTCTGTTCTTGCAAGGAAGGGTCGATGTGAGAGGGCTTCTATTGATGAAGTGTATCTTGACCTTACTGATGCAGCAGAAACAATGTTAGCAGAAACACCTCCAGAGGGCTTGGAAGTAATTGACGAAGAAGCTGTTAAGTCACACATTTTGGGACTTAATAATGAGGTCAGAGACAGTGCATTGAGATCTCCAGATCTTTTATATTTTTATCAATGCTAAGATGATAGAAGTTAATTGTATGACTAAAGGTCAACGTTGATATGGATGTCAATTCAGATTTCAGTTTTTAACTAAAATTTTCTGGAAAGTTTGATGGAGTAAAGCATGTTAAACTATTTAAATTACTGAATATTTCCACAAACTTTTATCCAGCAATTGGCTCCTGATCCGTTAGTATCTTCTGTTTTTGAAGAGAGCATCAAGAATTAATCTCTACTTGTCAAAGTAAATTTGGATCATAATGTGGAGCACAAAAATGTAAAATTATAGAGTACTTTTCCTAGAAATTTTCTTTAGGGAGAGGTGTTGAGGAGGGGGGGTTGTGTTTATCAACATGCAGCATTTAGGTTTCTTGCACTGTGTGGAACAATAAATGTATTCCTTAAGATCAAAAGGATATTAGACATGGGCTTTGGGGAAAAGGTATAACGGTGGGCTATCCCTGGAGGCCAAAACTTACCTATTATTTCAATTTGGAAACATTCATCAGCACTTATTTATGTTATATTTGAGATTTAAAATGTACCATATCTAGGTTCTTTTTCCTCTGCAAATATCTTAAGAGTTCACCTAAATGACACGGCTGAATCGCTAAGTTCTGAACTTCCTAGTGTTGTGTTAGGGGGAATCATTAGACCGAAACTGGTTTTGAATTCAGGATGGAAATGATGCCAAAGAAAATGTGAGGGAATGGCTTTGTAGGAGTGATGCTGATCACCGCGATAAGCTTTTGGCTTGTGGGGCCTTGATTGTTGCAGAACTTAGGATGCAAGTGTTGAGGGAGACTGAATTTACATGTTCTGCTGGCGTTGCTCATAATAAGGTGGGTTGCGGTCAATTTTTAAATTTGTTCTTCACTGAGCCCTTCATGGCTTGATTTTTTCATAATCAGCTTATCTATGAATTTGTTAGCAGATGCTGGCCAAACATGCAAGTGCTGTGAATAAACCTGCACAACAAACTGTTGTGCCCTTCTCATCTGTGAAAGGATTACTTGAGTCCTTGCCAATTAAGAAAATGTGAGTGCTTGTTTGGATTTTTATACTCTTGTCTTCAATTAGACATTTTAGTCAAAATCCTATGTGCATGAGGTGACTGTGCCATATTTTGCTACTACGGTTGCTTCAAAAAGAAAGTAAAGTCGATCTTATATTATTCGTTTGTTTTGTATTCTTCTTATGGTTTAAAAGCTTATTGCTTGTAAGATTTTGTGACAGGCAATGCCTAGTGTTGAAGCAAACATGTTTTGCAGGAAACAGCTAGGAGGAAAGCTTGGAACTGCTTTACAAAGTGACTTGGGTGTGAACACTGTTGGTGATCTGCTGCAATTTTCAGAAGAGAAGCTACAAGAGCATTATGGCATCAACACAGGGTCAGTGCCTATCCTTGAACAATATTCTCTGAATGTTTTGAACCTTTAGATGATAGACAGCTTTTCCATTAAAGGTATCTGTTTTTTTTTTGGCTTGTCCTGAAAATGCGGATTTTTAAAATAATTAACATACATTTCAAAAACTTCCAAATTTGACTGAGCATTGTGATTTTCCCAAGTCAAACCATTCTCAATTTTCCCCAAATGTTATCTTCTTCTTCTTCCCCCCCCCCCTTTTTTTTTTGAATTTCAATATGCTTTATCCCATTATTATCTAGATATTTATATACACACAGTAATTTCTATGCTGAATAGTATCTGGAGAAATGCCATTTGTTGTTTGTGTTAGTTGCTGTTGTTTATCCATTTGAATATTCATCTAATAATTGCCCAAATGTACTTCCTGATTTCTACTTTTTTACATGCATTCCAGTACTTGGTTATGGAATATTGCAAGAGGAATCAGCGGCGAAGAAGTTCAGGGGCGCCTTCTTCCCAAGAGTCATGGTTCTGGGAAGACATTTCCTGGTCCTCGGGCTCTGAAGACAATTTCTTCTGTAAGATGAATGCCTCTGTTCTTGATGTCTTATAATCTTGTCATCCCTTGTATAGAGTCATTAAATGATATTTATTTGATTAAGGCATTAGTATTACTCTCTGTAAAATGCTTTTCATGCACTAAATCCCAAAATATAGAAATTTTTTAAGACTATTTTGGGTAAATTACAATTTCCCACCCTAAACTATAGGATTCATTTTCAATGTTCTCCCTAAAATTTAAATCTAATTAATCAACCCTCTAAACTGCGTGATTAGTTGTAATGTCCGTAGACAATTAAAGCTTCTTCAATTTCTGACATATTTAACCTTAATTTTGATGTGCTTTATCCTGTTGTCACCAAATATGTCTAAAGTAAAGACATTCCCAGCTTTTTGGTAGTCTCTATTTTATGGTTTGTTTGTTTAATAAGGCCTAAAGTTAGACATTTCAAGCCACATATTGGCCTTGTATTTGTTATGGCTATATATTATCTTAAGTGTTGAAAAGCATTTACTTATCAAAAAAAAAAAAAAAATTGTTGAAAAGCATTATAGTATATGATATTCCCAACAGTGTTGCCTTGTAGCCTTCAAATTTTGACTAGGATATGGTAGTTGGGCAGGCCCAATGGCTGTATTTATAAGCACTGCCACTACTTTTGGTTTTAATAGAGTATCTGGTTTCTGAGAATAATATTGACTTCTTGTTGGACCCTTGAAGTGAACCTTGATGATGTTGGAGAAATTATCTAATTGGACAAATATCTCTTTCAATCTCCAAGTAGATCAAAATTGCCATGCTGAAGAAATCAATTTTGGAACTAAGAAACAAATATATTTTTCCCAATAATCTCTCCTAGGTCTTTCAAAACATCAGTATTTTCAGTTATGCAAGCAATTTGGAAAGAGAAAATGGCTTGTGTTTGTAATCCAGGTTTTTATTATTTTTTTATTATTATTTTTTTCCTTTTGAAAATCTAATTTAATGACTTTTTGCATGCCAAAGAGAACCATTGCTATTTTGATTTGTTAGAAGGGACTATCAATTGAGAAAACTCGACTGGGTGCTGAGAAACTATTACTATACCCAGCTTTTCCTACACGATCAGTTATAGAGGGAATCTCTAAATAGATGTGAAATTCCAGAATGAATTTGAAATCCACATCTTTCTAAATATTAGTACCCCTGTCTGGTTCTTGTTCCGACATAATGTTTCTTGAAGTTCTTATGATTCTAATGCTGAATTTTAAATATTTCTCTTAACCAGCCTGTGGCTCTTCCTCCAGGTTCAACACTGGCTCAATGAACTTTGTGAAGAACTCAGTGAACGCCTTCGCTCCGACTTGGAACAAAATAAACGGATTGCTCATACACTAACTCTGCATGCTAGAGCATACAAAGTAGTTATTTTCCATCAATCAATCTGGATTTTAGTTTCTGTATACTCCTTGTTCCCATTCTGATTATGAGTTATCCTGCAGTCCAATGACTCAGATTCACATAAGAAGTTCCCTTCCAAGTCTTGTCCCCTAAGGCATGGGACTGTCAAGATCCAAGAAGATGCCTTCAACTTATTTCAAGCTGGACTACGTGAATACGTGGGCTCATACAAATCTAAGACTCAAGGAAGTCAATACAATGGTTGGGGTATAACATCCCTTTCTGTTTCAGCGAGTAAAATCGTTGCCATACCATCTGTAAGTTTTTCTTGGTTCTAGGTGTTTTGCGTCTTTCTGGTCTAACTTTTCCCTTAGGAAGTTAGCTCTCAACACTGCAGGGTATCACTGCCAGCTTGGTTGGTGATCGAACCTTTGTAGGATTTCTCAGATACTGATAATATTCTGCTTTTCTTTTTCTCTCAATACCTAACTAATATATGTTTAGCAGGCCATGGAGTTGTTATTCGTATTGTAGATGCTTCTTAATATGAAGCAATCAAGAAGTATTTGAATTAAATTAGTTTCAAAATGAATTAATCCAGCTGCTGAAAGAAATATTATGCTCAGCTAATTATTCAGACTTATACTTACTAGTCCTCAACTATAATTTTAATGGTGCATATTCTTTTGCTAGGGAACATCTTCAATTATGAAATACTTTCATGGCCAGTGCTCATCCAATTCTTTGTCAAAGCAATCACAGGATAACTTCATCCATGATGCTGCACCCTTGTCACCCTCAGGTACATCGGTCTCAAATGTGCTTCTTGTTCATTCTTGGGTTCCTAATATTCTCTTCTGTCTTATTGAGGCTGTTTTTTGTTAGGAAGTGAAAGCTATTCGGATTTGAATTTAACTGAGCCACAGATTGAGTTCCGTGGAGAAGAAACTAAGATTAAGTATGATGTTACTAGTCTGGCTGAACAGGAAGACAAAAAGAATAATTGGAAAGAACAGGTTTTACTCTACGCAGATTCATTATTTTTTTAACTAATTTCATGATTTTTACCATGCTATGAGAAAATGTTTTAACCCTTTGAGATGTTTATACACCAACTCTTGCATATTTAGCATGGGTAGTTAGATATTACAAGGCTTTAACAGGTTAGATGGAGTTTGGGCAGAAATTTACCCCTTTTTCTAAAGCATGATTTGTGCTATTATATGATGCAAGATGTGGGTCTTGATTCTTGATTGACAAATTTGGGCAAATGCTTCCTGTGGTAAATAGGTCCAATCGTGAGACCCTTTGAGATGTTTATACACCAGCTCTTGCATATTTAGCATGGGTAGTTAGATATTACAAGGCTTTAACAGGTTAGATGGAGTTTGGGCAGAAATTTACCCCTTTTTCTAAAGCATGATTTGTGCTATTATATGATGCAAGATGTGGGTCTTGATTCTTGAATGACAAATTTGGGCAAATGCTACCTGTGGTAAATAGTCCAATCGTGAGACCCTTTGATGTGCAGGATCCATCTTGTTTGTCACTACAACGGACGCAAAATGATATTATCCAAGAAACTTCACAATTGTTGCCTTCAGGTAGTATCATGTGCTGGTTATCGCTTTTGGTTGCCTCACTTAACTTTTTAGTTTTCCTTTACCGCATCATAATAGAGGCAGGTATTTGTCTAGGAGGTGCAAGCGGTTTGGAGATTATAAGTCAAAGTGAGCAACAAAGAGAAATCCCTGAGGAAGAACCTGGGGTTAAGTATTCCATGCCTAGTTTTGATCAAGTTGTGCAGAAAAGAAACACATCAAAAGAGAAGGTACATTTGTGCATTTCCATTATCTCTTCACAAACATTGCTCTGCCAAGTGCCCGAGCCATAACTGCAACATAAGTGAAGGGTTTTTTTTTTTTTTTTTTTTAAACGAAGGGGGGAAAAGTGGACAACATAAGTGAAGTTTTTGTTCTGTTTGATCCGTTGAGTACTGGGTGGGGCTGAACATTAACTTATTTCTTAATTTTTTTGTGGCAGGGAGCAACTTCAATATTAAGGTTCTTTAAGAGTTGTGACCCCGCTTGTTCCTCAAGGAAGCAGGAGCATGTTGAAGCTGTCCAAAATGTTGAAGCAGCATCATCTGTCGGTAATTTTCCACTTTTATAGGCTTTACATTTATGCCAATTCCTTTGTGCACTTCCCCTTCTCTCTCTCTCTATCAACTTTGAAGTATACTTCAGGCTTTCAGTCTACAAGTAGTATCCGTTCAGATCCGAATCAAGTCGAGCCAAAAGAAATTGTTCTTGAGGTGACGGGAACTAACAGTAGCAGGTCTAGATCAGCTCATATTGAACAACAAAGGGAAGCATGGGGTTACAAAGTTGATGAGATTGATCCCTCTGTGGTTGATGAGTTACCACCAGATATTCAGGAAGAAGTTCGGGCCTGGATCAGGCCTCATAAGCGGCCTAATTTAGTCAAAAAGGGCTCCAGTATAGCTCATTACTTCTTACCAGCCAAAAATAGATAGTCCTAATGACACCATGCTGTACATAGGTGTGTTATCCATCAAGCTAGAGAAACATAGTGTTTCTTAATTTTATGGATTTATTAAATAGCTTGGGAAACTTGAAAATGCCATGCATTCAAGGGCTTTGTGTGTACATATACAATTTTATCATTCTTACGATGAGTAGTGTTACTTTTCACTCATTTATCACACCCATTTCATACAGACTGAAATGACGCGTTTTAAGTGTCATTTAAAACACGCAGTCATGTGAAATGGGTATGAAAAATATCATTACTCTTCTTCAGATAGATTGTATGGAAATGAGCTAGAATGGTAGTCAACTCTGTACATAGAACTGATACCATGAAAAATGAGATTGACTGAAATGGTATATCTAAACTATTTTTGTTGCTTCAATTTGAGTTAATAACTTGCATGTTACGTGGACATGTTTTAGAGACCTACAAAATTTTGACCAACTCATTTATTCTCTAGAATGATCAGGAAATTTATCTTATCAGCTTCAACATATATATATATATATATATATGTACACACACATATAAAACAAAACATGAAATATTTGCTTTGGAGGAATATAATCAAATTTTGGCAGCTATGCAATTTGCCAGTGAACATAAACAGAAACATTTAGAGATGAAACACGAAGACAGCAATTATCCCTCACTCACATGATGCTTAAAAAGACCAACAATTGGGGTCATTCATTGTCTGATTTGTTAGACATCAAATTTTAAAAAGTAAGCAACTACTGGGGCTTTGATGATCAAGTCATGTGCTAATCTAGAAATCCTTGTCCCCTCATCTCTTTCAAAAAAAAAAAAGTCATTGTTGAGAGAGTGATTGAAGGAGGGCATTGTCTCAAGAAATAGATTCTAATCTGTAGAGGGGTCCACTAAACTCGATTAATTTGACTACAAGCATCATAGTGTAGCCGTGTAAGGATAATTAATGTGGTGTTGCTTAAAAGATTGCCATTTACTTTTTTATCATTTGAAATGCAATAATTTTAGGTTAAATGCTCTATAATTTGATAGTTTATGTAGTATAAAACTTCTTAAATTCAATCATTGTTTTAAAATTAAATAATTGTGATATTTATAACAATATTATTTATCACTTTCACTAATTCAATATTTCTTTTTCGTGCACATGTCACATCATTTATCATGTCTATTTTATAACCCACTTTAAAAGAATAAAAAAAAAAAAAAAAATTACTTAAAACTCGTGCGTGATTAATAAAAAATAACTAAAATAAAAGTTACTCTTTATAGAGCAGCAAGCAACACGTGTTTGCATTTGCGGCTCATTTTGTACCCGAATCACACCTGTGCTCATGGTTTTGGTGAGTATGATACCACGGCCAAGAGTACATAGTTTTGGATGCTTCTCATGTTTTCAACCAAAACCAACTTTATCTTGTTACCCTTTTCTTTTTGGTGTATTTACACTTATGCAATGGTATTTAATATTTATCCAAAGATATTGGTTTCATTTTATATTAAATAGGACCACTCTAAAACAAATAATAAGTTTTTCTTTCTATTCAAGGTGATTAGGACAAAGTGATTGGACTTTTCTCGAATTGGCTTAGGTGCTATAAAAAAATCTACAGCGTATGCATTGTAGTTTTTTATTTTAATGGTTTAGGTTTAATTTTAAATTTTTTATGAAAAAGAAATTGAAAGTAAAATTAAATCTAGACGGTTGAAAAAATTTATCATATCTATTGTAGTTTTGTATACAATACATATCTCAAACCCAACTTTACCAACCTTCTACAATGCACTAAATGAGAGAAAAATGCACTAATGCTTAAGCGCTACACGCTAAATAGTATTCTAAAAACAGATGGGCACATCATTTGGTGGTGTGCGAAGAAAAAATTGCAAAAAAAACTTGCATTATCATGCAACTGACAATAAATAAAAGAAAATATCTCTTTATCTTGTTTTTTGAGTGTGTGGAGAGCATAAATATTGATCTAATAGCGTACTCTACTATTGAGAAAAGAAAGTGTTTGTTGGGAGATTAAAGCGATATGGAGTTTATATCAATAGCACATTAATATACATAATTGAACACAACTCTAGCCCAAAAGCCTAAGCTAATGGGCTAAGGTTCACTTAGGTATATTAAGCACTTTCTTCTTTTATATTTTCTCAATGTGTTGGCTCAGATCCGTGCCCTCTGCCATCGACAAGCCGTACAACCGCTGCTTTAGATAAAGCTTGTTCATCAATGACTTTAACATATACCGACTTTCCAATTTCAACCAAACTGCCGCCAGAGATTCTTCGTCCATGACATGATACATCACGTCATCTCCAGACAAAGCCGAATAGTAGCCACCGCTTTCGCCTCAAGTTCCTTCCAATCTATGTCAGCCATCCCTTCTGGTTTCGTCTCATATAGCGCCTTCACCATCCCTTGTTGCACCAACAAATCCTTGACACGTCTCTGCTATAACCCGAAATTCCCAAATCCATTGAACTTCATCACGTCGAACTTTGCAGAAGATATGCCAATCTCAGCCATCATATGATTAGGCTCACCCGAAATTTCCAGATCCATTGAACTTCATCACGTCGAACTTTACAGAAGATGTGCCAATCCCAGCCATCGTATGATTAGGCTCTGATACCATTTGTTGGGAGATTAAAGTGATATGGAGTTTATACAAAGAACACATTAATATACATAATTGAACACAACTCTAGCCCAAAAGCCTAAGTTAATGGGCTAAAGTCCATTTAGGTATATTAAGCACTTTCTTCTTTTATATTTTCTCAATGTGGGACACAACACTTACAAGTGCACTCACAACAGTGCTCGTAATTTAAGAGCCAAACATGTGAAACAACTTTAGTCATCTTATTCTGCCTTGTTTTTTCTAATAAAAAAGAAAGTGCTTTAACTTGGAATAGGATCCTGTCCATTTCAAATGAAATGGATAATATCCATTTAGTGTAAAATGAGGGGTAATATTGTAAATTTAGTCATTCAATTTTAATGTTAAGACAATACTACCATTTATTTTACACTAAATGAATATTATCCATTTCATTTGAAATGGACAAGATCCTCTTCCCTTCAACTTTCATTATATTTTTTGTTTAAATAATGATAAAGTCATAATCCTTATTTTAGAGCTCACTAAATATTGATTGCATGACTTTACTTCTACGAATTGACTATTTGGTGAATCATTGACTTCATGAACTAAAGATCTCATACTTTAAAATTTGTTGACGGTCTTTATATATATATATATATATATATATATATATAAATCTTTTTAATGGCAACCATTTTTGCAAGTCAGATTACTTCTCCTGCAAGTCATGTGTTATATGAAACTTCAATTTTTTTTATTTGTTTTTTGTTTTTTTGGCTCCACAATTATGTTATCATGTATAACTCCAAGATATAACTTTTTTTTTTTTTTGGTCTAAATGCTTGCTGCTCCTCACACTTGTCTTATAATGACTCAGCATCCTCAAATATTGTTTCTAAGTCCTAAAAATTTGGTTTTTAATTATTTTTAAATATACCATGGGTGTCTCCAAAAGGTAGTTGAATGGATTAGGACTACATTTCATGAAGTAGAAGTTATTGTATAAAAAACAAATAAAAATACCGAGGGCTTAAGGAAAAAAATTTAATGAGGAAAGGGTATAAGAGAAAACCCAAAAAGAGGGGGAACTAAAGAGACACCAAAATCCTGCGACGCCCACATAATTTTAATTTATGTCCCCAATATCGCTGGTTGTTTTGGCAAAAACGTTTTCTTTTCACTTACCTTGTAAAAAACGAAACGTTTTTGTTTCTTTTCTCCTTTATATAATAATAAGCCTGCCAATTTCGGTCCTATGGGTGTGCAGCTGAAGCTAACTTCCCAAGTCCTGCGATTTCTACGAAGCAACTCGGATTCTTGTCCATTCCGGCATCTGGGTATGTCTCAAAATCTTTTTGTTTGCCCCGATGAATTTCATTTTTTTCTTGTTTGGCTCCTGAAATTTGCATTTGTCTGTGTATTGCAGTATTAGTTTGAGATAAATACAGCTAATAATTGATACTGCAGTCACATTTCTCTCTATTTTTCTGCTCTTATTTCATTTCTGTTAATGATTTTTTTTGTAAGTGCTTCGGGTCTGAATATTTGGTTCTGTTTAATTCGCTAGATGAATTGTGGTATCAACATTGTTTAGTTTGTTGATCTTCAATTGAACTTTTGATGTTATTTTCTGATTTGGTTTTCTTGGAAGTTGGAAATGATTGTCCTGTTTGATTTATTTGACTGAGATTTGATGTTCTTTGAGCATCTTCAGTGTTGGGTGTGTTCTCTTTGGTACTCAACTGATTGGTAATGGAGACTTGGATGACAAAGGTGGTATTGATGCGAGTCAAATTGATCTAGAATAGGAAAAGCTTCACTTTTTATTAGTTTAGCTATAAAAATTTGATAATGTTGGTATTCAAAGATTTGAGTTGAAGATTAGTAGTTCATTCCTGGGATATAATCTTTTACATAGTTCACAGGCTTTTTTTAGATTTATTGATCTGAAAGGTATTCCATTTTTTTTTCTATACAACTTTTAGCATGCTTCTGCTGTCATCTTCATTTGTTTCTCTTTGTGTACATTGATTTTATCAGTAAATTGTGATGAATTAAAAATTAGAAGCTGCCAGAGCATTCTCAAGGTTGAAATTCCTCACTCCTTTACTTGAGCAGAAGAAGAAAATCTTTTTTGTGAAAGTCTCGTGCAACTAAAGGGACTTTGATACTGTTTTTGAAAGAAATAAAAAGAGCTTTCACATGAGACATCATCATATCCCTTAATGCAGCAGCAACAAAAAAAATAGCAGGAACTTGTTCGGAATACTGATTAAATAAAAAAACATCTAGATTCCTTGATCCAGTGCATCACTTAAGTGCTTATGCATTGAATGAAGATGCTTCAGAAAGATATCCAATGTAATTCTAAATACGGTGAGGGTTATTTTAGTTTGTAACTAGAAACTGCATGAGGCCGAAGGTATATTCACTTCAAAGCAGTCTGTTGATTTTAGAACTGAAAACTAGAAAGAGTTTTAGTTTAGAAATGATATATTGGGATACTCAAATAATCTATAAAATGGGGTAAGTGGATTAATACCCCTGTTCTCAGTTCAATAACCTTCTAACACACTGATAGTAACATTATCTTTGGTGTTAAAATCCATCTCAATTAAGCAGCATTCTTTGTATCAGAATCTCAAAGAGATCAAAATAGTTTAAAAATTTCTTTCTTGATGCCTAAAAGAGTTGATAAATTAAAGTTATGGAGACTGAAAGCAGATCAACAACAGTTGCCTATATGAGATTTCTGCTTCTTTTTTTGTTTTTTTGTTTTTCCTTATCTTTTTTTCCCAGCAAATCTGAAATATGCTTTAATTTTGTAAAGATTGTGCGACATGTGCCCAAGAAAAATTTGAAGGCTAATATCTTTCATTTTTATGCACATACTTAATCGAGGGATTATATCCCACCTTTCTGGTGTTTACACTTGCAATGAGTGTATAATTGGATATGGCATCTAATTGAAGAGGGAAAGTATGGTTAGATAGCATTGCAAAGTTTCTTATCCGGCTTTGTTTGAAAAGATTGGCAAGTCATGAATTTTCATGGGGTAGATGAGAGTTTGATAAGTAGCTATGAATTTCTCTCCTTTTGTTATACTGCTTATTTTCAGGTAAGATGCTCATAATTTGTAATATTGGATATTTCCTTAGTTGGTGATTGTAGATCTAAGTAGCTGCAACATGATTACAAGAGTTCTGTTTTGAATCGGACACTGCAACTCCCCAAAATATAGATCGGGGAAAATTCATGATTGTATCTAACTCTATAGTTGATATATTATTGCGATTGTCACTGGTTGATGTCCCTTTTTTCATAATTCCTTTTAAGCAATATGGACTACATAGTCATAAGTAGATTATAGAACCCCGTAGGTTTTGACATTAATGTTTTCATCTGTTATTGATTTCGTTTTTAAGTTAATTTAGAAACGCCAAAGGGTGATAGACAGTTGGGAAAAGGGTGACAATGTTGAAATACATATGCATCTCATTCTCAGGTGAACTAGACTGATCTGTTCCTATTAAATGGTGCATGGGAATAAATGATATCTTTTTCATGGGTGGGGTTGTATTCCCTGTGCTAGAACTATTTTATATGACTAGGTCTTTAGCTAAATGTAGCAATTCATTGATCCTGACAGACAATGTAACTTTATTCATTTTCCTTTATAACAGGATAAATGAATAAGACCAAAGAAAAGAAAGTCCATTTTATTTTAAATTAGCTGATTGTTCAGAAGTTAGGAAGCTATGATTGACAACATATGTGGATTTAATACATCTTCTAAGAAGTAGACAGTGGAGAAACTAACAAACAAAGCTTAGTTAGGGTAAACAGAACAGGGATTCTAGTAAGGTGTTAAAAAGTGAGAACTGAAATGACAAGTTGGTGAAGTGGTGTATGAAAAGAAAGAAGTGAGAACTGAAATGACAAGTTGGTGGAGTGGTGTATGAAAAGAAAGAAACTAACCAACCTACTACATTGATGCATCCTATGAGCAGGGGTGGAACTTGGATTTTAGATGTGGGGGGATGAAACTTAAAAAAAAAAAAAAGAAATTTGGAGAACTTTTTGGGGCTTGGGGGGACCTTACTAGTTCGGCCCTGCCTGTTAGGACCATTGTTGGGGTCAATCCTTTCAACTAAGAGATTAGACTATATCGCTTAACTGTGCAACATAAGTGGAGAAGGTTAAAACGAAAGTATCTAAAGAGGGTTTTAGTGCATATAATTAGCTCAGAAGTAGGAGGATTTTAGTGCAGACCATACTTTTCACCCTCTACATTTTTCCATTTGGAGTGATTGAGCTACTTTGTGAAAAAGGACATTCATGTTAGTGTTATTGACAAAAACTAAAATTTTGAATAGGAAATGCATGTTCACCAAGATTCTATTATTTGATGGAGAAGCCTTTGCATTTTAGATAATTTTGTCATTAATGTAGAGCAACTTAATCAAACAAAAAATTGAGATTTACCTTAACATTTTCACTGACTTGGTTGGGACATTTTTTTAATGCTACCTAAATGTTTAAATAGTGTAAATGCAGGATTTGTTGAAACCGCTGAAGGGGTTGGTTGATTGAAAGTATCGTTCTGGCTTTATTCAATAAGTGCTACACTGAAATTTTAAAGTCATTCTATTCCAAGAGTCAGCTTTGCAGTTGCTACTAAAATGTCAATATTGTCAAGATTACGTTGCATCACTGTGGATGTTACTGGTACTTTGATAGCTTACAAGGGAGAACTTGGTGACTACTATTGCATGGCAGCCAAATCTGTTGGGCTGCCATGCCCTGACTACAAGCGTGTGCATGAAGGCTTCAAACTTGCCTATAAAGACATGGCCAGAAATTATCCTTGTTTTGGGTATGCCGCGAAAATGCCCAACATAGTGTGGTGGAAGACTTGTGTGAGAGACTCATTTACCAGGGTAAGAAAATCTGACGTAGCCAGTATAGCTTTAGGCATGTTGTATAGTGATGACTAGCTTGTTGGTAATCCTTGTGTATCAAATCATCATGGTATGGTGGTACACACACTGTTCTCCAATAAGGCAAGTCTAGTTCAATGTGTGAGAATTTATTTGTTACTTTTATGAGTTATAAAACACACCCCTATTAACAAAGTAGAGTGAGTGACCATAATGATACAGAAAGTAAAATGTGTACTTTTTGGCTCAGACTTTTACATATAATTTCCTTGTTAGGAAGTTATAATGGAAATATTGTTGACTACAGGCTGGATATCATTATGATGAGGAGACATTTGAGAAGGTGTTTAGACGCATATATTCATCATTTGGTTCATCGGCTCCTTATACCATCTTTCCAGATTCCCAACCATTTCTAAGATGGGTGCATGAGCAGGGGCTTAAAGTTGGGATTATTAGTAATGCAGAGTACCGGTATCGGGATGTAATTCTTCCAGCCCTTAATCTGAAACAGGTAAAAAAAATTGTTCTGTTCCTGGTATTTTGGTTCCCAAATTCTTATTTAGTTTATCTTAATTGATCTTGGATTAAAGTAGGAGAGTAATTGGTTTTTGCATTTTTATGGAAGTCTACCAACTGGTAATATTTCAAACTATTACATACATATATGCACGCAAACAGATGATCACCATAAAAACATGCATTTGTGGTCACACATACAGGATGATAGGATCCCCGACTTGTTCTCATTTTATTACAATAATTCAAGTTCCCATGATTTATATCAATATCACCGCACACCACTTCAAGCTGTCTAAAAACTTTTGGTGAAAGAGTAGTGTTTTCTGTCCCTTTGTTGTTGTTATCCATACATGCATGTCTATCACATCCCTATTTATTATGTCTACTCTTTCAAATAGGGAAAGCTTCACCTTCTGACGTTTTGGCGCTTTTGCATTCATACCCTTAAAGTTTAATAATTTGCAATGTCAAGATCCCATGTTTTAGCCCATTTTCATTACTCATTTGTTAGGATTTTCTGTTAAATCCTAATAGAAAGATGCCAAAATACCCAAAATAATTCTGTTTATATATATATATATATATTCATGCAAGGCTGACACACGGTCAGGCCGGATAGCCAGCCATGGGTTCCATTTTTTTTAAAAAAAAAAATTATTTAATTAGGGCAATTTTGTATTTTTATAGGTTTTACAAGGGTATAAAGAATGTTTCACATATTTACCATTTGATTTAATCCTAAACCTATCACTAGGGGTGCAATTAAAAGGGGGCTAAAACATGGGATACCAAATTATAAATTTTTAAACTTTAAGATATGATTGTAAAAGTGTCGAAACATCCGGAGGAATAAGTGAAGTTTTCCAGGAATTGATTGCTCTTGGATTAATTCATGCGTGTGTGCTTGCAAAAGACTAGAAATGCTGATAGCGTCAAGTCTATTGTGTTGTTCAGGGATCTGAATGGGACTTTGGTGTGTTCTCTGGTCTGGAAGGTGTAGAGAAACCTGCCACAAGGATTTATGAGATTGCCCTGGAGAGAGCTGGTGTCGCACCAGAGGAAGTTCTGCATATTGGGGACAGCATGCGCAAAGACTACGTGCCAGCAAAGAATGTGGGGATGCATGCATTGTTATTGGATAGATTTAAGACGCCTGATGCTGAGGAATGGAGGAAATCAGGTGCCATTGTGCTTCCTGACTTGATGGCAGCAAAAGATTTCCTTACTTCAGAAAACTCAACTTCCTGAGCGGCTTCTTTCCCATTCATGACTTTACATGTATAGTCTTTCCCATCATATCGTTTAGACTTTAATCTCAAATATTAACCAGCTAGTTTGTCCCCTAAATTTTGGTGGCTTGTTTTCACACCCTATGACCAAAACTTTTTAGGGATCTAATGGGGGAGAAATTGACACCGGTTTCAATGTTGATGAGCTCAATCATAAGGGAGAGAAAGATTAGATGCTCTCTCCACTTCGAGCATTTTTCATTCACTCTTCATAATCATTTATCACTCTTTTCATACTAATTGCTTGGCATATTTGAAGTGACTTTATTTATTTATTTTTGGTTGAAGTAGCTGATATGGAAGTTACTTAAAACACGTCAAGTATGAAATAAGTTTGATAAATAACTGCTAGCAGGGCAGAATTAGAAAATTTTGTTTGAGGTGGCTAAAACTAAAGATAAGAAGTTATTTATTGCGAAGTTGCTTAATATATTAATATGGCATCTTAAAACAAATTTATGGTATGAAAGTGGGAACTTGTAAGATAAAACAAAAGCTAGGCAAAGGAGTTTGTCGGAGCTTGTTGGCAGGGAATTATCTCGATACTTAAATCAATTATCGATTATGGGTGGATCAAAACTCTAGTCCAAAGAAAGGAGATTAAATATGGGCTCCTTTTCACCGAGGCATTCAATTAAGTGTAGATCCCCGTACCCTCCAAATCCCAGAATTGGGGATAGCTCAGACATGACCGAACGTTACGTGTCAGTAGGTTGTGGTGTTCACACCCTTTAGTTTAGGGGGCTGAAGCACCGTTGGTTACATCCTATAGATTGATGTGATCATACTCTGAGAGTGAGATCGCCAAATAGGAGTTAGGGGTTTGAGGATCGGACATCGTTTCTTCTATGGATTACAGTTATGGCCCCAAACAGCGAGGTACAACCTTGGGCCTTAGCTGGTCATGGGCCTGGACTAGAGGGACACTAACAATGACCAGCTTCTTTGGTTACCGTTTGGGCTTTCATTGAGCGGCCCAAATATTAACATGCAACATTTTGTTGACATTGCTGGCACCAAGCACCACGCGCGCGACAGCAAATTTCTGGGGTTCTTTTTTCAAGCGGCAAAAACACAATCTTTTTGTCTGAAACCAAAAGACGAAAAGGCCTATATTTAGTTAAAAAGAAAAAGAAAAAAAAAAAGAGAGAAAGGCCTATCCAAGATTACTATATATGGGCAGAAAGACAAAAGCAATAAAGCTGATAATAAACTCTGGATTTGGGTTTTGTGGTTTGGGAATGTGATGAACACCATGATTATCAACTGTGTCTTTGGATTTGGGGTAGGGAAAATCCTATATTTCTTATATATCCTGATTCTTCTCTCATCCTCCTATTTTTTTTAAATTATTATTAGATTTAATTATGAGGCTACATCGGTCTAACACAAACTCTAAAGATCCAACAATAATTTAAAAAAAATGAAGAAAAAAAAAAAGATAAAAATGTGTAACATCTCTTTGAAGAGCAACCGGCGTGAACTGAAATGGAGTGCAACATAATTATTATTATAAAATTTTGTTTTCTGAAATGAAAGAAGAAAAATAGTGAAGACTGAACGATATGGCAGGCGGCAGCCATGATTATCATTTTTTTGTTCCCTCTTTTGTTTTATGGACAAATTCAAGCCAGACATACTGATGTTTGTTGCCAGAATCAGAGAATCACACAGTTTGATGTGTGGGGCTCATCATGGCTAGTGATGACCTAGTCTGACTGCAGACTGCTCATAAACTTTGTCTTAAGGCGCATAAAAAATCAACATAGCTTTAAATCTGACAAATGACATCTTATTTTGTTGTGTAGACTCTACCAAACAAACTTTGTTGTTGCCAAACACCGGATGACATATGACATCTTATATTTTATAATTTGCTTTCACAATAACAATTTGTTTTTGTGTCGACTCAGCTTTTTTGTTTACTCATTCGTAGTCATAGGCTTCTTAAAGTTTCATAATTGATTCCAGGCAACAGGAAGCTTTTATATCTTTGGTTTCAAATATATATTCTAATTATGTAATTCAGGCTAAAATGTTGATTTCGTTAGATTTGATTAATTAGTTAAAGTTTGTGAAAATACTGAAAGGCAGGGTGATGGACGAAAATCCCCTACCACCACCGATTCTACCAATACCCACCTTTAATGGAAACACTAACTAAGACTGATAGTTAGTACTCAAAAATAAAAGGATTAAACAACATTAACTTTTCATTTTGGTTAAGGGATGGCTTCACCCCAAGGTTAGAGAGTGGTTTTGAACACCCACTTAACGTTGCATGGAAGTTGCCGAACCACCTCTAGAGGCTAAACCCACCTCAAATAGGCCAAAATCGCCTTCTAACCTAACAGGGGTGGCCTATAGGAGTGGTAGTGGTTTTGCCCCATTTTGCTTTTTGGGGTAGCTAAATCAACCCTAAGGCCACATATGGGAGGTGGCTTCGGATCACTCTTCTTCTGTTTTTATTTTTAATTTTTATTTTTGTAAGTTTTTTAATGATTTCCTTTTCCTAAAAAAATATTATTTTAATATTTTATATTTTTTTAGTTATTAGTTATATATGTATCTTCTAATTTTTAATGAATTATTTTTTTTTTTAGTATTACAAATCGCCACGTACATGTCATTTCTTTTATTGGCTTGATCTAGAATTCCGTCAATTTTATGAACGAATTTTGAATAGAAATACAATTTTTGTTTTTAGCTAGCTATATGTGAGGTACTGATACGAGTTCAAGCTTAAGTAATAATTTTTTTTTTTAAAAAAAAAAAAAGTTGTTAAACCATGAGGACTAACGAGCTTTCAACCCAAAATACAATTCCAAAAAAAAGAAGGTTGTCAATGATTGCAAGAAGAAACAGCACAAAAGCTACAAGAAAAGTTGCAAAAAGTTAGTTAATTAAGAGGAGCAAATGGATAAGAAAAAGAACCTAAAGAAGATTTTGGATAAAATTATGGAAGCTGTGAAACACGTAAAAAGCCTTCAGATATTATTAGAGACTAGAGTTAAGGGTGGCATGGCATGGGCCCTGAAAGCTACTACGTACCACTAAAAAGTTTGGATCCACTCATTTCTAAGTCAATATATCCTAAAGTCCTCCAAGTAGATTATGTTTAAAGTATATCTTTGTCCTGTTGTATATATATATAATATCATCAATTTTGAAGTCTGTTACGTGTATATATATTGCAAGTCAAACAAGCGTATTTGTCTATAAATGAGAGCATACATAGCATATGGTTTTGGTATTCGGAAACCAACTTTGCAAACATATTTTCATGATACATATTATTGGAGGCTATTATGATAAAATTTCATCAAGAAATCGTCACGAAGACTACTTGCGTTGTACGACACAGAAAATACGCTAGCCACATCTGCACTATCACCTAAAAATGATTATTCATTTTGGAGCTTGCATAGAATCATTTATAAAACCTAGTTTTGCCTAGTAAAAAAGCAATGAAAGCATGTAGAAATGTTATAACTTAGATGAAACTTGTATATTGATAAGAGCTAAATATTACATATTTGGACCCCTTAATTTACATTAGTTAATCCTTTAGCTGTGTCGTTATCTAACGCTTTGT
>CM017321.1:13187570-13205503 GCA_006937295.1 Carpinus fangiana | reverse complement strand
TTTTCTTTTTTTTTTTCCTTTTTTTTTTTTTCAGAAGGAAAAAAAAGTTCAAAAGATATATTTAGTTGACTGACTTTAAAGTTCAAAAGATATATTTAGTTAACTGACTTTTAAAGTTGAAAGAAGTAATTAATTAAAAAAGAAAAAGAAAAGAAAGTGAGACAAGTTCTAAATTACTTTTTGATTAAATTAAAACTAATATTTTGATTAGATTCTAACTTGATAAGTGAAGTCATGCTTCCACAGAAGTTTATAATTTTGATTAAATTAAACACTTACCTCATTAAGTACCATCTCAATTTCACTTGTATTTTTAAATCACAACTAATAAGTAATAACAACTCCGACCTATTTCTAAAGTGTTAGGGCAAATAAAATTCAACTCGATGGGGAGATAGTTGAGACATCATAAAACCAACTTCATGAAACCCTACACTTATCATTACAAAACTTGGGAGTATTGAATTTGTAATCTGACTAAATTATTGTGTATTATTATGTTTAATCATTTTAATATGTATATAACATAATATTATATGTTATAGTTGAATTAAATGAACTAAATGATAGGATGTAGAAATAAAATAGAAAAAAATTTCATTGCATTATTACACCAATAATGTTAGAAATTCTTTTTAATTTTATATTAATGTTTTGATTAAGTAAAATTCAAGTTTTCCTCTTACAATTATAAAAAGTAAATTTTATAATACTTATAAAAAATACGATTATAATATAACCCAAATATTATAAACTTATTTCAATGCAAAAACGATAGATCGACCAAGAGAAATAAATTTGATGTCCATACAAAGACTCCATGCTTAAGTCTCGACCACACATGTAAATTCCCCTGTTAGTTCCATAGGGCCCCCATGATGTCAATTATTTGCGACAAATAATCAAGAAAACTTTTATAATTATGATGACATGAAGTAAATCCTTATATTGCTTCAGCCAAAAATTGAAGGTTTTTCAATATTTTTCTTTTTATTAAACAAAAAAGAAATGTAAGAGTGTCATGCAAGTAGAATTAACCGTGGGTAGGCGAAGTTGGCATGACACGAGATGACTTACAAGTACTTATTCTTTGAAAATCTTGTGTTTGTAAAAGATTTAAATTTTCTCATAATATATGGCCGAGGAAATTCTTCCAAACCATTGAGAAATTTATCTTCATAGAAATATCTCTTGGTAGAGTATAATTAGTTTAGTTTTGTATATTAGTTTAATTTAACTTTATGTTCTAATACTCTTCAAATACAGAAAGCCCAAAAGTGATTTTTTTTTTTTTAATATTCTTTCTTTTTCATACTTTTTTTTTAAAAATTTTTTTTACTAAAGTATATTTTTCATGTAAAGAGGCCTGAAGTTTGTTTCATTAATAAAATATAATATTTAGTTAAAGTAAAGAAATATTTAGAGAGTTTAATGT
Organism: Carpinus fangiana; assembly: GCA_006937295.1. Lineage (NCBI taxonomy): Eukaryota > Viridiplantae > Streptophyta > Magnoliopsida > Fagales > Betulaceae > Carpinus > Carpinus fangiana. Next base: position 13,204,068 of record CM017321.1, on the reverse strand, counting down.
TTAGAGATTTTGAAAGTGACAAGCTTAAATCAACTAAATAAATAAAAAAAAAAAAAAATTGAAAAGGTCAATGTGAACGCTTTAATGCCTCCACCAAATTATGGGCCCTTGAAAATGTCTTTGAATTAAACATGTCATCGAATTCTCTCACTGCCGGCAATAAATTGGGAGCAGGAAAGTCATGAGGAATAAATAGATAGGAAGCACGGTAGGTGATTTACACGACTTGACCTTTTCCTCTCATTAACCTCTCAACTCCCACATTCATTGATAATCTATACCTGGACATTCGAAGACCTCGAACCACTTGGATCGCCGTGCTTAAGCTTCCATCCTCCTCTGTTGACTCTCATTTTCATAATCAAAGTCTTCTCCCACTTTTCAAAGTCTTCCCCCAAGGTCACGTTTCTCGAACTAAATTTCTTAGACGCTGGCCGGAAACAGAGCCCACCAACACACCACATCTATAGATTTCATTAATTACCTCTTCAACTCAAAGGAGAAATTCACTTAATTTAAAAAATAAAAAATAAATATAATTATCGTTTACTTTGGGATTGAAAGTTTATATTAATATATTTAAGATTTTAAAAAACAAAAAAGACATCATATATATAACTGATTTTTTCTTAAAAAATAGTTCATTAATTAGCATTATTAATTACGTTAATTATATTTCAATATAATCCACATGTCATTAATTTGCATTATTAATTGCGTTAACTATATTATAATCCACGTACTCTTCTTGCAAATTTTTTCTCTTTATATTATTCATTATAAATCATATATAATTGGAATAGGATCCTGTCCTTCAAGTCCTCTTTATGCAAATTGCTTTTTAATTTCCACACACACATATATATAGGACCACATGACATGATGTCAATTTTTTTTTTCTTTTCTTTTGCAAGTCATATAATCAATAAAGCATGTGGAATTCTGGATATCCACGTACTCACAATAAATCCAAAAGAAAAATCCACTTAATTTGGGAAATAAAGAAGATATATAATTGATGTCCACTTTGGGATTGAAAGTTTAAATTAATACATTTAGGATTCTAAAAAACAAAAAGGACATCATATATATATATATAACCGATTTTTTCTTAAAAACTCAGTACCGGTTTTTACTTAAAAAATTGGTTATTAAATTAGCGTAATTAATAACATTTAATTATATTTGAAGAGTTTTTCTTATAGAAATATGTAATAAATTAAGTATTATTAATGTCAAAATCAAATAAGGAAACAAATAATACAAATTAAATTATTATGTATTATTATGTTTAATCACTTTAATATGTATATAACATGATATTATATGTATAGTTGAATTAGATGAACTAAATGATAGGATGTAGAAATAAAATATAAAAAAATTTCATTGCATTATTTTTTATTTTTTTAAATATATAATTGTATTTTAATGATTAATTGTATAGATTGCCACATTTTTACTCAACATAATGATTATGTATTTATTTTTTATGTCATTAGCAAAAATAATATATATATGATTAACATTTTATAAACAGTTATATATTAGATGTTCAAACCAAAGTGTAAAATCACAACGGTCATCATGGAGATTATTTTTGCTTAGTGTCTATTAGTTTATAAAATCGTTAATTGTTCGATATAACTTGCTTCTTATTTGATATTTTCAAGGCCTATTCGCCAATGAGATTTTTTGTTTATTCATATGATTTACCTAAATTTATATATTGAGTAATATATTAGTGTATAACCTTTAGTATGTCTTTTTTGTTTAAAAATGCGTGATATTTTTTTTGTTACAACATATAAAGAAAAGCTCAATAGAAATGTGTTTAAATTTTGAAATTAAACTATTACAAAGAATCTCGCACGTATTTTTTTCTACAACTAAAGTATTTTTTCGAATATTCATAATTTTGAGTTTTATTTATATTGAAATCTAATAAGTATTACACCAACAATATTAGAAATTCTTTCTAATTTTATATTAATGTTTTGATTAAGAAAAATTCAAGTTTTCCTTTTACAATTATGAAAAGTAAATTTCATAATACTTATAAAAAGTACGATTATAATATAACCCTAAAAACCCGCGCATTGCGCGTATTATAAGCTCGTAAGTAATAACAATTCTGACCTATTTCTGAAGTGTTAGGGCAAATAAAATTCAACCCGATGGGGAGATAGTTGAGACGTCATAAAACCAACTTCATGAAACCCTACACTTATCATTACAAAACTTGGGGGTATTGAATTTGTAATCTGACTTGTGTCCTCGTGGTTTGTTTCTAACTCTTAAGTGGAGTTCATTATCTATCAATTATTTATCTATTTCTGTTCAATCTATGCTGAATTCCTATCACTTTACAAACGAACAATCAAACCACATGGGCTGCCTGCACCTGAAACTAAAACTAAATTGTTTAACTAATTTCCTGGAATCCGCCATTGAAGTGCAAAGGTGTTTCATAATCAAATCTTCAGCGTTTAGATCCAAGTGCTAGCTTACAAATTAAGTCCTGCAGGAATCCAACCAACCCTAGACTCGGCCAAAGCAAACACAATCAAATCAACTAGAGTAGTTCTAATCTGGAGTTGTTTTCACACCAAAAAAACGTCTTCTTTGCGAGAAGCGGGCCATCCACTTATTTCTTTCATCATGATTAGCACGTCCACTTGGTCGCGGAATGTAACCCCTCCTTCAGTCATCCTTATCTTTGATCACTCTTTATTCTAAAAGGCTCTATCTTTTATGCTTTTTCTATGGACAAAAATTCTATTTTTTTAATGTAATCTTTGTCTACTAATTAAATATGCTAACAAAACATAGATTTATAGTTTGTTTGATATTGTATTTGAAAAATAGATCTTTTAAGTTAAAAAGCTATTTTTAACAAAGCATAGATTTATAGTTTGTTTGAGATTGTATTTGAAAGATAAATCTTTTAAGTCAAAAAACTATTTTGGACAAAAGTTATATTTTTAAGCTTTTGCCAAAAATATGTTTCGACTATTTTTAGGGTTTTTAAACCCTTAAAAGCGTTTATAATTTTTTTACCAAATGACTGTTTTTTTTCTTTTTTAAAACAAATTTTTTGAATGTTAAACGCACTTTTAACCCCCATCAAAACAATACCAAACATGGTTTTAATCTTTTCCTTTGACAATTTCGTGATACACCATTAGGTACCTACTTTGTACCTGACTCAAATAAAATACATACAAGCCACTGCACGTACAACAAAATATGCTTTCTATTGTGGCGAATTGATGCAAGGATCATAGTGCAAGAGATCAGAACGTTAGACCAACAGGAAAAAGAAACAATGAAATGTATTATTAACAAAGATAAGACATTAAAAACCTACAAAATTTATTGCGTAGAAGCTGAAATAAACGGGATCAGAATTGTTTGGTTATAAAACAGTAGTGCACCAAAGATTTTCAAACAGCAAATCCTTCATATATAGTTCATACAAGTATGATATTCCTGACCAGTTGGTGGTATCCTTTGCTGCAAATCGTTGATAGTGCTAGTGAGGGTCTCTATCTGAATTTGCAATTGTGCATACCGAGTCTCCAACGACGACATAATATAACACTTGATTAACCAGATGATAAATGTAAACACGCACACACGGATTGGAAGTTTTAATCTCGCAAATGTCCAAGAAATAGCTAATTGTAATGAAAAACCTTCGCCACCACTTGGTGGGTGCTGCTCACTTTTCTTACCAATAGCGGACGGGAGGTTAGTATCGCTATTTGTGTTTTTTGTCATGCTGCTTCGACCAGATTTGCACTTGAAGGAATGCTTCTTTCGCGATTTAGATGAACTTATTTTCCCATCTAAATAGAATCAATATATTAAGTATAATTAGTGCCCAAAATCACGAATGGCACCAGAGAATGCTCATCAAGTCAGCAGCTTATTTATATATATGTAAACACACACAAATATCCGAAGTTCCAATATATGAAAAATAGATGATGATTGGAAAGAAAGAAAAAAAACCTGTGGCAGAGCGTCTAATTATCTGATCATTAGCAATATCTGACTGCTGGTTATCCCTTCTTGGTTTTTCTTCCTTCGTGATGCTTGGTTTCAAGGAATGCCCTTCTTGTTCTTGTTTTTTCATTCCGTCTCCATTTCTCACCCGTAGATTAGGATTGGAAGATCTCTGTGTTCTTTTGTCACCGCTAGGGAATAGGGCCGTGAATGGATTAGACAGCGGAAGATCATCAATATCGCTCAGAGACCGCAAGTTTATGCTCATTTTCCCTTCCAGAACGAATGAGTCTGGCACAATCCGTCGTAGTATAAGGAGGACTACGAGTATTCCTCCAAAATGTGATAAGAGCATAGAGAAAAGTTCGTAATGGATAATAATTTTGAGAAATTTGAAACTATCCTTAAGTTGACTACAATTTTCTTTTTTTCTTTTGAACCCATGAGATCCTGTCAAGCCACCTTCTACTTCTATTAAACCATGAATAAACCATGAACTTGACCGTAATTACTCAACAAGTTCGGAGTAAGATAGTGCCAAGATAAAAACATGATTTCTAGATGGCCAATTATATATTGTTTAATGCACAGTATCATTAAAGAAATTTAAAAATTTAAAAATGAAATAAAACAATATATACATTATTAAATATTATAAAATTTAATCTGAACTATCCCATCATGTATACATCGAGATTCGAGCCCGTCGTTATCGTTTGAGCGGTAAATATTAATATATTTAAATGTTGTATAATTGGGGGTTGGTGGGAGGTGTTGTTACCGTCTGTTCTACTTGGCTGTTTGCATTGTACACTCTTCTATTGCGATCCACACACAGACTCAACAGGATCACATGGAGGCAAGTTTTCGATTCAGCGGTATATTTATTATGTTGCGTCAGTTTGGGATGTTGTTGACTGTTTTAATGGTTTTATAAATCTGGTGGACTTTGTAGCCAAACGCTCCAGCAAACTCTGAAGCTCAATTTGCAACGGCTAACTAGAATTCTAATAGTAAGTGTTCTCAACTTTCAGCATGATAGTTGTTGTCATCGTGCCAATAGTAATTTCTCTTACTCATGACTTTCTTCTCTTTTTTTTTTTTTGCCAAGAAGACAAAATTCAAAGGTGACAATTGCAAGCTAGGAGTGAGATATTCCCAAACAATGAGTATTCATCGAAGGGCTTCTGGTAGTACTGGACAAGATCATGACGATCAAGAAGAATTCAATTCCGCAAAATCAAATACATCACCAGCTGAGGATTTTATAGATGATACTTTGGCGAGTAAGTGCTCTCACATTATTTGGCTAAAACGATCTGTTAAGCATTTCTATATAGATAGGCCAAGAGAGACCCCCAAAAGAAAAGAGAAAGAATATATGACGCACAAACAAAAGAATTGAAGAACCAGAAACATTTCCTTTGCTTCCTTGCTAGATATTTTATATCTTCCTGCATCTTTAGTATCTTAATGGTATGATCTATATCTCATCAAAATATTATAGATCATATGCCTTCTGCTTCAAAATTTCCAGGGGAAAAAAGATTTTACTACCTTGACACTGCCGTTCCCCTCTATAAAGCTGCCCTAAAAGGAGATTGGAAAGTTGCTAAGGCTCTATTTGAGAAATATCCAGATGTCTTTCGTCGTCCCATAACTGAAGGGAATGAGACAGCTCTTCACATCGCAGTTGCAGCAGAACGCGAAGCTTTCGTAAAAGAACTGGTCAAATGGATGGATTCGGATGACATAGCATTACAAAACAACAATGACAACACAGCCCTTTACTATGCTGCTGGATCAGGAATCGTGTCGATTGCCAAGGAGATGGTGGAAAAGAAGAAGGGACTGCCATTAATCCGTGGTAGCGGTGAAAAGACACCACTTTACGTGGCAGCTTTACAAGGACGTAGAAAGATGGTGTTGTATCTATACCCTCTGACTCCTTTTGAAGATTTGAAACCTATCGAACGCATTGATATCCTTATTGCCACTATTATTACTGATATGTATGGTAGGTACTTGGGAGTTTGAGAATTAATTTAATTTACAATTATTAATTACTGAAAACTAATTTACAATTTGATCTACTTACTGAAGTTTCAATTGAACATGAAGTGTATATCATGAAAATTTTACAATGGCAATGAGTTTAGAATGGTTTTTTCTGGACAGAGTGGTTTCTATTGCGATATATTGACCATATATTAATGATTTTTGAGCCAACCTTTGACAATGACAAATCAAATGTGTTGTTTTATGGACAGATATAGCATTGAAAATTCTGACGAAGGATCGAAGTTTAGCAACTATGGAGGATACCTATAAGAGGATAGCATTGCAAGAGTTGGCTAGAAAACCTTTTGCAATCGGCAGAAGAAGTCAGCTATCAGTATGGGAAAGATGCTTAAACAACTCCTGTGAGTTTTCCTACAACACAATTTTCTTTACTTGCACAAATATGTTGCCTTTCCCTAGTGGTTGTTTTTCTTATACTAATCAGAGATTGATGACAACTTTACTCAAATCACCTTGGAATGAGAAAACTAGCTTAGTTGAGCACACCAAATCTTTAGCTGATATCTATTTCAACAACTATGGGAAATTCTAATGGAATAAATCATTCCATAATTTGATGTCTTGATGGGTGGTCTTGAGCCCCTCTTAACCCCAAAAGCTAGCTCAATAGGTAAGATAGCTAATTAAAAGGTAAGGCTTTCCCTCACACTTATAAAGTGATCACCAGCTCCTTCCACAACCGATGTACAACACATCAGGCCCTTGGCTGGAGCAGAGACAATTCGTTTTTCCCTTGTGGGGCTGAGACTTATTGGTTGAACCTGGGTTTTGATACTAGTGTTAGGTGGTTTTGGGCCTCTCTCAACCCTAAAAGCTAATTCAAGAGGTGAAGTTTTTTTTCACACTTATAAATTGACCACTAACTCCTATAACTAATGTGGGATAACTCTAACACAAATTCTGTAGCACTATCTTTTTGAGACATAGAAGAACATTGTACACTTGGTTGTAAAATGGGCCGCTTCCCACTTAATGTTTGGAAGTATTCTCGAAAATTCTTCATTCCTTTCGGCTTTAAGATCTAAGAGTGGCAAAGAGTCTCATTTGTAATTGTTTTGTTATTTGGTTGTTCCCCTTTCTCTTTTTCCCGGCATTTGAATAAAAGAATAAAAAGAAAATTATTATTATTATTTTACGGAAGAGCATCTTTTTACGTAATTAAAGTGTATCGATCTTTATGCATAGAAAATATATATATTTTTTGAGAATGGCTTGTCATTCAAATAGCAGGAAATCTATCCCCTTAAAACTCCAATATTTTGAGGGCATTATTCTTATTGTTAGAATTAATGGCTTATATTAACACCAATAAAAAGTCAAGTAGACGGGAGACGGAGCGGGAGGTTTTCTATGGAGAATAGCAAGAGTTGGCTAGAAAACCTCCACCCCACCGTGAGAGTGGAGGCCCCGCAACACCCTCTGCATGACCTCCGTGACGGGCATGATGCTAAGGCCCTACAATCCTCCTTGTGCAGCCCGTTGGAGGAGGGAGGCTGTACATGGTTGTTCATGGATGGAGGGGATCCCACGCCTGTGGGCTTCCCCCTGTCAACTCTTTTAATTTAAAAAAATTATCAAAACATTTTAATAAAATGATGTAACTATAACTTTGTAGTTGTTTCCAATATCTATTGGCCGGACGAGAAAGTTAATAGAGTTCTTGTTTTAAAAAAGCTTGTAGTACATGTCTCAAATTTATAAAATTAAATAATGAAGTCTCTCAATGTGAAAAGCAAGAAAGCACAAACGGATGGTGACATAATTTTCCCAACTTAAAATCTCATTTCTTTTTATAAATCTTACAAAGATAATAATTGCAGTTCCCATCTTTATTGATTGTAAAATTGATATTTCTTTCTTATCAAATGATATTTAAATAGATTTTTTTTTCTTTCTTTCATAATCCCAGGGTTCAAAGGAATGTGTAACAAAGCTTTAATGCAGACATTAGCTCATAAATTAGTTGATCTGCTCTGGAAAGAGGTTCTAGTATTGCCAGAAGAGAAGTTCAAAGATCTAGTTGAGAAGCATTCAACTTTTATTTTTAAAGCTGCAGAATTAGGAAATGTTGAATATCTAATTATACTAGTACGTTCTTATCCTGATCTCATATGGAGAGTAGACAAAAACAACCAAAGTATATTTCATATTGCTGTTAAATATCGGCAAGAGAGCGTGTTCAATCTAATATATGAGATAGGTGCTATCAAGGGTATCATTGCACTGTATATTAGTAAGGGAAATGAGAACAACATGCTACATTTAACTGGACGATTAGCTCCTTCAGATCGACTAAATATCATATCAGGAGCAGCTCTTCAAATGCGACGAGAGTTATTGTGGTTTAAGGTGAGTGGTAATTATATGATTTAAATTTAATTATCTTTTGGTTGCACTTTCACTTCTCAATTATTTATACCTTGATCATTGTAGGAGATAGAAAATATTGTACCGCCTTCATACAAGAAGATGAAGAATAAGATGAAGAATACAGGTCAACAAGGATTAACGCCTTGGGAATTATTCATAGAGGAACATGAAGATTTAAAAAAACAAGGTGAAAAGTGGATGAAAGACACAGCAAACTATTGCATGCTTGTGGCAACACTGATTGCCACAGTGGTCTTTGCTGCAGCTTTTACTATACCAGGTGGTAACATACAAAGTGGTAACAATCAAGAAATAGGAACACCAATTTTTTTGAAGAATAACTGGTTTATGATGTTCTTCATATCAGACGCAGTGGGACTACTCTCCTCTTCGACTTCGATACTAATATTTTTGTCAATTCTCACTTCGCGCTATGCAGAAGGGGATTTCCTCACATCATTGCCTGCAAGGTTGTTTTTTGGACTTACAACACTCTTCATCTCTATAGCAGGTATGGTTGTAGCTTTTAGTGCAACTTGCTTTTTGGTTTATTACAGCGAAGTGGCATGGATTCCAATTGTTATAATTGCTTCGGCTGGTGTCCCAGTTACTTTATTTGTTGGGCTACATTTTCAACTTTGGGCTGATATTATCCGTTCAACATACGGGTCTCAGTTCCTTTTTCGGCCACATAAACATAGGCTTTTTTAGCAAAAGATGTTGATGGGCAGGTTATCAAAATTTGAAGTGTAAGTTAAACAAAAACAAGGAAGACCGTAGATAGAATGCAGCAAGGGAAGATTATGAATTCATGGTCCTCTAAATCATTTCCATCAAGATCTTCATTGATTAGAGCTACCATTATTATTATTATTATTTTTATTTTGCATTGTACTTTTTTCTATTAATCCATATAAAGTGGGTTGATTATAGTCAGGCTACCCATTAGTAAGGACTTTCATTTTGTCAACTGGTTCGTACTATGCTTCTCTTTTAATATCAGCACATATAGAAGAAAATAGAGGTACACAAAATATGAATAATTAAATCACAGAGAATCGAATATGTTTTGGGAGATTATCTACATTTACGAGGCTGCAAGAATGATATTTTATTTCACTATATGAAAAATAAAATGGTTATAAATGGTACATATTTGGGCTACTCGATCTTCATCAAACTCCTTAAATTAAGTTAGTTATTGGGATACAATAAAATTATGAATTATTGAGATAAGCTCAATTTAAACTTAGGTAAAATTCATATGAAACTAGAATTCGCAACCCTAGAAGGAATTATTTTCTTATCGTTCACATGGGTTCCATCACTTAACACCCTATAATGACTAACATTCCCTCACTTGAAAACTGGCTTTAGAAAAAAGAACAACAACGTTAACATTGAAAAATCTCTAACAACACCAACTTGGGCCTTTTCTTCAATCCAATTTTGAAAAAACTTTGTCTAAATACATATTTGGTGAGCAGGCTACTTATAGTGGAGCTAATTTTTGTCCAAAAGAAGAAGAGGGAATATATAATATGTGCTCCTGATTATATTAATTAAGATTAATACTAAATTTAAATCTTGTGCATAAAACCCACATAGATGGATGATGCCCAACATGGAATATTTAGCAGAAATAGGAGTGAATTGTAAAGTCAATGTTCGAATTTATAACATCCAACTCTAATATCATGATAAGTATATTGCTTATCCCAAAAGTTTAAGTCATTTGGAAATAATAAATTTAATATTTTAATTAATACTTTAACACAATATATTGAGTATATATACAATGATTTCGAACCGACCTTTGACAATGATCAAATCAAATGTGTTGATTTGTGGACAGATGGATTGACAATTATGATTATGAAGAAGGATCCAACTTTAGAAACTATGGAGAATAGCAAAAAGCAGATATCATTGCAAGAGTTGGCTAAAAATTAAACCTCTTGCATTTGACAGTAGAAGTCAGTATGGGAAAGATGCTTCAACTCCTGCGTGTTTGTCTACAACACAATTTTCGTTATTGGCACAAATCATACTAATGACAATGTTACTTAAATCACCTTGGAATGAGAAAATTAGCTTATTTGATTGTTGGGTCATGGATTAACTTTTGACAGGCCCAATAGTTCACCGACCCAAATCGAAGCCAAGAAACGTCTTAGGCCCTGAGCCTTTGAGACTAGGTCTCAGATCCAAGATGGAAGGATCTGAGACCAAAGACTCGAATTCGAGACCTTTGAGTTCGAGGCCTCTAAGACCTCTGAGTTCGAGACCTCTGAGTTCGAGACCTCCTGATTCGAGGCCCTTACATCCGAGACTCTAGAATTTAGAGATCAAGGATTTGAATTCATTTGAATGCGATCTAATCTTATCCATTAAATTCAAATGACGAGCACCGGGAAACACATAATTAGTTACGTTATCTGCAGAAATTCGGAATACAAACGTCATAACAACCAAATCCTATCTTGATCTCCAAAGATCTTGAGACGGATAACTACTCAAATTCCTCGATAACAATTGCCTAGCACAAAATTAGGGAATAGTTAGTCATTGGTTAGGGAACTACTACTCCATGCCGATATAATACAAGTCACTACCTCACATTTTGATAAGGCAACTCTTGCTTTCTCTACGCTTTTGTTACTTTTCATACTCTATCTCTCAAACACTGGCTTAGGCATCGGAGTGGCCCCGCTGGCTCACCCTTGATCTCTTCGATCCTACTGTCTTTTTCATTGTGTAGGCAAGTTCACAATTGGGGCATTTGAACCAGGAATCCAACAAGCGTGCCACGTCACCAATCGAAAATTGTGCATCAACAGTTTGGCACCGTTTGTGGGAACGTTGATTTTTCAATCACTTCTCATTCATCCAAATCTGACATGGTAGGAACATGCTTATCACATCTGTTGCATCCTCCCCCTAGCGCTCCCGGAGCGTCCAATAATCCAAAGATGATGGAGTTCTCGAAATCTATGGCGGAATCAATGGAGGTCCTCAGGAAGCAGAATGAGGAACTCAACACCCGACTCACTGCGGCTGAGGCCCGAAGTAGCCAGAAGGAAAGAGAGCGAGCATAGAGGTGAGAGAAGGAAAGGCGAGATAAAGTTTGCCAAGGGAAGCGGCCAGTTAACCTTGAGCAGCAGGATAACGAAAGTACAGTCCAAGGAAAAAATGAAGATAACCGCGACAAGTCTCGCCGAGTGGAATCTCAGAATGGTGGATCTCGATAAGAAAGGTTGTGCCGTGAGAGATCTCCCCACAAAGATAAGTCTCATCAGGAAAGGCGACACTGAGGGAAGTCCCAGCATGATGAGTCTCATCACAGCCACCGTGACAAGGAGATGGAAGATCTGAAGAAGAAGTATGCTCATATCCTCAGTCAAATGGATGCGGAAGACCCAAAGACGATAGTATGGGACATGCTAGATGATGAAAACTTCCCATTCTCAAAACGTGTAAGGGCATACACTATGCCTAACAAGTTTAAGATGCCGCATGTTAAGAAGTACGATGGAGGTGGAGATCCAAAGGCCAATCTGGAAGCCTTTAGGAAGCACATTGTCCTGCATGGCACCCCATATGAGATTGCATGTAAAGCCTTCCCATTAAACCTAACGGGAGTGGCGAAGGATTGGTTAACTAGACTTCCCCTGAAGTCAGTGAATAGTTTTAAGGAGCTGGGACGCCTATTCCTAACACAGTTCCTTGAAACATGGAGAAGGAAGAAGAATGTCACCTGCCTATTGACCATGCGTCAAGGGAAGGAGGAAAGCTTGAAGGATTTCATGCTTCGCTTTAAAAAAGTATGGGGCGTTCACAATAGACATCAAGGTATTCTGATGATGAGAAGCGTCACACTTATTTTGGAATGTTGCCTTGTTTTAATCTTGAGGAAGGGCGATTGGAATGAGTTGACCGGACATCCGAAGGACCGTGGGAAAGACTGGTTGAATTCAAGGACAAATTCTCTCCAACCTGGGGAGGAAGATGCAGATAAGATCCAGTTTAGAGCCTCTCTGTTACTACAATCGATGACTTGCAATTGATCGTAGGATTGAGCGCCCATCTGCGTTCAATTGCACCCACGACAGGGATCAATCGCAAAACTCAAGTCCCAGAATCTATACTTTCTGTGGAAGCGACCGATGCAAGACGATCGAGCGCACGCTTGCGCTTGATCGCACCCTTGACTGCGCTCGAGCCCACTTGGGGGCCTTATGTTAATTTTATGCGTTTTATTATTATTATTATCAAGTGTTTATTAGGTTTAGGGACTATATATTTCGTAATTTACCTTTATTACGTGTTTATTAGGTCTAGGGAGTCTTTAATTTATATTTTATCATGTTTTGGGTTTTGGGACTATAAATACATGCTTATAGCCTCCTAAAAAGACAGTTTATGTTAATTATTGATTTTATGAATGAAAATTACTCATAGTTGAGTTTTTTTTTTTCCCCATTTTTTTCCTTAAAAATGCTAGAGAGTATCTAAATTTTCAAGAAGAGTTCTCAGATCCTTGATAGACTCAAGATTTGGAATTACATATCCGCTGCGTTATTTGTTGTTCTTCACTGCAGCCCACTAAATCATGTTGCATCAAATTGCCATCGTCAAAATGAGCATTTTCATACCCATGATTGCGAATCAATATTTTAATTGATGTGTAGAGCATTGATTTTCTCATTCATCCGTCACATGCACGTACGACAACATAATCTTATCTTTTCATCAAATTGTATTTTGAAAAAGGCTTTGTATATGTATATCATCTAAGTAATGATATAAGGGGGATTAGAGTCCTCATAACTGTGATAATTATTTCAAATTCATTGATAATTTTAAAAGTCACATTATATTTGAGAGAATTTCAAAAAGATTTTAGTCCTCTTTATATCATTACTCTAGCATCTCACCCCAAAGACATACCCAATAACAAGCATCGTAAATTCATAGTTGGTGCGGAAGCAGACAACACAAACGCTAATTAAAGACAAATAAAGATGCGATAAATGTCTGTCAATCCTTACAAGATGATTTGGGGGGGGGGGTGGTGGGGTTTCTAATAAATTGTAAAGTTTAATTTGATGAATGGTTAATTTGATCTATACGATCAATTAGATTTCATTTTCTGACAAATAAGTCAATTCGAGATATTTTATATAAATTTATGACTTGTAAATGGGTAAAATATCAATGCAAACATGGTTATAAAGTAGTAGTTAAAATTTAGAGAAGTTCTGCCTTCTCTCTAGAATAGTAAGGTGTACGTCCTACTTCCTTTCTTCCTTTCCTTGTAGAGTAAGTAGAAACTGCATGAGGCCGAAGGGAATATTCACATCAAAGCATGCTGTCTGTTGATTTTAGAACTGAAAGCTAGAAAGAGTTTTAGTTTAGAAATGATATATTGGGATACTCAAATAATTTGTAAAATGGGGTAAGTGGAATAATATCCCTGTGCTCAGTTCAATAACCTTCTAACACACTGATAGTAACTTTATCATTGGTGTTAAAATCCATCTCAATTAAGCAGCATTCTTTGTATGAGAATTTCAAAAGGATTAAAATAGTTTTAAAAGTTCTTTCTGGATGCCTAAAAGAGTTGATAAATGAAAGTTATATATGGAGAGTGAAAGCAGATCAACAACAGTTGCCTATATAAGATTTCTGCTTCCGTTTTTTTTTTTTTTTTTTTGTTTCTATCTTCTTATCTTTTTTTTCCAGCGAATCTGAAATATGTCGTAAATTTGTAAAGATTGTGCGACATGTGCCCAAGAAAACTTTGGAGGATAATATCATTCATTTTTATGCGCATACTTAATCGAGGGAATATTATATCCCACCTTTCTGGTGTTTTACACTTGCAATGAGTGTATAATTGGATATGGCATTCAATTGATCGAAGAGGAAAGTATGGTTCGATAGCATTGCAAAGTTTCTTATCCGGCGTTGTTTGAAAAGATTGGCAAGTCAAGAATTTTCATGGGATAGATGAGAGTTTGATATGTGGCTATTAATTTCTCTCCTTTTCTTATACTGTTTATATTCGGGCAAGATGCTCCTAATTTGTAATATTTGATGTAGGAGGATTTTAGTGCAGACCATATTTTTCTCCCTCTACATTTTTCCATTTGGAGTGATTGAGCTACGTACTTTGTCAAAAAGGTCTTTCATGTTAGCGTTATTGACAAAAACTAAAATTTTGAAAAGAAAATGCATGTTCTATTATTTGATGGAGAAGCCTTTGCATTTTACATAATTTTGTCATTGATGCAGAGCAACTTAATCAAACAAAAAATGGAGATTTACCTTAACATTTTCACCCACTTAGTTGGAATTTATTTATTTTTTTTTTTTTATGCTACCTAAATGTTTAAATAGTGTAAATGCAGGATTTGTTGAAACAGCTGAAGGGGTTGTTTGATCCAAAGTGAAAAACCCTATGCAGACTCCAAACACTTGTTTATCACAATTTATGCGGAATTAAAACTATAAAGCAATAAACAATTCAATCAACAAAATATTTAAAGCAATAAAGAAGCAAACATAGATATTTTGGTGACGAAGAGGAAACCAATTAGAAACCGATCTAATTGTAAAACCTCTCCGGGGCAGCCAAACCCTGGAAATCACTATCAGAAAATTATCCAGAGATTACAGACACTAGGAACACTTACAATCCTTTGCAAGACCTTGGCTCTGTAAGATCGACAAGCCTCCGACTCGTCTCCTTGCTCACAATCTTCTTCAACGTGATTCTCCTTTATCGGACCCTTCCGACAGGCTTCTCAGTAACACTCACAGTCAATTAATAAAAACCAAAACACTCCAAGAGAGAGAAAATAAACGCTCAATATCAAAGGCTCTCTTGGCACACGACGACAAATTCTAGATACAGAATTCGTAACCTAAACAGATCTGTAGAGATCTATTTATAACACCTAAAGACTTCTAGTCTCAATAGAACTCAAATCATTCTTCAGTCTTTTGGCGCGGCGCGTTTTGAGGCGTCCGGACGGACTGCGAACGGGCTGCGTACGGTCAGCGAACGGAGCACTCGGGTTTTAGTACTGGAGTTCTTTAACTGCATCACGTCTAGACGGCTATGAATCACATCCGAACGGTTGTACTAGCTTGGCTCTTTTCTTTCCATTTTGCTCACGAACATTAGCTAATACTTCAAACTAACAAACTCCCCCTTTGGCAATTTCGGGAACAAAATCATCTCCCCCTTTTTGTCACAAATTGACAAAATATTTCAAATTTCCTGAAACACTTAACAAAAAATATCAAGGCATATGTGGAAAGGAAACAAAAAACAAAAATAATAAAAATAATAAAAATAAAATTCATGATTAACTGATGAAGAATTGCATGTTATAACACAAGATCATGAAGAACAGAAACTCCCCCTAAAAAAAAGACCCAACAATCAACAAGAACCATTTAAAAAAAATTTCTCCCCTTCAAAAGTCAAGAAAACACACAGGATGCATACATCACAAACTCATGATTTCAAGCAATGAATATTCCAATTTATCAAAAGAAATTTAAAATATACATGAGAGTTATATAAAGCATGAACACTTTCTGTTTAACCCAAGCAATGCCAAGAATTCCATTCAACCCATGCTTGTGTCATGTGTGAAGCCAACCATTGAATATAAAACAAATTTATAAGTTGAGTAAGAGGTTTCACTATGATAAAGGTTTTAACAAGCAAATCAAATCAAAAGTCAAACCTTATCATACTAGGGCCTAGCCGCTCTCATCCAATGCATTCCTCTTTTGAAACAAAGCAAGCTTGACACTGTGAATTTAATTCCTTTGGAATGTATTATTTGAATATCTTGTTTCACAATTTTTCTTCATGAGAAGGTGTCTTTAAACATTTAATGCTTTGAGAAATGCAGGAATTTATAAGCCCTAGGTTCAACTAGCGTATGGTCAATTTGATAGATACAACTAGTCAAAACCCTCATATAGTTACCTCACACAACTCATATAAAAAAAA